>ONZH01008949.1:690000-1290000 GCA_900303285.1 Rhinella marina
AAACCGGAGGATTTACATGCAGCGATCTCCTCCAGAGTATGGGGAGGAGTGATCACTAATGCCATTGCTCCTCCCCATAAGGACTTGTTTGCCGTCAGGAGATCGTGTTTACACAGCACCATCTGCTGCCGGTGATCGATCATTTTTGCGTGCGCACAAACAATTGGATTACTCGATGAATAAGGGCGCGGTACAGTTACACCACCTGATCATTGCTAATGCGTGTTACCATGAACACTCATTAGCGATAATCTGTGCAATTCCTAAAGGCATCAGGCACTTGAAATCCAACAACCCGACCATTCTCTCCTTGACATCTTCCGTCAGGGGAGAGTCAGTACTAGTGATGAGTGAACCAATTCATCTCATTAACAAGAGGAGTTCTTCACCTATGAGGGGCTGTCCCCACCTGCCTGCTGATTAACATCTCGCCCAGTCCTGATAATCTTCATCCAGCACCACTGGTCTAAGAAGAGGTGCAGAAGCTCAAATTTGGCTTTGGGATGAGTAATGGTGCATGAGCCGCTACATTTCTGGGTAGTGGCACATGAATAGTTGCTGCTCCGAAATATAAGCTTCTAGCACAGCAATTCGATTCGCTCATCCCTAACCCCATACACATACCTGATGGTCAGCTGGGCAATGCACCTATCTGACATTGGTGGAATACGACTAGGATATGTATGAGATGAAACAACCCCTTTAATAATTTAGACATAAAAAGTGTACTTACACCTTCCTGAATGCATACTTCCAACATCCCATCTTGGACTACATAAATACTGTTATCCAACTGTCCTGGGCGGAAAATGTACTCCCCTTCGTGAAGCTGTACGAACACCATGTGTTTGCAGAGTTCAAGGAACAAAGGTTTCTCAAAATGACCCAGGACTCTGCCAAAAAGGACAAAGTGGCAATCAATCACAGACAATTATAACATATAAGATTTGTGAACATGGCGGCAACCACTCCTAATGACACATAAAACAGCCAACAGTAAAGTGAAAGAGCAGAAGTAATGGAAGCATTTGGTCAAAGTATGACCTAACCGTGACAATACTGTAACGTGACCAATAAGTGCAATTCTCTTGGGATCATTTGCAGGTCACCTTACAAAAAAATTACAGAGACCAAATATTTAGAAGAATTACAAGTTCAATGTCCCTATCAGAGAGCAGTTATCCATCTCCTGATACATGGACATTATTGAAATGCAGCAATTTATGTTCATTAGAAAGGTCAGCGCTCGCTATTAAAGCTGTAACAGCATTTGGTAATGTTCGTGACCATGAAAAGAGTAAGAAACGTGTGATGAAGGATTAATGCATGGGGCAGCAGAACCCGCACAGAACGGGTAAGAGGTCGTCACGCTGTACTCACCGCACGTTCTTCAGCATGTACAATACCTCCGAGGGCAAGTGAGAATTTTTAACATCAAATTCTGTAAGATCAGCTTCCAAAAGGGAAGGAGGCGGCTCCTTCTTCTGTAAGGTGGGATATTCCTTCTTAAAACGGAGTATTCTATATTAAAAACACAAAAAAGCATAAAAGGACAAAAATATATACATGTGATCCCTCCAATGGTGGATTAAACAGAGTTCTTCGTTTGTCACGTGTGCCATACAATTCCTGTCCACATGTGCTCCCAGCAAGTCAAGATTTGTGGATATTGCTTTTCATCTGTGAGTACAGTACAGCAGACCCGCAAACAGATAGGAACTGACTGTATCATCAAACACTATAATGCAGTCAGTCTGGGTCAGGGGAGCCGCGGCTGACATACAGACAGTGATTTCCGGACTAGTGTGAAGCCCTTATAAAGAATACATATTGCCATTTTTGACCTCTAGGCGTTAATTGTCATTGAAACTATTCTATATACCAGTAATGTTCCTCAGCCCCAGTCATCAGGGCCCCACCTGCCGGTCATGATGTGAGAATATCCCACAGAATGAATACCTGTGGTAAGTCCTGATGCGTTGACACCAATTATGTTACCTGCTCAATCTGAAGGAAATCCTGAAAATATGACCAGAAGGTGGACCCTGAGGACTGGAGGTGAGGAACACTGCTGTATACCATGCTGGTCCCATCTATGTCCCACTATGGTGTACATCTTCCTTACCTTTTAGCCAGCGTCAGGACCCTTGCCCTCTTCCTCACCCGTGGTCTTGAAACGGTATTGCCACCCACCAGAGTGTTAGGCAGAGTAGTCACCTGCAGAATAGCACAAAGCCATCACTATCTTCCAGCACACAGTAAAGTAGCTTAGACTATGCTAACAATAAAAAAAGCTAACCTGCTCCACATAAAGAGAACTAGGAAAGTTCAGAAGTGATTTTAGTAAGTATATTGTTGAATAGTCTCCCACAGAGTCCCTAACATATACTGAACGTCTGCAAAAGGGGAGCGCTTATGCCATCTGGTGATCACAGACAGGAACTGCAGAACAGAAATTAATACACGTCCTAGATTTTAACAGCGGGAAATGAAACAGTGATATGACAAGCTATTTTCTAATAATTCGTGTTTTGCAGGATAGTACATGAATTATTGCTTAAGTAAGGCATCTAAGAGTAAATAACTGGTATGTTATGGACTACTATGTCGTCAGCAGCTGCATCTTGGCATCTGTTGAACATGATGATGAAGCTCTATTCAATTCCACTAAAGCTTAGGCAGGGGGCCGACCAGTCTCGTATGGAGACTTACTAGAGGTACTCCATGGTGTGAAGACTATTCGCCAATGCTCCAAGGGAAAAGAATATACAAAGAGGTATCTCCCAAGGAAGAGAACCAGCCTTCCCTAGTCAAATCCCAAGTCGGATTTTGACTCAAAGGGAGCCACTTCCAAGAGGTGGCGCTGGCGATATGGTTCTATTCCTTGGGAGATTCCGCTTTGCATATTCATTTCTAGTAAGAGAAACCCAAATATTAAATCCATACCTTGCGCATGATCTTCCGTCCATAAAACATAACTTTGTCCCTTTTCCTGAACCGATAACGTGGTACCTCCGGCTGCTGCTGTTCTGCAAAGAGAGGAGCGAGGAAAAGGTGAGCGAGAGGTTGAGAGTGAGCAGTGACCAAGATGGCATGGCTGTGTTTGACTGTATGCCTCCCAAGTGTCCTAGATCTTCCAGGTCTAATGATATCGACATAAAAAAAAAAAAAACACTTAAATCCACGACTACTTCAACCAAAAGCATGAATGAAGGAACAGCAAAGCGAGCGCAAAAACAATCTTCACACGCCACGGTCAGAACATTGGTCTTGCACAAAAACTGCCTCATTTAGCTGGAATTTTTGCACAGATTATGGCACAACTGCATCATTTTGCTGCAACTTTGTGCAGATTGCGGCAAAAAAAGGCAATATTCCTGCAGTGTGAAAGCTCAGATGCTTTATGGAAACAGACCACACGTGCCCATTTTTCCCTGTGTATGACGCTCATGTTTTGGTCAGGGTCAAAGACGCAGTGTCGGCTGCAGTCCTGCGCAGGCGCAGACGCATCAGTGGGCAGTGAGCGTGGAAATGGACAAGGGACGAGGAATCCTGCCTGTGTAAGCGCAGCCACTGAAACCAAAACCCACAAGTGGACGTGGCCAGAAAAAAAAAAAAGAGACATGAGCAAGAGGCACTGCGATAGCTCATGAGAGAAGCGTATTGCATATATACTGCTTTGTGTCACTGAGCCTTGATTGATTTGGCAGGAAAAACCCCCTTTAATTGCCGCTGGGCACCCCGGGGTGAGTCACAGTACAGAATCTGTGCTGTTTTATCAGAAAATGTACTCGGTAATTACCAAGTCTCATGGTCCCCAGAGATCAGAGATCGCTTCAGCTTGGAAGGATCACAGACATGCTATGTTCATGACAACATAATCACATGCCTTACGCTCCCCGGGGCACAGGTCACAGGACCGCTTCTATGGGCTCAGTTCTACTAATTTCGGTCAGCTATTATGACACTTTTCTTGCTGATTAAGTTGTAAGCAAAACAAGTCAACCACATTGTCCTTCCCTTTCCATGAAAAAAGGGAAGGACGGCATAAGCGAAAGGTGATTTGCAAGTTGCTGGTAAATTCTTGGCACAACATAAAGCACTTTTGATGATCAAAAGCACCTGACGTCACTACATACACAACAGAAAAGTGCCTGGCAGAATCAGGGCGGCCTTAATGGGAAAATATGCATTAGCTTAAAAGGCTATTTTTCCCACCATTAGCACTGATTGTGCATCATCAGATAGGCCATTATCGCCTGTTCGGTGGGGATCTGAACACAGAGGTCCCACTGGTGCTCACAACACACAAGGTTTATCCCCTTTTCTTGGCTGTACGACATGACGACTTGTTGCCGTGTATTTCCGATGTATGTCACTGTACAGGCACATAGTTCCATACGCTGCTTATTGATTCCTATTGCATAAAATATACACAAGGCATCCAAAGGTTTTCAGATCCTTTCACTTTTTTTCACATTTTGTTATGTTGCTGCCTTGTGCTAAAATAAAAAATAAAAATCAAGTTTCCCCCCCATCATTCTGCACTCCGACCCCATAAAGAGAAAGTAGGCATTTTTGCAAAATTTATTAAAAAACTAAAATTTTGAATGGACACAAGTATTCAGCCCCTTTGCTGTGACACTTGACATTTAGCTCTGGGGCCTCCTATTTCTCTGGATCATCTCTGAGATGTTCTACACCTTAATTGGAGTCACCTGTGGTAAATTCAGTGGATTGGACATGTCTATATAAGATCTCACAGCTGACAATGCATATCAGAGCAGAGACCAAGCCATGAGGAGGAGAGAACTGCCTGTAGAGCTCAGAGACAGGATTGTGTGGAGATACAGACCTGGGGAAGGGGGACAAAAAATGTCTGCTGCACTAAATGTTCCCAAGAGCAAAGTGGTCTCCATAATTCTTACATGGAAGAAGTTTGTAACAACCAGGACTCATCCTAGAGCTGGGCGCCCCAACAGAGCAAGTTATCCTCATCATCATGTCCGAAGGAAACAAGGCGCTGCTCATCACCTGCCCAATACTATCCCTACAGTGAAGCATGGTGGCGTCGTGCTGGTTGGACATGGAAACTGGTCAGGGTGGAGGGAAAGCTGAATGGAGCAAAAGACAGATATGTTCTTAATGAAAACTGATCCAGAGCTCTGGACCTAAGACTGCTCCGAAGACAACAAGACAATGACCCTAAGCACACAGCCAGGACAACACAGGAGCGACTTAGGGACAACTCTGGGAATGTCCTTGCGTGGTCCAGCCAGAGTCCTGAACCCAATGGAACGTCTCTGGAGAGACCGGAAAATGGCCGTCCACTTACAGCCCCATCCAACCTGACAAAGCTGGAGAGGATCTGCAGTGAAGAACGGCCGAAAGTCCCCAAATCCAGGTGTAGAAACCTTGTGGAATCATCTCCAAGAAGACTGGAGGCTAGAATCACCAAGTAAAGGGGCGCAAGCCTCATGTGCCGAGGAAAGGGGCGCAAGCCTCATGTGCCGAGGAAAGGGGCGCAAGCCTTATGTCCTGAGGAATGGGGATGAAGACTTATGCGTGATCATTGTACTGTGAAGAGAAACGGCAGGATGAGGAAGGTTTCTGCCAGACAAATTCATCATATTAAGAGAGCAGCTGATAATATGTCATAACAAAGGAGCAAACAAGTACATGAAGCTGCTGCTGCTTTTGGAGTCCGTGAGCCTCAAAATGTGGGATCCTCCAGAGGCTGCAGTTGTCCATTAACTTACTTTTTGGCCACCACTAACAAGTGCTCAAAAGCAGAACGGTTGCAGAGGGCCCAGACATAATGAAGACTAATTTTCAAACACTCTTGTTTACAATCAGATGGATGGAGTAGTGGATGGTCACCATGTCCCAACAAGGCTAAGACATCAGCAAGGAGCTGAAGGAATCATGTCTTGGGCTAGAATCATGGGGAGAGAGCTGGTAGGCCCCCTTAGGGTCTTCTTTTTTGGGGGATGGGGGGGTAGCCCACGGTATAGAAGAGCAAAGTTTGTTGAACTTTCCTTTACAGTAAAATAAATAAATAAAAATAAAAAGATTTGGCGTGTGCATGGGGAGCATAACAATATGTCAGAGTAGGGTTACGAAATACTAGAAGAAAGGTCAGATGCACAAAATACTTACTGGACTGTCGAAATTTCTTGTAGACAATAAACACTACAATCCCAATAAGGGAAAGGGCAACAGCGGCGCCGATCAGGATTCCTGTCAGCTGTGTGAGAAAAGAGGGGAAAAAAAGCAGTTAGGGTGCTGGCACACGGTGCAGTTGTGACATGCATTCAGTTTAAAAGCCTCATTAAACCCTGGTGTTTTGCATAGTGAAAATGATTTAATTAATTTCAGCTAACTACAATAAAAAAAAACTGCATCCTGAAAGCATGTCAGAACTGCACTGTGTGCCCGCACCCTCAGAGACAAGACTTCATTACCAAGGATTGAGCTGTCCACACACAATATCAGCTGAAGACTTGACCGGCCAACAGCTGTACCTGCATACTCCACCACAAGACCCAGCATGCATGTGCTTACAATGGAAATATGGGAGTGAGCCGCTACCAGTCCTCTTTGGCAGCAGATCATCACCCACAGAAACTAAAGATGGAGCATGTTGAATCCCAGCAGGCCAGATCCTTCTCTCTTCTGACCTCTGCCATCAGATAGTTGTCTGGGCCGGCATGGGCAGCCTTAATAGTCGGCAAGTTGCATGTATTTTCCTCGAGCAAATGTATTGAAATGACTGAAATGATTTCCCATTTGCTAAAACTGTTCATATGCATCGCTTCACATCTCATTATCTAACGACCAAGAAGACGTTTTAAAGCCGGCCTGAATTATTTTTTTTTCGATTGATGGATGAAGAGTATTTCTACACTCGGCAGATTTTCCACCCAGGAAAAAATTATGTTGTCCGCATTAGATGCTCCGTTCCGTGGCCCCGCAAAAATGATAGCTCATGTCCTATTCTTGTCCGTTTTGCGGACAAGAAAAGGCATTTCTATAATGGCCCGCCCGTTCCACAAATTGCCACAGGCGGCATCCGTGTTTTGCAGATCGCAAAACCCGGCATGTTCGTGTGCATAAGCACTAAATCTGCACCCTTTGCAACCCAAATAGTGAATTCTGACGCAAACAGGCAGCAAAATCCGAGACAAATTTGCATGTAACACAGCAAAATCTGCAGCGGAAGTTCTGCTCCATGCTGCTGTGCCCTACGTCTTATCAGAACAGTCGTAGTCATACAATGGGCTTTTTGTTCTGCGATTTTGCAGAACTTATATTTGATAGCATAAGGCCTCATGCACTGTGTGACGTTCAAGTTATGTCTGTTGTTTTTTGTAGGCCCGCTGACTTCCGCATTTTGTAGCCAAGTATAGTATATATTCTTATATCCTATATGTTTTTGCAGAATGGATCACCCATGTGCTCTCTGCACCCGTATGTCCATCTTAGGCATCCGTCATGGATCAGCGAAAATGGTTCTCTCGTGATAATACAATCGTCTGCATCCGTTCTGAATGGATCCGGTTGTATATTTTAAATAGCCAAGACGGATCCGTCATGAAGACCACTGAAAGTCAATGGGGGACGGATCCGTTTTCTATTGTTTCTGAGAAAACAGATCCGTCCCCATTGACTTACATTGTGAGTCATGACTGATCCGCTCAGCTTCGTCATGCGGACACCAAAATGCAGCAAGCAGCGTTTTAGTGTCCGCCTCCAAATGCTGACTGAACTGAAGCAAAACTGATGCATTCTGAACTGATCCTTTTCCATTCAGAATGCATTAGGACAAAACTGATCAGTTTTGGAAGCGTTTTTTGCTGATCCATGACGGATCCTGCAAACATGCTGGTGTGAAAGTAGCCTTACAAAAAGATAGAGCATATCCTATTGTTGGCTGCAAAATGCAGACGTGGACCCACTGAAGTCCATGGGTTCTAAAAAAAAAAAAAAAAATGGTTGTGTGCATGAGGCCTAGTGTGCAAAGGGCCTTTCAATAGTAACTGCTATTACAGTCTTACCATGGTTGTCTGGAGGCGCTCTTCCACAAACTGGAGAACTCGGCTGGGAAGGTCTATGCCCATAGAAAGGGCCGGCTAAAAAAAGGCAAAAAGAGCAGATTATTATATATAAAACTTGCACAAACAGATATAAAAACAACTCATGAAAGGTTTGACCTCTAGAATCAAGGACTGAGAATCTGGGTTCTCCTCGGTCAACATGGCGAGAATCCTGCCAAGTCTCCCTCCAGCTGTGTTTCCAAAAAGTACTATGTCCCCTACTCGTGTCAGGAGCCCCATTGCAGCCTGTCGAGGTGTTATCAATGACCAAGAACTGAAATAGCGCAGAATAATAGACCTACGCGACTTCTACCCGTGACGCTGGCACAATACACAGTTTTCCAGTTGCCAAGCCTCATATCATGCGTCAGACAGCTGCTAGAAGCCACTGCCATTGGTTAGAAGGTCAGTGGATCAGCTTTCAGAGTTGTGGACAATTGCAATGAAAGCGGCTTCAGCGCCCCGGGCAAAGGGGCTGAAGTAAGGGCAGATCAAAATCAGTAAGAGAGTAGAAATCACTGCCAGTGCCAGGTTCTCAGCAGGACTTCTGTCATCCTAATTCTCCTCCTTACTGTGATATTACCCGAAGGCAACTCGCACAGCGTGCCATAACATTTTATACCCATTACCCATGTACAGAGCATACACGTATACAATACCTCCATGCAGCTGCTGTTGTCATCAGCCATATCTGCAAAAAACAAATGCAATACATTAAAATATAGAAATTATACTGAAAAATGTTGCATTCTTTAAACTTTTTGCTGCCAGGACAAACGTAACACAAATAAAACCTGAATTATATTAAAAAAGTGAAAATAAAAAAAGTCACATTGCATCCCCACTGACATGTGAAAAGACCTCTCAGCTCTTTAACCTCTTGGAAAAGAGTGAAGTCTGTGGAATATCTGCATCCAGCAAAAGAAAAAGAAAGCCAGGTGTGAGCCCCCCCCTAGAAAACATATGGATATGGAGCTGGCAGGAGTATACACAAAGAAACGAATGAGGGGCTCGCTGTCAAGTTCCGACCTTTACCGGATTAATGACAACAGGAATAGGGCAAAGGAAACCTCACGGCAAACAAGCGTGCAAACCTCGCAATCTGAACCAAGGAGAAACGTAACGTTCAGTCTGGGAAAGACGCTCCGTACGATGGCTGCATTCCCGGACAGAACACTACTCCTCTAACCTAAACTCACAGCACCATAATGATCTGCGAAGCTGTGAGTTGCTGCCTGACTGCGGGTCGACAAACTCAAGTACAGTACAACAGAACCCTGTCCGGCAGGCCCGGTTAGAGCAGCAGTGATCGGTCCCGGACTGAACACAGCACCAAGGAACCATTGAAGTCAATGGGTCTGCAAAAAAATGCTTGCTTATAACTAGCTTGTCTGAAACTATCCTTCGGGGCTCATGCACACGACTGTATGTATTTTGCAGTCCAGGCGTCTGTGTGCATTCCGTATTTTGCAGCACGGAACAGCTAGCTCCTAATAGAACAGTCCTATCCTTGTCCGTACTGCAGACATTAATAGCACATGTTCTATTATTTTGCGGAACGGACATACGGAAACTTCAGGGGGGGGGTTTTGCCGACCGATTGAAATGAATAGTTCTGCAAATGGTCTGAAAAAAAACAGAACGGACACAGAAAGAAAACACGTTTGTGTGCATGAGCCCTTAAAGGGCTTCTCCAAGTTAAATTTATTGATGACGTATCCTTAGGATAGGTCATCAATATCAGATCAGCGGGGGTCCGACACCCGGCACCCCCGCCGATCAGCTGTTTGAAGAGGAGGCTATCAGAGCTGCCTCCTCTTCACTGTTTACCTGCCGGCCGT
The DNA here is from genome assembly GCA_900303285.1 of Rhinella marina. Taxonomy (NCBI): domain Eukaryota; kingdom Metazoa; phylum Chordata; class Amphibia; order Anura; family Bufonidae; genus Rhinella; species Rhinella marina. The sequence continues at coordinate 699,938 of ONZH01008949.1, forward strand.
AACGGGGGTAGTGGTGAGTAGGTGTAATTACACCTCACCGCCCCATTCATTTCTATGGGAAGGATCGCTCTTATACAAGTCCGGCCAGCATGTAAACAGTGAAGAGGAGGCAGCGCTGATACGGCGCGTGCCTCCTCTTCAAACAGCTGATCGGCAGGGGTGCTGAGTGTCGGACCCCCACCGATCTGATATTGATGACCTATCCTGAGGATAGGTCATCAGTAAATTTAACTTGGAGAACCCCTTTAAGGGCGAGCGTCAGCAGCAAATTCACTGTTACGCTGCCCTGTAGGGCTATCTTAGCTGATGCGTTTCACTTCACTCTGGTGAAAAAGTACTATTAATCCATATGCAAATAATAAGTGCACTGAGGGTGGGCCCAAGCCACTCTGTGCACCCTTGCTCCTCCTTCTTCCTCTGCCAGCCCCTCCCTCTTCTTCTTGATTTACAGCGACACGTTCCTGCAGAGTCATAATCTCGTCTGATCTATTAGGAAGGAGAGGGAGGGGTTAGCACAAGAAGGAGAAAGAGAAAAGGTGCACAGAGTGGCTTGGGCCCGCCCTCGGTGCACTTATCATTTGCATATGGATTAATAGGACTTTTTTTTTTTTTTTTGCCCAGAACGAAGCAGTGGATCGCTTAGGCCTCGTTCACATCTCCGTTAGGGAGATCACGCTGCCTGATCCGGCACAAACACCGGCTGTCAGCCGGACAAAAAAAAAAAAAAGTTGAAAGCAATGGTTTTTGCCTGGCCGAAAATCGGCATTATTTCAAAGGGTCCGTGGTCCACATTTCGCGGACTAAGGCCCCATTCACACGACCGTATGTACATTTCCGCATCTTATCCGCATTTTTGCGGATAAGATGCGGAACCATACGGACCCATTCATTTTTTCCATAGGAGAAAAAAAAATGCGGAATGCACACCGTGTGTATTCCGCATCCCGTATCTCACGGAAGTTCCCCCGCAAAAAAACAAAACAAAAACATGTCCTATACTTGGCCGCAAAATCACGTCCGTAGCCCCATTAAAGTCAATGGGTCCACAAAAATGCAGAACACTACGGAAGACTTTCCGTATGTCTTCCGTTCCGTTTTTATACAGATCACGGAATACATACGGTCGTGTGAATGGGGCCTTACTCTAACCTTTTGCGGAATGGACATCTGCAAAAGAGATGGAACCTCTTCTATACTTGTCCGAAAATACGGACCACTGACCCACTGAAGTCAATGGTCTGCAACACGTGCACCATCCGTATTTTGCAGATCCACGATTTGTGGACTGCAAAACGGATACATGTGCATGGGGCCTAATATTGCCGTGTTTTATGTGGCAGAGGAGTCCTTGGGTCCCCTCGGGGTCCTGGGCCACCAGCTACGTCCGCACCCCCTATAGATACGCCCCAGTGAATTTCCTGGAGATACACTCTTTAATGACCACAAAAACGATTCCGTGAATGAATGACAAAGCGGAAAAGTACAAAGAAGCCGCGCATCCGGCTAGAACAAAAGAAAAAGACAAAAAAAGACAAAATAAAAAGGAACTTCGCACCATGACAAAAACACATTGCACAATCCCCGGAAAAACAACACGACCCACACGATGAACGCTACAAGTGGAGATAGAGGCATAAAGGACTAAAGTGCATGGAAGGGGTTAATAATATAAAACACGTTACACGCTCCTGTGGCGCTGCTCCTGTCTTCCCTGCAGCTGAGAGGAGAGGAACCGGTAAGTATAACTTGCAACATTTTAACCCCTTCCCTGCCATTTTGCAATCAGGGGGGGGGGGGGGCACTTTTTTATGATTTTATGTATTTTACTCATCGCGGGCTAAAGATTTTTTGTCAATTGAATTTTTTTCAACTCAGCCATTACTGATATACAGTCTGTTTGCGTTTTCTTTGAATCGCGTCATCTGACGGCTCATGTGCAGCTCCAATCTTTGATCTCCTGACCTCATAAACACTTATTAAAAAGGGAATGAGCAAGAGTGGGGGAGGGGCGGACCTGTAAAGGGAAGCTTCCTTACCTCACTGCTGGCAATGTCTTCCCGTTCCTTCTCCTCCCAGCCTGTGATGGTCTGCAGAAAACATCCAGTCTGACGTCTCCTGCAGTCCATCACTTTAACACTCTTGCCCCCTCCGGTCTGAACGAAACTTTAGAATATAATAATTATTGATAAAACACATTCTGACCCAAACTATATTCTAATACCCAATATAACATCGAAATGAATCATTTCTCATTGGGTTATTACCAAGTAAATATTAGTTTTTATTTATTATCCCCTATTTTTTATCTTTTAAAATCATATACTGACTCTATTCACTCATTTTTTACCATTATATAAATTAGGAAAATATGGTTTTATATAAATATAATATCTTTTATTTTATGATGTATCTTTTTATGATTTATTATATTATATTTGATGATTTTTTGATTGATTTTTTTTTTTTTTTTTTATTCTTGTAATGTTTATTGTATTATGCATGTATATTGCCTTTCTGTTTCCACTGTATGCCGCTGGTAATCCACACCGGCTCGTAGCATTCCAAATTTGGAACGCATACTATATAGTCATCATTTTCAGATCTAACTCTCTTGTTTTTTCACTTACACATCCTACTCTCTCATAGACTATATTAGTAAGCTTTGAACCTCTTATAATACATATACCTGATTTTTATCCATCAGTTGGTTAGTACACCCCAGTCTGGAACGCTTACCGGCAGCTTAAGGCTGCCCCTGTTGCGTCCCAGGTTGGAGTGCCTACTCTCGATCCCATGATCTAAAACGTAAATCATATAAACCAACTTGGTATTAATGTTTTATTATATTATTATTGTTATTTCTCCCATACATATGAGTATACATCCTTACGATCTCTTCACTCATTCCTTTGGGATTTTTTATACCAATAGCGTAACGCCACTTCCGGCTTTACATACAGAATAGGCCATTTTAGTGCTTTTTTTCTTCTATTGACATGGTGCGTTCCACAGTTGGAACGCATCACCACTTCCGGTTTCAAATGCACACGTAAACCGGAAGTAGGCATCCTCACATTCCCCGCGGCACACGTGGACCATCTGTTTTGGCGGTTATATTATCATGTCTATATAAATGTAAGTCAATTTTATGGTTATTTATTCATCTTTTGCTCCTGAAGAAGGGGACCACTTCATTCCCCGAAACGCGTTGAGCTCTTTTTATTTATGTAAATAAAATCAAGATACCGTTATTTCAAGGTGTCCCAGTCTGCTCCATCCCAGGGACGTTGGTATCCATCACTTTATATGCGACCTCGGCGAGGGAGGGACAGGTACGGGTGTTTTTTGCTTATCCCAGTACCCCCCTCCCTGGTGAAGTAAGTGGACATTTTATATTGCAGAAATTATTACAGTGATTCCTTCACTATTTTACTCTATCTGCTACCACCCTTTCACAAACCTTTATTTGACTCATGCTTTTAAAACCAAGATCATCATGATGGATTATCACCATTAGGGGCATACTATATATTTTAGGTCAATAGTGACCCAATATTATTTTTTCTTATATATTATTTGGTATACCTCCACTTTCAGTGCTATCCATATAATCTTGGCGCACCACTAACCCTCTTTTTTTTTTTTTTCCTGCAGTCCATCACTGGCCAGGGTGGTGACCAGATCCCTTTTCATCATGCAAAATGATCACATGACGCAAGGAGATCAGGTCACCGCCGCAGCCAGCGATTATCTGCAGCCATGTCAAACAAGATGTCTTCAGCAAGGGAGCCCAGCAGGGCCTTGCAGGCTGGGAAGAGAAGAACAGCAGGCAGGTAAGCTTCCCTTTACAGGTCCGGCCAAGTGAAGGAGGGGTTTAGCCAAAAAAATAAAAAATAAGGTGATCACATGAGCTGTCAGATGACGGGATTCAAAGAAAACAACAGCCTGTAGACAGACTGATTTTTAATCCTTGTATCTCACAAATGGCTGAACATTTTTAATAAAGACCAATTGAAATTTTTAAAAAAAAAATTAGCGCAAAATCAGTAAAACCTAATCATAAAAATCTGTCCATAGCCTTTTCCTCTCATAGACCATAAAGTGTCTGAAAAAGCACTAAAAACTGCTGTGTGACTAAAAATCCCCCCCCTCCCCACTTGAAAAGAACGACTGCAACCAAATAAAATATGGCATTTTTTTACGGGCTATACAAAGCATTTTGTTGAGGGCCCCACCATTTCTGTGGTGCGCAGACAGGATCTGGCAGGCGAGGCTTCGGCTAACTCCCTGAAGATAAGCAGCGCCATATGGGTTTGGCAGCTACTCATACCTCCTCCTTGGCCAAGCTAGAAGGATAACTTATAAGATGGGTGGGGAGGGTAATATGATAATGGATGGTGACAGCTATTAGATTGTCAGCTCTACAGTCAGGAGAAGAGATGAATCAACAGACAGAATGGAGCAAACAGGACCTACCTCCTGTAAGGACTGCATGAAGGAAGGTTGTAGCTCAGGCATTATGGGAAGGAAAGTCCTCAACTAGGGACAGGGTCGGCATTAAAGACAGGAGACAGAAAGGAGAGCAGGGACAGTGGTTAGAGCTCAGCCACACGTGTTAGGAAGGAAATACACAGACCTGATAACTGAACTTATAACCCGGGCCGATCACTCTCACAGGCAGGCTCCCCCCGCGGCCGGACCCGGCGTTCATACCAATGCCAGCAGGTGAACCTCTGCAGGTCGTCATATGGCCTTTTCAGGGGTCAGAATGGCCATTTCACTCGGTTTTAGGGCGTTCAGTGCCCGTGCTGTGGACCATAATTTGCGGTCCACAATGCACGGGCAATGGCTGTGGGGCTGCTGCATTTGGATCGCGGACCCATTCACTTGAACTCCGCATCCGACGGCCCACACCGCAAAAAAGTAGTGCATTCTCTACTTTTTTGCGGTGCGGAGGCACGGCCAGAAGCACACCGTAGTGCTTCTGTGGTATTCCGATCCGTGCCTCGGCTCCGCATCTCCGGGATTGCGGACCCATTGAAGTGAATAGGTCCTCGATCCGTGATGCAGGCTGCACGCGGCCGGTGCCCGTGTATTGCGGACCCGGCGTATGCAGCGGCCATGTGCATGAGCCCTTACTCTGGGTTTCCACCTACAGGTAAGGATTCTTTCACACGTAGTTTTTTAGTGGTGTTTTTTTGCACTTCTGCGTTAAAAAAAAAAAGTCAGCTCCAAATGTCATCTGAAGGTCTACAGGAAATATGAAACACAGGCCACAAGTGCTTTATTTTTTGATACTGCAGAAAAAACACAAAATAAAATGCCACAAAACCACAGTAAAACTAATATTTAAAAAAAAAAAAAAAAAAACAGAGCCAAAACAAAAGTGTCGGGGGAGGTGGGCACTTGCCGAGAGACGATTTGTGGTAAACCACTGCCACGTGGCAGGATACAGCCCTCACTCCCAAATTAATGCAGATTTCCCAACCAGGATTGGCAAGCAGGATTAAAACCTGTGACTACATCGGTCAGCACCCAGTTTTCCAAAAAAAAAAAAAAAATCAGGTCTAACCGGCTGAACGACGTGACACAGAAGAATGCTTTAAGGACTTACAGTTACCGGGGACTGTTTTTTTCCTCTGGTGACAGACGTGGGTCTTTAATTACAACAGACGCCGAACCGAAACCCTTTCTCTGGAACATCTTGAAATAAAATCTGACCTTCGCAGCGCTTCAGTGTGCTTTACTGCGCCGCTATCATGTGTCTGAAGGCGATTACTTTGAATCCTCGGTCTGAATATAGCTTTGACTATAATGAAGCATTAGACGGCACTATACTGCACTCCGCAGACATCAGGGGTATTATATTTAAAGGGGGGGTTCTGGGTTCAGGACTTTGCTGTCCTATCCCTATCTATGAAACCATGGGGGTCCGACTCCGCTGATCCGCTGTTAGAAGGGGCCGTGAAGCTTGTGTGAGTGCTGCAGCCTCTTCATGGTTTACACCGGACGTCCGACGCTCCGCACCCTCGACCATCAGCTGTTTGAGGGGGCCCCCATTGTGGTTTACCTCAGTCCATCTACCTGTATTTTCTCAGCAGCAGCAATACTGCGTATCACCGCCACCAGGTAGACGGACCGAGGTAACAGACCACGTGACACAGCTGATCGGCGGCGGTGCTGAGAGTCAGACTCCCACCGTCCGATACTGATTTTCTATCCTGGCGCTGGCCCATCAATATCCTGAACCTGGTTAGACCCCTTTGATATCACTCATTATGGGCAGACAATTTTTGGTGACTTTTGGCAAACCCATATTATTACCAAAAAAAGCTCAACGTTTCCTTATAAGAAAAAAATAAGTTGGGAGTCAGCACGGCAAACATTACATCAGGAATGGACGCTTTGCAGTCATTGAAAGGGTTATAAGTGGCCGTGCAGACCTGCAACTCACTCAGTGAAGAGCCCTTCACATTCCTCCATGTATAATCCTGGCTAGACATTCATTAAATAAGTGACCCCCTACCACACTAATGCCTGTGGGCGTCAGCACCGAATGCCCACACTCCAAGCGCTGCTCCGGAGATCAAGGGTCCTTACTGACACCCTGGACTTCGTCTTCTTCACGTTACAGTTGCCAATGCCACCAATGACTCTGATAAACCATCCATATAATGAAAAAATGGCCCAGGGCTGCAGCTGATAGAGAAGGCAGGTGGTTGTGCCGGACATACACAGTCAAGTCCCATTATCCTAACCACCAGCTCATATCCAGAGTAACCTCCGTGTGCAGCTCGGACAGCAGCTAGATGGGCGTCACAGGTAAGTAGAGCCATGCTGACTGCAATGCATCCCAGAGCTGCTGGAGGGGAATCCATGGAGGAGGTCCCACAGATGCTCAATTGGGTTCAAGTCTGGGGAATTAGGGGACCAGGGTAGCATTTGGAAGTCTTGGTCATGTCAGATATTTCCAGCCTTTTGACATGTCTCATTGTCTTGCTGGAAGATCCCATCCGCCCCAGGGGAGACAATCAGTATGTATGGGTGTACGTGATCTGCAAGGATGGATCCATACCCAGATTGGTGGAGAGCATCTTCCACATGGGTCCAGAAAATACCCCAAACACCCCAGACCAGAACGCTTCCCCCGCCAGCTTGTGCTCTTCCAGCAATGACTGCGGGGTGTTCCCTCTCTGATGTTTCTCTCCTGAAACTCCAACGTCCATCCATTCCAAGAAGCAGAAGACAACCCTGTGCCAATCAGCGGAGTCCAATGCCAGTACTGCTGCCAAAACTGAAGCCTTTCCCGCCGATGCAGCTTGGTTATCAGATGTGCAGGGACCGTCCGTCTGCTCCGGAGCCCGGACCTGTTGTTTAAGACACACGTCTGGTGCCCCAAGTTCATTTTGGGGTGAACTGCTCCCCTGTGGCGTGCTGTCCACCCATGTGCACCTTCAGAGCCGACGTTCACCTCTCACATCAATGACACGTGGTGCTCCGCAGTTTCTACGTCTCTTATTCACAATGGCGCCATTTGTCCACTCACCACACACTTTTACCACAGCAGCGCACGAACAGTTCACAAACTGCGCAGGTTCAGAAATACCGCCACCCGGGCCTGAAATCCAATAATCCTCCCTTTCTTCAACTCAGCCTGTTTTATCCATGACAGCAACAAGGGATATGTAGACAGTCTATCACACCCCTTATATACCCACCGAGCCAGCTCAGCCCACCTTATATACTCACGAGCCAGCTCAGCCCACCTTATATACCCACCGAGCCAGTTCAGCCCACCTTATATACCCACCGAGCCAGCTCAGCACACCTTATATACACACCGAGCCAGCTCAGCCCACCTTATATACCCACCGAGCCAGCTCAGCCCACCTTATATACCCACCGAGCCAGCTCAGCCCACCTTATATACCCACCGAGCCAGCTCAGCACACCTTATATACCCACCGAGCCAGCTCAGCACACCTTATATACCCACCGAGCCAGCTCAGCACACCTTATATACCCACCGAGCCAGCTCAGCACACCTTATATACCCACCGAGCCAGCTCAGCACACCTTATATACCCACCGAGCCAGCTCAGCACACCTTATATACCCACCGAGCCAGCTCAGCACACCTTATATACCCACCGAGCCAGCTCAGCACACCTTATATACCCACCGAGCCAGCTCAGCACACCTTATATACACACCGAGCCAGCTCAGCCCACCTTATATACCCACCGAGCCAGCTCAGCCCACCTTATATACCCACCGAGCCAGCTCAGCCCACCTTATATACCCACCGAGCCAGCTCAGCACACCTTATATACCCACCGAGCCAGCTCAGCACACTGACTTCCTTCATGAGCTACGCACTGCCGACGGTGAATGCCCTAATAACACTGGAAACTCATCTGCTTTATCTTTATCTGTTCTGCAATGTTGAGAAACGGGTGCGGGCCGATTCATTTCAATAGGGCCGCAAAAGAAGCAGACAGCACACCGTGTGCTATCCGCACCCGTAGCTCCGTTCGGCGGCCCTGCAAGAAAGATAAAGTCCTATTCTGGACAAGAATAGTCACTTCTATTCTAGTGTCCTCCCCACCCAGTGAAGTGAGCTATACTTACCTGCTCTGTGGTTCCTGTGGGGTCTTCACCGGACTTCCAGTCGCTCCACAGACGGGATCACGTGAGCCGCTGCAGCCAGTGCCTGACCTCTGCAGTGTCCTGCCCCCAAGAGGATGCAGCTGAAGTTATCCTGGACACCCCTTTAATGGCAGCAATACTGTGTGCTGACCCAGGATATCACATCAGGAACTTACAAAGTGCTAAAGTCCACGTGATGCAAGAGGCTTAAATCGAAGATCTGTGCATTCAAAGAACTTCTAGAAGGAAAGCGAGAAGTGCACTTCGGCAGTACCAAATGACACAACTATTACATTACCCTCTGTGACGAGGAGAGGAAATGACACCCAGCGCTGAGCGGGAGCCGCAGACACACATTATCTCATTACCTGCCTTCTAACCATCTGCTTTCTCCAGTCACTGCTCAATAATTATCCTGAAGAAAAAAGGAATACACAAACCCCAAAGGAATTGATAGCACTCTGTAGTACCGCCATCAGCACTGCTATGCTAAACCGATCAGCAGATCTGCAGAAACTGGAGCCGCTCGTCATTACAGCAGGGGGACTACATGAGCAGCCATCACCAGGTCAAAACCCGGGGGAGGCATAAAACTCATTACCGGAGCCATGGCGAGACTAATGCACATGTATTCTACTCCCGGCTGTAGGATATTGGTTATATGTCAGTACCAGCACCATGGCCAGGGCCTTGTACAGGAGACGGCAGCCATGACTCTGCAGACAGAGGACCACAGTGCTCCAAAACCTGACACCCATGATAAAGACTGAGCGGACTGTACTCAGCACTGTACCACAGTCTGCACAAGTGACGGCCATGACTGGATTTCACCATATACAGGAGTTATACCCGTGTATATCTTACAATGCACAGACATTACAGTATACAGCGACCATATCTGCAATCAGTATAGAAAAAATGGAGTGAGAGCGATACATGCCGTGTATAACAATGTACTGTATACAGACATCACTGTATATATATCACCATGTACTGTATACAGAGGTATCACCCCCAGTATATACAGGTATCACTGTATATATCACCATGTACTGTATACAGAGGTATCACCCCCAGTGTATACAGGTATCACTGTATATATCACCATGTACTGTATACAGAGGTATCACCCCCAGTATTGTATATATCACCATGTACTGTATACAGAGGTATCACCCCCAGTGTATACAGGTATCACTGTATATATCACCATGTACTGTATACAGAGGTATCACCCCCAGTGTATACAGGTATCACTGTATATATCACCATGTACTGTATACAGAGGTATCACCCCCAGTGTATACAGGTATCACTGTATATATCACCATGTACTGTATACAGAGATATCACCCCCAGTATTGTATATATCACCATGTACTGTATACAGAGGTATCACCCCCAGTGTATACAGAGATATCACCCCCAGTGTATACAGGTATCACTGTATATATCACCATGTACTGTATACAGAGGTATCACCCCCAGTATTGTATATATCACCATGTACTGTATACAGAGGTATCACCCCCAGTGTATACAGGTATCACTGTATATATCACCATGTACTGTATACAGAGGTATCACCCCCAGTGTATAGAGATATCACCATGTACTGTATACAGAGGTATCACCCCCAGTATTGTATATATCACCATGTACTGTATACAGAGGTATCACCCCCAGTGTATACAGAGGTATCACCCCCAGTGTATACAGAGATATCACCCCCAGTGTATACAGGTATCACTGTATATATCACCATGTACTGTATACAGAGGTATCACCCCCAGTATTGTATATATCACCATGTACTGTATACACACGTATCACCCCCAGTGTATACAGAGATATCACCATGTACTGTATACAGAGGTATCACCCCCAGTGTATACAGTCCCTGGTATCAGGTTGTCAGTATCTTTGTCACTTTCTGGCCAGTTTCCATTCTCATTACCGGGTCACCTTTCTCGGTCTCTGGTCCACCCGCACAGATATGACCTCCCACAATGAGATGACTCCGCAGGACAGACGTGACTGTGTCCACCTACATTGTCCCGCAGTGTGAACGGTGACCTAGGCCTTTTGAAGCGTTAACCGTCCCCTCACACACTTACCGGCGGTCTCGTAAACAGCGCTCTGCTCCGGCCTCCCCTGCTCTCCCCCCCACCTGACAGGCCAGTCACATGACTCTAGCTTCCTGCTGCGGATTGGCTGTTAGACGGCAGAGCTCTGACTAATCACGGCGCAGCCTCCGCCACGGGCACTTCCGGTGTCCGCCCCCCACGTGTCCGTCCTGGAGGTTGTGATCGGGCTGATGATGAGGGGCTCAGCAGCGCGGGGGGTGGGGGGACACTCTAGGGCTTATCAATGGAAACGATAACCTAAAGCACGAGCCTGCTGTGATGCCATGCCCTGCCACAAGCTGCATAAACAGCTCCATAAACAGTGCCACTCATAACCTTAACAACATATCCCGCCTCCCCTTAGAGTGCCCCCATCTGCTTCAGACTTCCTCCACTAGGGGGAGCTCTCTGCACACAAGTTCTATGGCTGCTGTCCATAGGGAGGGTGTGAGCAGTCTAAAAATGGCTGTATCATAGACTCTGCCTTGGGAGATCAAAGGGGTTCTCAGAGACCAGGAACTGTGGGTGGCAAGGTGGGAAAAAAATCACCTGTCAATAGCAGTTCAGGTCCAGCGCCAGGCTGCCGTCCTCAGTGTAATGTGCCATAACTGGAGAGGGGGGGCTGCTTTAGATGCTGCTATCTCCTGAATGGTAGCAGCTAGAAACATGCAACTGGTCTTGTTTGAAAGCTGACAGTCCAGGCTTTCATACAAGACCAAACATCTAAAGTCCAAGCAACAGAGAAGAAACCACTGTTAGAAATCAAGTTGGGAATAATCGTTGTTTTTACTTTCACTTTCAGCTGCATTCACAGCATTTCTATCAGTGATATCTTTCTCTGTCCTGAACATATTGCTGTCTGAAAGCTTGGAATGTCTGCTTTCAAACAAGACCAGTTGCATGTTTCTAGCTGCTACCATTCAGGAGGTAGCAGCATCTAAAGCAGCCCTCCCCCCTCCAGGTAGCTACTTTTTCCACTGCTGGAACTGGACTCTGGCAAAACAGGGGGTTAAAGGGGTCCTCTGAGCTCGTCGCTGGACCTGATGCGCGGTGTGCCATCAGCATCCACCTCACCGCTGCCAGCCAATCAGCGGTGACATGTTGTTCCTACTGAGGCCACTGATTGACCAGCATGTAGATGGCACATTACACTTCCGATTCAGCAGCTTGGCGCTGGAGCTGATGACACAAGGGAGGGGGAACTGACGGCACTGGGGGGGGGGGGGACTGATGGCATGGGGGAGTTCATGGCACTGGGGGGAGCTGATGGCACTAGGGGGGAGAGCTGATGGCACTGGGGGAGCTAATGGAATGGGGGAGTTGGTGGCACTTTGGGGGCAGCTGATGGCACTTTGGGGGGAGGACTGATGGCAGGGGGCTGACGAGTTTTTACTTTTTTCTTATTAGAGTACTCGATTAATCAGTAGAATACTTGATTACTAGAATAAGGCTAGGGCTACACAACGACGTTTCGCTCAACAATTTTTATTACAGTCGCAGAAAAATCCATCTTGGATGGATTTTTTGCTACTGTCGTGTCGCAGCATGTCATACTATAGATAATTTGTCGCACGACACGTCGTCGTGTAGCCCTAGCCTAATCGATGGCTACAGCCCTAGCTGTCACACATGGAATTTTGGTGGTGTTTTCTGCACTTTCAGGCTTTTTGCTGCGTTTCTTTTTTTTTTGTGTGGCAAAATGTCAGCTCCACTGAAGGTCTATGGGAAGGACACAGAAGTTGTTTTTCATTAGGTGACAATTTTAGTCTTTTTTTTTTTTTTGCGTATTTTCAAAAACGTAGCATGCTGGCGCTCTTGGCATTTTTACATCACTTTCAAAAAACGCCATGAAGAAATTACTTGTGGTAAGACACGCTATAGGAAAAAAAACACTAGAATAAAATGCCATAAAACCATAGGGAACAAAAAAAAAAATAGGGGTCAATTTTAAAACCAAATGAGTGGGGACCGTGACGTATTTGCCGCGCAGGATTCTGGGTAACAGAAGCCATATTTGCTGTCACCCAACTTTTTTTTTTTTTTTTAATAGTCTTTATTTTTGGATTTTTCAAGGTAAGTACATACAAACAATAAATTTGAAATCCAACTGAACAATTCACTAGACAGCCAGGCATAGAATCCAAATACAGTCTTCGGTAGAATACGATCATTTATCATAGTACATCAGATCCATCCACAACTACCGATCGTTTCCCAATTAAATCGCAGTATACTGTGACTGTCTATTCCACGCACACACCATTCATACGACAGCTACTCCCAGACTCCTACCACTATATTTTTGATCAAATTGCAGCTGAATCTGCATCCAGCCAAAGACTCCAAGTTTTATCAAATTTGTTCGGCGTTCCCCTCGCTTCAAAAGTAAGTTTATACATTGGCAACGCAGTATTTATAAGTTGAATCCAATGAGATACAGAAGGAATCTTGGGGGGTTTCCATGTTAGGAGGATCGTTTTCCTTGCATAAAACATCAGCAGTCTATATAGATATCTGCCATATTTAGAAGGGAGGATATCATTAACTAGGCCTAGCAGACATATTTCAGGTGAGTGGATCGCTGGTAGCCCCAATTTAGAGTCAATAAACTGTACCACTCCGTCCCAAAAAATTGAAATAATTGGGCATTCCCATATCATGTGAAATAGCGTCCCCTTACTTCCATTACATCTAGTACATATATCAGAGGAAAGCCGTTTCATACGCACCAAACGTACAGGGGTCAAATACACTCTATGTATCCATTTTGCCTGGATCAGCTGGTCCCTTGCACTAACAACTGTAGATCTCCAATAAGAAGTCAATTCTTTCTCATGGTGATTATCCAATATCGGAATGTCTTCCCTCCACTTCTCAAATGATCTAGCCATTGGGGAAGTTTGGTATGAGATCACCCTTTCATACAAGAGTGAAACCATTCCCTTAGGATCCTTACGTCTTACTATTTTTTCCATCTCCCCATATTCGATCTCCAAGGGTTTAGTTCCAAACTGGGCCATACATGCATGCCTCAACTGGAAATATCGAAATAATGAGGAGCGTGGGAGACTATATTCCGCCCTTAACATCAGGAAGGATTTAAAAATTCCCCTGTCATATAGCTGAACAAGGTATTTAATACCCCTCTGTGGCCAAAACTCAAATTCTAACAGTGTATATAATTCTGGAAGTTTCGGATTTCTCCATAGGGGCGTAACTGGAGACCACACCACTCCATCTTCCTTCTCCTCTTTTACTACAACAAAAGCAATCCAAGCCTGAATAACCCCAGACACAAGAGAAGTGGAATATTTGGTAGGATATTTGCCCTCCCTATAGACTAGGTTCGTTAAAGCCTCATAAGAGCCTAGTAGGGCTGCTTCGAGAACTACCGCTGGATTATTAGTGTCTGCCCTAATCCACCACGAAGCATAATTCAATTGTGTGGCGATATAGTAAAGATACATGTCTGGGAGGGCTAAACCACCTCTACTATATGGGGCTTTAAGAGTCTCCCTAGCAATTCTTGGTGGGGTACGCCCCCAAAGGAAGGGCGTTAACATCCTATCTATTGCTTGAAAGTGGGCCTTGGGAAGGACCATTGGTGCTGCCCTATAAAGGTACAGAAGTTTAGGCAAAAGTACCATCTTGAAAACATTGATTCTCCCAATAAGAGATAGAGGTAAGTTTTCCCATGCTTTCAGTTTCTGGTTAATATATGCCATTGCAGGTCCCAAATTAAGCGTCACGAACTGTGTAATATCTTTATGGATAACTATGCCGAGATACGTGAACCTATCAACCACTTCCAAATTTGACTGGGTAGAGATAGCACTGCTGTCCATATTATCTACTAAATATAATACGGATTTACCCCAGTTGACCCTTAACCCCGAGTATGTACCATACTCATTCACTACGTCCAGCAGCGCCTCTAACGATGAGTCAACATCTCCCAGATAGATCAACATATCATCGGCATACAAAGATATTTTTTCGGAGATCCCTGCAACATTCCAGCCTTCAATTCTATTACTTCCCGCTATATATGCCGATAAGGGTTCCATTATAATGGCAAAAAGGAGGGGTGAAAGAGGACACCCTTGTCTTGTGCCTCTCTGTAGTAGAAATGGTTCAGATATATACCCATTAACTTTAACCCGGGCAGTTGGTCGCATGTATAGGAGGTGCAGCCAAGTGAGAAAGTTCCCAGGTATACCCAGCTTCCTTAACACTATCCACATAAAGCTCCATTCGACTGAGTCGAAGGCCTTTTCATTATCCAGAGACGCAATGGCTCTACTACCAGCATTGTCATGGGATACCTGTAAGTTTGTATATAGCCTTCTCAAATTAATATCCGTTGTTTTGCCCGGCATAAAGCCAGATTGATCAGCACCCACTATGGATAGGATGACCGAGGACAGGCGCATTGCTAATACCTTGGCCAATATTTTCGCATCTGTGTTCATTAGGGAGATGGGACGGTACGAACTACAAAGATCAGGTGGCTTACCAGTTTTGTGAATCACCACTATTGTAGCCTCATAGAAAGAGGCAGGTAATGATTTATGTTCTATTGCATAGGTGAATAATTTACTCATTCTTAGACAAGCATCTTCAATCTGAAAGTTGTACCACTCCACTGGAAAGCCATCCGGACCCGGAGTTTTCCCCTTCGCCATAGCGAATATGGCGTTCTGTATTTCTTGCGGGGTAATAGGCTCATTTAGTAACTGTCTTTCCACCCTGCTCAGAGAGGAAAGTGAAATTCCCTCCAAAAAAGTCTCCACCTCCCCCATTGTCTTTGTCATTCTAGTAGCATATAGGGAAGAATAATAATTCACAAATTGAGCACAGATGGCCTCTGGGGTAGTAATCATCTCTCCAGTTTGACTTCTAATAGCTGCGACCACTGTCTGTGGGGATTCCGTTTTAGCCAAGTATGCCAACGTTTTCCCACTCTTATCACCTTCCGAAAAGATAGATTGCTTTTGGGCAAGTAGCTTTTTCTGGGTGTGTTCAGTTAAATGAAGATCATATAGACGCTGAGCTGTTAACCATGTCGTCTCATTCTCAACAGTAGGATCCCCTACGAAAACCTCCTCCAAAGCAACTAGTCTCCCTTCTAGTTTCCTACGCGTGACACTCAATTCCGCTCTGTGCGCTGCTATAGCAGCTATTATGTTTCCACGCATAACTGCCTTACAGGCATCCCACTCTACCAAGGGGTTAACAGAGTTTGTGTTTGCTTCCCAAAACTCTGACATGCCATCCCTGCATTTCTGCGCTACTGGGATGACCGCTAGCCATACAGGATTTAGACGCCAATTAGATATTGGGCTTCTAAGAGGTTGAATAAGTATAACTTGAAGTGGGGAGTGGTCAGAAATACCTCGAGGCAAATATTCTGCTGCCTTAACCCACTGGAGACCTTCTCGGTTCGTAAATGCTAAATCTATCCGTGATAATGAGTGGGCCGAGGCTGAGTGACATGAGAATTGTCTATCGCTCGGACGGACACTTCTCCATATCTCTGTAAGGTTATGCGCTTGCGCCCAATTACATAATGCCATATTATGTCTAGCAGTAGGATTTAATCTATCCAATAACCTGTCCAGCACCGCGTTAAAGTCCCCCAAAATAAATAGCGGAGAGGGTGGGAGCAACGCCACTCTTGTCATAATATTGTCTAAAGTCATTCTATCAAAGGGAGGGGGAACATAAACCCCCACAATCAGCATTTCACATCCTCTAATTGTAGCCTGCACCAGTACAAATTTCCCTGAGGGGTCTATGTGTACAGAGACCAGCTGAAACGGCAAGGTTTTACTAACCAATATAGAAACTCCCCTGGCATAATTAGAGTAGGTCGCATGGTATACGTGCCCTATCCAGGGTTTCTTCAGAGCCAAAAGCTTCTGGCCTCTGAGATGGGTCTCCTGGAATATAAGAATATCTGGGTTATACTTCTTGACATAATTAAAAACCAAGGACCTTTTGACCTTGTCATTCATGCCCCGGACATTCCAGGAGATCAATCTGCATGTAGCCATCTCACATCAAAGATCTTATATCGAGCCATCCACCGTCTGGTAAAGTCGCTGCCACATTCACCCTCACATGCATATTTGTGTGTAACAAAACCATAGATCCCCTCCCAAATCCCACCCTGCCCAAACATCCCAACTTTGTCTGAGCTTATTATCCCTAACTGAATACTATGCACTTTGTGCAATAAAACGCAGGCAACCTACTCCTACAATCCACGCATATAGTGAACTATCACTACACCTTAATTGAAAAACTCTCGGTTATTAAGGAACAAAACTAACTCCCATTAACTTTCAGTTTGAAGGTTAGCATAATAAGCGAACATCCTGCCAATTCTCTATTTATCTAACAACAACCCATAGTGCAAGAAATACACTCTTAAACAGAATGGCTTCCAAAACCTGCAAAATAAATGTTAGTACTGGACTTGCAGTCTTATTATCTATAAGGAAAGCACTTCTTTCATCCCGGGCGCTGTCGGTCAATCCAGTCTGAGGCCTCCTCCGGCGTCTGGAAAAACCGGGCTTTATCTCCATCCTGGACCCGAAGCCTGGAAGGGTACAGCATCGCATATTTCACTCCCATTTCTCGGAGCCGTGTCCGGACATTCGTGAACAATCTACGTTGCTTCTGTACTTCCGTGGTGAAATCAGGGTAAAAAGAGATTTTTGCATTTTCAAGCTGTATGTCTTTCTTCCTCCTAGCTGCTGCAAGAATTGCGTCTCTGTCCCTGTAGTTCAGGAGTTTCATAATGAAAGGCCTTGGCGGCGAGCCTGGAGGGAGAGGCCTCGTAGGGATCCTGTGTGCCCTCTCAACAACGAATGTGGCTGATAAATCTATCGGGTCTAGAAGAGAGCGTATTAGCTGCTCCGCATACGTTTCCGGATTTGAGCCCTCCAGTCTTTCAGGCAGGCCTAGAATTCTTATATTATTTCGTCTATTACGATTTTCCGCATCTTCCACTCTGGCCTGGAGATTTTTGACTTGTTGCTGCAAGGTTCTGGTAATTTCTGCAGTTGCAGACGCCGAATCTTCCACATCACTCACTCGCCTTTCCACTTCTTGCGTGCGGTCTCTCATTTTATCAATATCATGTCGGAGACAGTTAATGTCAATTTGTAGGTGGTCAATTTTTGCAGTAAGTGCTGCCTGACATGTTGCTATGGCGGACATTATTTTGTCGACTAACGGCTCAGTAGTCACAGTTGCACCCTGTTCAGGGTCAGACTCTGTCTGACTCATGTTATCAATCAAAGTTTTGGAGGACCCAGGCGTAGCACTTGTTATGGTTTTCCGGCCCATAGATAGTTGTGGACCAAGACAGTACACTTTAAGACCACTGTATATGGAGGACACTAACCAGTGTGTATTCTTTCAGTGATATATGTAAGACTTCAGGAACTAGTGCTCAAATATGAGTATTCTGAACACAGAAAAGGATTGTCCAGCTGCTATGGTATATCACCTACTGCGGACTCAAACTCGTCCTGTATCAATATATTCCGGACTAGTGCTTCTTCACCACTCCTTGTGGCTCAACTTAGATCCCTGACCTGAGCAATTGTAAAAACCTCTGGGTCTAGACTCCTGAGGTCCACCGCTCTGTACACGTGGCCAAGATGGCTCCTCAGACACTGCCTGTGGTTCCCAGCAGTCTGCTCCTACCGCACCACCGGAGAAACCACCCGCCTTAGAGCTGCTACCAGGATGACTCCAGCAAGGGTTTGATGTCAGCCCACTGCTGCAGGAGCGCCGGGCCGGCGCACACGCGCCCCACTGCTCTTCCCAAGATGGCCGCCGTCTGTGTCTGCAGCGCCGCGCCGCTCCGTACCTCCGGCCGCACCGCAGGTCCGCCACTCAGAGGTACCTTCTTACCCTTCAGTTCTGGTCCAGAGGCCCTCCGGAGGGTATCCTGAAGGGTTTTAGGGAGTTGCAGGAGGTTATAGGCAGGATGTCTTCAGGATTTTGCGGGAGCTAACGTGTCCGCCGTCTTCACTCCATGAGCTGCAGGCCACGCCCCCCACCCAACTTTCCTTGGAACAGATATAGCTGAGAAACACCTGAAAATTGTTACAAAAATTTTACTGGAACTTTTTCTCTAATTTTTTTAAGGAAAAATAATTTTTAACCAGTCTTTTAGGTTTATGGGTACTATTTTTTAATATATGCTACTTTATCCATATTTCTCCCATTTTTCACTTTTATTAAGTTTGTATTATCATTATTTCTATTTTCCCACGTTTTCCCGACTACCGTCTTCGTTTTTTACCTCAGAAAACCCTTACTCGTCACCTTTTCGCAATTGCTCCAGTTTTTCCCGCCTCCCACATCAACCGCCTGTCACTCAAGCCCCTGAATTAGACAGCGCACGCGCCGCTTCCGCCTTCTCCCATTGGCGGCCGCAAGTAGCCAATCAGCGCGCGCTGACATTAATACTGCGTGATGATTGGGCAGACGCTGCGCTCAGAAAGAGGCTTGAAACGCACGGATTGATTTGCGGCAGGTTTTCCACGCTGACGTTCTGCACGGACGGCGCTGTCTGAAGGTGAGAAGTTAACCCTTAAACCTTCTTTTCTGGGTGACCCTAAAAATCATCATCTAGGAGCTCATTACGAGTCAGCAGGAGGACGAGGTGATGTGATTTTATCCTGCCCCTAGTATTTGCTCCACATTTGTGATGTGATTAATATCACCCTCTAATAGTCTGACCCTATTTGTATTTTTTTTTTATTTGGGGGGCGGGTTGGTGTTTGTTTTCATGCCCTGGATTTTAAGAGCCATAACCTTTTTTTTTTCTATTGCATATTGATCTCTGTTCACATTGAGATCCCATTCTTGAGACAAGACCTGGTCCCAGACCTGCAGTTACCACCCATTTATGGCATACCCCATCAATATGCCATGACTGTCCAGATAGGACAACCCCTTTAAGTTTCCAGTTGCTATGGAAATCCATCAGCATGTATTAGGGCGACATTGTAATCTCTGAGCCCTGATCTAACCGCTTATTTATCTTGATATCTAAGGGGTTAAACTGTCAGTCACGTAGTGAGCGCCGCTTCTGACCATTGCAGCAAAGTGTCAGCTGGACGGTGCCTCTCGCAGCCTAACCGTTCGGGAAATGGGCAATGTATTGCATTAAAGGGGTTCTCCGGTAGTAGGACACTGATGTCCTATTTTCAGGATAGGTCCTCAACATCTGATCGGTGGGGGTCTGACTCCAGGCGAGTTTGAAGAGGAGGTGTTGCTATGTGAATGCTGCGGCC
The DNA here is from genome assembly GCA_900303285.1 of Rhinella marina. Lineage (NCBI taxonomy): Eukaryota > Metazoa > Chordata > Amphibia > Anura > Bufonidae > Rhinella > Rhinella marina. The sequence continues at coordinate 720,033 of ONZH01008949.1, forward strand.
AATGACTTCATGTTTATTAGTCACATGGTCTATGTGCAGCTCAGTCCCATTCAAATAAAGGCACAGCTTCTGTACTGTGAGGAGGTCGCAGCGCTCACTGTAGACCCACAGCATCTTCAAACCGCCAAAAGGTAGGTATGCTGGGCGTCCGATCCCCTACTGATCAGATATTGAAGTTAGGTCATACATTTTGTATTTTTGGAAAACCCCTTTAAGCCCCACCCACCATAACCATTTACAGAAGGAAGGGGTTAAAGGAATTTTACGAAAACTTCTTGAAATAAAATGGCCGCCCTCACCCTTTCTCTCTTGCAGTAAGCCACCAATGGGGCTGCTTCAGAATCTCGCCCGCGGCTTCGTCCGGGGATCCGACCGAATGGCCGAAATCACTAGCAAAATGGGACCCAGGTCCTTCAACAGGGGAAGAGGAGCCAAGAGGGTGGGCTTCCTGACCTCCAACAAGAAGTTTGTCCGAGTGAAGGAGATGGTTCCGGAATTCATAGTCCCGGACCTGAGCGGCTTCAAGCTGCGGCCGTACGTCTCCTACAAGGTTCCGGCCGTGACCGAGGAAAAGATGACTGCCAAGAAACTGTTCCTGGAAACCGCCGCTCCCGCCATACAGAAGGACATTGAGAGCGGCACCTTCGATCCCAATAACCTGGAAAAGTACGGATTCGAACCCACCCAAGAAGGCAAATTATTCCAGCTGTACCCAAAGAATTACGTCCAGTAGCCGCGATCGGACTGTGATGGTCACGCCCATGTTATTGCGCTGAGTTTAGTAATAAAACGGAAAATACCCGACGCTGCTTTATTAATGCGGAAACCGCAGTAAGCCAGGCATCTCCCCTGCAGCGGCCATGAGTACTACAACTCTGATCAGGTGACCGGCCGTCCGGGACGGTTCGAGTCCTCCAGACCGAGAGCTGCTCGCAGGTGACTCAGGGGGAGGACCCCGAGCTGTGGCCCCCACTTCTATGGTGTCCATATCTCCTGTTCTGAAACTACAACTCCCAGAATTCTCTTTTCACTTCTATGGGAGAACAGCCAAGTGTAAGTGTGCATGCTGGGAGTTGTAGTTTCACAGCAGCTGGAGTGCCGACGTCTCTGGGACCCGCACTTATCTCTAGAACAGGCCTCCTGAAGTGAAGGAGAGCACACTGCGCATGCGCTGCCACAGGTCCATTCACCTGCACATGGACGGCTGTTCTCAGTCCCGTTCTAGAATCACCCACAGATATAGACGGGTAAGGTCGGACGCTTGGCTGTCTATACGGTGGCACTCCCCACCGATCAGATATCGAAGGCTTATCCCAAGGATCAGCCGTCAGCAGTATATGGCCCCTGCACAGAGCTCTGCTATGGCGTCTGGCCATTGAACCTCTCCACCCTGCAGTGTGTGGCAGAGATCAGCAGCCTTCATCACTCCGGCTGCTGTGCAACTACAACTCCCAGCATGCAAACACGCTTGGCTGTTCGTCTAACTTCCATAAAAGTGCATGGAGCATTCTGGGAGTCGTAGTTTTAGAACGCCTGGGTGACATTTGTGGTGGATATCGGCAATGTACGGTAACTTCACATCCAATCAATTACTTACAGTGTGTGGAGAGGAATTGTTTAACCCCTTCTACCCCAGGGTAGTGTTCACCTTCCTGCCCAGGCCTATTTTTGCAAATCTGACATCTGTCCTTTTATCTGGACATGGCGTGGTTTTACTTATCTAACCGATTCTGATGCTGGTGACACATTGTACTTCATGTTAGCGGTAAATTTGGGTCAATAAATTCACATTTTTCTAAATTTGAACTTCTCTACTTGTAAGGACTCGTTCACATTTCCGTGTCGGCGTCACCTTCGTGAAAAAAAAAAAGTATGCGTTTCATCCGTGACGGATCCGTGGTTGGTCCGTTTTTACCATCTGCGTGTCATCCGTAATTCACTGACGTTGCTCCGCTAAAAATAAATTTCCAAAGAATCTTCTATCAGTTCTCAGTGGAAAACGGACACAACAGGAACACAACGCAAAGTAGTGCGTGTCCCTGTCATTTTTTTTTTAATTATTTTTTTTACTGATCCACGGTCAGTAAATACTGAAATGTGAACAGACACAATTAAATCAATGGGTGCGTGTGCTGTCTGTGGAAACCGGAAATGTGAATGAGGCCTAAGACATTTATACCACATACAATCGATATTCCCCATATTTCTACTTTATGCATCATTTTGTAAATGTCATTTTATTTTTTTAGGACGTTAAAAGGCTTAGAATTTTAGAAGCCATTTTTCAAATATTCAAGAAAATAACTTTTTTTTTTTTTTAAGCACCAATTCAGAGAGAAAGTGATTTTGAGGGGCTCAACCACCCATTAAAAAAACTCCATTTTAGAAACTACACCCCTCAAATTATTCAAAACTGACGTTACAAACTTGTCTCACCCTTGAGATGTTCCACAAGAATTAAAGGCAAATGGAGGTGAAATTTCAACTTTTTTTTTTTTGGCTGATTTGTTTTTTTAATAATCCATTTTTTTCTTGCAACAGAGCAACGGTTAACAGCAAAGTAAACCTCAATATGCATTACTCTGATTCTGCAGTTTACAGGAACACCCCACATGTGGTCGTAAACTGCTGTAGGGGCACGTGGTAGTGGTCAGAAGGGAAGGAGCGCCATATGGTTTTTGGAGGGCAGATTTTGTTGAAATGTTTTTTGGGCGCCATGTTGTATGTGAAGGGACCCTGAGGTACCCCTACAGTGGAATCCCCAAAAAGTGACCCCTCAAGGAATTTAGTAAAGGATGTACCCAGCACTTTGACCCCATAGGCATTTATGGAATGTTAAAACAATTGGCTGTGAAAGGGAAAAACTTTATTTCTTCTAAATAAAATGTAGCTCCAAATTTTTCATTTTCACAAGGGGTAACAGGAGAAAAAGCACCCCTTAATTTGTTACCTATTTTCTCCTAAAGACAGTAACACTCCCATATGTGGTGGTAAACTGCTATAGGGGCACACTGCAGGACTCAAAAGGGAAGGAGCGTCATATGTCTTTTGCAGCTTTTGATGGATTGGTTTACGTCGCCATGTTATTGAACAGTCGTCCCCCCAAATCTGATATTGACTGACTGAGTATAGATCAATATGGAACCCAGGATAATCCCTTTAAGGTTGGTTTGCGGGGCCCCTCTGGGTCCTGGGGAAAATTTATTTCAATCTCATCCACACACAATTCCCCTATCAGCAGAGCTTGAGCCGCACAAGGCGTAAAATTTTACAATGTGCTCGTCTTCCATGAAGATTTGACACAGATTTTGCAAAGGGTGAAACTTGCAGCAAACCTGCTTACAACACGTGCGTTTGTCCGTGGCATGCTATGAAGCCACGTGCGAATCCACACAGGCTGCCAGAGGGTACTGGACCCAACAAACCACTGGGGGTTAACCCCTTAAACCTTCATATATAAATCCCGTCCACAGCTCAGGGTTTCATGGACAGAGGAACATTTATTTCTTTGATTTTAAAAAAAGAAAAATTATTAAAAAATTCATATATATACACGGCCGGATGCTGCTGGGTGTCTGGAATATCGCCAGTAATGGCTGCTGGTACACGGCCTCTGATGTTATACAACCGGATGGCGCTCTCGCCCATGGATACGCGGAGGTAAGTGTCATTATTGCTGACTTCTGCGCAGTGTCCTGATTTACGGCAGAAGGAAAAACATTTTTTTTTTATTTTTTTTTTTTTAAAGGAGACCTAGAAAAACAAATAAAAATGGGAGTTATTGAAATGGAGTAGCACAGCCAGCCTGGTATTGCAGCTCAGCTTCACTGAAAGGAATGAGGTTAAGTGCAATACCACACACAACCTGTGAACAGGTGGGGGCGCTGATTTTGGAAGACGGAAACTGTTGACTGTATGAAAGGCTGTAAAATGTATACTCAGACTGTGGTTCCTCCACCCAACGTTGTTTCATGGGATTCCCTCCAAATGTCCAATAGCTCTCCTTCTATTTTAAATTTGCTAAGGACACCATCAGGGCAATTTTTTTATGATTGCATTTGACTCATTTTGAGGTAAAAAAATATATTTTTTTTAATTTAAATGTTTAAAAATGTTCAGCCATTTTTGTGATACAAGGGTTAAAAAAATCAGTCTATTTGCAGAATGTCTCAGAATTCTGAGTTCTGTCAGCTGACGGCTCGTGTGTAGCTCTTATCTCTGATCTCCTGACCTTATAAACACTCATTATAGCTAAACAATGAGTTGAGAGCTACACATGAGCAGTCAGCTGACAGAACTCAGAAGAGACATTCTGCAAATAGACTGATTTTTTTTTTTTAACCCTTGTATCACAAAAATGGCTGAACATTTGCAATAAAGACCAATTTAAAAAAAAGTGGGTTTTTTTGTGGGTTTTTTTTAGCCCAAAATGAGTGAAATGCAGTCATAAAAAAAGTTAACCCCCCCCTCGAAATGTAGTTTTAGTGTCTGACCCCCATCCCTAGTGCACCCAAGATTAGACAGAACCCTATGGTGATCTAAAGGGCTGGGGGGGCATGGCGGGTCCTACGGCCTTAATATGGGTGCTAAAATGTGCACATGAAAAGACAAAAACACACCTCAGGAGGTAGACCATTGTAACGACCGGTCAGGGACGGTCACTCCGCAGGGTTTAGTCTCTGGGACTGCCACCGCCAGACATGTAAAACGTGGTCATAAAAGGAACACGTGGCCAGCAGGTCAGTCTGCGCTTGTCCGGGGACCCCAGTAACCGGCCGGTCCTGAGTCGTTCCGCTCGGCTCTGGCACGTATCCTCCGGAGTCGTCCTCCAGGACAACGTCGAAGCTGGCGGTGGGCGACTCGTAGAAGATTTTCAGGTTCTGCATGGATTGCTCCAGCTTCTGACTGCCGACAGGATCCGACTCCACCGCCTTCAAGGACTCCGGTTCTGGGCTGGGCACGGAGGCGTCCGGAAGAAACGCCCTGGACCAATCGGCTCCGTAGGCCAAGGAGTTGTGGAGGACGTACGAAGACAGGATGGGGCAACCATCTAGAGGGCGACAGAGAGCAATTCATGAAGAATGTGGGGCTAACTGGATCCGGTTCTCCTAATGCTGGGGCTTACCGGAGCCGGAGTCCAGGATGTGGAAGCCGCTGTGCATACAAGCGGCCAGCAGGAGGGCGCCGTCTGTGGGGTGCCACTTCAGCCTCCAGACTCCTCCCTGTACATGGGTGTCGGATGTAGGTTGCTTCATCTGCCGTAAGTCCCACACAAGAACGTGCTCGTCGTAACTAGGGTCCGAAATGGGACAGGCTTAAAATACAGGAAAGTGGGGAGGGTTTCCCATTGCGGATTTTACTGTGAATTCGCCATGTGTTACTTGCAGATTTATCGCGAAGGGTTAAATCCGCAGCATACACTGACACGCTGTAGACATTGTCGGAGCATTTTTTTATGATTTCATTTTACTCATTTTGGGCTTTATATCATTTTTTCAATTGGTCTTCATTAAAAAATTCTCAGCAGTTTTTGTGATACATGGGGTTTAAAATCAGTCTATTTGCAGATGTCTATCCTGAGTTCCGTCAGCTGATGGCTCATGTGAAGCCTCATCTCTGATCTCCTGACCTCATCATTGCTAAACTCTTTCCAAATTGATTTAAGCCATGTTCTTATGAGGTCAGGATATGGGAGATAAGGCTTCACATGAGCCATCAGCTGACGGAACTCAGGATAGACATCTGCAAATAGACTGATTTTAAACCCCATGTATCACAAAAACTGCTGAGAATTTTTAATAAAGGCCAATTGAAAAAAAAATGAGTAAATGACCAAAATGCAACCATAAAAAAAATTCCTCAAAGGTGTCCATAGACTTTTAATTCTACACCGCAGGTCAATTTCCACCTCTATTTTTCAGGAGTATAGGGATAAAATTTTGTAAAATGTCAACCGCTTGCTGGTATTGTAATACTGCAGAAAATCCGCCACATGTGAACATATCCCTTAGGCCCCTTGCACACGACCGTGGAGCACAGTCCGGGATAGTCCGTGAAAACCCGGATTTACTCCTTCTGAGGGCAGGAGCGCATGGCGTCATTGGTTGCTATGACGCCGTGCGCTTCCTAAGGCCGCTGCTGTACAGTGATACACTGTACACGCTCGCATAGAGTGTATCACTGTACAGTTTCGGCATCAGGAAGCGCACGGCGTCATAGCAACCAATGACGCTGTGCGCTCCTGCCCACAGAAGGAGTACAGTCCGGGTTTTTACAGACTGTCCTGGACCGTGCTCCACGGTCGTGTGCAAGGGGCCTTAATAAAACATTGTGGATTTTGTTCCATTCTTCATATTCAATAATCATGTCATACATCGCCATCTACTGGACATGTATGACTATTGCATATCCTGTAATAATTGCAGAACACCAGCAGGTGGCGCTGCACATATATATACTTATTATGTTTTTTTATTATATTTTTATTTTTTTATAATGAGAACATGTAAGTCAATGCACAGGGAGTCTATTGTGTGGAGCTGGCACACACTGCTCACCTTCCTGTAGCCAAAACATGCTCCCGATGAGGGTTACTCTGGATGCTGCACACTCCCATTGAATGCCTATGTGAAATAAAACTGATTATACGGGTTGTCCAAGATTAGAAGAACATGGCTGCTCAAAGAAACAGCGCCACCCCTGCCCACAGGTTGTGTGTGGTATTGCAGCTCATCCTATTAACTCTAATGGAGCTGAGCTGCCATACCGAACACAGCGCATGGACTGGTGTGGCAGCGCCTACCTTTTACTGGTAAATATTGGGATGTGCGGTGTCGATCTGGTGTCCCATCCTCTCAGCAGGCAGTCATCTCCCCCTGGAATCGGGGACATGCACAGATCATTAGCTTTGGCGCAAAGGGAAGGTCTGGTAATTTCCTAGAGCAGGGATCAGTAACCTTCGCCACTCCAGATGTTCTAAAACTACAACTCCCATAATGCCCCATTCACTTCTATAGGAGCTAGAAGAACAGCCGAGCATGTTGCATACTGGGAGTTGTAGTTTCACAAGCAGATCCCTGTCCTAGAGCGAGCAGAGGTTGCCATGGACATCGGCTGCTCCACTGCACCTGAGTAGATGATGTCACAGTTCCAGTAGTTGAAGGCGGCGATCCAGGCCTCGAAGTCGTGCGCCTTCCACTGACACGTGACGTCCACTGACGACACCGACTCCTCCACCTGCAGCAGGCTGAGCCGGCCCCGAGAGTCGCTGCAGATGATCTTCACAGGAGACGTGCTGCAGCGGGAGATAATCAGAAAAACGTTACAACGATTCATCAGCTGCGACCTCCGGAAAACGGCGGCGCAGGGTCTCACCTCTCTCTCCTTCCTGTGGACCAGTCAAGGGACAGAGCCAGGCAGTCGTCACCCAAATCCGTGCTGCACATGGGCTGCACTCTGGAGCTGTCCTACTGGAAGAAGACGGAGACACTGCCGAGGAGAGCCGACAAGGACAGCGCCACTGCCGTCCACAGGGTACGTGTGGTACTGCGGCTCAGGCCCATTCAATTCAATGGAAACTGGTGCACAGTGCCTGATCCCGTTACTCTCAATGGCCCGAGATTGCCTGCGTGACCACCTCTCCATAGGACGGCCAAGTACAAAGCTCAGCGCTATCTCCACCTATAGAGAACGGATGGATAGACGCCACTCAGGGAGCTTAGGACCCCGATCCTCCTGCACGATGAGGGGTCCCATGAGTCAGAGCCTCACCAATCAGATACCTGTGGATCCTGAGATAACCCCTTTAAGGACTATAACCCCCAGCATGACTGCACATTCCCTATAGACCAGCCCTGGACTCCTGTGACGCTTGGCTGCCATATTCCTGCCTGAGGTCTTGATTTCGGGTACTTACCTTTTGTCCTTGTAATCTATACAGCTCCAGGACGCCCTTGGCATTGGCGACACCCAGAACGGGGCTCTCAGAGAGCGGAACGTGGCACCTGAGAAGAGAGAATGGCGCACTGGTCATACTTAAGTCAGATCACACTACTGCTAATAGCAGTCCAGGAGGTTGTCCAGGATTTTGATATTGATGGCCTACCCTTTCATTAGTATCGGATCAGCGGGGTCCGCACCCCAATCAGATCGGCAGGGTCCGACACCCCGCCCCCCAATCAGATTGTCAGAGTCCGACACCCCGCACCCCAATCAGATTGTCAGAGTCCGATACCCCGCACCCCAATCAGATCGGCAGGGTCCGACACCCCGCACCCCAATCAGATTGTCAGAGTCCGACACCCTGCACCCCAATCAGATCGGCAGGGTCCGACACCCCGCCCCCCAATCAGATCGTCAGAGTCCGACACCCCGCGCCCCAATCAGATCGGCAGGGTCCGACACCCCGCCCCCCAATCAGATTGTCAGAGTCCGACACCCTGCACCCCAATCAGATCGGCAGGGTCCGACACCCCGCCCCCCAATCAGATCGTCAGAGTCCGACACCCTGCGCCCCAATCAGATGGGCAGGGTCCGACACCCCGCACCCCAATCAGATGGGCAGGGTCCGTCACCCCGCACCCCAATCAGATGGGCAGGGTCCGACACCCCGCACCCCAATCAGATTGTCAGAGTCCGACACCCCGCACCCCAATCAGATTGGCAGGGTCCGACATCTGCACCCCAATCAGATCGGCAGGGTCCGACACCCTGCACCCCAATCAGATCGGCGGGGTCTGACACCCCAATCAGATCGACAGAGTCCGACACCCCACACCCCAATCTGCACCCCAATCAGATAGGCGGGGTCTGACACCCCGCGCCACAATCACATCAGCTGGGTCTGATACCCTGCACCCCAATCAGATCGGTGGGGTCCGACACCCCGCACCCCAATCAGATCGGCGGGGTCCGACACCCCGCACCCCAATCAGATCGGCGGGGTCCGACACCCTGCACCCCAATCAGATCGGCGGGGTCCGACACCCTGCACCCCAATCAGATCGGCGGGGTCCGACACCCTGCACCCCAATCAGATCGGCGGGGTCCGACACCCCACACTGCACTCATCCGCTGTAGATTTGGTGCCATTGACTTCAATGGCAGGAAAGCTGCAGTTACCGGCTCCGTCCACTATACAATGGATGGAGCTGCCCCCACACAGAAGATTGATGGGGGTGCGGGCCACCGATATTGATGGACTACTTCGAGGATATGAAAATTCTGGACAACCCATCACCCAAAATCACTCAGATCCCACGTCTAGGGAGTGTAGTTCCCCCGTCGGAGGACCTCTATTTTGGGGGTAGGTGCAGTTCCTAAAATTAGGACCTGCATCTAGAAGACGTTTAGGCCATAAATACCTATAAGCCTGATCATTCTGCTTGCTGTCAGTGAACAGCTGAGAATCCCACCCTGATCCCGTCAGACAATCAGCCTCCGGAGGTAATGAAAGATGTCTTCATTCACTGATAGTGAGCAGTGGTCTTAGAGAAATGGATTTTTCACTACACACAGAGAGTCAGGGGGCACCTGTGCAGATTCGGTTACTTGGGGGTCTGTGATCGCGGGGACCACCCCTGTGGGGTCCATACAGAAGCCGCGCTGCTCACCACTTCATGTCCAGTATGGCGGCTGTCTCTATCTTCTGAACCTCGGTCACTGGAGAGAAGAACTGCTGGGGGTTGTAGTGATAGAGGAGGAGGCGGCCCAGCCGCAGGTGAGGGTCATCGCTGTCCTCTCCGCTGACCTGGGGGAGGGGAGAGCAGTATGGAGAGGAGACCCACACATGGCATTCACTATAGGACGTTATATGGCGTTATGTTTGGACTCACGTCAGGTTCGGGTTTCTTCAGCTGATACGTCCCGCAGGCCAGCACCGTCCCCCAGTCATCCAGCGGGCACCACTCCACCGCGTCCGCACTGTACTCCGTATCAATCACCTGTAACGTCTGGGTCTTGCAGCGTACCGCCATGGCTCGGCCTCCACATCACCCCCTAATAACAACACCTCAGGTTATATACACCGATATAATGCTGTATATAATGTACAGTGATGACATCACACAGAGGATATAATGCTGTATATGATGCGCTGTGATGACATCACACAGAGGATATAATGCTGTATATGATGCGCTGTGATGACATCACACAGAGGATATAATGCTGTATATGATGCGCTGTGATGACATCACACAGAGATTATCATGCTGTATATAATGTACAGTGATGACATCACACAGGATATAATACTGTATATAATGTACAGTGATGACATCACACAGAGGATATAATACTGTATATAATGTACAGTGATGACATATACACAGAGGATATAATACTCTATATAATGTACAGTGATGACATCACACAGAGGTTATAATGCTGTATATAATGCACAGTGATGACATCATACAGAGGATATAATACTGTATATAATGTACAGTGATGACATCACACAGAGGATATAATACTGTATATAATGTACAGTGATGACATCACACAGAGGATATAATACTGTATATGTCCAGTGATGACATCACACAGCGGTTATCATGCTATATGTAATGTACAGTGATGACATCACAAGAGGATATAATACTGTATTTAATATACAATGATGACATCACACAGAGGTTATAATGCTGTATATAATGTACAGCGATGACATCACACAGAGGTTATACTGCTGTATGTAATGTACTGTTATGACACTACACATAAATTACAATGCTGTGTACAATGTACAGTCATGACATCACACAGAGATCATAACACTGTATATAATGTACAGTGATGACATCACACAGAGGTGGCATGCAGTGATTATCATTCCCTACTTAATGCACTAATGACGTCACACTGCCTATCACAGAGCAGTTGTAATACGGAATAGAACGTACAGTGATGACGTCACAGTCAGCCACACTCACCACCATGCAGCACGTACAGTATCCCGAGCTCGGCAACTACTTCCGGGTCGACTACACAAGAAGCTCCGCCTCCACAGAGAAATGATTGACAGAAACCTCGTCCAATAGCGTTTCGCCTCTCCTGATTGGCTGATTGTGATCACGTGGATTTTATCCGTCTTTATTGAATGAAATAAACAAACTGTCTCCATTCAACAGGATTTTACGGAGGTGACCCGGGCAAGCTGAGCCTTGTAGTTCCACAAGAGCTGACATTTCCATTAGCAATATTGAAATTGAATCAGGTAGATCAAATGCACAAACAGAAACTCTACAGCCTTCCAACAATGACATACCATATCCATTCTCCTTCCCTGTGTGTCCAGCAGAAAACGTTACCTTCAGAGCTGCACTCACTATTCTGCTGCTGTCACTGTGTACATACATAACATTACTTATCCTGTACTGATCCTGAGTTACATCCTGTATTATACTCCAGAGCTGCACTCACTATTCTGCTGGTGCAGTCACTGTGTACATACATTACTTATCCTGTATTATACCCCAGAGCTGCACTCACTATTCTGCTGGTGCAGTCACTGTCTACATACATTACATTACTTATCCTGTACTGATCCTGAGTTACAGCCTGTATTATACTCCAGAGCTGCACTCACTATTCTGCTGGTGCAGTCACTGTGTACATACATTACTTATCCTGTACTGATCCTGAGTTACATCCTGTATTATACTCCAGAGCTGCACTCACTATTCTGCTGGTGCAGTCACTGTGTACATACATTACTTATCCTGTACTGATCCTGAGTTACATCCTGTATTATACTCCAGAGCTGCATTCACTATTCTGCTGGTGCAGTCACTGTGTACATACATTACTTATCCTGTACTGATCCTGAGTTACATCCTGTATTATACCCCAGAGCTGCACTCACTATTCTGCTGGTGCAGTCACTTTGTACATACATTACATTACTTATCCTGTACTGATCCTGAGTTACATCCTGTATTATACTCCAGAGCTGCACTCACTATTCTGCTGGTGCAGTCACTGTGTACATACATTACTTATCCTGTACTGATCCTGAGTTACATCCTGTATTATACTCCAGAGCTGCACTCACTATTCTGCTGGTGCAGTCACTGTGTACATACATTACTTATCCTGTACTGATCCTGAGTTACATCCTGTATTATTCTCCAGAGCTGCACTCACTATTCTGCTGGTGCAGTCACTGTGTACATACATTACTTGTTCTAATAGTCCAGAGCTGCATTTACAATTCTGCAGTCTTCTGCACTGAAATCTGCTGCTATATGCTGCTTGTTCAGGTTCTTCTATCTGGGACGTGCACACACACAATCCCCATGTGATCCCTTCCTGGCACCTGGATCAGGAACTATCAGTCTTTGAGTTTGGGAGAGCGCAGGCTGCAGCCTCTGGTTGAAGTTTCTATAACTACGGCTGGATTTTTTTAGGGAACACAAAGAAAATATGTTTGTGTGCATGAGTCCTTACTCTGAAATTTGTGAGAGCTCCTGGGTCCTGAGCACTGTACTCAGCAGTCTCATAGTGATGGATAGAGCGGCAGCGAACATGTCCCATCGCTGCTCCATACAATCCGTTGTCATGAAGGCTGGGGGCCTCAGAGGTTGGACTCCATTGTGTGGATAGGGTGCAACCGGCGGAGGGGTCTCTATGCAGTTCTGTGCTGTACAGGTGCCAGATTATCAGACTTTCTGGATTCTAGGAATGTAGATGGCAGAGAGCGCTGCTCTGAAGGAAGGAACACTGTAGGGCCTACAGCAGGGATGGCCTGCTCTCCAGCTGGTGTAAAACTACAACATGAACAGACTGCCTACAGCAGGGCATGGTGGGAGTTGTAGTTCTACAATGGCTGGAGAGCCGCAGGTTGGCCATCCCTCACCTACAGGGGCTTAAAGAGGTCCCCTCATCCCTCCTGACATTACTAAATAACTGCCTTCCCTGGGATAATTTTGGAGCATCAATTATTATAACTGTATGTTGTGCCTTTATTATTCCAACTAGAAGTTTATAAATGAAGGTCCCATCTGGGAGTTACCAGTAGGGGGTGTGTCCCTGTTGTCATCCAGTCAGTGTTGCCAATATCTGCCAGCGCAGGAACACACCCGCAAGTGGAAACACCCATATTCCCGAAATTCTAGTAGGAATAATAGAGCACAAAATAAGAATAGATGCTCCAGAAATGATATTACATTGGGAATGCAAATACAGTGCCTTGTGAAAGTATTCAGCCCTCCTGGAACTTTTCAACCTTTTGCCACATTTCAAGCTTCAAACAAAAAGATAGAACATTTTACATTTTTGGTGAAGAATCAACAAGTGGGTCACAATTGTGAAGTGGAACGAAGTTTATTGGATCATTTAAACTTTTTTTGTAATAAAACTGAAAAGTGGGGCGTGCAGAATTATTCGTCCCATTTCCTTTCCCTCCAGAAGTTGATCTCTGATCTCTGAATGATCCAATGTCGTCCTAAATGACTGATGAAGATACATAGAATCCACCTGTGTGTAATCAAGTCTCCGTATAAATGCACCTGCTCTGTGATAGTCTCAGGGTTCTGCATCATGAAGACCAAGGAACACACCAGGCAGGTCCCTGATACTGTTGTGGAGAAGTTTAAAGCCGGATTTGGAGACCAAAAGATTTCCCAAGCTTTAAACATCCCAAGGAGCACTGTGCAAGCGTCATATTGTACTGGAAGGAGGATCAGACCACTGCAAATCTACCAAGACCCGGCCGTCCCTCTAAACAAGGAGAAGACTGATCAGAGATGGAGCCAAGAGGCCCATGATCACTCTGGATGAACTGCAGAGATCTACAGCTGAGGTGGGAGAGTCTGTCCACAGGACAACAATCAGTCCAACACTTCACTAATCTGCCCTTTATGGAAGAGTGGCAAGAAGAAGCCATTTCTCACAGATATCCATAAAAAGTCACCTGGGAGACACCAAACATGTGGAAGAAGGGGCTCTGCTCAGAGGAAACCAAAATCAGACTTTATGGAAACAATGAAAACGATATGTTTGGAGTAAAAGCGACACAGCTCATCCCCCTGAACACACCATCCCCACTGTCAGACATGGTGGGGGCAGCATCAGGGTTTGGGCTTTTCATCAGCAGGGACAGGGAAGATGATGGATGGGGCCAAATACAGGACCATTCTGGATGAAAAGACCTGAGACTAGGACCGAGATTTATCTTCCAACAAGACAATGATCCCAAACATAAAGCAGAATCTACAATGGAATGGTTCAAAAATAAAGGTCTCCAGGTCTTAGAACGGCCGAGTCACAGTCCAGACCTGAATCCAATGGAGATGATGTGGAAAGAGCTGAAAACTGCTGTTCACAAACGTCTCCATCCAACCTCAAAGAGGAAGAATGGGCAAGAATTTCATCTCTAGATGTGAAAACTGATAGAGACATCCCCCAAGAGACCGCAGCTGGAATCGCAGCAAAGTATTAATGCAAGGGGGACGAATAATTTTGCACGAACAACTTTTCAGTTTTATTATAAAAAAGTTTAAATGATCCAATAAATTTCCTTCCACTTCACAATTGTGACCACTTGTTGTTGATTCTTCACCAAAAATGTAAAATGTTCTATCTTTTTGTTTGAAGCCTGAAATGTGGCAAAAGGTTGAAAAGTTCCAGGGGGCTGAATACTTTCTCAAGGCACTGTACTTACTAAAGGGGTTCTCCAAGACCCGGAACAATAGTCAGGGTTGGTGCAGAGTGTTTCCAGGTGCAGCACCGAGGATGTGGAGCCAGGAGTTTGGCGCTGGATCAGGACTCTCCCGAGATGTCTTTTGCACCATGACCTTTGGTCGCTGGTCTTGGATCGGCAGGGGTCCAACCCTCTATTAAATGTTAGAAGGGGCCACAGCACTGGGTTGAGGGCTGCAGCCTCTTCCTTGACTGGTGACATCATTGGTCACATGGCATACAGGCAACTCAGTACTAACTGAACGGGCCTGGGCTGCAATACCGACCCCAGCCACTATACAAAGTAAGGCGCTGTGCTCGGGTTACTACTATCTCGGCAGAGATTAGGGTTCAGGCCTCCCCCCTCTTTCTCAACATAGGTGCAATACCAGACTCTGCCACTGACAAGAATGGCGCTGTTTCTTCAAATAAGTGATTTGCAGTGATAGGCCCCTCCTCCCCCCTAAACCCCACCCCAGAGGAAGTATGTGCCAGACCAGACAGCGACCGTCTACTTTTCTTTTAATTTACATGCATAATATTCCAGATCCCAGACTTGATGCGTCCACGTGGATTGTGCCTCGGAGCTGGTAAAGGAAATATTGGCACAAAATACGGCAGAACGCCGATCCGGGGAGCGACGGGCGCTCGGACCAAAACATTATAAAACGGCAAAAAAAAAAAAAAAGAACGAGAGAACGTTAAACTTTACAAACGACATAAATTAGGGGCCCCCGGCCGGAGCGGTCACAGTAGTCAGTATGTAATACTGGAGGAGTCCTGCTCCACCGGGGGCAGCATCGTCCAGCGTCAGGGTCCTTCCCCCCCACAACTCAAGCGTCACAGGATTATCCTCAGTGCCTTTGGGCGTCCACGACCAGTCACTCGTACGTGTGCAAAAAAACACAACATCCCGGCCTGCATGGACACAGATAATGGAGCATGTACAGCAATGGAAGAGCCGCGCCGCTCCAGTCACCGCTCGGGGTCCGGCTCGCAGTGCATGATCCGGATCTTTTCAGAACAGTGCTTTTTGTGAGCGGGCCAGTCTTTCTGTTGGCACTGGGTACCACAGTATCTTGCTAGTTGGCATCTACCACATATATTAAATTCACGTAACTGCAAAATAAAAAATATAAAAATTAAATTAAAACCCAATTGGGCTGCAATAACAGAGATGGCCATCGATAAGGTGAGGGCCTTTAAAAAATAGCCAAACAATAACTGTTGAAAACACACTATTTTTAGAGTAGGTACTGCAGGGGAGGAGCAATACCTAGATTCTTTAAACCCCGCCCCTGCAGAACCTGCAATATGCATCATTTAGGCCCTTCGAATTTAAAGCTTGTTTTCCCATTATTATTTATAACTGAGCTAAAAAAAAAAAAAAAGGTGATAAATGTATGATTGCTGGGGGTCTGATGGCTGGGGCCCCAACTGTTTACAAGAATGCGGGGCCCAGAGACTCTTGTGTGAATGGATTAGTAGTAACAATTGCTCTATTCACTTCTGCTTGAAAACAACAACTGGAAAAAATGAACGCACTGTGTATTCCCTAGTTTAAGTACTGCGGGGGTGGAGCCTGAAAATAGTTTTTTGTAAACCCGCCCCCGCAGAACCTGCAATAGGCATAATACAGTATAAATTATGTTTGAAGAATTTAAAGGGGATTTCCCCTTCACAATATTTATAACCCACATACATGACACGTCATAAATGTATGATCACTGGGGGTCCGGCCGCTGGGGCCCCAACTGATTTTAAGAATAAGGGCCCTGAAACTCCTAGATGAATCGAGTGGTAGTGATTAATGCTCCATTCACTTCTATGGGCCATCTTGGGAGAACCTCTGTTCTCTTGATCGGTGTGGGTCCCTGCTCGTGAGAGACGCGCTCCTCCTGTTTCGGGGCCCCTGTACATACCTGTTTCTCCATCATGGTGCATGGGGGGTAGTGACATTCATAGTAAGTGCAGGAATTCTCCTCTTCCCGGACGACCTCTCCATTGGCGTTGTAGCAGCGGGTGACATTCAGCAGCGGAAACAAGTCTTCAATCGGGTCGGTGGGGAGCTGCTGTATCGCCAGCCAATAGAGGGACTGCTCCCTAAAAGAGAGTTCACACCCCGTCAGCCACACTGCATTCTCAGACAGGATTTCCAATACTTTAACCCCTTCCCGAACCCCACCATACATGTACGGCCGAAGCCGGGTCTTTAACGATAGCACCACAAGCATCATAGCCACCAGGGCTCTGCTGTATTACACTGCAGACATTTCACCCCTCAGATGCTGCCATCAATTGTGACCGCTTTCCCCTTGAGCGCTGTGTTCCCGAGGACTGTACGTCTTCCCCGCGCTCTGATCAGAGTGCACAGTGTACACAGTGACTGCACCAGCAGAATAATGAGTGCAGCTCTGGAGTATAATACAGGACGTAACTCAGGATCAGTACTGGATAAGTAATGTATGTACACAGTGACTGCACCAGCAGAATAATGAGTGCAGCTCTGGAGTATAATACAGGATGTAACTCAGGATCAGTACAGGATAAGTAATGTATGTACACAGTGACTGCACCAGCAGAATAGTGAGTGCAGCTCTGGAGTATAATACAGGATGTAACTCAGGATCAGTACAGGATAAGTAATGTATGTACACAGTGACTGCACCAGCAGAATAATGAGTGCAGCTCTGGAGTATAATACAGGACGTAACTCAGGATCAGTACTGGATAAGTAATGTATGTACACAGTGACTGCACCAGCAGAATAATGAGTGCAGCTCTGGAGTATAATACAGGATGTAACTCAGGATCAGTACAGGATAAGTAATGTATGTACACAGTGACTGCACCAGCAGAATAGTGAGTGCAGCTCTGGAGTATAATACAGGATGTAACTCAGGATCAGTACAGGATAAGTAATGTATGTACACAGTGACTACACCAGCAGAATAGTGAGTGCAGCTCTGGAGTATAATACAGGATGTAACTCAGGATCAGTACAGGCTAAGTAATGTATGTACACAGTGACTGCACCAGCAGAATAGTGAGTGCAGCTCTGGAGTATAATACAGGATGTAACTCAGGATCAGTACAGGATAAGTAATGTATGTACACAGTGACTGCACCAGCAGAATAGTGAGTGCAGCTCTGGAGTATAATACAGGATGTAACTCAGGATCAGTACAGGATAAGTAATGTATGTACACAGTGACTGCACCAGCAGAATAATGAGTGCAGCTCTGGAGTATAATACAGGACGTAACTCAGGATCAGTACTGGATAAGTAATGTATGTACACAGTGACTGCACCAGCAGAATAATGAGTGCAGCTCTGGAGTATAATACAGGATGTAACTCAGGATCAGTACAGGATAAGTAATGTATGTACACAGTGACTGCACCAGCAGAATAGTGAGTGCAGCTCTGGAGTATAATACAGGATGTAACTCAGGATCAGTACAGGATAAGTAATGTATGTACACAGTGACTACACCAGCAGAATAGTGAGTGCAGCTCTGGAGTATAATACAGGATGTAACTCAGGATCAGTACAGGCTAAGTAATGTATGTACACAGTGACTGCACCAGCAGAATAGTGAGTGCAGCTCTGGAGTATAATACAGGATGTAACTCAGGATCAGTACAGGCTAAGTAATGTATGTACACAGTGACTGCACCAGCAGAATAGTGAGTGCAGCTCTGGAGTATAATACAGGATGTAACTCAGGATCAGTACAGGATAAGTAATGTATGTACACAGTGACTGCACCAGCAGAATAGTGAGTGCAGCTCTGGAGTATAATACAGGATGTAACTCAGGATCAGTACAGGATGTATGTACACAGCCGCCATTACCTCTGCTTGCTTGACACTTCTTCCACCTCCGCTTTCCAGCCCCAGGGCGCCAGCTGCAGATTGTCTAGTCTGTTATCCACCGTGATGCCGTTGAGGTGCAGAACCTGGAAGCCGGGAGCGATCCCTCCTTTATGCCTCTGCCTAAAACAGGAGGAGAATATTAAAAATCTGATGATACAGGGCGTAAAGTAACCCCCGAAGCGCCAGCATATCCCGCTACTATGGCCGGGTGCTTACCATAACAATTCATGGAGCAAGCGTCCGGACCCCCTGCCCTTGTGCTTGTCAAAAGCGTAGGCGAAAATCTTCGCACCGTTCCCGTCAGCGTCCACCTCCATCCGAGCCTGGGGGAGGGGAAAGGAGGGACAAAATCAGCCGAGTGTTACAGTGCAGAGGCAGAAGCTCAATGCGACCCCTGCTGGTGCATAGTGGTATTACAGGGCACCCAGTAAAATGGCTGAGCGGGAGCCGAAGCTCTTGGAGGGGAGACCTAGATGTCCATGACTTAAAGG
This sequence comes from Rhinella marina, assembly GCA_900303285.1. NCBI lineage: Eukaryota > Metazoa > Chordata > Amphibia > Anura > Bufonidae > Rhinella > Rhinella marina. Next base: position 739,085 of record ONZH01008949.1, read on the forward strand.
GGTATTCCAGTAGGTACAAGTTATCCCCTATCCACAGGACTATCAGATCGTGGGGAGGAAATCACAAGAACGGGGGCCAATCACAAGAACGGGGGCCCCGTACCACCTGCTGCTCTATTCATTTCTATGGGAGTACTAGAGATAGGCGACTACAGCGCTCACCTATCTCCGGAACTCCTATAGAAAGGAATGTAGAGGCCACACGGATCTGCGACCGGTCGCTCCAGGCATTTTAGTTGAGCAGCAGCGGGTACGGGGCCCCGTTTACGTGATCGTTGGGGGTCCCAGCATTAGGAACCCCACCGATCTGACTGAACTTTTACCTACCAGAATATCCCTTTAAATGACTCCAATAAAACTGCTTACTTCAAATGAATAGTTGTCCACCAGCGGGATGTCCTGCTCATCAATTAGCGTATACTTTATCTGCAAAAAAAACAAATTACAGTTAACGTCTAGTCACCGGATACCACAAATTCCTGCCACTTTTTTGATCGTCTCTGCTTCCTGTCAGTGAATGGAAACATCATTTGATATAATGGATCAGTCAAGACTGCCCACAGATGCGAATTACTCAGTCTGTGCAGCTTTTCGGCCTCTGGAGGCAGACAAGAACGGCCCCCACTCACCGACAGCAAGCAGTGATCTTGAAAAAGGATGAAGAATTTGAATATAAAGCGTATCAGAATGCTGCAGATCGTGTCGCGCATATGACTAAGGTCCTTAGATGCCGTCAACTTTGGGTACAGGCACACCCAACACGTGGGACCAACCTGAGGAACTTACACAATCTCAAACCCAGCACCACCCAGGGTAATGAGAGGTTAATGAGGCACTAGGACGGCAGCCAAATCATTAGCCAGCCCATCACGATGGGAGTTGTAGTGCTGGAGCTAATTATACCCCATGGCTCCTGGCTCGGCAGGGCAAACACAAAGGGTGCCTAGCAACTGAATGCTAGCTACTGCTCGTAGTTATCAGCCAGGGTCATGACCTACAATGACAAATGTCACTAACTAGACAGATGGGGTGACAGAGCATCCCAAAATCAGACAGGTGTAGCCTTATTACAAATCTACTTTCCCCTCCCCCAACAAAAAAAATTAAAAAAATACATACACAGAAAACTAATTCCTGGTGATCAGTGCGCCCCCTGGTGGAGGAGTAAATACATTAATGTCTATGCAGTACTTGAGTTGACCACATGAGGGCGCCCAAGCCTATGCACATTTCCAGTCAGTGAAGGGCGCCACCAAGTGGTTGGTTGAGGTGACGGACGTCAAAAGAGGTGACATACCCAACTCAGGCCGCTCAGGGGGTGGAGCAAACTAGACACCTCCCACCAGCGGGTGTGTCCACACAAGGCTAACGTATCAACGTGTTTAACCTGCCGATTCTACCTCAATAAACCGATAGGTGGGTGACTGACCGCGAGGCGCCCCGACTCAGGCTCTCACCTTGCCGGCCACCCGACCGAGTCGCACGATGCCAAGCTTGAAGTCAGTCATGGTCGGTGTGGTAGGAGGGAGTGACAAGACGCACGCCGCTGTCCCCCTTCACGTCCGCCTCTCTGCCTCGCGCGGTTAAAGCCACGTCTTCGGTAGGCGGAGCCCCTCCCGCTTCGACGGTAACGGCCGCCGGCGACGTGAAAGGTCGACCGACCGGGCTCGCCCCGACGCCACACGAGGGAGACCTGGGATGCCACGCACCGCCTCTCCCCCTACCGCGCTCACAGGCGACACCCAGATGGGGTGGGGCCAGGGACGCCGACTGACCAATCAGGGAAGGTAGCGAACGAAAGGCTTCTGCGCGCAGCCGGTATACGCTGGCCAATCAGGGCGCTCACTGGGCGGAGCCAGTCGCTTGCTTATGACGCCACGAGGGGAAGGGGCGGGAACATCTGGAAATCGACGTCAGTTTCGCGGGAAAATAGTTTTTAGGCGCCAGCGGGTGACGTCAGGACGGAGGAACAGGTGTCAGAATTTAAAGGGCCAGTATAGTGATAAATTCTTAAAAACATGACTGCAGCCTTTCCAAATCTTATAAAACTACAACTCCCATCACACAGAGCACGGCAGAAGTTGTGCTTTCAATAGATTTTCAGAGCCTTAGGCATCTGTGTAAGCAGTCATCCTCTCTCCGACACACATCCTAAAGCGCTAATATCCTGCAATTACGTTTTTTGTGCTCTACTTAATTGCAGGTTCCTGAAATCCCACAATAATTTCTTATTTCTTCCACCCCCTCCCTCAAATTATTAACCATGTGTGCAGATCCCACCTCTATAATGGAGGCTCATATTATCCCTGTGGTGACTGGAAAGGAGAAACAATGTATCATCCCACAGTTCAGGCTGTTTGGCTTAAATAGAATTATCTGGATGCAACTGTAACAAACCCTCAGCTGTGATTATTATTAGACCCGTACAAAAAATATTTACCGGAACAAACACATTTTGCAAGGTGCATGGATAATCCCGCTGACCCATTGTGACACACAAAGTCCATTTCAAGGACCTTTCCTAAAACAGCAAAAACCAGACACCCCAAAGATGGATTCGTCCCGATGAAACACAGATATCCATGGAAATGTGAACGAGACCCAAATCCTTCCTGTGACAACCCCTTTAACGCCGATCACTCCACCTAAACCGCTGACAGCTCCACCCCATCCATTGTTCCAGTGTCCGATGTCATATACCGGTCCCTTCATTCACCAAATCTTAGGACCAAGAACTTGCCACTTTGTTTACAGAACTTTGCAGTTCACTAATTACACATCCCTACAGTTCTGCATCGCTAGTCCCGTGTCCCGGCTACGCTGGCGTGAATTGGACCCACACACCTTTCTACATATCTGGTCCTGTCAGGGTCACTGCTATTGAGCTCCTTGGGGCAGTCACTCGAGCATCATCAGGACCTCGTATCTCTACATCCATCACGGAGAGAGGCTCGCTGCTGCCCCCAAACAATCAGGGACCGGCTTTCTGAGATCAGCTTACGGAACAGATTGTCACCGCTCGGTCCTCGGAAAGACTATTGTGCCGGCCCAGAAATACTGAGCGGGGGCTCCGCTAATGAAGAGTTCACATCACTTATTTTGCTTCTGATCCATCAGAACAGAAAAAGCCAAAAAAAATAAATAAATTCATTTTGCATCAGTTTTCGATTTTTTTTTTTAGATGGAAGAAAATGTTGCTTGCAGGACTTTTTATTCTGTCCTCAAACAGCTGCTGTACAGGGTCCGTGTGTTTTTTTTTTTTTGTTTATGGGGCTCATGCACACGAATGTCCTAGCCGTTTGCGCACTGCGTCACGGATGCGGACCCATTCAAGTGAAGGTGCGGAACAGAAGCACTAGACGGCTTCTGTCCGTTCTACTTTTTTGCAAGGTGGACGGATCACGGAGCCATTCAAGTTGAATACATCTGCGACAACCGCCCGGATCACCCGTGCATTGGAAACTGTTTATGTGCATGAGCCCCGGGTCATCACTCAGCGCCTCTTTCTTGCACTGGACGTGGCAGGCGATGAGTACATTCAGTTCTCTAAGGTCCGGAGCTGTGGCCGTCCTACACGTACCACGGTAAACCTGTGCTCGCAGGCAGTGTATTCCTCCGCTCTTCTGGTGGGGTCCTCATTCCTTCCCGGCCACAGCTGCTGCAGAACCTGTTACGGACAGCTTTGGTCTGAATAATCTGCCTTGTAAACCACCCCCCGCTTAGCTGCGCCTGCTCTAAATATCCGTGCGTCAGATCTGCTGCCAGAAAACCGGATGCATTGCGGATTGTGAAGCCCAATTCTCAGGTTTTAATTGAAAAAAAAAAAAATCCTAACCCCATCAGGCGGTGAGGATTTCAGAGCGTATTATTCTTCGCCCGGGCCCCGGCTCTCCACAATTACTCCCTGAACGCATGAGAGACGGACGCTGACCCAGCAGATGTTTTCTTTACAACTTGTTCCTGCCGGAGCCACAAACTGCTGACCGAGGCCGGGAGGAGCTCAGAGTATACACCACGGTGACGTGGACCCATCTCTGTGACCCCCCATGTATGTGGAGCCTCTAGATGAAGACCTGCTAATTAGTGCACCGGAAGCCTCACGGGTGCATGTTTCCCCAAAGGTAATGATATCTACATACCGCTATATAGTCACATTGGGTCAGGTGATCAGAGCCCTGGTTGGGATACCTGCAACCTGGCAGATACACCTATAGGGCCATCATCTGAAAGAGGCCTTAGGGCACAACTTTTAGTTTCACACCGATCCTCATACAATCCAGGGCCTGAGGCCAGCGTGCCATATCCTGCAGCTGGAGAAGGACTACAACTCCCAGCCGCTGGATACATGACATTTCAAGTCAGGGCTGCAGAAGGGGGTGACAGGAGCCCCCACTTCAATATGGTCAGAGCCTTAGTTCCACTACTTGACCAGTCATACCATTAGACCTGTTACCCCCATCAAAATCTGATCTGCCCAGAGCTGGCATGTGACGTTCTCCACCGTGCCCATCAACTCCTATATGCACTTTTAAATTAACCCCTTCTTATCAAAACAGGAGATTGAGAGGAATCTGCATTAACCTGGAATCAGAAACTGCTGTTACCAGCAATCAGAACAGATTGTAGGCAGTGCAGAGTATTTAAGCACTGTGTTAAACAATGAACTCTTCAATTTTGACGCAGCATTTAAAACTAGATTTTACAGAGCTAATGGATTATGCAACCTCTCAGTCCCTGGATGGAGCACAGCGCACATGCTCGACCGTGTGAACGGCTCCACATCTATTCTGCACTTTTGTGGAATAGACGCAGCCCCATTCATTTCAATGGGCAGCATTAGATTTCGGAGAGTAGCAGGTCTGCAAAAAAAAAAAAAAAAATAGAACGTCCTATTCTTGCCCGTATTTGGTATGGGGAGCGTCAGCCATGTGTGTGCCACCAATTGCGGAACACACTGGCCGGCATCCGTATTTTTGAAGATCTAACGGCCCCTTAGAGTGGACAGGATGCAGGGGCCCCTGGAGTAGTCACTGGTGATCACAGAATTATCACCAGTCTTGTGGAATGATTGTAAAAGATCTTAATGGGACCTTTACTAACACAATAGGACGTACTGTATGTACTAGACCAGCAATGCTCAACCTGCAGCCCTCCAGCTGTTGTAGAACTACAACTCCCACAATGCCCTGCTGTAGGCTGTTCAGGCATGCTGGAAGTTGTAGTTTTTCAACAGCTGGGGGGCCACAGGTTGAGCATGCCTGTACTAGACTGATGTATATAGCACCCCTAGTGACTTCAGAGGAGAACTGCGAAGACTGGATGTGGGAGGAGTCAATGCAGCTTAAAGGGGTTGTACACCAATTGCCCGTTTCCGTGCCGGTGATATTTACCCAATCCCTGGACCCTGCTGCCCGTCTTGGGTCCCTCTTTGTAAACTTATGGTTTGATGCAGCTGCCAATCACTGGCTGCAGTGGCAATCTGTTCCCCTTGCATCACATGACCATTTGACATGATGCGAGGGAAGCAGCAACCAGTGACTGGATGCAGGAGCTGCCCCCCCAATCATGTGACCCAAATCCTTAACCCTTCATAAACCAAGACAGGACAGATTGTGTGGATCTAAATCTTTTATTGAATGATTAAGTCCTCTTCAAACATTTAGCTCTGTGGAGGAAGAAAAAAGAAGAACGGTCAGGTGACAGAAGTAGTGCGGATGAGGCAGCGTGTAAGAGCGACACTTACCGCTGGGCACTCCACCGCGCCGCTGTTAATATCGTCAATGATATCGTGCGGGTGTCTGCCGTCCACGTTGCAGCCCACGGACTGTGCTGTGCCCAGGATCTCCTTGATGGTTCCTGTGGAGGAGGCAGAATTAAGTGGTTAGTTTTGTGCACCGACTTACTCAACGAGATCACCGCGCAGCCGTACACCGACAGGCCGGGGGGGGGTCCTCACCTGACAGCTCTCTAGCCAGGGATCGGTGCCTCATCTGACGAGCGATGCTGATCACCTCGTCCATGCTGATGTTGCCGTTGTGTTTGACTGTTAATACAAGCAGAGAGGCGCGGGGTTAGGTGCGGCCCGGACGTCGCCGGCGTTATCTGTCCCCATCCTTGCGGCACAGAGTCGCTCACGGGAGGAGGGAACCTGTTTCCTAAAGGTGGGATCTTCTCTTAGCTCACCACTGGATTATACACAGTCACGTCAGACTGCTATAGTGGCGGGTGGCTGTGCAAAGATCTGCGAGGCATGAGGCGCGAGGTACCTCGGCCCGCACTGAAGGGTTCATCAACTTACTGTTCTTCTGCTTCTTCCTGTCACGGGGAGGCTCCTTGAGGGCCTTGATGATCAGAGCGGAGGCGGAGGGCACAACCTCAATCTGCAAGAACAAGACGGCGATCTTAGGTTACGACCCGATCACTGCATTACACCGCCGACAGCGCCACACCTGTCCAGTGGCGATATTACATTAGTGAATGTACGAGCTGTGGAGAACGGCGCCCCCCCTTAAGATGTCAGTGTACCCAGTCTTTCGGCACAGGGTCAATCACATGGGGAAGGACCCTGTTTCCTAAGATGGGGCGTCCCTCTTAGCTCACCACTGGACTATACGAGGTCACTGGTGGACCAGCATAGTGGCGGGCGGCTGTGCACCCCCCCCAACCTCTTCAGCAACTTATTACCGACCCTAAAGGGGTTAAATGCCCCCCCAGGTCATCGTAGGGACAGAAAGAAACACGCCCCAGGGCCCTCACCGGACGCCTTACCTGAGCCTGTCTGTTCTGGATGGTCAGCTTGACCGTGATCCTCAGCCCCTTCCAGTCACCGGTGGCCTTGGCAATGTCGTCACCAACTTTCTTGGGAGACTGGAGAAAGAAGCGCAGCATTAGAGCAGGATTCCTCGCCCGTAGCGGGGATCAGCGGCCGCTGTACACATTGGGCGCCGCTTATCCCAGTCTCACTCACGCTCAAGTAACTTACCAGACCCAGAGGTCCGATTTTCGGGGCCAGAGCAGAGGTGGCTCCCACTTCCCCACCGGTGCATCTCAGGAAAACTACGAGCAAAACAGACCAAAGTGAGATTAATAGAGGTTCGGGGCGTCAGGTACACGCCCCCGCCACAGACGTGTTCTCCATCTTTCGGCACAGGGCGGACCACGCGCAGAGCCGCCCTGTTTCCTAAGTGGAGGTTGTTCTAAGCTCACCACTGGACTACACCAAGACACAGAAGACCGGCATAGTGGCGGGCGGCTAGAGGGCACGCCCACCCATAATACATTACACTGGTTCTCCTAGGATATACGTTATAGAAGACGTCTCCAGCTGTTGTGGAACTACAACTCAAACATACTGGGAGTTGTAGTTTAATTAAAATGCTGCTCAGACATATCAAGGGGGAACAATAGAGGTGATCTGGCCCTTTAAATAACATGGCATTAAAGGGGTGCTCCCTAATCAACACCCAGGTGACCGCTGAGGGTCCCACCATCCCAATCTGGATTTGAATGGACAAGGGTCACAAAACAAGGACATGGACCCCAGTTCTCATGGCATTGATCAGACCCCCAAAACCAGTCCCTTATCACCTATCCTGTGTATAACAGATTACGGGAAATTCCTTTAAAGGGGTTTTCCAAGACTTATGGAGAGGTCATCAGTATCTGATTGGTGGGGGCCTCCCCAAGACAACAGGGACCCCCACCAATTACCATAGCTCTTTAAAAAGACTGAACCCCCACAGTCTTCTCTCAGCTTCACATTCATCAGTCACATGACCAAAGCACAGATGAAAACCATTTAGGTCAATGGAGATGAGCTACAACAACAAGCATGGCCACTGTGAAGGCACTGAGAAGGCCAGGAGGCCACTATGAGCACCCACTGATCTGCAGGGGTCCCTGGTCTCAGACCCCCCACCAATCAGATCCAGGGGATAACACATCAGTCTAAAAGATCCTGAAAACCCCCTTAATAGAATTACAGTGAACACTCAACTGGGCTCCTCTGTCCCCCATTAAGGGAGACTTCCCCTTTAAGTAAGCTCAGGTACATGTAGTATCCCACCCACCATTGGGAGTAGTAGTGCATCACAATCACCAATATCCCACATCACCCTCTCAGACTTACCCACCCCTAACAAGACAGGCTATTGATACACCACTTTCCACATCTCCCATAGGCTATAATGGAGGATCCCTTTAATAAAGACCCCCTTTGCAATCTGGGAGCACACCAGCACAGTCATATTAATAAACACGCCATTTTTACTCTGCCGGTCAGGGGTCTCGAACCCGCGGCCCCCGGGCACTGCCCGTCACTCAGAATGCGGGATTACCGTATTCACCTGATCCGCAGAGTAGGTCACGTGCGCAGCTTCTACACCAAGTACGGCATGCTGACAGACGGTAATACCTGGGACTGCGCCCACCACCCTCCCGGCGGGATAAGCCTCTGTTCACATTACCGCGGCAGACAAGTACCGTGAGAGCCGCACGCCCAGCTCCTGCGCTGCGGCCTGGCCCGTGGAGTGGGGGCTCCGCTCGGCGGCTCACATTTCCCTCTCCCGCCTCACGTACCGACTTTAATTTCGAGGGGATCGAACTTAGGAGGCATGGCTGTGCCGGACTAGAGGGGGATCCGCTTCGCTCGGGCCGGTTTCGGTGTCGGATGAACCCGGATTCGGGACGACCGATGGCAAGTTGCACCTCCACCAGCTAGGAAGCGACAAGAGAAAGAGGGCGGAGTCAGCATGGCGCTACGTAATTAATGCTTGAAGTCTCGCGAGAAGAGTCCTGTTGTCCACGGTTGCTGGCCACCATGTTTGTATCTGGCAGCCCATAGTTACGCGATCGGAGATATGATGTATAATTTACGATTAAAACCGGCCGGTATCATTAATAATTGTGTATATTGTATTATTTACCCGGTAAATCTACAAAATTTATAACCGGTCCGTTAAAAACCCCGGGATGCTATGCGCCGACTGAGCGCAAGAGGGAGCCCTGTGAGTGGTGCACTCTGTGGGTCACGTGATGACGCTTGGATACCCGGAAGCGTCAGATGGCTGGCTGTGGAGCTGGACGATCTGACAGGACGGTGAGGGGCCCCGGTGTGACCCTGTAGCGCCCCCTCATCGGTGAGTACCCGCCCTTGTCACACCTTACGTGGTTTCTGTGGACTCATACTGTTCTGTACTGTGGCTGCTCCGCTTTAGGCTCCTGTATGTCTATGTCCGGGCTGAAGGTGGCTTCTTATTCACATCATTAGTGTTTTTCATCTTTTCTCAATGAATTGTGAGGAGAATGTTTCCCAGTAATAAAACTGAGGGGGAATCAGTTCAGAGAAATGACTGGCACACAAGTGGGCATCAAAGTGGGCGCAGGAGGGTGACGCCCCCCCCCATTCCCCCCCCAAATGGAAATCAGCTAAGTTCAACCTGGACCAAGCAGGTTTTGGGTGTGGGCAGACGGACACCTTTTACTGATTTGACTAAGTAACTGCTGTTTTGTAAGGGTTAAATTACTTCAGACCACTGATCTCGCACTCCAGTTATCAGAGGGTGACGCCCCCCAAATGGAATTCAGTATAGTTCAGCCTGGACCAAGCAGGTTTCGGGCACAAGAATTGGCATCAGAGTGGGCAGACGGGCTCTGCAGGGTGTATAATGGCGGTATTCTACACTTTTCCAACAACGTAATGTGAACACAGCCTTACGCTGCCGGCTCACTGCGGATGATGCCCCACGTCGAATTCAGTACAGGTTTATACCCAGCGCCGCACTGAATTATACTGCATGCCTTGTGAGGTGTCACCATCTGTTTGTTGGCAGCGAGAGATCATTAGGTTGGTGATAACCTGTCAGCAATCTCTCATCAAGACGTACACTGCCCAAAAGTAGCCTCTGAGAGCCTTTTTATAGGGCAGCACTTTTACTGCAGGACAAGTTTTGCAGCAATCCGACGGGGCGGTATTTTTTTTTGATGAGTGTTTATATCCTGAGGGTCCGAGCAAAGAAACTACTTCCTCCATATTTATCTGACAGCTTAGATACGTGCCCTTTCTCTGCGTATCCACATTCTCTGATCAGATTACCTGTGAAGATAACCTCAAGACTGTTTGTATGTACACCGCCGAGGAATGCGGTATATCTACACGTGTGTACACGTGACATCATCAGGAGGGAGCTGGAGCTCTCCGTCATGTCACAGGCAGATACAGAGCTCAGCAGGCAGTATCACACAGGAGAGGATTAGATACACAGCTCAGCAGGCAGTATCACACAGGATAGGATTAGATACACAGCTCAGCAGGCAGTATCACACAGGATAGGATTAGATACACAGCTCAGCACACAGTATCACACAGGAGAGGATTAGATACACAGCTCAGCAGACAGTATCACACATGATAAAATTAGATACAGAGCTCAGCAGACAGTATCACACAGGATAGGATTAGATACACAGCTCAGCAGACAGTATCACACATGATAGGATTAGATACACAGCTCAGCAGACAGTATCACACAGGATAGGATTAGATACACAGCTCAGCAGGCAGTATCACACAGGATAGGATTAGATACACAGCTCAGCAGACAGTATCACACATGATAGGATTAGATACACAGCTCAGCAGACAGTATCACACAGGATATGATTAGATACACAGCTCAGCAGACAGTATCACACAGGATAGGATTAGATACACAGCTCAGCAGACAGTATCACACAGGATATGATTAGATACACAGCTCAGCAGACAGTATCACACAGGATAGGATTAGATACACAGTGATGCTGGACATACATGATACTATGTGATACCCGTGTAGGTTCAGCAGAGGTGAGTCTGTTCTGTGTTCTGGATGTGAATCACTGGATGCTGTGATTCATTCTCTGTGGTCACATTAATATATTCATGTTCCGGACCGCACCTTCAGGGCGATCGCTCTCAATAATTGCAGATTCCAGAATAGTCATTTATTGGGACATTGTTCTGGTTGATGATTTCTGTCCGGAGCACTTTGTCAGGTTGTTCTAGAAGATTCCCCTGAGGGTTGGTGAGCGGGTGTTACTTCTCTGCCTCTTCTATCTTACCCCGAGTGTTAGTATATGGTTATCTCCTCTGCCTGTTCTAGATCCCCCCCCCCAAAAAAAATCTGTTAGTATGCAGTTTCCCTTTCTTTCTGTTCTAGATCTCCCCATCTGTTAGTATGCAGTTGTCCCCCCTGTCTGTCCTAGATCCCCCCTCCACCAGTCTGATAGTATGCAGTTGTCATCTCTGCCTGTTCTAGATCCCCCATATGTTATTATGCAGTTTCTCCCTCTGCTTTTTCTAGATTCCCCCCGTCAGCATACGGTTCTTTCCTATGTCTGTTCTAGATCCCCCTGTCTGTTGGTTTGCGGTTGTCCCCTCAGCCTGTTCTGGACCCCCCTCTGTCATTTAGTATGTGGTTGGCTCCCCGCCTGTTCTAGATCCCCCCCATCTCATAGTATGCAGTTGTTCCCCCTGCATGTTCTAGATCCCCCCTCTAGATCTCCCCTTCCCCTCTCATAATATGCAGTTGTCCTCTCTCATTCTAGATCCCCCTGTCCCCCTGTCTCATGGTATGCTGTTGCCCCCCCCCCCCCCCCGTCTTTTCTAGATCCCCCTCCTTCCCGTCTCATAGTATGCAGTTGTCCCCTCTCCCTGTTCTAGATCCCCCTTGTCCCATAGTATCCAGTTGTCTCCCCCTGCCTGTTCTAGATCCCCCTTCTAGATCTCCCCTTCCCCATCTCATAAAATGCAGTTGTCCCCTCTGCCTGTTCTATATCCTCCCTGTCCTATAGTAAGCAGTTGTCCCCCTGTCTGTTAGTATGCAGCTGTCCTCTCATAGTAAGCAGTTGTCCCCCCTGTCTGTTAGTATGCAGCTGTCCTCTCATAGTAAGCAGTTGTCCCCCCTGTCTGTTAGTATGCAGCTGTCTTCCCATAGTAAGCAGTTGTCCCCCTGTCTGTTAGTATGCAGCTGTCCTCCTATAGTAAGCAGTTGTCCCCCTGTCTGTTAGTATGCAGCTGTCCTCCTATAGTAAGCAGTTGTCCCTCTGTCTGTTAGTATGCAGCTGTCCTCCTATAGTAAGCAGTTGTCCCTCTGTCTGTTAGTATGCAGCTGTCCTCCCATAGTAAGCAGTTGTCCCCCCCGTCTGTTAGTATGCAGCTGTCCTCCCATAGTAAGCAGTTGTCCCCCTGTCTGTTAGGATGCAGCTGTCCTCCTATAGTAAGCAGTTGTCCCCCTGTCTGTTAGTATGCAGCTGTCCTCCTATAGTAAGCAGTTGTCCCCCTGTCTGTTAGTATGCAGCTGTCCTCCCATAGTAAGCAGTTGTCCCCCTGTCTGTTAGTATGCAGCTGTCCTCCCATAGTAAGCAGTTGTCCCCCTGTCTGTTAGTATGCAGCTGTCCTCCTATAGTAAGCAGTTGTCCCCCCTGTCTGTTAGTATGCAGCTGTCCTCCTATAGTAAGCAGTTGTCCCCCTGTCTGTTAGTATGCAGCTGTCCTCCCATAGTATGCAGTTGTCCCCCTGTCTGTTAGTATGCAGCTGTCCTATAGTAAGCAGTTGTCCCCCTGTCTGTTAGTATGCAGCTGTCCTCCCATAGTAAGCAGTTGTCCCCCTGTCTGTTAGGATGCAGCTGTCCTCCTATAGTAAGCAGTTGTCCCCCTGTCTGTTAGTATGCAGCTGTCCTCCTATAGTAAGCAGTTGTCCCCCTGTCTGTTAGTATGCAGCTGTCCTCCATAGTAAGCAGTTGTCCCCCTGTCTGTTAGTATGCAGCTGTCCTCCCATAGTAAGCAGTTGTCCCCCTGTCTGTTAGTATGCAGCTGTCCTCCCATAGTAAGCAGTTGTCCCCCCTGTCTGTTAGTATGCAGCTGTCCTCCTATAGTAAGCAGTTGTCCCCCTGTCTGTTAGTATGCAGCTGTCCTCCCATAGTATGCAGTTGTCCCCCTGTCTGTTAGTATGCAGCTGTCCTCCTATAGTAAGCAGTTGTCCCCCTGTCTGTTAGTATGCAGCTGTCCTCCTATAGTAAGCAGTTGTCCCCCTGTCTGTTAGTATGCAGCTGTCCTCCCATAGTAAGCAGTTGTCCCCTCTGCCTGTTAGTATGCAGCTGTCTTCCCATAGTAAGCAGTTGTCCCCCCTGTCTGTTAGTATGCAGCTGTCCTCCTATAGTAAGCAGTTGTCCCCCTGTCTGTTAGTATGCAGCTGTCCTCCCATAGTAAGCAGTTGTCCCCTCTGCCTGTTAGTATGCAGCTGTCTTCCCATAGTAAGCAGTTGTCCCCTCTGCCTGTTAGTATGCAGCTGTCCTCCTATAGTAAGCAGTTGTCCCCTTGTCTGTTAGTATGCAGCTGTCCTCCTATAGTAAGCAGTTGTCCCCTCTGCCTGTTCTAGAGTCCCCTGGCTGCCAGCGTGCGGCTGCCGTCTCCCTGTGCCTGCAGCGTCTGTCAGGGAGTGGTCTGGCGGAGTTGTCAGGCTGAGCTCTGCATGTCTTCTCTTCCAGCTCGCTGTCTGTCGGGGGGTCGCGCTGACAGTTATGATGCCGCTGTTCTTCAGGAAGCAGAAGCCGAGCGGGGAGGCGAGAAAACGCCTAGAATATCAGATGTGCCTGGTAAGCCGGCCGCCGCTGATCTCCTGCCAGGAGATGACCTCACTGGTGTGGACTCAGTGGAGCAGAAGAGCTTGCACTCGTTCTCCATCACTGATCATCTTCTCAGGTTCTGTCACATTTCCAGCACAGTCCAGAAGCACCTACCTGGGGGCTCCGGTACTCACCTCCATTGTGTGCTGCTATGGCAGTGATGCAGCAGTGCTGATGCAGCGTGTGACACTTAAATGACACCCATGTTCTTTTTTTAAGAAAATGTTGAGCCGCTCTCGGCAGAGGTGACGCAACAGGTGTCAGCTCATCTGCCCGATACACGACCACGAAGAGATGTGTGGTCACAGGGGTTTTCCCCTTTAAGACAGATGTAGCAGAGCTGAGGTTGTCCTTTTGGTTGAAATCATGTGTTATTGGTGGGTCTACAATTACTGCAGGCAAAAGAGATAAATGACAAATTCATCTCTGCTACATCAGTCAGTGTCCTGATACGACTGAGCGGAATCAAAATCTAAGTTATATTTCTATATTTACAGGCGAAGGAGGCGGGAGCAGACGAAATCCTGGACATCTCAAAATGTGAATTATCCGAGGTGCGAATCTATCTATCTATCTATCTATCTATCTATCTATCTATCTATCTATCTCATATCTATCTATCTATCTATCTATCTATCTATCTATCTATCTATCTATCTATCTCATATCTATTTATCTATCTATCTATCTATCTATCTCATATCTATCTATCTATCTATCTATCTATCTATCTATCTATCTCATATCTATCTATCTATCTATCTATCTATCTATCTATCTATCTATCTATCTATCTCATATCTATCTATCTAAATATAAAATTCCACAGCACCACCAAACGTAAATCAAAAAAGATGTGATTTATTCACCAGACCAGCGACGTTTCAGTCCTCTTACTGGGACTTTTCTCAAGCTTTCTTGGCTTGAGAAAAGTCCCAGTAAGAGGACTGAAACGTCGCTGGTCTGGTGAATAAATCACATCTTTTTTGATTTACGTTTGGTGGTGCTGTGGAATTTTATATTTATCTAGTAAGGAGTTGACCATCTCCGGAGCCACTGGCACACCTATACGCTATTTCTCATTTTTGCGGTGCTGCTTTCATTATTGTTTTTTTTATCTATCTATCTATCTATCTATCTATCTATCTATCTATCTATCTATCTTATCTATCTATCTATCTATCTATCTATTCTATCTATCTATATCTATCTAATATCTATCTTATCTATCTATCTATCTATCTATCTATCTATCTATCTATCTATCATCTATCTATCTATCTATCTATCTATCTATCTATCTATCTATCTATCTATCTATCTATCTATCTATCTATCTATCTATCTATCTATCTATCTATCTATCTATCTATCTATCTATCTATCTATCTATCTATCTATCTATCTATCTATCTATCTATCTATCTATCTATCTATCTATCTATCTATCATATCTATCTATCTATCTATCATATCTATCTATCTATCTATCTATCTATCTATCTATCTATCTATCATCTATCTATCTATCTATCTATCTATCTATCTATCTATCTATCTATCTATATCTATCTATCTATCTATATCTCATATCTATCTATCTATCTATCTATCTATCTATCTATCTATCTATCTATCTATCTATCTATCTATCTATCTATCTATCTATCTATCTATCTATCTATCTATCTATCTATCTATCTATCTATCTATCTATCTATCTATCTATCTATCTATCTATCTATCTATCTATCTATCTATCTATCTATCTATCTATCATATCTATCTATCTATCTATCTATCTATCTATCTATCTATCTATCTATCTATCTATCTATCTATCTATCTATCTATATCTCATATCTATCTATCTATCTCATATCTATCTATCTATCTCATATCTATCTATCTATCTCATATCTATCTATCTATCTATCTATCTATCTCATATCTATCTATCTATCTATCTATCTATCTATCTATCTCATATCTATCTATCTATCTCATATCTATCTATCTATCTCATATCTATCTATCTATCTATCTATCTATCTATCTATCTATCTATCTATCTAATCATATCCTGTACCTATAATGAATGATCACCCCCATCCTCTCACTCTTTCTTGATTTCAGGTTCCTGATGCTGCTTTCTCCACCTGTCGGGTCCTGCAGAAGAAGGTCAGTAATATCCTCTAGGACTATAACTCTCAGCATCCGGGGCTCCTCTGTGTCCAGTACTTACAGCTCGGAGGAGCCTACATATATATATATTAGGAGAAAGGACGACACAGACTGATAGTAGGAGGTGTGTGGTTACCAGCAGCACAGAGTATTTCAGGAGAGCAGGCAGTGACCAGATTTCACCACACTCCACTTGGTGATAGGGGCAGTGTCCCCCAGCAGCACAGAGTGTTTTAGGGAAGGACGTCTGATGGGTTTCTCTTCACAGGTGTTGATTCTTCACAGCAATTTCTTGACTTCTCTGCTTCCCAAGTCCTGCCAGATCCTGGACTTATCCGCCTTAAAGGTAAGTACCTACAGCCCCATGTACTGCAGGTCACCTACCTCCTGATGTCATTCATCACAGACCGTTTCTTTTTTTTTTTTTCCCCGCTTAGGTTCTCGATCTCCATGATAACCAGATGTCGTCTCTCCCTGCTGACATAGGACTGCTGAAATCCTTACGGGTAAATGAACGGCGTCCATGATGTTAATGAAGGGGGGGGAGGGGTCATTCATAGACAGTAATGGAGGGCTCTGTGCAGGTGGAGCAGAACTTATTGAAGCATCATTCTTTTTTACATTAATTTTGCTCTGGACACATTCAAATTCCGAGGTGTAAGACTGAGTCCTCCCCGTTTCTCATCTCTCAGGTGCTGAACGTGGAACGGAACGTCTTGCGTTCGCTCCCTGATTCCATCGGGGACTTGATCCAACTGCAGACCCTGAATGTGAAAGGTGGGTGCTGTGGTCGAACTCCACGGAAAATCACCCCTACATAATGGGCGAGGCTTTCCAATAGACGTTGTGTTTCAATTTCCCACCATTGTCTAAAGCGCTGCTTGCTGTCAGTGAATGGAAACATGACTTCCGCACAGAGGCCCAGAACCTGCCTTGCTCACACAGCTGCACATTTCTTTTTTTAAAGGGGTATTCTCATAATGGACATTGGGGTCATATTGCTCGAATATGTCCCCAATGTCTGATGGGAGCGGGTGCCACCTCCGGGTCCCGCACCTATACTACAGAGCAAGCAGAAATCTTGAACATTGTGAATAATTGAACCACAAAGTAAGTGAAGCACAGTCTGTCTGTAGACACTGGATGATCCTATTGTGTACATCTGGATCACATTTCTTTCGGTTTCTTACCAGGGAATAAGCTGAAGCTGCTTCCTCCGACTGTCGGTAGTCTGCGCTGTCTACGTACGTTGGACATCAGCGAGAATAGACTGAGCGAGCTTCCTCCGGCCCTGGCCAATGTCCGCACCTTGGAGGTAAAAACCCGTGTGGATGTCCTAGACCCCCTCTAGGAGCACAAGCACTCATTCCGGGGCAGATTCCGGCTGTCCCTTTAATAACATGGAGGCTGCACATGTCTGAGGCACCTTCATTCTAGTAATCGTGGGGGTCCCAGTCTGTAGACCCCCAAAGACATTTCTCACTGACCAGTCACATCTGCATCTTCCTGGTACAGAGTTCCAAATCCCCTGCCTAGACTTAAGGGCTTATTCACATGACCATATCCGTTTTTTTGCGGAGCCACAAAACACGGATACCAGCCGTGTGTGTTCTGCATTTTGCGGATCGGAGCGTCCTTCCATATAATAGAAATGCCTATTCTTGTCTGCAATAACGGACAAGAATAGGGCATGTTCAGTGTTTTGTTTTTTTCTTTTTTTTATGGGACTGCGGAACTGAAGTACCGTTAAAATGAATGGGTCCGCATCCGATTTGCAAAATTGCGGAACTGATGCGGACAGAAAAATACGGCCGTGTGAATGGGCCCTAAATGTGAAAGAGATCGTTCTGTCTTCTACCACTAGAGGGAGCTCACCGACCCCACTTCGTATACAGTGAGCTCCCTCTAGTGGACATCCACTTCCTTGTTATATGGCGTTATCACCCGTCCCGTCACCTGCCGCATTTGGTGCAAGGTCATCTCCGTACACCCCACGTTTAAAGGGGTTCTCCAGGAATAATGATTTATTTTATTTATTTTTTGAAAAACATTTTAACATTTTAAACAAAACATTTATACTTGCCTGCCCCCGCCGCTCTGATTCTCCACGTTGCCTCCTGCATGTCCATGTTCCGGTCCCCATCTGCCGCAGCATGGGAATGGTCACATGCTTCTCTGCAACCAATGACTGGCTTCAGTAGTGTCGTGCTGCGTGTGGCGGAAGGCAACGTGGCAGACCAGAGCAACATGGAGCAGGTAGGTATGAATCTTCTGTTTAAGAGGCAGGGTGGGAACACTTGCAAAAAAAAAAAAAAAACATTAATTCTGGAGAATCCCCTTTAAGGGCATCTGTCAGCAGTTTTGTCCCTATGACACTGGCTGACCTGCTACATGTGCACTTGGCAGCTGAAGACATCTGTGTTGGTCCCATGTTCATATGTGTCCGCATTGCTGAGAAAACTGATGTTTTATTATATGCAAATGAGCCTCTAAGAGCAACGGGGGCGTGGCTGTTACACCTAGAGGCTCCGCTCTCTCTGCAACTGCTGCACCCTCTGCACTTTAAATGACAGGGCCAGGCAGTGAAAACATCATCACACCCGACCCTGTCAATTCAGTGCAGAGGGGGCGGCAGTTGCAAGGAGTCTTAGTGTAATGGTAACGCCCCCGTTGCTCCTAGAGGCTCATTTGCATATAATAAACCATCATATTTCTCACCAATGCGGGCACATAGGAACATGGGACCAACACAGATGCCTTCAGCTGTAACAGGTCAGCATATAACAGGTCAGCCAGTGTCAGAGGTACAAAACTGCTGACAGATGCCCTTTAAAGACTGTGGGAAAGCAGGTGAATGACACTGTGGGAGTTGTGATGCAGCCATATTGGTTGTCACCCAGCTTTCCCAGAGATGGATAAGACAACTACAGAAGAGGATTAAAGAATTTATATTAATTAATTCATTCGTTGCAGTCGTGACCTCTCCCCTTTCTTTATAGACCCTGACTCTGGACTCTTTGGGGATGGTCTTCCCCCCGGCCTCGGTGTGCAGCGAGGGGACGGAGGCCATCCAGCAGTATCTATGCAAGGGTAAGCGTGACCTTGTAACTTCCGGGAGTAGCGGATGTATCACGGGTCACCATCGTAATCAGATCTTCTCCCCGCAGAGCTGGGCATCGAGTACTGCCCACCCTCCCAGTACCTGCTCTCTGTCCTGGAGAACGACACCTGCGATGCTGCGGCAGACACAGTAGATGGCGCTCTTCTCATGTCTTTGAAGGAGGAGACTGAATGGCAGGTCGGTATCTGGACGGATCCGTCAGAGCGCTGGCGGGATCACTATCTATAGGGGAGCGGACACCCACCATTGGTAGAGCATAAGCAATGTAAACTGCACCTGTATAGCAGCCATGTTGAATTCCCTCCTGTATATGAGGTCTGTCTCAGTAGTACAGCCTCAGGCTTTGGGCCTGTACCATCTCGGCACATAAGAGACTCTGAAAGTTAAAGGGGTTTCATATAAAACTCCGTCATTATCTCCTTCTGACACTTTCTCATGTATTTTACCGTTCGTCACCATGTTCAAAATCTCTTCTTGCTGTCAGCGAATGGAAACGCCTGTTAGTCGGAGCTTGTTATAATCCGGTCTTCTCTCTCTTGCAGAACAAATTTTCCGAATATGAGAAGAGAAAGGTGAGTCGGTCTCTGATACGACGAGTAAAACTCAGAAGATGTCAGGTTTTGATGTCCTTAGTCTGGAGCAATGTTTTTTGGCAGTAGAGGGCATGGGCGGCCTGTTATACGCTCCCGGAGTGACCGGAATCGGAGGAACCGCACATCTTGAAGGGTTAACCATTTGATTGCAGGATTAATTGGGAATGGGGGAAGTGGGGGGGGGGGATGGATTTAGCTTCAGGTCACGTTTAAGGATTGTGAGACCCCTCACACACCTACAGTCCTGGGCACACTAAGTGTT
The DNA here is from genome assembly GCA_900303285.1 of Rhinella marina. Taxonomy (NCBI): domain Eukaryota; kingdom Metazoa; phylum Chordata; class Amphibia; order Anura; family Bufonidae; genus Rhinella; species Rhinella marina. The sequence goes on from ONZH01008949.1 coordinate 758,909, forward strand.
AAGGGGGTATTCCCATCACAGACAATGGGGGCATTATGCTAGGATATGCCCCCATTGTGTGATAGGTGCCAGTCCCACCTCTGGAACCCACATCTACGCCAACTACGGAGCGGGGAGGGCGCTTGACTATAGAAATGAATGGAAGCGGTTGCTGCGCAAGTGCGGTGCCCTCCCATTCACTTGTATAGGAAGAGCGCTTTGGCGGTGGCCGGACCCTGGAAAACCTGGGGTCCTCCAACCACCACTCTCCCCTCTCCATTGTCTGGGACCCACACCTATCAGACAATGGGGGCATATCCTAGCAATATGCCCCAATTGTATGTGATGGGAATACCCCTTTAAATGTAGGTGATCAATGTGTGAATGCTGGGATTCCGCATGCTGGTTCCCCCAGGATGACTAACACGGGGGTCCACGAGTCTCCTGTGTGAATGAAGCAGTGGCACGCAACCATACAACTTGAATGGAAGCTGAGCTGCAGTACCTGAGAACGGCCACTATGTGATGTATGGAGCTGGCCATCAGTCCCAGAAACACCTTTAACCCCCTAACTGTTTTGCCCCAGTCCAGCTTGGGCAGTGTGAAAAGTAGCTAACTGGAGGGGGAGGGCTGCTTTAGATGGTGATATCTTCTCAATGGTAGCAGCTAGAAACATGCAACTGGTCTTGTTTGAAAGCTGACAGCCCAGGCTTTCATACAAGACCAGCAGAGGAGAAATCACTGTTAGAAATCAAGTTGGGAATAATCGCGAGTAAAACCTGTTTATACTTTTCAGCTGCAATAACAACATCCCAATTTCTATCAGTGATATCTTCCTCTGTCCTGAACATATTGCTGTCCTTCTGGTAGTGTCTGAAAGCTTGGAATGTCTGCTTTCAAACAAGACCAGTTGCGTGAATGGTAGCAGCATCTACAGCAGCCCTCCTCCATCCAGTTAGCTACTTTTCCCACTGCTGGAGCTCCACTCTGGCAAAACAGTTAGGGGGTTAAGGGGATAAAAGTCACTTCTAAAGGTGTTTTTGAGGGGTATTCCCCTAAATGTGGCTTTTCTTAGCGCCTAGACTCGTACAGTGGTAAGTGTTCCTCAGGGCATACATGCCATGTCTTTAGTGGGGCCCAGGTAACACTAGTGGGGGCCACTTACACTAGGCTCATATTTTTCGCCCTATAAGACGCAATTTTTCAAACTTTTTCGGTTTGTCTTATGGGGTGAATACTAATACAGGAGGATCGGGGAGCAGGGAATGCAGCAGTCCCCGAGCTCTGTACTCACTGCTTCCTGGTCCTTGACCACCCCCTGTGCTGTGACTGCACACAGCGCGAGGACGTCGGCTCACAGCGCACGGCAGGAAAAAGAAGATCATCACCGGAAGTTGATTTATTTTCTTTTTATCTGATCTCAGCATGGGGGGTCATTCACATGGAGGTCTGATTGTGGGAATTATTGAGGTCTGAATAGGGGTCATTCAAATGGAGATCTGATTGGGGGACTTATTGAGGTCTGATCTGAGGTCTTATTGGGTGTCATTCACATGGAGGTCTGATTGGGGGACTTCTTAATATTGGCGGTCTGAGCTGAGGTATTTTTTATATTTATATTTCTAAAATATCGGTGCGTCTTATATGGCGCAAAATAACATATAGTGTATATGTTGTATATTATATAGGAGTAAATGATATATTACTACATTATTGTGTTATACCAATAAATTATATATTTTTATACCAGTATATTATATATTACTATAATATTTTATTATATTAAATATTATTATAGCAGCAAATTATAAATTATGTTTCTTGTGCCTATCATTGGGGGACACAGCACCAGTGGGATATAGGCAGCTGCCACTAGGAGGCGACACTAGACCATCAAAGAAGTAGCCCCGCCTGGTAGCCTATATCCCTCCTACGGACACCAGGCTAGCTCAGTTTTTAGTCTAGTGTCCGTAAGAGGTAGACACTGGTGCTTTGCACCTCTAATTTTTTATTTTAGTTTTATTTCTTTCTTTTCTTTTTTAGGTTATCAGGGGGGCCGTCGGCGTGGGAAGCCACATCAGACGTGGACCCCCCTGAGGGTGCCTGGAGAATGTTTTCACATTCTCCCTGCGCCGGTCACCCGTCCCCCATGGTAGCTGCCCCCTGCAGCTGGATGCCAGTGCCCCACTCCGGTGCGAGGTCACTGAGGGGGTGACCCTGCGCGCACCTGAAGCCGGCGGAGAGGTGAGTATGCAGTCGTCCCCTCCCCCCCTCTCCCTCCCTCCAGGAGCCCCTTGCTGCAGTCTGGACAGGTTCTTTTCTTAGAACCCCCACCCAGCTCCCCCTCCACCCAGCACCCCCTCCACCCAGCACCCCCTCCACCCAGCACCTTATCGGCCGCCCCCTCTGGGGATGTTTGCTTTCTCTGGGGGATATTCTGCCGACGCCGGGGTACCTCCTGACTCCCTCCTCTGCTGCCTCCGGCTCCTTGCCTGCGGGGGGAGGGGGGCTTTACGGCCCGCACGTTCTTTCTCCGGGCTGCCCCCTGGTTTCCGGGGCCCCTCCTGCTCCTCTTCGGTGCGTACGGGCTTTTTCGGCCAGCGCGCGCCGCACCGGCACTTCCCGCCGGGCGGCGCTCTAATTTAGGCCGCGGCTTCTAGGCGTGCTAGGCCGCATGTGGGCGGGCGCTTCCCAGTGACGTCGCTGGGCTGCGCGCCCGCCCGCTGTTCTGCTGGCCCCCTCCTGTTCCGGCCGGCGGGGTTCTTTTTCATTTGGCCTGCGCATTGCCCCTCCTTGCCGTGGGTGGTCCTTCCTGCTTCAGAGGTTTATTAGAGCCGGTCTGCTCTGCGTCCAGTGGCCTGTATAGCTCCTTCAGGTCTGCACAGCACCAGTGGGTTTTTTCCAGTGCCGTGTTCTGCTGCTCCAGAGTCCGGTAGGCACCCAGTGGGTGATATTCTTCTCTCCCCAGGCTAGCCGGTCCGCTGAGCCCTTCACCATGTCGGGTCCCCGGGACGACCCTCCAAGGCAGCATGCTCCGGTGGCTGTGGCGACGCACTTTGCGTGCGCTCGCTGTAGCCAAAAGTTCCCCAGCGGTCAGTCTGGCTCCCTTTGTGTGCCTTGCCTTACGGTTGGTACCCCTCCCACTGAGGCTCCTGCTCCCTCTGGCTTGGTTGCGGCCTCGCCCGAGTGGGCCAGGTCCCTGACCCAGGCGATTGGCGACCTCTCTAAGCTGTCTCAGGTCATGATCCACGCCATTGACCGGTTGCCGTCCCAGGTGCCCCCCTCTGCGACCCCTCCTCTGGTGTCGCCTGACTCCCCTTCTAGGGGACGGCCCTCCAAGAGGCGTAGACATTCCCCTTCTCGGTCACCCTCCCGGTGTTCCTCTGACCCTTCCCCGGGAAGGTCCGCTGCGGGCGGTTCTCAGCAGCACCTCTCTGACGCCTCGGGGGACTCCTGCGACTCTGCCTCAGAGTCTGACAGGGAGGACCATTTGGCCTCTGCGGTGCAAGCCTTGGTCCGTGCAGTACGGGACACACTCCATATCCGGGACGAATCTCCCTCTGTGGCCAGAGGCGAAGTTTCGTTTAGTCGCCATAGGCGGCAACCGCTGGTATTCCCTAGTCATAAGGACTTTGAGAATCTCCTGGACAAGGAATGGAAGCACCCCGACCGGCGCATTCCATCCTCTAAGCGGACAGAGGCTCTCTTTCCGTTTGCTGCGGATTTAGTCTCCGCCTGGACGGTTCCACCTACTGTGGACCCCCCTGTCTCCCGGCTGTCTAAATCCACCACCCTCCCGTTAGCGGATGGGGCGTCTCTGACGGATCCTGTGGACAAGAGGATGGACACGTTCTCCAAATCCGTCTTTATTGCTGCGGGTTCTGCCCTTCGCCCTACTTTTGCGGCGTCTTGGGTCAGTAAGGCCTGCTCCGCTTGGGCCAAGCAGCTGGTCCATGACATCTCCTCGGACGCCCCTCGCGAGGATCTCCTTCCCCTAGCCTCTCAGATTCTTCAGGCCTCTAAGTATCTGTGTGATGCTTCCCTGGAAGCGGCTCGTCTGTCTGCTCGGGCTGTGGCCAACTCCGTGGCCATTCGTCGCTCTCTTTGGCTGAGAGCGTGGTCGGCTGACGCCGCCTCCAAGAAGGCTCTTACGGGTCTTCCCTTTTCAGGGAGCAGGCTTTTTGGGGAGCGGTTGGACAGTATTATCTCTGACGCCACCGGTGGCAAGAGTTCCTTGTTGCCGCAGAACCGGCCCGGGCGCTCCCAGCCTCCGAGGCGTTCTAGTCGCTTTCGCTCCTTCCAAGCACCTGTCCGTCAGCAGTCCTCAAGGGGTGCTCCCTCAGCCTCCTCTTCCAGGAAGCCCTCCTTTAAGCCCAGGCCGTCCTGGCAGCCGCGCTCCCGCCCTTCCAAGGGCCCTGCCCCCAAGCCTTCTTCCTGATGGCTTTCCCCCACTCGGGTCTTCCCCCCGAGTAGGGGGTCGTCTGCTCTCCTTCAAGGAGGTATGGCTCGCCCACGTCACCGACGCGTGGGTACGGGAGGTGGTGTCTTCCGGATACAGAATCGAGTTTGCGTCCTTTCCGCCTCCTCGGTTTTTCCTGTCTCGGATCCCCCACTCTTCTGCAGGGCTTTTGGCGCTTTCCCGCGCTGTTCATCAGCTCCTTGCCCAAGGGGTCGTAGTCCCAGTCCCCCCCTCCGAGCGGTTTCAGGGTTTCTACTCGAACCTGTTCACCATTCCCAAGAAGGACGGCTCGGTTCGACCCATCCTGGATCTGAGGCACCTCAACCGCTATGTCCGCCTCCGCCACTTCCGCATGGAATCGCTGCGGTCGGTGGTCGCGTCCCTGGACCAGGGCGAGTTTCTCGCTTCCATAGATATACGCGACGCATATCTCCATGTGCCAATCGCGCTAAGTCATCAGCGCTTTCTTCGTTTCGCCATCGGTTCTCGTCATTTCCAGTTTGTCGCTCTGCCCTTCGGTCTTTCAACAGCGCCCCGAGTCTTTACCAAGACCCTTGCCCCTCTCATGGCTCTCCTTCATGCCAGAGGAGTGGCGGTCATTCCGTACCTGGACGACCTTTTGGTAAGGGGCCGCTCCTTGCAGGATGCTCAGTCCAGCCTCCAGATCACGCTCGATCTGCTTTCCAGGTTCGGCTGGGTGATCAACTTCCAGAAGTCGTCTCTGCGCCCCTCTCGCTCGATGGAGTTTCTGGGGATGTTGTTCAACACCGAGAGGGCTCGGGTTTTTCTGCCTTGCGACAAGGTCTCGTCCCTACGCTCGGCTGTCTCCAAGCTCCGCTCGGGCTCCCCCTGTTCGCTCCGCTTCTGCATGCGGGTGCTGGGCAAGATGGTCTCCTCGTTCGAGGCCGTCACATTTGCTCAGTTCCACTCTCGGCCCCTCCAGGGAGCGATTCTGGCCCAGTGGGACAAGTCTCCTCTCTCCCTGGACAGGAGGGTCGTCCTCTCCCCGGCAGTCCGCAGAGAGTTGCTTTGGTGGCTGACGTCCCCAGCCCTTCTCCAGGGCCGCTCCTTCCTCCCCCTTCAGTGGCTGGTCGTCACCTCCGATGCCAGCCTGACAGGGTGGGGTGCGGTGTTCGGTGTCCGGACGGTCCAGGGCACGTGGACTTTGCCGGAGTCGCGCCTTCCCATCAATATACTGGAGCTTCGGGCGATATTCCTTGCCTTGACTCATTGGACCGACTTTCTCCAGGGTCACCCTGTTCGGGTTCAAACGGACAACGCCACCGCCGTTGCCTACGTGAACCGCCAGGGAGGCACCAGGAGCCGCTCTGTGATGGCGGAGGCTGCCCGGATTCTAGGCTGGGCGGAACGGTTTGTCCCGGCTCTCTCAGCCATCCACATTCCGGGCGTAGACAACTGGGCGGCGGATTATCTCAGTCGCGGGTCCCTGGACCAGGGAGAGTGGTCTCTCCATCCCCAGGTGTTTCTACAGGTTTGCCGTCGGTGGGGCTTCCCCGATGTGGATCTTTTCGCGTCCAGGCTCAATCACAAGCTTCCCACTTACGTGGCTCGGGCTCGGGATCCCCGCGCGTTCGCGGTGGACGCCCTGGTAACCCCTTGGGATCAGTTCTCCCTGATTTACCTATTTCCCCTGCTCCCTCTCCTTCCGCGGGTCCTCAGACGCCTGAGGTTCCTCGGCGTTCCCGCCATCCTTATCGCTCCGGACTGGCCCCGCCGGTCCTGGTACGCCGACGTGATCCACCTCCTGGCCGACGCCCCTTGGCGTCTTCCCCTGCGGCCCGACCTCCTTTCTCAAGGGCCGATCTTCCACCCCACTTTACCTCAGCTCAATTTGACGGCTTGGCTGTTGAAGCCGCGGTGCTGAGGTTTCGGGGCCTGTCTGAGTCTGTCATCCAGACTATGCTTAGAGCCCGTAAGCCGCAGTCGGCTCGCATTTACCATCGGGTCTGGAAGTCCTTTTTTTCTTGGTGCGAGCAACGCCGTGTTCATCCTCTCGTTTGCTCCACGCCTAAGATCCTTTCTTTTTTGCAGTCCGGCCTTGACCAGGGTCTCAGCCATTCTACCCTTCGGTCTCAAGTCTCCGCCTTGTCCGTGCTTTTTCAGAGGACTTTGGCTCTGCGCTCCCAGGTGAAGACCTTTTTACAGGGTGTTCTTCGTCTGAATCCCCCCTTCCGCTCCCCGGTCGAGCCCTGGGATCTTAACTTGGTGCTCGATGTGCTCCAGGGTCCCCCCTTTGAGCCTTTGAGAGAGATTTCCCTGCGTCTTCTCTCTTGGAAGGTCGCCTTTCTGGTGGCGATTACGTCCATCCGCCGTGTATCTGAATTAGCCGCTCTCTCCTGTCGCTCCCCCTATCTTGTTTTGCACAGGGATAGGGTGGTTTTGCGCCCTCTCCCTTCCTTCCTTCCGAAGGTTGTCTCGGCATTCCACATCAATGAGGATATTGTTCTTCCTTCTCTTTGTCCCGCTCCTGCTCATCCTAGGGAGCGCTCCCTTCACTGTTTGGACCTTGTCCGAGCCATCCGGGTCTACTTGTCCCTCACGGCTCCCTTCCGTCAATCGGATTCCTTGTTTGTCATTCCTGAGGGTCCCCGCAGGGGTCTTGCCGCCTCTAAGGTGACCATTGCGCGTTGGATTACGGCCGCCGTCTCTGAGGCCTATCGCTCTCGGGACAGGTCCCCCCCCTTCCGGGTCACGGCCCATTCCACCAGGGCCGTGGGAGCTTCCTGGGCGGTTCGCCATCATGCATCGGTGTCCCAGGTCTGCAAGGCCGCTACCTGGGCCTCGGTGCATACCTTTACCAAGTTTTACCAGGTCCACATTCTGGCTTCAGCCGATGCCAGTCTGGGCCGCAGGATTCTGCAGGCCGCCGTACGTTAGGCTGGCCGACTGGGGATTTTTCTTTTTCCCCACCCTTTGGGACTGCTTTTGTACGTCCCACTGGTGCTGTGTCCCCCAATGATAGGCACAAGAAAACAGGATTTTTGTATAACTTACCGTAAAATCCCTTTCTTGTGGCTTCATTGGGGGACACAGCTCCCACCCTGATTTTTTTCTGGGTTGTTCTTTTTCCCGGGCTTGTTTGCTGTTCCTTGAGTTCTCGTTCCCGGGTTCAGACTGGTTTGTATCATTCTGTTTGGCTCCTACTGCTTTTTAACTAAACTGAGCTAGCCTGGTGTCCGTAGGAGGGATATAGGCTGCCAGGCGGGGCTACTTCTTTGATGGTCTAGTGTCGCCTCCTAGTGGCAGCTGCCTATATCCCACTGGTGCTGTGTCCCCCAATGAAGCCACAAGAAAGGGATTTTACGGTAAGTTATACAAAAATCCTGTTTTTTTTTATTATATATTAGAAAAGTGTGGTATTATATTATTATAGTTTTATCATACCATATTTTTTTGGACTATAAAACGCATATTTTTCCCCCAAAATGTGGCAGTGCGTCTTACAGTTCAAATGCAAATCACATCCGTATGCAGGAGACACAGGGAGTGGTGAGAGAAGTGCTGCACGGCTCTACTCACCCTGTCTGGCTTCTTCCGGGCCCCGCTCTGCTCTCTGTCCTGACTGGCTTACAGCGTCAGGACGTAGTGCGCATAGGCGCGTACTGTAACCTGACACTGTGACGTCAGGTCACAGTGCAGCGTGGGCTAAAAGAAGGCTATGGAGCGGTGAGTAGATCTGCAGAGAAGCAGCACTGTCCTGAGCCGGACAGGTATGTTTATTTATTTTAACATCTGATCTGAGGCTGATGGGAGATCTGATATGAGGCTGAAAGAGGGCTGATCTAAGGCTCATGGGGGGCTGATCTAAGGCTGATGGGGGTCTGATCTGAGGCTGATGGGGGTCTGATCTGAGGCTGATGGGGGTCTGATCTGAGGCTGATGGGGGTCTGCTCTGAGGCTGATGGGGGTCTGATCTGAGGCTGATGGGGGTCTGCTCTGAGGCTGATGGGGGTCTGCTCTGAGGCTGATGGGGGTCTGCTCTGAGGCTGATGGGGGTCTGATCTGAGGCTGATGGGAGATCTGATCTAAGGCTGATGGGTTGATCTGAGGCTGATGGAGCTTGGGGGTCTGAGTTTAGTTTCTGATCTGAGATCTGATGAAAGATTTTTTTTTTTATTTTCCTCCTCCAAATCCTAGGTGCGTCTTATAGTCAGAAAAATACAGTAGATTTTTATGGTATTGTATTTTATGATATATTAAAGATTTGTATGTTATAGTACTGTATTATATGTATTATATATACACATATATGTCTTCTATATTATTTTTAGTATTGTATATTTTTATATTTTACATTATTATATACGGGTCAGCATCTTCACTTCATTTTATCCTTTGCTTGTTTTTCCAGGAACAGAAAATGTTAGAAAAACTGGATTTTGAGCGTCGCCTGGACCTGGGGCAGCGAGAACACGCTCAGCTTTTCTTACAGAATAATTCTCAGAAGAATGAGATCTTACAGACGGTGCGGGAGGTGAGTGCGCGCTGCCCTGGTCAGTGTGCGGGCACATCACATATATTGGGGGTCTGAATCTCTGTTTGCTCAGGAGCAGTCGCGATTGGAGAAGGGTCTGACAGAGCATCATCGTCAGCTGCAGAACGACCGGCAGAAGCTGCAGGAACAGCTCAAACAGATGGAGAAGGGGATCTCGTACCGGATCTCTAACCTGCTGGAGGAGAACCGCAGGTAACTACATGTATCAGCAGTAATATATACAGTGTGTATGGCATGGTCATCCCATGCGCTATAAATGGCTGATCGGTGGGGATTGTGCCGCTCTGCTCCTCCTGCATTTCCCTACAGCGCCCTCTGGTGGAGAATACTTTTTTTTTTTTCATTTTGCAGTAAGTGCCAAGTCTCATTAAATCTTCTCATTAATTTCCAGACAAAAGCAAAGCGAGTCTATCCTGAAATCCCTGGAGGATGAGAGGTGGGTGGTAGTAATACACTCAGATCTTCATTATTAGAGCTTTGGATGGTCTATCTATCTGTCTATCTATATCATATCTATTTATCTAATATCTATCTAATTATCTATCTATCTGTCCATCATCTATCTAATGTCTATCTATCATCTATCTATGTATTATCTATCTATCTGTCTATCTATCTTATCTCTGTCTGTTCATATTTCTATCTCCTATCTAATATCTATCTGTCTGTTTATCTATCTATCTCTCATATCTATCTATATATCTATCTTATTATCTATATCATATCTATCTATCTATCATATTCTATACCTATAATGAGTAATCACCCCCATCCTCCCACTCTGTCTTGATTTCAGGTCCCAGATGCTGCTATCTGTCTGTCTCATTATCTATCTATCTCATTATCTATCTATCTATCTATCTATCTATCTATCTATCTATCTATCTATCTCATTATCTATCTATCTATCTCATTATCTATCTATCTCATTATCTATCTATCTATCTATCTATCTATCTATCTCATTATCTATCTATCTATCTATCTATCTCATTATCTATCTATCTATCTATCTATCTATTTCTATCTATCTATCTATCTATCTATCTATCTATCTATCTATCTATCTATCTATCTATCTATCTATCTATCTATCTCATTATCTATCTATCTATCTCATTATCTATCTATCTATCTCATCTATCTATCTATCTATCTATCTCATTATCTATCTATCTATCTATCTCATTATCTATCTATCTATCTCATTATCTATCTATCTCATATCTATCTATCTATCTCATTATCTATCTATCTCATTATCTATCTATCTATCTCATTATCTATCTATCTATCTTATTATCTATCTATCTATCTATCTCATTATCTATCTATCTATCTCATTATCTATCTCTCTATCTTACACATTTGCTGCTTTGCAGGATTAAAATGGAGCACCTTATGGCAATTACCCAGGATGAAGCGGAAAATCTGCGTCGTAAGGAGGTGGCGTGTAAGTACCGCTCCTGTCTTCACCTGACACCTCTGCGTGGGGGCCATTCAGGTGCCTCTGAAAGCTGGATAGCAAACCCTTCAGTAGCTATATGTACAGCCACACTGTCACCCAGCTTTCCCAGAGACTAATATTTCTAAATTCTATGAGCCTGAGATTCTGGACCGTCATGGGATGCAGAGCTCAGTACACAGCATAGTGCACCATATCATGTAGCCTACGTGTCCTTAGCCATAGGGGCCCTGTTGCATTTTCCCCCCATGCCTCTCCCTATAGCTACTGGGTTTACGGTGGCACTAAAACCTGCTCCAACCTGCATTACATGTGTCCTGACGGCATTTTCTTCTATCTCTCTCTCACTTTAGCTGCGATGCAGCAGATGTTGGTGGAAAGTTACAAGAACAAGCTTCTGCAGGTGGCCATCGAGTCCCGGCGCCAGGAGATGGTTTATCAGACCTGCTCCAGGTGAGACGGAAAAATCCGCCTGGAACAGGAGCAACACCCCGGAGCTGTCAATGATTGTGCAGCGCCCCGTCATAAGTCAGCTAATAACCGGAGCATGCTAATGATTAGACAGTAAGCTGGGGATCGGTAACCGTCCGTCAATTATTTCCTATCTTTGCGGCCGCGGGGATCGGCTCAGTCGGTGATAGGTGATTGTTTACAGCTACGGGACTTAAAGGGGGAAATCTAACGTTACAAGAAGCGGCACTGTCCTTGTCCATGGCCTTCATGGTCCCGCTGTGGATTCGGAGGGTAAACATAGCTTTAAAGGGACACTCCGTGGAAAACTGTGGTATGTCTGGTGCAAGACGTGAAGGGCGGAGCATAGCACAGGGAATCTCTCTATGGCATCTCTATGGCATCCTGTGTCATGTTGCACCCCATCAGGCCACGTACTAGCTTGTGTTCGCCTAAAGAAGAACTCCTGCAAAAAATTTTCTTCCATGTCCTGCTAAAAATGTACATGATGTAATCTGTAGTGAATGTCATTTTCTTACCAGTGTCTGTATTTGTGAGTTATAGCTCCCTGATGCTTCTCATCTGTGTCATGTGACCAGCAATCAGACTCACCAACTCACACAGCATCTTATGTGTGGACAGGAAGTCTATTTCTCTATGTATTCCTATGGGAGCCTCACTCTGAGTCTCATAGGAATGAATAGAGAAGTGACTGGCTTCCTGTCCTGGGTCAGTTGGAGGTCAGGGAGTTGGTCACATGACACAGCTACAATTAGAAGAGAGGGGATAACTCACAATTACAGTCTCTGATGAGAATATTGCATTCACTACAGATTATGTCATCAGGGGTGGATTGGCCATAGACCTTACAGGGAAATTTCCCGGTGGGCCGATGCCCAGGGGGCTGCCTGGGCCCTCCTCATGGCCAACCAGTGGAAGTTTTTGGGGATATATTTTGTGCTGCTGGCAGTATTTTATGGTATTTGGCTCTGTTGGGGTGGTATAATGTGCCACAATATGGTATTGCTGGCCCTGCCTTCCATCAATTTGGAATGGGGCCACTTTTAGTATTTTTTTCCAGGGCCACTTTATGTTCCCAGTCCGTCCCTGTATGTCATGCACCTTTCTAACAGGTCAGAGAACAAAAATTTTTGCGGGAGTTCTTCTCTAAGGGAGCTGTCCTAAGATGCAAACGTATACCCTATCCACAGGTTAGAGGACACGTATCCGATCGCTGGGACCCCCCACTGATCATAAATAGAGCGTGAAATCTTCGCACTGCTGGGAAAAGCCGGGTGCTGTGCTCGACTTTCTCCGGCAGTCCCATAGAAAATGAACAAAGCAGCAGCAGCATGCTCAAGTCTGTTCTCTTGATCAGCGGAGGTCCTCGTGGTCATATCAGGATCTTCTATGTTGTGGTCTGGAGGGATCCCTGGTGTGGTGAGTAGTCCGTCTCTGAACCTACAGCATCTTCTCTGCTTGGCAGAGGGGATGCTGAGCAAGCGCAGTGACATTTTCCTCCTCTGACAAGAAGAGATGATATCACATAGGCGGTTAGAATGGACGTGGCATGGAACACTAGGAGGTTAGGTGGAGTAGTTTGCTTGGAGCCTCGGGGTATCATCCGTACAGGACCGTACCGATAGAGATTTTACATCTAATACGTGCCCATTGCCCCTGTTAACAGCTTGGCCGAGATGGATCGCAAGATTCAGCAGATCCAGATGTGGCAGCAACTGGATCAGAGTAAAGCCATCAGCCAGATCCTGCAGGAGGTAAGGAAGGCTTCTCTCCGTTCACACGACCGTGTCCGTTTTGCGAACCTTGGTGCTCCTGGTCCATGCGGCCGCATCCCAAAATATAGGACATGTCCTAATATTTGCCGCATCTTGCAGATCGTGGACTCATTGAAGTCAATGGGCCTGCACCGCAGTGCAGGGGTTCCCACGGCCAGTGTCTAAGTTTAGTGGTCGTGGGAACGGAGCCCAACCCTGCGCAGGGCAGAACACGCGTAACGGTTGTTAACTCCTTCTCTTCCAGTCAGAAATTCAGAAGGCCGCCTTTGAGGCCCTGCAGTTGAAGAAAGATCTGATGCATCGGCAGATACGAGAACAGGTGGGTTTGTGTATACGGCGACAGTTAGAGGGCGCCTTATATAGATTTTCCCCCCGGCGGCCATTTTTGGAGGTTGTGTATTAAAACTGGACATTGGTCCAGCCCCAAAAAATCGCGCCAATCAACAAAAATGTCACACCAAAGGCCTCCCCTCACGTTTCAGACGCGGGTGTTACAGAATAGCACCCCCAACCCTATACTAACATGTGGGGCGCTAGTGCCTTATAGCAGCGCTCTGCAACCTATGCCTGTTGTGTCATGATTACAACTCCCATCATGCAGGCACAACAGGCCGCATGGTGCAGACACTGTCCCTTTAAAGGGGCGTTCACATTGTAGGTTTTTCAATTTGTTAAACAGGCTTTGTGATTCAGTTCCTCTCCAAATTTAAAAATCTCTGCTTGCTGTCAGTGAATGAGAACCTTCACATTAACCCTTTACAGACCTAATATTTTTCGCAGCTGAAGTTTTGCTACAGAGACAATCCTCTACATTGCAGCAAAAGCACAAAAGAGAGATTTGTGCTGCTAACACGGCGATGACTACATGCAGTGGTAACAAACCCTCAGCGGTGTGAAACCTTAGGTCCAGATAGGTGCTCACGATCTAGCTGTAAGCAACACTGCTAGCAGTCACACATGGCAAGCAGAGATCTTGAAAATGGCGAGTAAAGAAAACGTGACGTTTAATAGAAAGCTGCAGAAGTTTTCATTATACGGTGTTTAAAGGGGTTTTCTGGATTTTGATATTCATGGCCTGTCCTTAGGCTAGGTCATCAATATTGGATAGATGGGGGTCTATCCTGGTCCCCCCCCCCACCTGACAGGGGGGGGCTGCTGCATCGTCCATTCATTGATTGCCAGGCACAGCGCCATACATTTAGCAGTGGCTGTCCCTGGTATTGCAGCTCTCTCCCGACTACTTAAAGAGATATTCTCATCTTAGACAATGGATATGCCCCCATTGTCTTATAGGTGCGGGTCCCACCTATATCGAGATCGGAGTGGGTAGCGCTGAGCCCGGCCACCACCAGGCGCAGCTCCCCCCGCTGCTCCCATAGAAATGAATGGGAGCGCACCGCGCATGCGCAGCCACCGCTCCCATTCCTTTCTATGTAGCCAGTGGAAATAGTTGAGCCAGCGCTCGGCTATTTTCGCCGGCCCCATAGAAATGAACAGAGGGCGGCTGCGCATGTGCAGTGCGCCCTCCTTTACTTTGGGGGCTCCGTTCTCGATATAGGTGTGATATGCCCCCATTGTCTAAGATAAGAATACCCCTTTAAAGGGGTAATCTGAGATGCACCGTGAGCCCATGCGGCCGCCACTTCCGCGATCACATGCCATACATTGGGCAGGTGATCCCAGCCTGGGGTAAGAACCCGCTGCGCACGCTTGAGTCAGACTCTCCTCCAGCGCCTTGGCACTATGATTCCAGGTCGGGATTACGTGCCCAACGTATGGCATGGGATCGAGGAGCATTTCGGTTAACCCCTTTAGGCTAGGGCTACACGGCGACGTGTTGCCGAAAAGTCGCGTAACATTTTTTGTGGTAGTCAACTGTGTCGCAGTGCGACATGCTGCGACTGCATGTTGGATTTTTGTGTGAAAGTCGCAGCAAGTCGCATGTCGCTGGGTGACACCATTGACAATCATTACAAAAAATGCTGTAGTTGTTCTCTCTTTGTCGCCATGTAGCCCTAGCCTAAATGGTACTGAGCTGCGGACAGTGTAGTTGCAGTTCCTGGCACAACCACTGGAGAACATATGGCGCTGTACCTGGTAATCAATGCAGGGGACAAGGAGCTGGCCGGGGTGGTGCCAGGAGCCCAACCTCTACCGATCTGATCCGTAGGGCTCATGCACACACGTATTTTCTTTCCATGTCCATTCCGCTTTTTTTTTTTTTGTGGACTGTATGTGGAACCATTCATTTCAAAAAACGGAAGTTTGCATTCTGTTTCCGTATGACCGTTCCGCAAACAAATAGAACATGTCCTATTATTGTCCGCATTACGGACAAGGATAGGACTGTTCTATTAGGGGCCGGCTGTTCCGTTCCACGAAATACGGAATGAACACAGACGTCTAGACTGCAAAATACATACGGTCGTGTGCATGAGGCCTAGGAGAGGCGGCCATGAGTATTACAGTCCTGGAGGAGCCCTTTTACCAGTGGACGCACCGTGTATTGTGCCGGCTGCTGCCTGACACTGCGACTGTTTTACGTATCCTCTACCGTAAATCCGTTGGCCCCGGGGTTTAGTAGATGAGCCGCGCTCCCCTTCATTGCTGACATTTTTTGCATGTTGTTTTGCTCTCTTCCTTCGCCTGGCTTTTGCTCTTTTTTGTTTTACTCTCTCGCCACATCTCTTGATGAAGAAAATGGGGAGAATCTGCCGTCTCCATTGCGGAGGTTATAGGCCGTAGACGCGAAAATAGGATTTACGTTTCACCGTTACCTCTATGAAGTGAGATGAGCGGCTTCCAGTCACCCCCGCCGCCGCCGCTTATCTCAAATACACAAAGCTTTCGACTGGTATAAGTTCTACATGTCCATTCCTGCTTGCTGTCAATGAATAGCCGCACTCTTGTTTGCACCCAGACGCTGAAAATGCCCATAAGATCCAATAACTTTTTCACAGCTGAGCATTTGCTACAGTTGCATCCCATCTAGACAGTGCTCTTACATCAGGACAGAAGGGAGATTTGTGCCGCTGACGTGAATAGCTCATTGTCTAGGCTGGATCCATTGTAACGAACCCTCAGCTGTGAGATTTCTGGGAGCAAAGCCTTTGCTTAGTGGCTAAATATTTGTGTCTACAAAAAAAAAACACCAAATATATGAAAAAGGATGCACGTCGCATGACTCAATGTATTTCTATGGACGGCGACTATCCTGCCTCTTACGACGTCGCTCTGTAGACACTTCCTAGTGGCTTTTCTTAAGCAGGGAATTGCTTGAGTGGCAATTCCATAAATCTCCTCTTAACCAGAGGAAGGATCTACCATTGGGCAGATGAATGTTCCCCGCCGCTCCTCTGCCCCATGAGAGCCATACTGATTGGGGGAATTGTTAGTTAAGCATTAGACGTCCGATGCATGCATTGCAATACCTATCCTAAAGCACCCCCTGGGAGTTAACCCCTAGGCTGCTGCACAGTCCCCCCCCCCAAGGCTTTGCTCCATCAGCGCGATCGCTCCCGATGCTGAGATCCTTTTCATCCGACCCCTGCTGTCTCATCTTCTGTCTAGATTTTATTAATAGAAGCTGAGTTAATGCATCTGACTCAGCTGGAGGTAAAGAGGCAAGAACTGGAAACGGAGGAGCTTCAGGTATGTGGTTACCCCGGGAGGTCTGAAAAAAAAAAAAAATTCCCGGAAGCTTCTTATATATTTTGTTATTTTGCTGCCTGGGCGTCAGGGGTGGAGGGGACTTTCCAGTCATTATTAAAGGGATGAGAAAAACCTGGCTGCCGTCTTCCAGAAACAGCGCCACGCCTGTCCACAGGTCATGTGCGGTATTGCAGCGCGGCTCTGTTCACTTTAGCGGAGCTGCAATACAAGATACAACTCTTGCACCAGGGATGGACAACCCCTTTTAAATATGTTTCTAGCCCTGTGCAACCCCTTTAAATGCTGCCCTCCGTGGTGTTATAATGGTTATATTGGGATTGGGACCAGTGAGGCATCAGGTAGCCAGTGCCTCCAGCCTCACTTCATATTATAATGGCTGCCCCGGGCGTTTTGCTTTTCAGTCTTACCTGGTTTCTTCTTGATCTTAAGTCTGTCTTGTCCGTTTGTCAGTCTTGTCCTTTCCCGTCACTAACGCTCAGGGTTCTCGTCTCTTGGTGGCAAGATTCCAAAAAAAACCCATGAAATTCAAAAAGTTGCTCCACAAAAAAAAACGCGTTAACAGTGACAACCAGGAAAGTGTATGGCAGGTTGTCACAGCCCCACCCCTTATTTCTAGCTCCACCCCCAGTGGAAACTTGATATAGGGAATCTGAACTGATCCTTATTTTGATGAATATTTTAAGCCTATGATTTTGCATGAGGTTAGGTGCTGAGTGGAGTTTGAAGGGGTCCCCTTCTTGGTTAGGACCCCCTTCTAAGACGATCATCTGCTCTGGCAGATGCAGGTCGTCCAGCTGAATGGCCGCATGTAATACTACTTCAGCCCTGTAGTGGTCACTGCAGGGAAAGGCCTGGTGGGCCATGGATTCCCCTTGCAGAATGAGCAATTTGCCACAGGGGGACCTGGGAACCCGACACCGTATTAATATGTTTTCTGTGATGAGAAATCCCCCTTAACTTAAACCTGAGGAAAATAACAGGATAATGTGCCGCCCTCTGTGGAGATCAAGAATATAACGAGAAAGGCACACGGAAAGGAAGATGTCGTTATTAATACCAATTCATCAGATCCACGACAAAGTCACTGTGTACACACATTACTTATCCTGTACTGATCCTGAGTTACATCCTGTATTATATCCAGAGCTGCACTCACTATTCTGCTGGTGGAGTCACTGTGTACATACATTACTTATCCTGTACTGATCCTGAGTTACATCCTGTATTATACTCCAGAGCTGCACTCACTATTCTGCTGGTGCAGTCACTGTGTACATACATTACTTATCCTGTACTGATCCTGAGTTACATCTTGTATTATACTCCAGAGCTGCACTCACTATTCTGCTGGTGCAGTCACTGTGTACATACATTACTTATCCTGTACTGATCCTGAGTTACATCCTGTATTATACTCCAGAGCTGCACTCACTATTCTGCTGGTGCAGTCACTGTGTACATACATTACTTATCCTGTACTGATCCTGAGTTACATCCTGTATTATACTCCAGAGCTGCACTCACTATTCTGCTGGTGCAATCACTGTGTACATACATTACTTATCCTGTACTGATCCTGAGTTACATCCTGTATTATACTCCAGAGCTGCACTCACTATTCTGCTGGTGGAGTCACTGTGTACATACATTACTTATCCTGTACTGATCCTGAGTTACATCCTGTATTATACTCCAGAGCTGCACTCACTATTCTGCTGGTGCAGTCACTGTGTACATACATTACTTATCCTGTACTGATCCTGAGTTACATCTTGTATTATACTCCAGAGCTGCACTCACTATTCTGCTGGTGCAATCACTGTGTACATACATTACTTATCCTGTACTGATCCTGAGTTACATCCTGTATTATACTCCAGAGCTGCACTCACTATTCTGCTGGTGCAGTCACTGTGTACATACATTACTTATCCTGTACTGATCCTGAGTTACATCCTGTATTATACTCCAGAGCTGCACTCACTATTCTGCTGGTGGAGTCACTGTGTACATACATTACTTATCCTGTACTGATCCTGAGTTACATCCTGTATTATACTCCAGAGCTGCACTCACTATTCTGCTGGTGCAGTCACTGTGTACATACATTACTTATCCTGTACTGATCCTGAGTTACATCCTGTATTATACTCCAGAGCTGCACTCACTATTCTGCTGGTGCAGTCACTGTGTACATACATTACTTATCCTGTACTGATCCTGAGTTACATCCTGTATTATACTCCAGAGCTGCACTCACTATTCTGCTGGTGCAGTCACTGTGTACATACATTACTTATCCTGTACTGATCCTGAGTTACATCCTGTATTATACTCCAGAGCTGCACTCACTATTCTGCTGGTGCAGTCACTGTGTACATACATTACTTATCCTGTACTGATCCTGAGTTACATCCTGTATTATACTCCAGAGCTGCACTCACTATTCTGCTGGTGCAGTCACTGTGTACATACATTACTTATCCTGTACTGATCCTGAGTTACATCCTGTATTATACTCCAGAGCTGCACTCACTATTCTGCTGGTGCAGTCACTGTGTACATACATTACTTATCCTGTACTGATCCTGAGTTACATCCTGTATTATACTCCAGAGCTGCACTCACTATTCTGCTGGTGCAGTCACTGTGTACATACATTACTTATCCTGTACTGATCCTGAGTTACATCCTGTATTATACTCCAGAGCTGCACTCACTATTCTGCTGGTGCAGTCACTGTGTACATACATTACTTATCCTGTACTGATCCTGAGTTACATCCTGTATTATACTCCAGAGCTGCACTCACTATTCTGCTGGTGCAGTCACTGTGTACATACATTACTTATCCTGTACTGATCCTGAGTTACATCCTGTATTATACTCCAGAGCTGCACTCACTATTCTGCTGGTGCAGTCACTGTGTACATACATTACTTATCCTGTACTGATCCTGAGTTACATCCTGTATTATACTCCAGAGCTGCACTCACTATTCTGCTGGTGCAGTCACTGTGTACATACATTACTTATCCTGTACTGATCCTGAGTTACATCCTGTATTATACTCCAGAGCTGCACTCACTATTCTGCTGGTGCAGTCACTGTGTACATACATTACTTATCCTGTACTGATCCTGAGTTACATCCTGTATTTCTTTTATTAAAATTTTAAAAACATTACAAATAAATAAATAAATACAGAAATCACACCAAAATATGACACCAAACACAAACCAAATATACAGGATATAATGCACCTCAGATAACACCGGTCCAGCCCTACACTCGCCCCCCACAGAACACCCACTATATACAATATATACAGTATTTACAATTTAAATAACAATATTAATAACAATGCACTAACCTTCCTGATCCGGTTGCACCTTCCTAAACACAGCAAATATAAAACAACAAATATAAAACAAACAAACTTACAAAAATCCCACATACCAATACCCCAAACAAAACATATATTTTTTTTTTTTTTTTTTTTTATTTTTTATTTTTTATTTTTTATTTTTTTTTTTTGGGCCCTGAGCTGGTCCCGCATCCCATGCCCCCAGCACATGATACCAGACGTCCATGAACCAGCCCAGGATTTTCTCTTTTACCCGGAAAAGTCCAAAAGTCCCCAAAGTCCCATGAAACCCTCCCCCCAATTACCCACCACCCAACCTGACACTACACCCAAAGCTCACATAAGAAAATATACATCACTATATAAATCACTATATAAATAAACACATATACAAACTATATACAAATATACAGAAATACAAATATACAAAAATATACACATATACATATACACTAAAACACATGGCAGACCACCCACACCACCCACAGTGAGGCTTTTCAGCCACACACAACCATTAAAGCCCAAGTTCGGCGCCTGCGAGCCCTATGTCCTCATACAGCCATCAAAACAAAACAAAACTCTAGAGTGTCAGCATCAGCCCACCACCAGGAAGGGAGACAACAGGCTAGGGTACCCCAAAGGCAAAACCCCTCCAGAGGAGAGAGGCTCTACCCGCCCCCAACCTCTCGTACTCCAGAGAGCGCACCTTCACCAGGTCACCCAGAATGTTCCTAACCACCTCATCCACGGGGAGGATTTTGCGCTGCGTCGAGACTAAGCACCGTGCGTGCCACGTGTAGTACCTGACCACTGAGCTGACTAGGAATAAAGTGCAGCGGTCCCTACTACCCAGGTGTCTGAATGCTCCATAGGCCCATTCCGCATAGGAGAGGGTGACCAGCCTAGGCCAGCCGATGGAGCTCCCCACCCTGGTGTAAACCTCTGTGTTGAAGGGACACTGAAGCAGGAAGTGGTCCATGCTCTCCAGCACACCACCGCACTCCTCTCGGGGACACCCCCTGTCCTCAGAGCTCCTACACTTCAGATTGTCCCTCACACACAGTTTCCCGTGGAAGCAGCGCCAAGTCAAGTCAAGAAACTTCAAAGGGATCCTGATGGAATTCAAAAGCCGTAACCCAACCCTCAGATCCCGACCTGGGCAGTCCCTGAGGGCCAGAGGTTTCTGGAAATGGGTCAACAGAACCCTCTGGTCAAGGAGTTTCCTTGACTGAGTCCTGATTTCCCACATCCCCAGACCCCACCGACGTAATACCTTCAGAACCAGGGCAGCATAAGCCGGGAGATGCCCATGTGGCGTGCGGAGATCCTTCACTTTCCCTCCTGTCTCCCATTCCTGGAAGAAAGGCCGAAACCATCCCCGACAGGAGACTACCCACGGAGGAGCCCTCTCTTTCCAGAGGTTTGCCAGATTGATCTTAATAAAGGTGTTCACCAGGAACACCACAGGGTTGACCATATCCAACCCTCCTAGTCTCCTCGTACGGTAAGTAACCTCCCTCTTGACAAGGTTCAGTCTATTCCCCCATAACATCTGGAAGAACAGACTGTAGACCCGAGTCCAGAGAGGTTCTGGCAAGACGCACACACTGCCCAGATATAACAGCAACGGGATCAGGTAGGTTTTGATAATGTTCACCCTTTCCCTGAGGGTCAAAGACCAACCCTTCCACTGGTCCACCTTCTGAGCGGCAATCTTAAGCCTGCTATCCCAGTTTTGATGGGGGTAATCCCCCTGGCCAAATTCAATGCCAAGGACTTTTGTAGACTCCTGGGGCTCTGGAAGGGTGTCCGGGAGATCAAAACCAGGATCTCCTCCTCCCAGCCAGAGACTCTCACACTTATCCCGATTGATCTTGGACCCAGATGACTCTGAGTAGCGTTCTACCTCTGACAGCACCCACTCTGCCTCCCCTCTCGAAGACACAAAGATAGTCACGTCATCGGCATACGCCACCACCCTTAGTGTGGTCTCCGGAGCCGCCCGGTCCATCCCGACACCCGCCAACGGTCCACGATCGACCCTCCTAAGGAAGGGATCAATCGCAAACACGTACAATAGCGGGCTCAAAGGACAACCCTGGCGAACCCCAGATCCCACCTCAAAAGGGCGGCCAATCCAACCGTTCACAAGAGGGAAACTCTCTGCCCCTGCGTACAAGGTCTTAAGCCAATCAACAAACCCCCCCGGCAGGCCATATCTCAGAAGGACAGACCAGAGGTACTCGTGGTCAACGCGATCAAAAGCTTTTGCCTGATCCAAGGACAGCATGTACCCCTTCCAGTGACCTGCCCTGCCCTGCTCCACGGCCTCTCGGACACTGAGCACAGCACTAAAAGTACTGCGGCCTGGAACAGAGCAATGCTGGGCCCCAGAAAGGAGCTGGGGCGCAAACTTCACCAACCGATTAAATAGCACCTTCGCCAGAATCTTTCTGTCCACACCGAGAAGCGCTATGGGACGCCAGTTCTCAATGTGGAATGGATCTTTACCCTTTGACAGAATGATCAGGGCCGACCTCCTCATTGACTTTGGCAGAGTACCCGAGGAGAGACACTCATTGAATACCTCAGTCAAGAGGGGAACTAAGGTGTCCTTAAAGGTCTTATAAAACTCAGATGTTAAGCCATCCGGACCTGGCGACTTTTTGGGAGCAAGCCCCTCAATCACCAGACTGACTTCCTCTTCCTGGATCACTTCAGTCAAAACGTCAAGAGAGGGGTCTACTCCTGGTTCAGGAACGGTTTCAGCCAGGAAAGCCGACATCCTATCGCGATCAAGATCCCTCTTCGCCATGAGATGTGAGTAAAAGGATCTGACGACCTCCAAGATCCCTGATCTGGACCTTCTCAGGGACCCCGTACTATCAATCAGTCCTGACACAATCTTACTACTCACTGACATCTTGCAGTTTCTGTAAGGGTCAGGCGAGCGGTATTTCCCATAATCCCTCTCAAAAACCAAAGATGCGTGTCTATCATACTGACATCTCATAAGCAAAGACTTCACTCTGGAGATCTCCTCACGGCTACCTCCAGTCGAGACAAGACGTTCGAGTTTCCTCCTCAGGCCCTGATACAGGCGGTACCTGCTCAGACTCCTGAGGCTCGAGAGCTGGCGGAAGAACCTCCCCACCCTTTCCTTGAACAACTCCCACCACTCAGACTTACTGCTGCAGAGATCCAGCAATGGTACCTGGCTCTGAACGAAGTCCTCAAAGGACTGTCTTATCTCCGCTTCTTCCAAGAGAGACGAATTGAGCTTCCAGTAACCTCTTCCCATCCGGGGAGTCTCTGTAACATTCAGAGAAAATAAAATTAAACAGTGGTCGGAGAACTCCACCTCCACAGCAGACACGGCTGAAGAGACGGCTTCCTCCTTCAAATAAAACCTATCTATTCTAGACCTACAACTACCCCTATGATAGGTGAACCCCGGGTGGCCTGGGGTGTGCCGGACGTGGACATCCACCAGGCGAGCCTCACTAGCTATACTATTGAGCGCGACGCTATCATAAGTCAGCTTGTCCCTGGAACCTCCCCTGTCCTGAGGCCTCGTGACAGTATTGAAGTCCCCTCCAAAGACCACCTGCCGACTCGTAAAAAGATAGGGCTTGATCCTCATGAAGAGACACTTCCGGTCCCACTTGGACTGGGGACCATAGATGTTAATTAGACGAAGTTCTTGTCCCCTCATGAGGACATCCAAGATCAGACACCTCCCCATTTCTAATTCAATAACCCGTCGGCATTCTACCGGTGCGGTAAAAAGGACCGCCACCCCGCTATACGGCTCGGCCGCAAGAGACCAGTAGGAGGCTCCGCGCCTCCATTCCCTTTTAGCTTTAAATATGGCCGCCAAATCTGGCAGCCTGGTCTCCTGCAAAAATAAAATGTCAGCTTCAACCCGGCTGAAAAAATCAAAGGCCGCAAATCTAGCCATATCCGACTTAATGCTGGCGACATTAATGGACGCCAGCGTCAACGGGGTGGGTGCCGCCATCATGGGTGATCGAATCAGACGGCTTTCTTTTTCCCGTTGCCCATGCCATCTGTTCCATCAGATGATGGCTTAACCCGTTTTAAGGAAACCGATGTGTCCATCTCACCTCCGTCCTTGTCCCCTGACTCCAGGCCAGCCCCCCCTCCTGAGGACATATTTTCCCTAGGAGAAGGAGGCTCGGCGTCCCCCGCAGGCCCCGGTGTTACCACCGCTTCCAGAACCTCACCACCGGCTCCCTCCCCCAAAGAAGGGGAGGTGTCACCGATGGCTTGGAACCGGTTTGAGAGACTAATCAGAGGGGGGTCGGTTGTGCCTTCCTTTGGCATCTGGTGGGTGGGAGAAGACCTTAAATCTCCCTTTTTACTTATATGCTTTTTACCCTTTTTCTCTTGCCATCTCCCACTTTTCCCGTCCATACTTTCGCCATGGGGGGATATTGAGGAGATGGCACCTTCCTCTTCCTGGATCCTCCTGATTTCCTCATCCAGTTCACTGTCCCTTTGGGCCTCAGCAGTAGCAACAGCCTCAGGGGTGAGATCAGAGGTTGTCCCAGTCTCCCCAGTTGCCTGAGGTTCCCGAGACTCGCCCATCCCCCTCCCCCTTTGGCGTTTTTCCTGACGCCTCAGTTGGGCAGGCGTCTTTTGCTTACTTTTCCTCCCTGGCTCCTCTGTTCCTTCACTTCTGCCAGCCTCTCCCCCAGCAGAATTGGCCTCATGGCTTTTTCCCGCCGGGGTATTGACCGCATTGGCAAAGGAACGGGGGCAGCGACTGAATGGGTGACCTAAGTCACCACACAGGTGACACCTAATCTCCGCACATGACGCAGCGAGGTGACCGATCTCCCCACACAGCGCGCACTTCTGTACAGTGCAGTTAGCACTGAAGTGTGTGGGGCTGCCGCATCTGTGACAGAGCTTCGGCTGACCCTGGTAGAAAATCTGGATACGATCCCTTCCGAGGAAGGTTGCAGATGGTATGTGGATAACCGTATTTCCTGAAAGCTTAAGTTTTACCATAAACGTCCAGGCCCCAGACCAGATGCCATATTCATCCCTGTTCTTTTTGGGGACCTCCACCACCTCCCCATATCGGCCAAGCCACGTCATGATGTCTATACAAGAGAGTGACTCGTTACGGGTTAAAACGGTCACCCTCTTGACGTTGTTCTGACGAGACACCGCCTGGACGGCAAAGTCTCGCCAGCTGGGCTCGTCCTTTGTCACCTCATAGTTAGACCAGAAGAGCTCAAGCCCCTCTGGCCGAACAAAGCTGACATCGAACTCGGGGGCCCCATAGGGATGTATCAAGGCGTAGATGTCAGTCGCCTTGAAGCCCATCTTTAGCAGGAGCTCAACTACATCAGATCTTGAAGGACATGTATCATTGCCCGTCCACCTCAGACGGACCACATTCCTACGGAGACCACCCTGCCCAGATGTCGGGAGAGACCACAGGGTCTCCCTGCTTCTTTCCTCTCGGAAGGCTGAGAGGCCATGCCTCTCTATCCAGAAGGATAGATCAACCTCCCTACCCTCTACATTGATTGTTCTCTCCCCTCTCTTTAGGGCCTCCAGAAGACGCCGCTGCAAAACGCCGTCCCCAGAGTCGGAGGACAAGGAGGGCCCCCTATTTCCCCCCGCTGTGACATTAGCATAGCTGCGCACAGGAGCTGCCACAGCAGGGGGGGCAACCGGACCAGGCCCCCCACCCTCACCACTAACCAAAGACCCTCCACCACCCACTTCCATATCCTCCATCACCAGCCCACCCTCACTAATGACAGACAACATGCCCACCCTTCCTTCCCTCCTACCACCACTCACTCCTCCATCCAAACCCCCAGACATATTTTTATTAACATTTCCCCCCCGCCCTCCTCCCACATTCTCGCCTCCACTCATACTGGCTGAACCGGTGTGTTTTGGTGCAGTGTTTGGTACCTCAGCATCATTGGGCCCTAGGGCCAGAGCTGCTTCCAAGGGAGCATGCTTGCCCTGTTTAGAAGCAGCCCCAACCCCACTTTTATCATTGCCCTCCGCTTCATCAGTACAATTTTTCACAAATTTTGGGCGCCGCTGATCTATTACCGGGCGCCGCTGATCCAAACCCATATGCTATATGAGTTACATCCTGTATTATACTCCAGAGCTGCACTCACTATTCTGCTGGTGCAGTCACTGTGTACATACATTACTTATCCTGTACTGATCCTGAGTTACATCCTGTATTATATCCAGAGCTGCATTCACTATTCTGCTGGTGGAGTCACTGTGTACATACATTACTTATCCTGTACTGATCCTGAGTTACATCCTGTATTATACTCCAGAGCTGCACTCACTATTCTGCTGGTGCAGTCACTGTGTACATACATTACTTATCCTGTACTGATCCTGAGTTACATCCTGTATTATACCCCAGAGCTGCACTCACTATTCTGCTGGTGCAGTCACTGTGTACATACATTACTTATCCTGTACTGATCCTGAGTTACTTCCTGTATTATACTCCAGAGCTGCACTCACTATTCTGCTGGTGCAGTCACAGTGTACATACATTACTTATCCAGTACTGATCCTGAGTGACATCCTATATTATACTCCAGAGCTGCACTCACTATTCTGCTGGTGGAGTCACTGTGTACATACATTACTTATCCTGTACTGATCCTGAGTTACATCCTGTATTATACTCCAGAGCTGCACTCACTATTCTGCTGGTGCAGTCACTGTGTACATACATTACTTATCCTGTACTGATCCTGAGTTATATCCTGTATTATACTCCGGAGCTGCACTCACTATTCTGCTGGTGCAGTCACTGTGTACATACATTACTTATCCTGTACTGATCCTGAGTTACATCCTGTATTATACTCCAGAGCTGCACTCACTATTCTGCTGGTGGAGTCACTGTGTACATACATTACTTATCCTGTACTGATCCTGAGTTACATCCTGTATTATACTCCAGAGCTGCACTCACTATTCTGCTGGTGCAGTCACTGTGTACATACATTACTTATCCTGTACTGATCCTGAGTTATATCCTGTATTATACTCCGGAGCTGCACTCACTATTCTGCTGGTGCAGTCACTGTGTACATACATTACTTATCCTGTACTGATCCTGAGTTACATCCTGTATTATACTCCAGAGCTGCACTCACTATTCTGCTGGTTCAGTCTCTACTGGATACAGTCAGCAAGCATGTTGACAGACACTCCCCTAGCAGCTTAGTTGAACTCCTGTAATGCAGTTAGGATGAGAGTTCAGTTTTAGAAATCTTTCTCTACGTCTTCTTTGCGTCTTCTGTGTTTCCTTTATGTCCTTAGCTTTGTGTTATTTTTGTTCCTGTCTTTTCAGTTATATGTTTTCTTGTTTTGTGTCACCGGTAACAATAAATCCAAATCTCGTCACCCTGATACTAGTCATCTATATAGTGGTGAGCAGAAGTATTCACGCTCCCACCATTATGGTTCATTCCCCTTTAATTCTTCATTTAAAGGAGCAGCTTCGCCTCCTCCTATGAAATATGCAGATTGTGAAGCTGCTCGTGCTGACCTATAGGAGGCGCCAGACATCTCTGTGGTCTGCTTCATTCCACAGTTAATTAAATGAACCCGTGGTCTGACTTCACAACCTTAGAGGGTGGCGCTGTTGCATTGTTGTCTATGCAAAAACAACACCGCCTGTTGTGTGGTGAAAAGCGGTACTGCAGGTCACAATTTTTGAGTTCCATTTGGGGTAATACTTTCTCACAGCACTACATCTCTGATTCTTGAACAGATCCGTATACATTTTTTATACTGTAGTGCCAACCTAGGCCCAAATGCCACCACCCTACCCTCTATCACAGCAAGTTATGCCTGAGTATGAAGGTGAATTGCTCCTTTCATTCTATTTTTGGATTTTTTTGCACCATTGCTTCCTATCAGCAGCTCATCCATCCATAGATCACGCTTTACCCACTGCTGCCCCAGTACCCCTCTCTCTCCCAAATCCCATCCTTGAGCAATATATAGTCCAATTGGGTTAGGATCCTGCCCCCTCCCCCAAAGACTAAATTTGCTCCAAAAATGCGCTCAATGGTCCCCATCACCCCTTGTATTTGACTGTGTTTTTCTTGCACTAGTGGATGATAGCGGAGCAGCGCCAGGCACTAAGTGATCTCCTGCAGCAGCTTCTTAAGGACAAGAAACAGAGAGAAGAAGAGCTGTTGGCCGTACTGGTGAGTTCTTCAGAGATCTTAAAGGATTGTCCACTATGAATATCTTCTGATCAGCTGGAACCTCCATTGATCATTTGTGATCGGCTAGGGAACCTGGCACGAAGTGTTCAGTTTCCCTGCAGCACCACCGCTGGCAAAATGAAGTATTACAAGAAACCCATTGAAATTGATGGCTAGGTCCTCCAGAGTGAAGACCTCCCCATCCCAAAGAATGTGGGTTTTCCCAAACCAGACAACCCCTTTAAGAGAAGCTTTGACCATGGCATGGAAATGTACCCAACTAGACATTTTGTGGCCACAGTAGGAGTCTTATTAATGGGGTATCTTTATTGTGTCCTTCCACCTCTCTCCAGATGGAAATGGATGCAAAGAGCGAGGCCAGGCAAGAAAACTACTGGCTGATCCAGTACCAGCGGCTCCTGAACCAGAAGCCTCTGTCGCTCAGACTTCAGGTAGGTTCTAGGTCACCCCTCACCCTCTCGTCAACCACTTCATCTTCATTGGAACTCAAGGTCCTTTGTCTGTTTCTTAGGAGGAAGGACTGGAGCAGGAACTGGTGGACCTCCTCAAAGAGCTTTCTGCCGAGAAGTATTTGCCTATATTTGCCCATCATAGGTTCTGCCTGGAGATGCTGGAGAAGATGACGGCTGCTGACCTCAAGAAGGTAATTGTGCATAGGGTTAATGATGCAGGATCTTCCTACGTTTGCTATGCTCAAGCAGGATTCTATGTGGAAGTGTATTTCTCTCACTGCAGATCGGCGTCGAGGAAGTTGGCTTGCAGATCTCCATTATCGAGAAGGCTCGAGAGATTCGGAGACTCAGGAGAGGTAATTCATGCGTCCTGCTTAGTGCAGCATTTGTGGGACCAGGAGGTTGGCTGGAGATAAACCTTTTCTTTAGACAGGTGAAAGAACACCCTTAAATACTCTGGGCATAGCTGATACTTTGCAGCATCGGCAGGGCTTGAATATCGTTTGCCTTGCTCCGCCCCTGAGGTGCTTGCACTAATCAATAAACATGTTATGCTTAGTGCAGCATCTGCACGGGCGGGGCTTGAATATCTTTTGCCTTGCTCCGCCCCTGAGGTGCTTGCACTAATCAATAAACATGTTATGCCTAGTGCAGCATCTGCAGGGGCGGGGCTTGAATATCTTTTGCCTTGCTCCGCCCCTGAGGTGCTTGCACTAATCAATAAACATGTTATGCCTAGTGCAGCATCTGCAGGAGCGGGGCTTGAATATCTTTTGCCTTGCTCCGCCCCTGAGGTGCTTGCACTGATCAATAAACATGTTATGCCTAATGCAGCATCTGCAGGGGCGGGGCTTGAATATCTTTGCCTTGCTCCGCCCCTGAGGTGCTTGCACTAATCATTAAACAGTGTATTAGTTCTGCCCATCGTTTTCCTTCTCTAGGTAGCCCTCTTTTCTCTTAGGGAACAGGTGCGTGCTCAGTGGCAGCTAATTTAAAGGGTTCTTAAAAGGCAATACCCTATTTTAGGGAGAGCCACCGTAAACACCCATGGCTTGGAAGTAGAACCCTCATCATTCAGACCCTTCCGGTTTTCCGCTGTGTCCTTACAGACATATAAAGAGTATTTCCAAAACTGCTTGTTTGCTTCAGTTAGGAGATCCGAGTTTCCAGGCTCTTTTGTCCGTAGGATCCTGTCTTATAATGAGTATTAACGCTCCAGTATGCTGCTGTAATGTGACCCTTTCTCACTGGAAAACAGAGTCGCCCAAACCTTTGCACAAGCTGACACCCTCCGAGGTGGGACCCAGCGCCCCCCCAAGTGGCCAGCCCAGCCCGAGCTCGCCTACGCTCCCATTACCTGATGTGGCGAACAGGATCTCTGAGTGCGTGGTGTGCATGGAGCTAGAGGTAAGCTGTGTCCTGTATGTATCACGTGAGAATGATCGGGATGGTGGGAGTGTGCCCTCCCAGGTGCAATGACTGGAAGTAACCTGCAGATTTATGTCACCATCACAGTGTCCATACACCTTCAGTAGCTGTCCGACATCTATTCCTTCTGACTCCCCCATACACATGCATGCTCAGTTTGGCCGAGCATGCATGTTTTTTTCAGGAAGAAGGCAACGGCTGCTAGACACCACTGTCAGGGGCTTCTCCCTTCTTTGGGAGGGAGAGTCGACCAGCCATTCTGAAATCCACTGGATTGGTTGACAGTCTAACATATGGGGTCCTTTAGGTGGAGCGTCCATGCGTTATATGCTAACGAAGGCTCTATCGGCCAATCAGAAGCCACTACAGAGCCGCTCCTGACAAAGGTTGACATTACAACCGTGGCGTTTTTCTTTTCCAGGCCCAAGCGATCTTCCTCCCCTGCGGTCACGTCTGTTGCTGCACTAACTGCGGAGACGCCCTCCAGACGTGCCCCCTGTGCCGCAGGGACATCAGCCAACGTATTCGCATCTACCAGAGCACTTAAGAACAGAGAAGAGGAGACCGCTGCGGCCCTCCGGCATTACATGAAGGAACAAAATTTGCTGTAAAGACCTGACTCCCTCTGCAGCGGTAGACTAGTACCATGTGCCACCTCTCGCGATGCTTCTGTAGTCTGCCCCCCAGTGGATAGTCTCAGTATTGCAGGTTGTGGTCGCGGTTTCGTGACGACTCTCGCCCCTTATATATTCCTCCGCTCCTTGCGCAGCTTTATTTACTGACACTTGAGTTTCTCAGGGGTGAGAGGGGTGTTCCTTTTGGGTCATTTCAGCTCCATACATATATTCTGCTGTATCCGCCCAGGGTTTAAAAAGGCTAAAGCCATTTGTATAACTGTTGTTTTCTATGTAAATGTACGTGTACTATAGGGTTAATTTATTGTGGAATACGTCCACTGGCTCGGAGGTATCCGCCCGCCTTTGTACTACTACTCCTCTGAGGTTCTGCTGTATGTATGAAGGACGCCATGTTGTTAGAGAGACCTCCCTAGTCTTGTATCCAGAGGTCCTTTCCGCCCACGAGAAATACTGTGAATGTGAACGCTGTCATAATAAAAAAAAGATGAAAAATTAGGAAGGCGAACGGCGCTTGTGACTACAGTTACAGGAGGTTTGTTTAAAGGGGTTGTCCCATCTGGGATATGGACAGGATGTGATGTAAATGTCCAATAGGAGGAGGTCTCATCGCTGTGGGCCGCTCCTCTCTCATGAACGGGGCCCCGAATGAGCTGCCACCCTCCATTCACTGCTATAGGCATGCTCAGCATAGCAGTGAATGGAGAGGACACCATGTGTCTTGAGATACAAGCAAGACCCCCCCCCACCTATCGGACATTTACGGCACCTCCTATCCATATCCCATTAATGTCCAGAGTTTTCTGAGACTTATATACTGATGACCTATCAGTATCTGATTGGTGGGGGTCTGATACCCGGGACCCCCTCCGACCAGCTGTTGAGAAGGCACCGGTGCTACTATGAGTGCCGTGGCCTTCTCCTTTCTCATCAAGGACAGCGCCGTCCATTGTATAGTGGCCGTGCTTGGTATTGCACTCAGTCTCATTCACTTAAATGGGGCTGAGCTGTGCCTAGGTCATGTGACCAATGAACGTGTCATCATATGGCTTAGGGAAGGCTTCGGCGCCACTTCGAACAGATGATCGGCAGGGGTCCCAGGTGTCGGACCCCCACCGAACAGATACTGGTGACCTATCCTGAGGGTAGACCATCATTATATAAGTCTCGGAAAACCCTTTTAAAGGGCTTGTCCCATCTTTACCAGCCGCCTGTCCGGGTATCGGCCCTACAAAGTCGCCATATTAAGCATACAGTACCTATCCTTTCTAAAAACTAGACGCCAGACGTTTCGATCGGTGCTGGTCCGCATGCTGAGACCACCACTCATCAGTAAATGAAGAGGCCTCCAGTTCCTGTCGTCAGTAGCGCCCCTTACCCTCCCAATTTTGATCCGCGGAGGTGATTTCATCCCCCCTCCTACGTGTTGTCGTCACTGCTGTGCATGTAGGTTAGCGGTATGCCTGCTCGCGTCGCCATGAGGCGCCATTTTGTTGTTTTTTTCAGTTCGGTTTAGGGAAGCATTTAACATATAGGAGTTTATATGGGGTAATGACCCGAGGTCATTATAGGGGTCTACGATATGTTAGTGACCCGGGGCCGGGATTTACGCCCATAGAACGCTCATGTGTAACCGGACTCTGCCCCCCTCCCGGACAGCAGGCAAATCATTGACCGTCCGGTTAAACGCTGCAGGAACAGGTGACGGGGGGACAGTCAGGATAAGGGGAGCATTCTGGGACGCTTTTAACCCTTGACTGGGCCCAAGGGGTCATCTGCCATCCTGTATTAAAGGGGGCTTCCGTATTTAGGTCACTAAACATTGGCTAATGGGTGTTATCCGCATTTAAAGGAACACTGCACAAAACTGATAGTGGGTGGAGCATGACACTAGAGACAACCCCTGTTATTATGCTCCGCCTCCACCTAATACAGTATCACCAGGAGTATTCCTTTAAAAACTCCATAGGTAATACCACCCCCATCAGATTCTCCTACGTTTACCTAGGGCCACTTCTGGGTGTATAATCTGTATGCTGTGACCTGTATACTATGTCTGTACACTGTGACGTACTCCTTACCTCATAGCATGGGGATGTCCCCCAACCCCCACACCACGTTTTGTCCTTATAATAAAAAAAGTGCCTTTGCATGAAGACTGGAGAGTGTGTTTTCACTTAAAAAAAAAATATTAAATTTAAAGGGGATGTGGAAAATGACCACAATATGGCTGCTTTGTTCTAAAAAGAGCGCCACGCCTGTCCACAGGTAGCGTGTGGTATTGCATTTCAGTAGCACTGAACCCAGTAGACAGGCGGTGGGGGCTGATTCACAAAGAAAGCAGCCATGTTTTTTTCTGATCCTGTACAACCCCTATAAAGGCTCATGCACACGCCCGTTGACGTTTTTGCTGTCTGAAAATCGCGGACTGCTATTTGCGGTCTGCACCACGGGCACCGCGCCCATACATTCGTCTGAATGGGACCTTAAAGGGATGTTCCTGTTTTACAGTAGTAAAGCTTATTCAGCGTATGATGAAAAGTTATGCAACTTTCTAACAGACTTAGGCCCCATTCACACGTCCGTATTTGTGCACATCCTGGAAAATGGTCGGTTTTTTGCGGATCCGTTGTTCTGCAAAAAACTCAGTTTTTCCAGGACATCAGTTCTGTTTTTCCGTAAAAAACGGAAAGGATGTATCCATAGGTCATCCGTTTTTTGTGGATCCGCAAAAAACGGAAGGATGAATAACATCTTTTTTTTTCTACACTCCTGGAACGGAATCCGCAAATGCGGATGACATGCGGATGGCTTTCCGCATGTCTTCCGTATTTACGGACGTCCCATAGACTTGTATTGGGCTACGGACCGCAAAACAGGAGGAAAAGTAGGACAGGAGGATTTCTGTTTGCGGATCCGCAAAACGGAACGGAACAGATTAACGGATGCGGACAACATACGGTGCAATGTCCGCAGATTATCAGGACCCATTGAAATGAATGGATCCGCAATATATCCGCAAAAACCGTCCGCAATTGCGGAACGGATGCGGATAGATTGCGGATGTTTTAAACGGACGTGTGAACGGGGCCCTAGTGTTTCGCCTTCTCACCAGGATCTCTGCTTGCTGTCAGTGAATGTCTCCATTCTTGTGTGATGCTGAAAACCTGTACATACCTAATACCTTTCACAGCTAAGGGTTTGTTACAATTGTATCCGGTCCACACCGTCCAGCCTGATACACTGTAACAAACTGAGAACTGGAGAATAGATTTCAATGGCTCTGCTTGCTGTCAGTGCACGGAAGCATGCTTGTTTACGCTCAGAACCCGTCCTGACCTGCTCCTGGTGAATGATAAAGGGAGGAGCCTTACCCTTGCCCAAACTGGACATTTCAAGATGGGCTTCCTACCTTTGGCGGTAAACAGGAATGTTACCATTCACTGAAAGCAAGGACGGAGCTTCAATACAAAGGGGGGGGATTTATCATCTAACCCATGTTTGCTACTTTTTAAATTGCACTGCGACTAAATGTAGTTGCAGGTGGCGTTTCTGCGCTGCCCTCGTCCCCATTCCGAGAAGGGGGCGTGACACATCTTCTTTCACGCCAGTTTTGTGGCGGAAACGAAGACTGACATCTACCAGAGAAGGTGCGCCGTTCTTGATCTATCTCCCCCATGGCCCAATTCAGTACGATTCAAAGGTCCCGCATCTCGTGAGCGTAAAAATATACACCAAAATCCGAAAAACTGACACCTTCACCCCAGGTTCCAGGAATAACATGCTCTTCATGCACAATTAACCACTATGGTCAGGACAACAAAGACTGCAGGAGTCCAGCCAAGGTCCAACACTCCCCCCCCTTCCCAAAAAAAACACTCACACCCTATGGAACTACTCCCAACGTAAACCAATGTATGAACACTCACGTCACTTAGTAATGAATCCACCGACCGTGCCTGGTACATGGACTCGAAGTCCACACCACGCAGGATAAAATCAACATCTCAAGAAGGTTGGAGCCAAATCTCTGAAGCCAAAAGGGACGTCCGAGTCTGGAGAATCTGCCCCGAAGGGAAACTTATGGTAGAATATTCTACATGAAGCATGGAGACCATACAGAGCGGGAGCTGATTTCCTGAGCAGAAGATCCACTGGTCATAGAAGGACTTGGGTCGCGGATTAAGCCTGGTGAGCAGTTTGTAGGACTGCGCTCTCCTGGTCCTCCCAGAAAGATCCTGAGGACTACTACCTTCAATTAGCGGAAATTCCAAACATCAAGTTTTGGCCCAGCAAGGTGGTGGCCATCTTTGTGTCTTCCTGCTCGGTGATGCTGTATTATGGGACTATAAAGGTTTGCTTTGATAAACTCGAGGTTCCCGATATCCATTCTAGGTCCAAACCAGGTCTTATCACCAAGAACCTGCTCGAAAGCTTGAAAGATCTCCGTCTCGAGGAATGGTGACAAGGACACGAGGGGCTAGCGATGAATGGGATGTTCATTAATTAAAAGGAGAAGTCAGTACATTTTGAGCAAGTCAAGCGGGCGCCATGGACCTGCCAGAGCTGGAGGCCCAGATCATGGACAGTCCCGGAGAGTGCACCATATGCTATGAGATTTACAAGAACCCGTCTAAGTCGAGGGCGCCGAAAACCTTACAGTGCGGGCACAACCTTTGCCTGCACTGTCTCAGGAAGCTGGTGTGCCATAGCTTACTGCTGACTTTCGTGGTGTGCCCTTTCTGCCGCAATGTCACCATAATCCCTGAGGAAGGGGTGCAGGCCCTGAAGACTGATGAAGCTACCTTGCGCCGGGCTTCCATGGCCACTATGGTCAGCAATGGCAATGCAGACGTTGAGTCGGAGAGCTCCGGTTGCTCCAGTGGGAGGAATTCGCCATCTCTGTCCGGGGACCATATGCAGTCCCCTCGACCATCCATCTTCACCGTCAGCGAAGTGATAGTCCCCGATGAAGGCCAGCTATGGGGTGGCAGGTACAGGCAAGAAATTCGAAGCACCTATCTGTTGGGAATCACACGGAGGGTTGCGCTCTCTGAAGCCCACCCATCGCCGCCCCCCACGTCTACTTCGGCGGACAGAGTCAGACTCTGCATAGCTTTGGGACTCGTCCTGTTGCTTGCCTGTGTTTTCTTCATTCTCATATTCTTCAAGTAAGCAGAAGGTAAGGAGAACCTCGTCACCTGGAAGAACAAAGGTCTGGGGGGGGGGGGTGAGGAAATCGCAAGTTCACCAGAGACTGACGATCATTTTCTACAGATCATGCTGCACAGAGGTCTACTCCACCAGCTGAGGAAACCTCCACTCCTATAGTCTAGACTGTAGAACACCTATGGTGGTCTTCCCATTGATTGTCTTTTATCTAGATCAGTGATGGCCAACCTCCGGCAAAGAAACTACGACTCCCAGCATGCTCCATTAATTTCTACGGAGCAAGCGTGCGTCTTGAGAGCTGTAGTTTTACCACAGCCGGAGGTTAGCCATCACAGATCTAGATCAAACTAGTTAACTCTTTACTTACCCCAGGACCCTACAGTTGACCTCCGACCCCACTGGCTGTGAAATTAGATTCTCCCACATCTGCAGCCTCTGTCACTCATGTCACTTTCTGTATCATTGCTGTGAGATTTGTTGTAAAAATTAACATGAGGCGACACCAAACCGATTAAAATCATCACTGCCTATGCTGCGTTTTATTTTTTTAACGTTTCTCTTAAAGGGGCGCTCCACTTTGAACCATGTCTTATTAATAGGAGGGTCCCTGGGAAATTTGCTGATGGCACCTCCAGCGATCGTCTTCTGTGGGGAGCAGTGAGTGTTCCATTTCTCTGCAGCGCCACCGCAGGAGAAACATAGGTATTACATAGATCTCTCAATGGGACGTATGGATGTGTTGGGTCCTCCAGGGAGGTTCTCAGGACTTCCTGTCACTCGTCCCACTGAAGAACACTCCAGAAAGCCCTTCCCAGCAAAACGTGGCTGATAACAGGGAGCAACAGAACACAAAACCGGAGGCAACGAGGAGATCCGACGCTGCCGAACTTGTTTTATTGAAGTACAATGTGCTACAGAGTATAAAAACATACAAGGGAACGAGCGGCTTCACAATCTGCATCCGGTTAGTAACATAAGACACGGAGATGCAGAGCTCCTCGTCACACCCTGCAGAGGTAACTGAACCCACACTACCCCCACCCCCCCACCCCACGCAGGATTCTGGGTCACGAGCGCCTTCCTGCAATGCATTCTGGGTCAAGACCTCTTTCCTGCAAAGAATTCTGGGTCACATGTTACTTCCTGAGTGCATTCTGCATCAAGGGCTCCTTCCTGCAAAGCATTCTGGGTCACAAGCATCTTCCTGCAATGCATTCTGGGTCACATGTACCTTCCTGCAATGCATTCTGGGTCAAGGGTTCCTTCCTGCAATGCATTCTGCGTCAAGGGCTCCTTCCTGCAAAGCATTCTGGGTCACAAGCATCTTCCTGCAATGCATTCTGGGTCACATGTACCTTCCTGCAATGCATTCTGGGTCAAGGGTTCCTTCCTGCAATGCATTCTGCGTCAAGGGCTCCTTCCTGCAATGCATTCTGGGTCACGGGCTCTACCTGAAGGCGCTGACGTTGGATTACATCGAGTGTAGATACCAGTCTGCAGTCAATCACATTCTACCAGGACATAGACAATCAGACGAGGATCTCTTGGCGCTGACCTCTGGGGGCAGACGTGGCTTTTGGGACAGTTCATGGTTCCTCCAGTTTTCAGGGGGCTGGCGCTCTCGTGTGCTTAGGATGTTGCTGTGCAGTTCATTTATGAGGTTCACCTTTAAGGGCCTGGAGACTACAGGTTACCCCAGCCAGTCCAGGTCCTCATCTTCATCGTCATCTCCAAAGAGAGGAGCCGGTGGAGGATGTCCCTTCATGCTCTAAAGAAAGCAGACACAAGTCAGGTGTGGAGAAGGAAAAAAGTCTTGCCCTATAAGTGACATGACTGAGGCATGAGGTTTGAGATACCCCCATGCCTCATTCATGCAGTCCAAGGTCATGGTGGCTACTCACAATACCTTCCATTAAAGTGAAGGAGACTTACCACTTCCTCCTCTTCTTCCTCCTCCTGTTTCACTTTGGTGGCAGGAGACGCGGCTTCAAACAAGTCTTCTTCATCAGAGTCGGCCAGACTGAAAGGAAACAGATACTCAATGAGCTCAGACACGTCATGGCGGCCAAGCTGTCACCAGCCCACAGAACCACTAGTAGTCACTAGAGCAGGACCAGCGATGGGCAGCCACCATATAAACCTGCCCTAGAGGAGCCACATGACATACCGTACCCCTGCCCTTCTAGAGTCTGGGAAAGCCGTAACTAACCTGACATTAGACGTCTTCTCACCGACGTCGCCCTTTCCCTTTGTCTCAGGGCTCCCCGTAGAGCGCAGGGTTGGGGGCAGGGGGCTGCTAATTTCCTCATCGCTTCCGAATGGAGGTGGATCTTCCTGTTTCTCTTCCTCCGAGTCCTTGCTCTCAGATAAGGCAGCTTTAGGTTCTTCAGATTCTTCCTTCAGGTCCTCAGTAGTTGTTCCCACCTCTGGAGTTGGTTCACCAGTGACCAGCGGATCATTACTGATGGTTTCTCTGGCCTGCAGAGATTCCACGGTGACGACCTCCACGTGGGTCACAATACTGGACTCTGGCAGATCACTGGAGATCATGTGTACGAGAGCCGACGGGGTGTCCAGGTCCTCCTCGATCACCTTCACCACCTCGTCTTCCTGGTGCTCCTCCACCGCTGTGGAGGCTTCTTGGTTGGGGTAGCCGTTGACCACTTCTTCAGTCTTAGAAGGCTCCTCGGTCTGTCCATGGTCTGCTGAGGTGGGCGCATGTGGCTCAGGGCGTGCCGCGTCTTCATCCTCCTCCTCACCATCCTCCTCCTCCTCACTGCTGCTCCCTGCAGGGTGCTCATCCGGAGTTTTTTTGAGTAATTGCAGCGTGGTCGCCTGAAAAGAAAAAAAAAAAATCACTAAGACAATGTCCGACCTATAGAACTTGAGCCCCTCCAGATTTCAAGATCTCCGTGACCGGTCACGTGTACGGTGACATCACAGGCCTAGCAAGAGGCCGCAGTGCTCACCAAACCCTGACGAGGACGGGGTGCTGGACCCCCACCAATCGGATACTGATGACCGATCCTAAGGACTGGCCATCAAAATCTGGGACAACCCCTTTAAAGTGGGACTCCCACCAGGACATCCGCACCTGTCATGAGAATGCCGACCCGTCATTGCCGCTGTGACAGGAGAGGTGATTGGGCAGGCGCGGCTTTCTCCATTCTATGAGAGTTCCGAAAATTTATCAGCCATGTTCGAAACTCCCACCACTCTATTCACAGCGGCGTGAGGTGAGGCCCAGCGGTGGGACACGCATGGCATCCTGTAGATGTGCCACGAGTGTCCAGATGGGTTGATGCAGCTAGAGGCAGACAGCTCCTACCTAAACTGATCCATTGTAACAAACCCACCACCTCAGGAACCCCAGCAGTGTCCGTTACCTTTATGGTGCTCATGATGGTCCCCAGCACCGCCCGGCCGGTGTACGATTCCTCCAAGTCAAACTCCTTCCTGAGGGACTGGAAGACTCCGTTCATGATCTTCTTCACCTGCGGGCGGAGAACCAGCACCCTGAATTACAAGCTGCACCCGTCATATTCAAAGCAACCTGCTGTCTCATGAATATTAATGACATGCAAATGACTATGTATGATCTCCCCCTGAAACCATAGATGACGATTACGTACATTTGCAATCTGTGGTTCTCCAGATGCTGCAGGCTGTCGGGGCATGCTGGGAGTTGTAGTCTCCCACCGGCTGGAGAACCATAGGTTGCTGATCGCTGAAGCACAGGAAGTATGTGGTTCAGGCTACACTCACACGACCGTACGTTCGCGGTCCGCAAAAAATATGGATGATGTCCTTTTGGCATCCGTTTCTTTTTTTTGCAGATCCATTTTGCAGATCTAGATTTTTTGCGGGGCTACGGAACGGACATACAGATTGAAATGAATGGGTCCTCATCCAATCCGCAAAAAAAAAAACAAAAAAAAAACACGGAATAGAGAAATACAAAATACGTTCGTGTGCATGTAGCCTAAGAGCTTATGCACACGAATGTATTTTCTTTCCGTGTCCGTTCCGTTTTTTTTTTGCAGACCGTATGCGGAACCATTAATTTTAATTGGTCTGAAAAACAAAACGGAATTTACTCCATGTGCATTCCGTTTTCGTATGTCCGTATTTCCATTTCACAAAAAAATAGAATATGTCCTATTACTGTCCGCATTACAGACAAGGATAGGACTGTTCCATTAGAGGCCAGCCGTTCCGTTCCGCAAAATACAGAATGCACATGGACGTCATGCGTACTTTTTGCAGATCCTTTTTTTGGGGACCACAAAATACATATGGTCGTGTTGATTAGGGTCCCCCCTAAAGGTTACCGCAGTCCATCCCAGGCCTCACTAATACACGTAAGCAGACACGACGTCTCACCTCCTCGGCAGGATCGCCGACCGGACGCCCTTCATCTTTAGTCACGTGGACGTCTCCAAGCTGCTCTGTCAATGAGGCGACCTGAGCCTGGAGCTGTGAGCACTGGGGGGGAGAACGCGGCACAATCAGTACACGGATGGCGTGTTGTCAGGACGGCTGAGGCGGTGGACGACTTACCTGCAGTCTCAGAGGCTCCAGCTGCGCCGCGCCTTCCTGCAGCCGGGATAATTTCTGCTCATGGCGGTCGGTGGGGATAATAACGAGGGCGCACAAGGTCGTGGAGCGCAAATACGATCAAAAGGAATAGGATATATAAAAAAAATATATTATTTAAGAATCACGTAGCAACTTGTGATACAATGTAACAATCTTAGCGGTTGCTATTGGTTTCGGATTTGGTGTCAATATGGCTCTGTTCACATCTGCAGCGGAGGCGCCGTCCGCTAACCGGTCAGCGGAGTCTGGGGTGTCCATCGTGTGACAGATCAGACAATGCCTGGTAGACAGACAGACGCAGATGTGAACAGAGCCTTAAGCTCATCCAGTAAAGAGCTGGCAACTTTCTTGCAGTCAGTGAATGGAAACGTCAGGATGTAAATCCTGAGGCGGAGGACAGACAGGAGGGCACAGCTCATGGTGAAATGCAACGACCACAAGGATGTTTCCATTCACTGACTGCAATCCTGGAACCACATCATCTAAGCCAACCCCCCCTCACCTCCTCCGCTCGCTCCTTCGCAGCCAGCAGATCGCTTTCCCGTGTGCGGATCTCACCGAGCTGCTCGTTCAGGGAGGTTATCCGATTCTGTAACTGGGTGCACTGCAAAAATAGGCGACATAAAGCGGTCAGGTGAACCAGAATTTTTGTGCCACCCACCCCCTGAGACTACAGAAGGGAAGCCAGGACCACCTTGTCTCTCAGGGGCTGTAACTGGACGACCTGGTCCTGCAGCTCCTCGAGATCCCGGGACGATGAGGACGACAGCTTCGAAACCGACGGGACGACAAGAAAGTAAGTGAACCCCAGGATATCAAAAGAACCACCAGAGCCGCCACACTGCCCCCTACTGACCTGTTCAGCAGTCGCCTGCTCGCGGCTTTTCTTCAGCTGCCTCCTCAGGTTCTCGATCTCTTCTTGGAAGGTTCGCCGCAGCTCCTCCTGCTCGTCTTCCGCCCGCTGCCGCTCCTGCTGAGACTTCTTCTTTCGCTCAGACAGGCTCTGCATCACATACGGTACAGGTAGAGTAAAATCCCCATGCTTTACACTGCAGCTCTGCCTGTTCACATCACATGTAGTGAATATACACACAAGCTCAGCTGGCGATTTCCATGACACATTAACCTCTGTCTAAAGAGAGCCCTCCGCCACAAAACCCAAAAATGAGACATCCACAGCGCCACTCCTGACCACTGGTTGCGTCTGGTATTGCGACAACTGAGATTTCCAGCAACGGATCAGTTAAATACCAGTGGGCACAGCGAGGTGCGAGGTATGAGGTCTGTACTAGTCCATCGGAGGACAATTCACCTTCTCAAGATTGTCCCTCTCTATCTTCAAGTCGGAGATCTCGTCTTCTAAGGTGGTCAGCTTCAGCTCCAGGCTCCGGCGGCTGTCCTTCTCAGTCTTGGCGCGGTTTTTGGTCTGCTCCGACGTCTCTTTCATCTCTAGGGATGCAGAAAATCATTAGACCGCCGCGTGTCGGACCCCCAGAGATCCCCTGAGGAGCATGCGCTCACCTATCAGCTGTGCCTGCAACGAGCTGAGCTCCACCCGACACTTCTCGGCTTCTTGTAAGGAGGCGGCAAGCTGCGTCCGCAGATCCATCTCCTTCTTCTGGTAGGCTGCGACCTCCAGCTGGAGCCGGGACAGCTGGCCGGTGGTGGAGGCGAGATCTTCTGCTACTTTGGCCTGTAACAAGGAGCGGATGGTGAGTGACCCAATAAAAGCCGTCCTGCCGAGGACAAAGCAGCAGTCTGCGGATGGCATGGCATGATGAGAGTTGTAGTCTTCAAAGAGGTGGAGAGACCTCTGGGCTGAAGGAATGCACCACTGATCTCAGCAAGACAAAAAGTATATGAGCAAAAGTAAGAAAGAAATCCCCACAGACCTCACCTGATACCCGCCCAGATCCATGTGCAAAGCATGCTGGGAAAGAGAAAGCGGCGACAGTGAGAACAAGCAAAGCGCAGAGCGGGAAGAACATACAAGACGGACACAAGCAGTATTATAGTAGTTATATTCTTGTACATAGGAGCAGTATTATAGTAAATATATTCTTGTACATAGGAGCAGTATTATAGTAGTTATATTCTTGTACATAGGAGGCAGTATTATAGTAGTTATATTCTTGTACATAGGAGGCAGTATTATAGGAGTTATATTCTTGTACATAGGAGACGTATTATAGTAGTTATATTCTTGTACATAGGAGGCAGTATTATAGGAGTTATATTCTTGTACATAGGAGCAGTATTATAGTAGGTATATTCTTGTACATAGGAGCAGTATTATAGTAGATATATTCCTGTACATAGGGAGCAGTATTATAGTAGATATATTCCTGT
The DNA here is from genome assembly GCA_900303285.1 of Rhinella marina. Lineage (NCBI taxonomy): Eukaryota > Metazoa > Chordata > Amphibia > Anura > Bufonidae > Rhinella > Rhinella marina. The sequence continues at coordinate 801,521 of ONZH01008949.1, forward strand.
ACATAGGGAGCAGTATTATAGTAGTTATATTCTTGTACATAGGAGGCAGTATTATAGTAGTTATATTCTTGTACATAGGAGCAGTATTATAGTAGTATATTATTGTACATAGGGGCAGTATTATAGTAGTTATATTCTTGTACATAGGAGGCAGTATTATAGTAGTTATATTCTTGTACATAGGAGCAGTATTATAGTAGTTATATTCTTGTACATAGGAGCAGTATTATAGTAGTTATATTCTTGTACATAGGAGGCAGTATTATAGTAGTTATATTCTTGTACATAGGAGCAGTATTATAGTAGTATATTATTGTACATAGGGGCAGTATTATAGTAGTATATTCTTGTACATAGGAGGCAGTATTATAGTAGTATATTATTGTACATAGGAGCAGTATTATAGTAGTATATTATTGTACATAGGAGGCAGTATTATAGTAGTATATTATTGTACACACAGGAAGTATTTTATTAGGTATAGCGGTAAAAGGAGATGGATCTGCAGACACAGCTTGCCGCCCCCTTACAAGAAGCTGAGAAGCAGAATGATGAGTTCCTAGTGGCTGATTGGACACAACATTGCTAGCCATGGAGCTTTCCTTTAAAATCGAGCATTAGTGCTGTGGTAAGTGAATGGTAAATGGAGTTGCAGCAGCTTAGAAATACCTTTTCTTGCATGGCATGGAGCATCCTAGCTTGTGTGCTCTCAGTTGAAGTCTTCAGTGAGTCGTTCCTTTGCTCCATTAACATATTACTCTGTTCAACATACCTGCCGGAGAAGATGCAGATGGTGAATGGAGAAATACAATTGGCAGACGTCATTCCTATTTATGGCCTCTAGATGGCAGCACCGCATGTGAATACCTCTGGTTGCGGTTGATAAGTTCCCCGATCTTCACGTTTTGCTCCTCTATCCGGCCGCTCTTATCCAGAACTTCCTGCTTTAAACGCTCATTTTCCTGAAAATGAAATGTACAAAACACTCCATGAACTGGTGGCCATTTTTCGTTCCATCTGTAGCAAAGCTGCATATTAAAAGGTATTTTCCTACCATTAGGGTTTGGCTATATGGCGATTTTGGGCGTGACACGTCACGTACCCAAGTATTGTAGTGCAGCCATAGAAATGCATGGGGTCACAGCGCAACTTACGCGTTTCCACCATCCCAGAATCTTAAAATAATCCAACAATACTGGATTTTTCTTGCAATTCTGAGGGTGCGGCAGTAGTGCAAATCGCACTGACTCTATTTATTTATATGGCTGCCCTGACTGCAATGTCTCGCCCAACGTCAAACCCTTAGAAATTATGGCACTCCATTGCTTCCTGGGACCCCAGAGCTACGAGTGGTTCCCAGTATAAGAGACTATATCCTGGCGATATTTCAGTAGGTAAGTGTCAGTCCCTGCGCCTTCTCACCTGGATGATACGTTGGATATTATTCATGATCATGGCGCTTTCCATGGTGATGGACGATATCCCGGGGAGCAGGTGTGAGGCTCCGGCTGAATTTTCCCTCTGCATATTGTCCACCTGACAGGCAAGAAAGTGAGATGACAAGAAGCAGAGGTAGAAACAGAAGCCAACATGGCGGGGTCTCCATACCTTAGAGGCCAGGTTGTCTATTTTATCAATGACTTTGCCGATGGCCATCCGGATCTCGGTGCTCTGCTGCCGCGCCTCCGTCATCAGGAAAGAAGTGACATCGCCTGAGGAGGAAGAGACGGAAACACACTGATCGGCAGCCATGATAACTGGTATATCAGCCAGCAACTCCGTCACGCAGGGGCAGCCATTACATACAAGTAGGATTGATTTTGTGTTCGAATTCTATGATCTCTGCTTGCTGTCAGTGAAAGGGGTCATTTGTCATAGAAGCTCAAAAGGATCCAAACACGGATTGTCAGATCCCACGGATTTAGGATGCATAGAGCAGGGCTGGCCAACCTGTGGCTCTCCAGCTGATGGAAAAGTACAACTCTCACCATGCCCTGCTGTAGGCTGATAGCTGTAGGCAGACTGAGCATGCTGGGAGTTGTAGTTTTGCAACAGCTGGAGAGCCGCAGGTTGATCATCCTTGCCATAGAGGGTAGGTAGTGGCCAGCGCCATTCGAAAGCTTCTATTACTTCGCACAGCTGAGGGTTTGCCACAGTTGTAACCAGGCTAACCAATGCTGCAGTTTCTTAGTTTCGTCACAAATGAGAGAACGCTCTGGCCCTTGAAGGGGTGTCACTTCTCTTCCCTCTTGTGGAAATATATGCAAGTGAGGACCCCTGACATGGCAACAAAAGCAATGGTAGGAATCTGGGGAGATCGCCGTAATAAAATCACGGTGGAGGGGATGGAGGTCTAAATTCATTCATCATACTAACACCCTTCGTACCTTGGTAAGTAGCAGGCTGCTGAACGGGTGCAGGGTAGACTGGGCCCACCGGCTGCAGCTGGGATGCAGGGTTATGCGGGTACGTATACTGGATTCCGGTATATGGCTGAAAGACAATTGATAGCGATATCTTATTATGTACTATAGGAGTCCATAGATTATAGTGTAGAAGTATTGTCCCTTTGAATGATGCACAATTGACTGTGACCGGCAGTGATTGAGGAATTGGTAAAATATGAATGTTTTATAAAAAAAAAAAAAAGTTTGTTTATTCTGGATTTTTCCATGAAGATTGATGCTAATCTGAAAATAGAACAATGTAACCACTGCAGTACCCAAATCCACCACTAGATGGCTGCATTACCTGGAAGCCGGGAGCAGCAGCTGTAGGAGCGCCCTGAGAAGGAAGGTGCCCCACGGGTAACAAGGCGGCAGATGAGGCGGGGAGGCCCGGGACTGGCTGATGCTGAGGGGCTGCAAATGACAGAGGAGATCAGCCCCAAAATGTTCTCAGCCCTGAGACCTGGGACGGGTGAGGGGTGACCGGTGAGCACACACGTTACCTGGAGCCGCCATATGAGGAGGGTAGCTCATCTGTGGGGTCGGCCGGACAGGGAGTGGCGCTGCGGGATGTGGAGAAATTCTCTGCGTGTGGGGGTCCTATAAAAAATAAAGACGACGGGACGGATTAATTTTGGTTTCAGATGGCACGGCTGACCTGAAACGCACCTATCAGATAAGAATACCCCGATTGTGTCAATATCAGAAGTCCATTTTACCTCAATTTCCGAGTCACTGGAGTCCGGCTGCGGGGGGGAACTTCCTGCCAGGAAGGGTAACATGGGCTGACCCATTCTTGCCATACGGGAGATGAGCTTTGCCTTCGCCAGGTCTGGATTCTGCCAAACAATGGAAGAGCCAAAGATCAAGAATAAACTCGGAATGTATCGGCGCCGAGCGAGGAGAGCGCGGTCACTTACCGCCAGCTGCTCACTGATGGAGTTGGATTTGGCACGGACATCTGGATCCCTGGAGAAGAGAACAAATGAGTTTGGGAAATGGGGAAGTCTATAATGGCGGCCATGTTGGTGGCACACAAGCGGGCGTCTGCACGTACCCAGGTTTTGGTGGCACCGATGTCGGCGGCTGGGGAAGACTCTCAGCGGGAATACTGTCTGTAATGGACACTGGGGAATCGCGGGAACCGATGCTCTGCCGGTCACCTCCCTGCTCCTTCTGTTTCATCTGAAAGGGAGAACGCTGGACATTGATCTCTATACGGTCACATACATAGTGGTCATAGAGACGTCGGCCATGTTTACCTCCTGAGGCGCCTACAGGCCTCGCGCCTCAGGAACGCACACAACGCCTGAAAAGTAAATGAATGGAAACCATGCAGAATATATCACTCACCCGCTTCACGTCCACCTCGAAGACCAGGGTGGCGTTGGCGGGAATTCTGCCGGTCAGGCCCTGAGAACCGTATCCGAGTGCGGGAGGGATCACCAGAAGACGCTTGCCCCCTTTCTTCATCCCTAGCATGCCATCCTCCCAGCCCTGGACGACACGGAGATAAAAAGTGACCCATCCTGCAAGACAAGTACTCCTACTGCAATAAGAGCGTCTTAATGGAGAGGGCTCATCCTGGACAACGTCTTATGGATGCAGGGGGTCTCCTGACAGAACGGAGAGGAGTCGACATGTGCGCTGCTCTCTCCATTCACCTCTATGGGAGTCATTAAAAGGCCGAGCACGACGTACCTCCCCATAGGCCACCTGAACTTGTTCTGGTATTCAAGGAGGGACCCCGACTCTACGACATTAATATGCAATACCACGCCAGGCCCAGTGCTACATGTTGTACCAATCACTGGACCAGCAAGCCCTTGGTATGATCGATTAACCCATTAACTGTAAATTCATGTTATCAGTCTCCACCATGCCGAGGGCTTTCACATGGCAGGACAACCTCTCAGCATCCCGCGGGACAGAGGGACTCCTTCTTCTTGTTACCGATTGGCTGGGATCAGAGTCATCTCCAATCCTGGCGGGTGTTGGCTGCAGGCAACCCGCTACCAACGGAGTTCGCCAAGCTTCTGAGTCTTCTCCATGCATTCCCTATATCGTAGTGCACAGAGGGGTTAAAGGGGTTCGCCCATTTCAGACATTGGCGGCCATCAATTTCAGATGGGTGGGACCCGCTCCTATCTCCAGAACAGGCCCCTGAAGGGAAGGAGAGTGCACAGCCACCTCTCCATTCACTGCTCTGGGACTCGCCGAGGGCGGTGTGCCCTCCTTCACCTCAGGGACTCGTTCTGGAGATAGGTGCAGGTCCCAGAGGTGGGACTCGCACCGATATCCTAGAGTTATGCCATCAATATCTGAGATGGGCCAACCCCTTTACTATGGACTGTAGGACTGCTCGAATCAATTCCATACAAGACTGTACCAGGAAAGTGGACGTCACCTTTATCACTTTACCGGAGCCCAGCTTCAGACGCAGCAATTTGTCCTTCTGAACGTTGGAGTCGAACATCTGAAAAATCATCAGAATGGGATAAAGTAGTGAGCGGCGGTAAAATCCGGGGGTCCAGGACTGGTGCACTGAACTCAGATCTCCACCACGTCATCAGAAGGACGAGCGGAGACCATGAATCCACACCTATGTCACTGGCTGGACTTCCCCTTTAAGCATCCTGTCATGTACTGACTGCTACAGATCACGGGAACACGTCAGTAACTTCGTGGTACCTGTCCGATTCCGTGGTTCTGGAGTAACCAGCCCGTGTAGGCCACTTCCATCAAGTCTCCTACATCTGCTGCTTGTCCATCTCCGGGGAGGAGATCCTGGGAGACCACGGCCTCTATGGACGTGGCGCTGTTACACTTAGCGAGGCAGACCTGCGACAGGCGTGGCGTGTCAGACACGGCAGATCGGTATACATATATACACACACATTATATACATGGGTCACCTGTTTACTGAACTCCACGGCGCTCGTCTCAGACTCGAACATAATAGACCAACTCTGCCTCTGGTCATCATAGAAAGCCGCATAGTTATTCAGCTGGACCTACGTGGGGGGCAGAAGGCACGTAAGCATCATCTTAAAGGAGTCGCCCACGGTCCTAATTTAGAAGTTACATCCAATTCTGCTAAAGCTAGGTGACAACCAATGAGGCTCCAAATACATCTCTCTACAACGACTGTCGCCATAGGCGTTATGCCCAGTGCAGGGGCGGAGCATGACAAAAAGACTTCCTGTGTCATGCTCCTCCCCCTCAGGTGCCGCACTGGACATAACACAGGACACTGACATTAAAGGGTCATTTTTCGACTATTTTGGTCGCCCCTCCCACCATATAACCTGATGTTCCAGGTCCTGAAGATCTCCAGGTCTGGCGGCTCCTCACCTGTATACGTGACGGATCTATTTCAGTTCCTGACAACCTGCATTGTTCTATGGGATCCGAGGAGGAACAATAAAACATTGACACTGGGATTACACAGGGTATCCCATATCATGACTTACTGTGAAGACAAATCCCGGATGTATCCTGACTGTGGTGACCGGCTGCTGCTGACTGATGTAGAGCAGGATTCTGTACTGCAGTATAAAGCAGAGGGGGAGGGGGTCAGAGAGAGGCATCAGGTTTTGTCTATGCAACACTGCGCCTCCATTACTGTTCTTATACTCACCTCCTTAGTAGTGGGATTACCCAGGACTGCGGCCCCAAACTTGCCCTGCTTCACGTACTGTCCAGTCACACTGTACAAGGAGAGAAAGGCGAAAAATCAGGCCCAGGCTATCCAGAATGTAACACACAGTTATAACCTACATTATACTCCAGAGCTGCACTCACTATTCTGCTGGTGCAGTCACTGTGTACATCCATTACTTATCCTGTACTGATTCTGAGTTATATCTTGTATTATACTTCAGAGCTGCACTCACTATTCTGCTGGTGCAGTCACTGTGTACATACATTACTTATCCTGTACTGATCCTGAGTTACATCCTGTATTATACTCCAGAGCTGCACTCACTATTCTGCTGGTGCAGTCACTGTGTACATACATTACTTATCCTGTACTGATCCTGAGTTATATCCTGTATTATACTCCAGAGCTGCACTCACTATTCTGCAGGTGCAGTCACTGTGTACATACATTACTTATCCTGTACTGATCCTGAGTTACATCCTGTATTATACTCCAGAGCTGCACTCACTATTCTGCTGGTGGAGTCACTGTGTACATACATTACTTATCCTGTACTGATCCTGAGTTACATCCTGTATTATACTCCAGAGCTGCACTCACTATTCTGCTGGTGCAGTCACTGTGTACATACATTACTTATCCTGTACTGATCCTGAGTTATATCCTGTATTATACTCCAGAGCTGCACTCACTATTCTGCAGGTGCAGTCACTGTGTACATACATTACTTATCCTGTACTGATCCTGAGTTACATCCTGTATTATACTCCAGAGCTGCACTCACTATTCTGCTGGTGCAGTCACTGTGTACATACATTACTTATCCTGTACTGATCCTGAGTTACATCCTGTATTATACTCCAGAGCTGCACTCACTATTCTGCTGGTGTAGTCACTGTGTACATACATTACTTATCCTGTACTGATCCTGAGTTACATCCTGTATTATACTCCAGAGCTGCTCTCACTATTCTGCTGGTGCAGTCACTGTGTACATACATTACTTATCCTGTACTGATCCGGAGTTACATCCTGTATTATACTCCAGAGCTGCACTCACTATTCTGCTGGTGCAGTCACTGTGTACATACATTACTTATCCTGTACTGATCCTGAGTTACATCCTGTATTATACTCCAGAGCTGCACTCACTATTCTGCTGGTGCAGTCACTGTGTACATACATTACTTATCCTGTACTGATCCTGAGTTACATCCTGTATTATACTCCAGAGCTGCACTCACTATTCTGCTGGTGCAGTCACTGTGTACATACATTACTTATCCTGTACTGATCCTGAGTTACATCCTGTATTATACTCCAGAGCTGCACTCACTATTCTGCTGGTGCAGTCACTGTGTACATACATTACTTATCCAGTACTGATCCTGAGTTACATCCTGTATTATACTCCAGAGCTGCACTCACTATTCTGCTGGTGCAGTCACTGTGTACATACATTACTTATCCAGTACTGATTCTGAGTTACATCCTGTATTATACTCCAGAGCTGCACTCACTATTCTGCTGGAGCAGTCACTGTGTACATACATTACTTATCCTGTACTCATCCTGAGTTACATCCTGTATTATACCCCAGAGCTGCACTCACTATTCTGCTGGTGCAGTCACTGTATACATACATTACTTATCCTGTACTGATTCTGAGTTACATCCTGTATTATACTCCAGAGCTGCACTCACTATTCTGCTGGTGCAGTCACTGTGTACATACATTACTTATCCTGTACTGATCCGGAGTTACATCCTGTATTATACTCCAGAGCTGCACTCACTATTCTGCTGGTGCAGTCACTGTGTACATACATTACTTATCCTGTACTGATCCGGAGTTACATCCTGTATTATACTCCAGAGCTGCACTCACTATTCTGCTGGTAAGTCGTACATTATATGTAGATGCATAGACTGTGGGGTCTGCACTCACTATTTATAGGCGTGGACCGCTGTAGCGTAGAGCACGGATGGCGCAGCGCCGGCTCCGGGCGCTTTGGGGGGTTTTGTACCTGGAGAAGGAATAAAGAGACGTGAGCAGAGTGCGGATATTATTTCTGCTCGGCCGCCGCCCTTCCTCAGACCCCCCGCCGGCTCCCACAATTGCTTCAAAGGTTTAACCCTCATCCCGAGCAGGAGTCCCGCTTCCTCACCCGCTGGCACCGCGCCCTTCTTCGGCTGCTTTGGCGCCGTGTACTGGAAGGACTCGTTCCCCTGCGCAGAGACGCTCTGGTCCATCCCAAACAGAGAGGCCAGCTTCGCCCTAGGAAATGAACAGGAGAGTCACTGGAAAAGCTGGGTGATCACCGATACAGCGGGGGCGTCACCCAGCTTTCCTGGAGTCCCGGCTGTCAGAGGTATGACAGGTGGGAGCCCATCGAGGCATAGCTGGGTCATACTGGTTACCACTCAGCTTTCCCAGGAACAGATAGAACTAAAACATCAGCACAACTGAAATTTCCTACAAATTCATTTCCAAAATCTCTGCTTGCTGTCAGTGAATGAGACCATTCTTCTTCTCATCCAGAACCTGAACAGATCTCATTCTTCTCGTGGCTGAGGATCCGTCCCAATTGCATCCAGTCTACACCACCCCTATGTGAGCCAAACCCACATCTGCCCTGATACTTTGTTGCAAAACTGGATACAATTGTAACAAACCCTCAGATGTGAGAAGTATTAGGTGTGTAGTGGTCTGAAGTTTCCATTCACTCACAGCAAGCAGAAAAGTAAATCAGAAAGTGACAGAACGTTCAGCCTGGAAGCAAAAGGGTTGGATGCAAGTGAAACAAACCCTCAGCTGTGAAACATAGGTTTTTAGTCACTAAACTAAACAGTGATGTCCCTACTTCACTGACAGCAATCAGAGATCTTAATGGCGATACATAAAGCACCTATGGTTGCGGCCTCCTCTCTGCCGCGTTGCACTGACCCGTGCTTCTCGTGCCAGCAGTAGTCCGTCTTCCAGGGTCGAGACGCGCTCTCTGCCACTTCTCCTGGACCCATTTTCAGTGCAAAACTGGCACCAGGCGGTGGCGCGGTCCGACACCTGCACGTGGTATCTGTCACCTCTCCGTCAAATTCTACCGCCGAGACTGCTGCATCCCTGCGCGGCCGGAGAGGAGCGAGGACTGGCAGCAGGAGGGCTGCCCCGATGTCACTAATGCCGATCATCTGACAGCGGACGCTCCGCTCATTTCCTCAATTTCCAAAATTCTCCTCAGTGGAAGACCTCCCGAAACAATGAGGGGCTTGTACCCTGTGCAGAGACCCGCAGCTGACCCTTATACAGCCACTAGGGGGCGCCAAACATCGTTAGATCACTTTGCTGGATAAGTAACCACTAGGGGCAGAGGGTTATTTCGTCAGCTATGGAGAACAAGCCACTAGGGGGCGATGAATCAATCACTACCCCATACACATCACTGATAACCAGCCACTAGGGGGCGATGAATCAATCACTACCCCATACACATCACTGATAACCAGCCACTAGGGGGCGATGAATCAATCACTGCCTCATACACATCACTGATAACCAGCCACTAGGGGGCGATGAATCAATCACTGCCCCATACACATCACTGATAACCAGCCACTAGGGGGCGATGAATCAATCACTACCCCATACACATCACTGATAACCAGCCACTAGGGGGCGATGAATCAATCACTACCCCATACACATCACTGATAACCAGCCACTAGAGGGCGATGAATCAAGCCTCATACACATCACTGATAACCAGCCACTAGAGGGCGATGAATCAATCACTGCCTCATACACATCACTGATAACCAGCCACTAGGGGGCGATGAATCAATGACTGCCTCATACACATCATTGATAACCAGCCACTAGAGGGCGATGAATCAATCACTGCCTCATACACATCACTGATAACCAGCCACTAGGGGGCGATGAATCACTGCCCCATACACATCACTGATAACCAGCCACTAGGGGGCGATGAATCAATCACTGCCTCATACACATCACTGATAACCAGCCACTAGGGGGCGATGAATCAATCACTGCCCCATACACATCACTGATAACCAGCCACTAGAGGGCGATGAATCAATCACTGCCTCATACACATCACTGATAACCAGCCACTAGAGGGCGATGAATCAATCACTGCCTCGTACACATCACTGGTAACCAGCCACTAGAGGGCGATGAATCAATCACTACCCCATACACATCACTGATAACCAGCCACTAGGGGGCGATGAATCAATCACTGCCTCATACACATCACTGATAACCAGCCACTAGAGGGCGATGAATCAATCACTGCCTCATACACATCACTGATAACCAGCCACTAGAGGGCGATGAATCAATCACTGCCCCATACACATCACTGGTAACCAGCCACTAGGGGGCGATGAATCAATCACTGCCCCATACACATCACTGGTAACCAGCCACTAGGGGGCGATGAATCAATCACTGTCCCATACACATCACTGATAACCAGCCACTAGAGGGCGATGAATCAATCACTGCCTCATACACATCACTGATAACCAGCCACTAGAGGGCGATGAATCAATCACTGCCTCGTACACATCACTGGTAACCAGCCACTAGAGGGCGATGAATCAATCACTGCCTCATACACATCACTGATAACCAGCCACTAGAGGGCGATGAATCAATCACTGCCTCATACACATCACTGATAACCAGCCACTAGAGGGCGATGAATCAATCACTGCCCCATACACATCACTGATAACCAGCCACTAGAGGGCGATGAATCAATCACTGCCTCATACACATCACTGATAACCAGCCACTAGGGGGCGATGAATCAATCACTGCCTCATACACATCACTGATAACCAGCCACTAGGGGGCGATGAATCAATCACTGCCTCATACACATCACTGATAACCAGCCACTAGGGGGCGATGAATCACTGCCCCATACACATCACTGGTAACCAGCCACTAGAGGGCGATGAATCAATCACTGCCTCGTACACATCACTGGTAACCAGCCACTAGGGGGCGATGAATCAATCACTGCCCCATACACATCACTGATAACCAGCCACTAGAGGGCGATGAATCAATCACTGCCTCATACACATCACTGATAACCAGCCACTAGAGGGCGATGAATCAATCACTGCCTCGTACACATCACTGGTAACCAGCCACTAGGGGGCGATGAATCAATCACTGCCCCATACACATCACTGATAACCAGCCACTAGAGGGCGATGAATCAATCACTGCCTCGTACACATCACTGGTAACCAGCCACTAGGGGGCGATGAATCAATCACTGCCCCATACACATCACTGATAACCAGCCACTAGGGGGCGATGAATCAATCACTGCCCCATACACATCACTGATAACCAGCCACTAGAGGGCGATGAATCAATGACTGCCTCATACACATCACTGATAACCAGCCACTAGAGGGCGATGAATCAATCACTGCCCCATACACATCACTGATAACCAGCCACTAGAGGGCGATGAATCAATCACTGCCTCATACACATCACTGATAACCAGCCACTAGGGGGCGATGAATCAATCACTGCCTCATACACATCACTGATAACCAGCCACTAGGGGGCGATGAATCAATCACTGCCTCATACACATCACTGATAACCAGCCACTAGGGGGCGATGAATCACTGCCCCATACACATCACTGGTAACCAGCCACTAGAGGGCGATGAATCAATCACTGCCTCGTACACATCACTGGTAACCAGCCACTAGGGGGCGATGAATCAATCACTGCCCCATACACATCACTGATAACCAGCCACTAGAGGGCGATGAATCAATCACTGCCCCATACACATCACTGGTAACCAGCCACTAGGGGGCGATGAATCAATCACTGCCCCATACACATCACTGGTAACCAGCCACTAGAGGGCGATGAATCAATCACTGCCTCATACACATCACTGATAACCAGCCACTAGGGGGCGATGAATCAATCACTGCCCCATACACATCACTGGTAACCAGCCACTAGAGGGCGATGAATCAATCACTGCCTCATACACATCACTGATAACCAGCCACCAGGGGGCGATGAATCAATCACTGCCCCATACACATCACTGATAACCAGCCACTAGGGGGCGATGAATCAATGACTGCCTCATACACATCACTGATAACCAGCCACCAGGGGGCGATGAATCAATCACTGCCCCATACACATCACTGATAACCAGCCACTAGGGGGCGATGAATCAATGACTGCCTCATACACATCACTGATAACCAGCCACTAGGGGGCGATGAATCAATCACTGCCTCATACACATCACTGATAACCAGCCACTAGAGGGCGATGAATCAATCACTGCCTCATACACATCACTGATAACCAGCCACTAGGGGGCGATGAATCAATGACTGCCTCATACACATCACTGATAACCAGCCACTAGAGGGCGATGAATCAATCACTGCCCCATACACATCTCTGATAACCAGCCACTAGAGGGCGATGAATCAATCACTGCCTCATACACATCACTGATAACCAGCCACCAGGGGGCGATGAATCAATCACTGCCCCATACACATCACTGATAACCAGCCACTAGGGGGCGATGAATCAATGACTGCCTCATACACATCACTGATAACCAGCCACCAGGGGGCAATGAATCAATCACTGTCCCTTACACATCACTGGTAACCAGCCACTAGGGGGCGATGAATCTATCCCTGTACTATACTCCTCAATGATAACTGACCACCAGGGGGCAGTGATTTCTCCTAAAGCCGCTGGGGAAAGGAGAGCAGACCCCATGACTGATCAGATCACCTGATCCTCGATCACAGACTGTAGATCAGCGATTGTCTTGAAGTTCTGCTTTTTGAACTCCTCGCCGTCACTTCCTCCTGGGGACCTGATCCAAGAACATAAGGATGAGGAGCCCCGGACTGTGATGTATTCTATTGGTAGATCTGTGCCCCTGGTATTCAGAGCTGAGCCCCCTTTATTTTAGACATCACTGGGGGTCACAGCGCACAGACCCCCACAGCGCTGACAACTTCTGAAAGACACAGATCAGAGGTTGTCAGCCCTGGAGGTCCATGTGCCGTCATGCCGCTGGTGCAGACTGCAACCACTACAACTCCTAGTGTTGTTGCTGTATAGAATTGCTGGCAGTTGTAGACCACGGGAACCACCAAAATGCAAGACGAGGGTGAGTATGATTCTATTCACTGACAGCTAGCGGAGATGTTGTTGAAGAATTGATACATAACGTATATTAGGAAGTTACAGAACTTTTAATAATCTGTTTCGGAGCTCCAGGGTCCATAGACCGCCACATGATGATCCATTGCTGTTTCCGCTGACCGTGAGGATGGCGTGACCTGACAGTGCCGCATCCCGATGGAAATCAGCAGCACCAGTGACCTAGCTGCTTCCAACATGGTCTGAAGTCGTATCGTAGACTTGGACAGTGTGTAACTACAACTCTCATCATTCACAGACTGCTAGGACTTATAGTTCCTCTCTAAGACTGCAGCCTCAATGATCTTTTACTGAATGTCAGTCAATTTACTAACAGGAAGCCTCCTTCAGAGTAACAGGGGGGCCCTCCCGCCACTCTCAAGGGCCACTTACCCTCCAGTAGGGGACAAAAAGTCAGCATCTTCCTCATCTGGCCCAAACATGGCAGCGTAGGGTGGTTTAGATCAGCAGCAGCAGCAACCCCACCGGCAGCCAGCTGCCTCTTCCGGGCTCCCTGACAGTCACAGGGTAGTCAGCTGACTCCCCCTCTCACTCCCCTCTTGTCGTCCTTCCTTTGCCGCTGCCGTAAAGTAAAAGTCGCGAACTGCAGTCAAAACCTATCACGTGGCGTTTGTCCGCGCTGGTGGAACGCGGAAGGCTGAGTCACGCCTCGCTGTGGCTAGCCAATGACCGAGCGGCCTTGGAGCGTTGTGGAAGGTGATTGGCAGGGGGCGTGGGCACGAAGTCAGTTCATTGAGAGAGCTCTAGTAAACCCCGCCCCGGTAGTGGGCGGGGTCTTTTCGGCGGATGTGTCAGAGTCGGCGGAGCTGGGCTGGTGGCTGTGGAAGACGGAGGTGAGAGCGGTCAGAGAGCGGCTGAGGCAGCCAGGTGAGGGGGCGCCGGGCCTGGCATGGTGCTGGGGGCTGGCATATTAGACTTGGTAAAGAGTTGTGTAAGGTTATGTGCAAGGGTTGAGCTCCCATTTAATTAGACCCCCATGTGCCTTTGGTGAGATACTCTGCATCCTGTAGTAACGGAGCAATGCTTTGCAGGGCTTCACTGGAGGACTCCTGCTGATTTTTTGCAAACCAGACATGAATTTCTAGGCTGTCATTGGTCTGGGACCCCCAAAAGTCAGTATGAGTGAGGTCTCCCCCTTTTTTCTGTGCTTGTTCTTGTCAAGGTGACTTATTTTGGGGTCACCTAATTCTTGCTTATTCCCCGGGTGTTGTAGTTCACATCTCATCTTTGTGGGGTGCCTCATTAGCTTATACAGCAAAAGTGGGACCCCAAAATAACTAGAAGGTTCCCCCCAATTATGTCCAGGTTGCTGTTGTCTACTCCGTCCTATAGTTTAAGATGTATTGGGACCCCTCAGGTAGAACCAGATCGGACCCCCGCCATATGACTGCTCATACAATGGAGATGTGGTGATATCATATGGCAGTGACATAGACAGATATTACCTCGTTAAAGGGGTACGTCGTTCTGTATTTTATCTCCAGCCTCTGTACTTTCCCTTTAAGCGTCAGGCAAATCTGAGTGAAGATGGGGAGCCGAGCAGGCTGCTGATTATGGAAAATTATTTTGTATAATGTGTGATTTATTCCTTTAAATTCTTGCTCGCTCTGGGGTTATGAGTCCAGGGGGCGGAGCCGGAGAATGATTGACTGGCTCCATGGTCTCGGTGCCACATTAAAGTCGTTTTTTGTTCTTGTGCGTCTTATAATTAGCATTTCAATTAAAATATTCCCAATGGTCACCGCGTAAACAGCGAGTGAGGAAATCAAAGGGAACGTCTGATAGAGATCTGAGCCCCCACTGAGGCCCGGGAGGGGTGGGCAGAGTTTGGGTTTGCGTGACATTATGGCTGTCGGCCAGGGCTGCGAGTGCCGGTCATCTGATGATGTCATCAGGATGTCATCCTAATGTATCACAGATTCAGGGACTCAATGTGGACCGGCCGATAGGGTGACATCAAGGACTGTTGGGGGGTCACAATGTTAATAGTTTAGTAGGAGGGGAATGTAGTGTAATAATGTTATATAGTGTCTATGTAATACTGCCATATAGTGCCTAAATATCTACTGTTATATAGGGAGCATATAAAAGTGCCAGAGGTAGTAGAAATGGCGCCATATAGAGCCTATGTAATACTGCAATACAGTGGTTATAAATCTAGTGTTACATAGGTGTCAAAAGTAGTAGAAATGGCGCCATATAGAGCCTATGTAATACTGTAATATAGTACCTATATAGCTTGTGTTATAAAGGAGCATATAAAAGAGCTAAAAGTAATAAGAATGGCGCCATATAGAGCCTATGTAATACTGCAATACAGTGGTTATATATCTAGTGTTACATAGGTGTCAAAAGTAGTAGAAATGGCGCCATATAGAGCCTATGTAATACTGTAATATAGTACCTATATAGCTTATGTTATAAAGGAGCATATAAAAGAGCTAAAGGTAATAAGAATGGCGCCATATAGAGCCTATGTAATACTGCAATACGATTGTTATGTCTCATGCAACTCTTCTGCCAATAGCTGTAATAATACTGCCATTTAGTGCCTGTTTCTAGTGTCATATAGGGAACACATAGGAGTACCAATATTAGTAATAACGGTGCCATGTAGCGCCTATGTAATACTGCAATACAGTGTTTATATGTCTGGTGCTATGATAGTGCCAATAGCAGTAATAATGGTGCCTCTGTCATACTGCCATACAGCAGCTGTATGTCTAGTATCATATAGGGAATATGTAATAGTGCCAATGGTACTAAGAATGGCACCATATAGTGCTTATGTAATACTGTAATATAGTGGCTGTATGTCTCCTGTCCTATAGGAAACACGTAAGAGTGCCAACAGTAGTAACATGGCGCCATATAGTGCCTATGTAATACAGTAGTTATATATCTAATGTCATATACGGAACCCATATCTATAACATGAGATGTCATGGGGTAGTGCCAATACTAGTAATGATAGCCTCATATAATACTGCCATATAGTGCCTATATATCTAGGAAAAACATAATTGTTCCGTGCTGTGTAATGCCGTATACTGTCTGTATTTCTGGTGTCATGTAGAGAACAGATAAGAGTGCTATATCTAATAATAATATCACCATATAGCTATGCTATCTAATGGTACACAGTGCGGTAGTAAATGCTTTATAGTAACCAAATAATACCGCCATATGGTGTCTAAGTAATGAACAGCCATAGTGTCAGGATGGAGGACGGTTGCCCCTTTAAGAAGTTGACGGTGATGACTACACTTGGGTGCAGGTTTATCTTTTTGCCCTCCTTGATTGCACCCAGTAAATGGTGACACATAGATGGTGCCGGCTCACATAATGTTGGGCTTGTATGTAGCGGGTACATTGTATCTTCGCTTTGCTGCGCCCTCCCCAGTGCCCTCTGATACAATGTATCTAAATAACAGAGAAAAGCTACATTGTATCAAGTGTCTGCATTAGAGGAAGACCCCGGGGGGCGTGCCCACTGTGCTGCTCCTGTGCCCTGGCTGGCAATAGCTTGCCCCCTATACTAATGTGTAGATACGCTGGCTCTGCTGCCTCCTGAGGGGCCACCGAGAGGAGCCACGTGTCAGAATTGGACTCCCTTGACATGATGGGCACAGATGCCAGGCTAGAAGTGGGCGAGCCGGTCCATAGAATGCAATGGGAAGATTCGGTTCACCCCGAGCCCCTTTTAGCCTTGTAGACGCCTCTTGAAGACGTGTGCAGAAATCTCGGCAGCTCCTTCCCAGGATTCCCCCCCGCTGACTTTTGGGGTCGCGCTGCCCAACCCCCTCCCCCCTCCCTGTTGAAGGTCATGTGATGCGCTTTACTTGCAGGCATCGGTCATTGTAACAGTCTTATGCTTTTAACCCTTTCCTCTCTGCATGCAAAATGAGTCCCGTGGCTGAGAGTCTGGCACTCGCCGGGACTGCGGAATATTCCGTAATCAGATTGGCACACCGCCGCCCCCTGCCGGGCAGCGTGTGTTTGCACAGGCGATGGCATGGACGTTGTGCCCTGCGTGTTTTGTTTGGCGCTCGCAGTGTTTGTTTGTGTTTTGTCGTTGCGCCGGCCGCTGGCACGGAATGGATTTGGTCCAAAAATGATGGGTGATGGCCAACATGGTCGCCACTGCACCCTTCAGTAGGGATGTCACCCAGCTTTTCCCGGCTCCTGAATGGCAGATCTTTCTTTTTCTGCAGTGATCCCATTCCCCACTTCCATACCAGCCTTTCAGGAATATAGGAAAGCCGGGTAACAACTCCACTGGGTGCTATGTTGATGGTCACCCAGCTTTCCCAGGCTCCTGAATGGTAGACCTTCTTATTTCTGCAATAATACGTTATCCACTTCCATACCTGCCGTTCAGGAATATGGAAAAGCTGGGTGACCGTTCTAATGACAGTTGTAATGGTTGTCGGCCAACTTTCCCAGACTCCTGAATGGCAGATCTGCCTAGTTCTGCAGTGATACGGTACCCACTTCCATACTAGCCATTCAGGAATATAGTAAAGCTGGGTGACAACCCCAGTGTTAGCTATGTTGATTGTCACCAAGCTTTCCCAGGCCCCTGGGTGTCAGATCTTCCTAGTTCTGCGGTGATACGTTACACACTTCCATACTGGACATTCAGGAACATGGGAAAGCTGGGTGACAACCCCAATGAGAGCTATCCAGCCTTCTGAGACATCTGAATGGCAATTCTTTCTTTATTGATTTGCTGTATTGATTGTCACCCAGCTTTCCAAGGTTCCTGAATGAAATATCTTTCTAGATCTCCAGTAATACATTCCTCACTTCCATACTAGCTCGATTAGAAGCTATATTGGTTGCAACCCAGCTTTCCCAGGCTTCTGAATGGTAGATCTCTCTAGTTCTACAGTAATACATAACCCACTTTCATACCTGCCATTCAGGAATACAGGAAAGCTGGATAACAGTCTTGAAAGTTCTGTTGGTTGTCACCCAGCTTTCTGAGGCTCCTGAATGACAGATCTGTTTAGTGCTGCAGTGATACATTCCCCAGTACTATACTGGAAATTCAGGTATATGAGAAAGTTGGTTATTATGTTGTCACCCAGCTTTCCCAGGCTCCTGATTGGCAGATGTTCCTAATACTGCAATGCCATTCCCCACTTCCTTAGAGGACATTCAGAACATAGGAAAGCTGGGTGACAACCCTATTGGGAGCTATGTTGATTGTCACCCAGCTTTCTCAGTCTCCTGAAGGGCAGATCTTCTTATGTCTGCAGTCATACATTCCCTGCTTCCATACTGGACGTTCAGGAATATGGGAAAGCTGGGTGACAACCCTATTGGGAGCTATAGAAAAGTTGGATAACATCCCAATGGGGAGGTATATTGATTGTCATTCGGCTTTCCCAGGCTCCTGAGTGCCAGATCTTCCTAATTCTGCAGTGATATCTTCCTCACTTCCATAGTGGACATTCAGGATTATGGAAAAGCTGGGTGACAACCCCAATAGAACCATAGATTTCCCAATGTCCCGGGTGTCAGATCTTCCTAATTCTGCATTGATACATACCCTGCTTCCATACTGAACTTTCAGGACTATGGGAAAGCTGGGTGACAACCCTGTTGGGAGCTATGTCGATTGTCACCCAGCTTTCCCAGGCTCCTGAAGGGCAGATCTTCCTGGGGAACAACTGAATGCCTTGAAAAGAGGAGAAAGACGAAGGCAGATCTTGTGATTTCTGTGCTTTTTTTTTTTCGCTCTCTAGAACAGGGCTGGCCAACCTGCGGCTCTCCAGCTGTTGCAAAACTACAACTCCCAGCATGCCCAGTCTGCCTACAGCTATCATCCTACAGCAGGGCATGGTGGGAGTTGTAGTTTTACAACAGCTGGAGAGCCTCAGGTTGGCCAGCCCTGCTCTAGAAAAAGGAAATAAGCGGACATTCCTCGCTGCACGTAGGACGCCCAGGAGCAGTCTGTTATATAGTCAGTCATGTGACTCCTGATCACGTGACTCTCAGACTGCACAACCCTGGACACCTCATACTAGAAGGGTATAGGTTCAGCTGCTGAGAATCTAGGAAAGCCGTGTCAGAGCCCTTGCAGCCATATTGTTTTTCACCCAGCTTTCCCAGAAACAGATATTCCTAATATATTGAATTGCAGGCTATAGAGTGACCGTCACTTTAAGAGCTGGTAGTGGTAAAGCCTATTTACTCACTTCTGATATGTAAACTGGACCCTACCATTGTGAAATAGAGGGGGGTTGTTTGCATTGTCATTTTGCAACTTGTTTAATCAAAATAATTGGAAGCTTTTTCCAAAAATGTGTTTAACAATCTGTCTCCACATCCCACGCAGGACCCCCCTTCCCCCCAGAGACTTGTATTATCACAGTGCACCCCCTTTTCGCTTTAATAGGAGTCATGATGCCACATTAGCCCAGTGACCTAAGTGTTGATGCTGGTTTGCGGCAAATGGTGCGATTGCAAAAGCAGTGAGCTGAAAGTCCACCCAACAGATCTTCTCACTGTATCGTCCTGCCCGGGAACCTCACTAAATATGTCAACATTTCGGCCATGATCAGATCTGTGACTATTGTTTTACCCTCGACTGACTGGTCACAAACAAAGCAGAAGCCTCATTACCCAGATTAATCTGCAGCCGAGACCGCACACTGGGCCGAATAATAGTGATTGTGTGTGAGCCGCACTGGAAGTAACAAGGGCTACACTAACCAAATGAATGCTAATAGGAGATTAAGGGGCAGCCCCGGTCACCATGAGAATCAAGATCTGTGGTGCTGTAATCCTGTGATACTGCTCCTATGTACAAGAATATAACTACTATAATACTGCTCCTATGTACAAGAATATAACTACTATAATACTGCCTCCTATGTACAAGAATATAACTACTATAATACTGCTCCTATGTGCAAGAATATAACTACTATAATACTGCCTCCTATGTACAAGAATATAACTACTATAATACTGCCTCCTATGTACAAGAATATAACTACTATAATACTGCTCCTATGTGCAAGAATATAACTACTATAATACTGCTCCTATATACAAGAATATAACTACTATAATACTGCTCCTATGTACAAGAATATAACTACTATAATACTGCTCCTATGTACAAGAATATAACTACTATAATACTGCCTCCTATGTACAAGAATATAACTACTATAATACTGCCTCCTATGTACAAGAATATAACTACTATAATACTGCTCCTATGTACAAGAATATAACTACTATAATACTGCTCCTATGTACAAGAATATAACTACTATAATACTGCTCCTATGTACAAGAATATAACTACTATAATACTGCTCCTATGTACAGGAATATAACTACTATAATACTGCTCCTATGTACAAGAATATAACTACTATAATACTGCTCCAATGTACAAGAATATAACTACTATAATACTGGTCCTATGTACAAGAATATAACTACTATAATACTGCTCCTATGTACAAGTATATAACTACTATAATACTGCTCCTATGTACAAGAATATAACTACTATAATACTGCTCCTATGTACAAGAATATTACTACTATAATACTGCTCCTATGTACAAGAATATAACTACTATAATACTGCCTCCTATGTACAAGAATATAACTACTATAATACTGCTCCTATGTACAAGAATATAACTACTATAATACTGCCTCCTATGTACAAGACTATAACTACTATAATACTGCTCCTATGTACAAGAATATAACTACTATAATACTGCTCCTATGTACAAGAATATAACTGCTATAATACTACTCCTATGTACAAGAATATAACTACTATAATACTGCCTCCTATGTACAAGAATATAACTACTATAATACTGCTCCTATGTACAAGAATATAACTACTATAATACTGCTCCAATGTACAAGAATATAACTACTATAATACTGTTCCTATGTACAAGAATATAACTACTATAATACTGCTCCTATGTACAAGAATATAACTACTATAATACTGCTCCTATGTACAAGAATATAACTACTATAATACTGCTCCTATGTACAAGAATATAACTACTATAATACTGCTCCTATGTACAAGAATATAACTACTATAATACTGCTCCTATGTACAAGAATATAACTACTATAATACTGCTCCTATGTACAAGAATATAACTACTATAATACTGCTCCTATGTACAAGAATATAACTACTATAATACTGCTCCTATGTACAAGAATATAACTACTATAATACTGCTCCTATGTACAAGTATATAACTACTATAATACTGCCTCCTATGTACAAGAATATAATTACTATAATACTGCTCCTATGTACAAGAATATAACTACTATAATACTGCCTCCTATGTACAAGAATATAACTACTATAATACTGCCTCCTATGTACAAGAATATAACTACTATAATACTGCCTCCTATGTACAAGAATATAACTACTATAATACTGCTCCTATGTACAAGAATATAACTACTATAATACTGCCTCCTATGTACAAGAATATAACTACTATAATACTGCCTCCTATGTACAAGATATAACTACTATAATACTGCCTCCTATGTACAAGGATATAACTACTATAATACTGCTCCTATGTACAAGAATATAACTACTATAATACTGCTCCCATGTACAAGAATATAACTACTATAATACTGTCTATGTACAGGAATATAACTACTATAATACTGCTCCCTATGTACAAGAATATAACTACTATAATACTGCTCCTATGTACAAGAATAGAACTACTATAATACTGTCTCCTATGTACAAGAATATAACTACTATAATACTGCTCCCTATGTACAAGAATATAACTACTATAATACTGCCTCCTATGTACAAGAATATAACTACTATAATACTGCCTCCTATATACAAGAATATAACTGCTATAATACTGCTCCTATGTACAAGAATATAACTACTATAATACTGCCTCCTATGTACAAGAATATAACTACTATAATACTGCTCCTATGTACAAGAATATAACTACTATAATACTGTCTCCTATGTACAAGAATATAACTACTATAATACTGCTCCTGTGGATGATGAGAGCAGTGCTATAGATGCAACTGATGACACATTTATAGATGTACAGGTAAGCAGACACCAGGTGTGACAGTCGCCTCTCTCTGTTGGACCTGTTCCTGACTAATCCTGCGTCTTGGCGTCTGCGGTGGAGATTGTCTTTGCTTCCTTCTTGGATCCTTTATTTCCTTGTTCCCTCTCCAAGCCTTGATACCTGTAGGTAAGGAGCCCCGTGTAACTGACGGCCGGGCCCTGCGGCTGCTCATGCAGGGACACGGATTTGGGTTTCCTCTATTTGTTCAGCGACTGCCTGGATAAACACGGAGCCTCCAATGTAAAGGGCACCCGGTGATCTTTCCTTGCGTCACGTTGTGTCGGTGGCTGTTTTTTTTTTTTTTTTTATTAAGCAGAATATCATTTACCATCATGTGTTTTGTGATTTGTGCCAAAAATAAATTTTAAAAAGAAACATTAAAAAAATAAAAAATAGTCAACCACAGATTTCTGAATTTCTAAGAAGGTGCCGGGGCCTGGTTATCCGTCTGCTGATTGCCGCCTGGCTAATAATTAGCGGAGCAGCCATAATGTGGGGAGCGGGCTCTGCGGGTATAAAGTCGACTTCACATTCACAGACTTTGAACTTCCATAAAGCTGCACTAATTGGGGGAACAATAACAGAATTATTTAATTGCTGCAACGTGTAGGGGAAAAGAATCATAAAGGACACTGTATGTGCTGTATACAGTGACTTGGTGATTTTTTTTTTTTTTTTTTTTTTTATTTCCATTTCATTTTTTTGGTTACTTTATTATATTTTTATATCTTTTTTTTTACATGTTAAATTTTCATTTTCCTCATTTTTTGTTTTATATACATTTTATATATTGTTTTTATTATATTTATGTTCTTTAGAATTTTTTTATTTCTCTATTTACATTTTTTTAAATTAGATTTCATAGTTAAATTTTTTTGTATTTTTTTTTTCAGTTGTTTTTATTATATTTATATATTTTTGGGACTGAAAGGGGTTTTCCAAGACTTTTATACCGATGATTTATTTTCAGGAGCTAAGAGAACATCTGGAACCAAGAGTGCTCTACTGGTCTTCAACCTTTGGCTTGTATCTTTGAGGTACATCAATGACATCTCCATTGAGTTTAATAGAGCACTAATATTCTGATTTGTCTTGAGACATTTCAGAAGGTAGCATCACTATGATTGGGGGAGGTATCTCAGAGCCACCCAACCAATTACTGGAACCCAGAAACCCATAGGGCTCTACGGGTCTTCAGCCTTTGGCTTGTATCTTTGAGGTATATCGATGACGTCCCCATTGAGAACTAATATTCTGATTTGTCTTGAGACATATACGAAGGTTCAGTACAAGAGGGAAGGGTCAGAGAGACGACTGCTATGCTAACCAGTATCTGGAACCAAGTGCTTTACGTCACCCTTTGGCTTGTATCTTAAAGGTATATAGATGACGTTCCAATTGTTGTTAGTGGAGCACTAATTTTCTGATCTGTCCTGAGACTTGTGAGAAAGTGGCATCAGTACGAGGAGGAATGGTCTGAGAGCTGAGAGTCCCATCACTCAGTATCTGGACCCAGGAAAAACCCATGGTGCTCTTCTGCTCTTCACCATTTGGCTTGTATAGTCAAGGTATATAGATGACGTTCCCATTGAGTTTAATGAAGCAGTAATGTTCTCATCTGTCTTGAGACTTGTGAGAAGGTAACATCAGTACGAGGAGGAATGGTTTTAGAGCTAAGAGTCCTATCACCCAATTTTTGGAACCAAGAAACCCATAGCGCTTTACTGATTTACTTTGCCTTTTGTTTTTGTTTGTTTTTTTGTTTTTTTTTTAAGTACCTCAATGACATCTCTATAGAATTGAGAACTAATACTTATGGCTGAGACCTAGCTAGAATTGGCTCATGATGCAGAACTTTCAACTGTTGGAAAGTTTCGTGGTCCGTTTTGGCCACCAAAGTTCTTCTGAAGGAGTCTTTGCCTTAAGTGGGCCAATTTTCACCCAACCTTTAGATGGTAAGCAGGGCAAGATTTGATAGGGACATTCATTCCTCCTTTGGGGCTAGACCACACATGACCCCCACCCCCTCCTGCCGTTCATCAGAACCTCATTGATCAGTGGCCATGGTGTCCTCTTCACTGATGGTAATGGGTGTTATAGACATAGGCAAGTATGTGTGGTCACCTGTGGCTACCATTGCCTTCAAGAAGAGGTTGGGTGGTGCGGGAGCCTTAGCTCCCCATGGTACATGCCCCATATGCCATGGGACAGTGGGTCAAAGTGGATGTTGTAAAAGGTATGTAATGCTGACTTTGAGAAAATATGTTTACCCGAGGGAATTACTGATCAGTATAGGAGAATATAGTAAATAGTCTACCTGTCCTATCTCTAGAGTCTCGGTGGATCCTTTGCCGCTCCTCAAAAGCCACTTTACCCCAAATAGATAAGATGCCGTATGGATGTCATAAACTAATAAAACTCCATTGTCCATACTTGGAATGTACAGTATCCATAGTCTCGTAATGGGTTTGAAGTTCCTTAAAGGCACAATCCTGCCCAGCTTCGTACATTGAGTGAAAACAATAAAGCTACAGTTGTTCAACACTGGATTTTTTTTTTTATTTCATACATTGAGGGGATACACCCAAAAAATCTAATGGGTCATCACATTGTGTAGTGAAGGATCCTAACCAGGGACCATCGCCAATAGCCTCAAGAAGGTCTTGTCCCAAGGGTCCCAAGTCTCCAGAAGGCACTGGGAACTTGATTTCGGTTTTTCATAAATAGGTTCCCAAAAAGAGCATTATTCCCCTTAGATTTTTGGTAGAACGACTTGTGTCCTTAGGGTCATTGTCTTGCTGCATGACCCACGTTCTCTTGAGATTCAGCTGACGGACAGGTGTGCTGACATTTTTCCTTTAGAGTTTTCTGGTATAATTCAGAATTCATTGTTCCATCAATGATGGCAAAGCAGGACCAAACCATGGTAGTCCCACCACATGTGTCACAGATGGGATGAGGTGTTTTCCTTTCCGCATTTTTAGTTTAAACCAAAAAAGTTCTATTCTGGTCTCATCTGTCCTCAAAACGTTGTACTATTAGTCTTCCGTTTCGTCCAAGTGATCTTTATAAACTGCAGACGGGCAGCATTGTTCTTTTTAGAGAGCAGCGTCTTTCTCCTTGCAGTCCTGCCATGCACACCATTGTTGTTCGGTGCAGGAGGCGGATTGGCCATAGACCTTACAGGGAAATTTCCCTGTGGGCCGATGCCCAGGGGGCCAGCCAATGTACGTTTTTGGGGATGTACTTTGTGCTGCTGGCAGTATACTGTGATGGACTGGTATTTGGCTCTGTTGGGGCAGTATAATGCGCCACAATATGTTATTGCTGACCCTGCCTTCCATCAATATGGACCCAACTACAAAACGGGGGCCAGTTTTAGTAATTTTTCCAGGGCCACTTTAAGTTCCCAGTCCGTCCCTGGTTCGGTGTCCTCCTGATGGATGAAGGTTAACATGTGAGAAGAGATTTTAGTCGCTTAGAGCTTACCTTGGGTTCCTTTGTGATCTTTTGGACTATTACACATCTTGCTCTTGGCGTGATCTTTGTTGGTCCTTCGCTCCTGGGGAGGGTGATAATGGTTTTGCATTTCCTCCATTTGTACTCGGTCTGACTATGGATTGGTAGAGTCCAGACTCTTTCGAGATGGTTTGTAACCTTTTCCAGCCTGATGAGCATCAACAACTCTTCTTCTGAGGTCCTCAGAAATCTCCTTTGTTCAAGTTCCACAAACGTGTCGTGAAGATCAGATTTTGACAGATTCCTGTTCTTTACACAAAACAGGTTGCCCCTCAAACCCGATTGTCATCCCATTGATTGAAATCACCTGACTCTAATTTCGCCTTCAGATTATCTGCTAATCCTAAAGGTTGACATACTTTTGCCTTATGACCAAGTCTAATATTTTTTTTTTACTCATTTGTTTGATTAGGTTATTTTTATCTATTTGTAAGATTTGTGTGAAAATCTGATTTTGTTTTAGGTGAAATGTATGAAGAAATATAGATTCTGAAAGTTTCACAAATCACTGCACATATATATATAATTTTTTTTTTTTTCATACATATATTTTTAGTGATTTCTGACGCCCCTTACGACCCAAACCTCCTCCTAAATTGGCCGTGTATTTTTTTGCCGTGGCGCTGGCCCCATCAAGGAAGAAGCAACGAGGAATCTCGATGTCCTGCCAAAGTGCTGGGGTGTTTGCACACACTCACCGCGCAGTGTGTACTTTTGGGGAATGTCTGAGCAGATTGTCGTGCGCAAGAGTTCGATCCCTTCGAGGAAGAGCGGCCGGAGGGAGAAAATCAGATTTTTTTTTTTTTTAAAGGGGCGACATACAGATGCCTGGTGATTGACTGTATGTCCATGTACACTACTCGGCATTTTTGATGCGGGTGAATGCAAAATGATACAATTTTTTTTTTTTTTTAATCATTATGTAAAGATCTGATAAGGAAAAATGTGCAGCACCATCTGTACATGTCACTTTAAATGACCTTTTTTTCATATTAAATCTACTGGTATTACAGTTTATAATATTATTATTTTATTTTTTTATTATAATTTTTTATTATATTTTTTTATTTTTTTAGTATTTTAATTATTATTATTATTATTATTATTATTATTATTTTAGGTTTTTTTTTTAAAAAAAAGCACCTGTTGGCAAGATCAACCTTACTTCCTGGTAGGTTAGACTCTGCTGATTATAAGCAGGATCAACCCTACCAGGCAGTGTGCCTCATTTTAAAGGGGTTATCAGAGACTTTTATACTGATGACCTATCCTCTGGAGAGGTCATCAATATCTTATCGGAGGGGGTCTCCCCCCCCCCCCCCAGGACCCCGCCAATCAGCTGTTTGAGAAGGCACCACGCATTCCTGTGAGCGCCACTGCCATTCTTGCAGCTTACCCAGCACAGCGCCGTACATTGTATAGTGGCCGTGCTTGGTATTGCAGCTCAACTCCACTCCCTTCTATGGGGCCGAGCTGCTCCTAGGTCATGTGACCGATGAACGTGACATCACTGGCCTAGGAAAAGCTGCGAGAAGGCCGCTGCAAGCACGGGTGACTTCTCAAACAGCTGATCAGTGGGGGTCCCGGGTGTCGGACCCCCACCGATCAGATACTGATGATCTTCTCCAGAGGCTAGGTCATCAGTATAAAAGTCTCCGAAAACCCCTTTAAACTAAGCACACTGCCTGGTAGGGTTAATCCTGCTTTTACTCAGCGGGATCCACTCTACCAGGAAGTAGGGTTGATCCTGCCAACAGGAGCTTTTTAAAAAAAAATATATACATGAAAGCAATAAAATAATAACCTACGATAGGGTTGATCCTGCTGACGAGCACTTAAAAAAAAATATGAGGAGCTAAAATATTTCCCCCTATTTCACCAAACTATTTCAATGTTGTAGCACCTGCAGAGAATAGATACAAAGTATCTGCTCTAGTTTTTTTTTTGCTGTTTAGTTGCCTTTAAGGAGTTAACCCATCGTTTCCCGCACACTATAACTTAGATTACACCACAGGGATGTGCCCGGGGCTGTATTAGTAGTCAGGGATAGACGTGCAGGTGATGACACAGCCTCATTAGGTAGGGGAGGCGTCTCCTGTGACTATCTAAGCCTCCGTCACCCCGGGGACTCGTCAGATCTCCTCTGGACTGGTGAGCACTGATTTTATTATACATTATGTTGTATTGTACGCTTTTTTTTCTGTATTTAAAGGGACAGTCATCTAGATGTAGGTACAAGGTCTAATAACACCTGTAAGCTCAGGTATGACTGGGGTGAACTGACTGTCCTACTCACGAGGTCCATGCAGCTGAGATATGAGGAGCTGTTTGCAAATAGCCCCTTATATCTCAGCCTCCTGGACCCCTGGAGTGTGTAGGGTTAAGAGTGGTTCATTATTATAATGTGTGGATTAAGTTGCAAGGACCTAAAAATTATATTTAAAGGGAATGTCCGCCTTGGTCAATCCAATGTTGTTACATGGGGTCCCTGATCATCATCAAATCACCGGTGTTCTTTCTCTCACTGAAATCCCCATCGATCAGCTGTGAGGTCTTAAGTTTTCCTGCAGTGCCACCACTGGAGACATGAGGTATTGCATCCCACCCATTGAAATGAATAGACTGTTCATGTAGTGTCGGGTCCTCCAGAGTGGAAGCTGCCCTCCAAAATGTCTGATGGAGGCGGTCCACCTTCAGAATGAATCCGTTGGGGATTGTAGTCCTTGTATGTTGTAAATATGTACCGTCTGTGAGGTCATCTCTATGAATTCCCGGTGATAAGCGTCTTTCCTCCTTAGATGATTCAGTCCAATTTAGGCGGACGCTCTAGCTTCCTGGCTTGCCAAATATTTTCATTAAGCCCGGGTTGCGTCACCCTCCGTGGCGTCCACGTTGTCATCTGGTAGATCCAGTACAATAAATGGCGCCATGTAGCTGTGACTACTATGGCTATAGAGAGGAGCAGGGGAGCAGCTACCAATGGGATTGCTGCTTTCAGTTTCTCACCTGCTCTGGCAAAATGAGAGCTGATTGGTTGTCATGGGCCCATACCTCTGAGGCCTAAAGTGGCGCCATCTGATGGTGGGCCAGAGGACTGCACTATGCAGTATTATGTGCACCCAGGCCCAGTGCTTGCTGGAATACACGAGAATAAAATGTAAACAAAATGACCTAAAAAAGGGCAAAAACAGGAAAAAGCGACACGTTAGATGCAATTTCACTAATTGCATTAGGTCTGATTTAATGCAATTATCTGTAACAATCGTGATTCGTTAGACGTCCCTGATGCAACAGAGAACAAGCCCCGGGCACTGACTGACCGATCCGGCATCTGGTGTACAGTGTAATCAGGTTAGGGAGATAAGACCCAGAGGTGGAAGACCTTCCATATCCAGAGAAGGTGGGGGCGTACAGGATAATAATGTATGTACACAGTGACTGCACCAGCAGAATAGTGAGTGCAGCTCTGGAGTATAATACAGGATGTAACTCAGAATCAGTACAGGATAAGTAATGTATGTACACAGTGACTGCACCAGCAGAATAGTGAGTGCAGCTCTGGAGTATAATACAGGATGTAACTCAGGATCAGTACAGGATAAGTAATGTATGTACACAGTGACTGCACCAGCAGAATAGTGAGTGCAGCTCTGGAGTATAATACAGGATGTAACTCAGAATCAGTACAGGATAAGTAATGTATGTACACAGTGACTGCACCAGCAGAATAGTGAGTGCAGCTCTGGAGTATAATACAGGATGTAACTCAGGATCAGTACAGGATAAGTAATGTATGTACACAGTGACTGCACCAGCAGAATAGTGAGTGCAGCTCTGGAGTATAATACAGGATGTAACTGAGGATCAGTACAGGATAAGTAATGTATGTACACAGTGACTGCACCAGCAGAATAGCGAGTGCAGCTCTGGAGTATAATACAGGACGTAACTCAGGATCAGTACAGGATAAGTAATGTATGTACACAGTGACTGCACCAGCAGAATAGTGAGTGCAGCTCTGGAGTATAATACAGGATGTAACTCAGGATCAGTACAGGATAAGTAATGTATGTACACAGTGACTGCACCAGCAGAATAGTGAGTG
Source organism: Rhinella marina (assembly GCA_900303285.1). Taxonomy (NCBI): domain Eukaryota; kingdom Metazoa; phylum Chordata; class Amphibia; order Anura; family Bufonidae; genus Rhinella; species Rhinella marina. The sequence goes on from ONZH01008949.1 coordinate 831,691, forward strand.
CAGCTCTGGAGTATAATACAGGATGTAACTCAGGATCAGTACAGATAAGTAATGTATGTACACAGTGACTGCACCAGCAGAATAGTGAGTGCAGCTCTGGAGTATAATACAGGATGTAACTCAGAATCAGTACAGGATAAGTAATGTATGTACACAGTGACTGCACCAGCAGAATAGTGAGTGCAGCTCTGGAGTATAATACAGGATGTAACTCAGGATCAGTACAGGATAAGTAATGTATGTACACAGTGACTGCACCAGCAGAATAGTGAGTGCAGCTCTGGAGTATAATACAGGATGTAACTCAGGATCAGTACAGGATAAGTAATATATGTACACAGTGACTGCACCAGCAGAATAGTGAGTGCAGCTCTGGAGTATAATACAGGATGTAACTCAGGATCAGTAAGGATAAGTAATGTATGTACACAGTGACTGCACCAGCAGAATAGCGAGTGCAGCTCTGGAGTATAATACAGGACGTAACTCAGGATCAGTACAGGATAAGTAATGTATGTACACAGTGACTGCACCAGCAGAATAGTGAGTGCAGCTCTGGAGTATAATACAGGATGTAACTCAGGATCAGTACAGGATAAGTAATGTATGTACACAGTGACTGCACCAGCAGAATAGTGAGTGCAGCTCTGGAGTATAATACAGGATGTAACTCAGGATCAGTACAGATAAGTAATGTATGTACACAGTGACTGCACCAGCAGAATAGTGAGTGCAGCTCTGGAGTATAATACAGGATGTAACTCAGAATCAGTACAGGATAAGTAATGTATGTACACAGTGACTGCACCAGCAGAATAGTGAGTGCAGCTCTGGAGTATAATACAGGATGTAACTCAGGATCAGTACAGGATAAGTAATGTATGTACACAGTGACTGCACCAGCAGAATAGTGAGTGCAGCTCTGGAGTATAATACAGGATGTAACTCAGGATCAGTACAGGATAAGTAATGTATGTACACAGTGACTGCACCAGCAGAATAGTGAGTGCAGCTCTGGAGTATAATACAGGATGTAACTGAGGATCAGTACAGGATAAGTAATGTATGTACACAGTGACTGCACCAGCAGAATAGTGAGTGCAGCTCTGGAGTATAATACAGGATGTAAACTCAGGATTAGTACAGGATAAGTAATGTATGTACACAGTGACTGCACCAGCAGAATAGTGAGTGCAGCTCTGGAGTATAATACAGGATGTAACTCAGGATCAGTACAGGATAAGTAATGTATGTACACAGTGACTGCACCAGCAGAATAGTGAGTGCAGCTCTGGAGTATAATACAGGATGTAACTCAGGATTAGTGTAGGATCAGTGATGTACAGTACTTTCATATTTACATTAGATTATATCTGTATATAACAGCGTTCTTACTCTTTAGTAGTGTTACTCCAAGCAGTACTGGTTAGTCTGGTTAGCTGCGTTTGATCCTCGGTTGGGACGTTTCCTGATACCACAGACAGGTTGTCTCTACCTTTCTAGATATAAACTTATCGGTTTCAAAGATCCAATCTGTACTTTGTGCCAGGAAAAGGCAAACACAACAGCCAGGGCCGTCCCCCGGGGCCACTCTTAGGATGGACAGATACTTATCTAATAAGATTCAGTTAGTTGGCTCTGCTCGTCTGCTGATGACGTCCAGGTGGAGCGTGTCCCTTATGTTATCTCCACCTTCCTGGGATCACTGCAGAAATAAAAGGGCTGGCAAGAGAGGCTGACGGGTGACAGCAGCGGATCACCCTGTCCGTGTAGAGCTACAGTGGCCCCAACCAGGGGTAAGTGCTGCGGCTCTCCGCTGTGCTCGGTGTCGCCTCCTGCTGGTTTGCTCATACTTTATACAAGGGGGAAGGGACGTGACAACTGCTGTGGACACACGTTGTACTTTGTTACATTGTATTCACATTTCTAGGATTCTTCTTACAGTCTGTTACATTGTATTCATCTCTGTAAGATTGTAGTTTATGTTGTATTCACATCTGCAAGATCTCATAGTTTGTTACATTGTTTCCAAAGAGACTAAATTGGGTTTTGTTTTTTTATACATAGGGTTAACAGAGGAATAGCGGTTTTTTGAAGACTCCCAAAATGTCCCACAACCACCACACCATGACTACGGCTGATCCCCACAGTGGTCACCACCATCCCACCTCGAGTGGACACGACCATGGTGGAGGAGACGGAGGAGGTGGATCCATGCACATGATGGTAAGTCTTTTGGGGGTGTCCGTGGGATCGTACACCTCTCTGTCCGACTCCTTTCATGGCACGAGGAGGCTTCTGTCTACTGGTGGGATCTCATGGGTGGTGTGTGGCCCTGACCCCTGACGTCTCCTCTTTGTTTTCCTCCACAGCACATGGCGTTTTATTTTGGATATGAGAACGTGGAGCTTCTGTTCTCAGGGCTGGTGATCAATACCCCGGGAGGTCAGTATGTGTGTGATCAGTTACTGTCATATGCTGCAGACCATACTAGGCAGAGGGAAGCCACGTATCTGCAGGATCAGACTGCATTGTGTTTGTTTGTAGTCTGTCACCATGGAAACGCTTTGTTCTGCCTAGTAGTTGTATACACAGATAGATTTGCAAAATTGGAAAAACAATGGGTCAGGCTGATACTAACCGGCGTCTCTTTCCGCCCTCCCTGGTATAGAAATGGCCGGTGCCTTCGTGGCCGTGTTTCTGCTCGCAGTGTTGTACGAGGGGCTGAAGATCGCGCGCGAATCCCTGCTCCGGAAGTCACAAGTCAGTATCCGTTATAACTCCATGCCAGTACCGGGACCCAATGGCACCACCTTGATGGAGACCCACAAGACTGTGGGGTAAGACGCGTTCCTTCACGAGTATCCGATTATACAACTACCCCCCCATATTCATATTTGACAAGTGAGCCCTTTAATTAGCAGAATGTGGACACCCCCTTTAAATCATGCCTCATCTTCATTTCTTCTCCAGACAACAGATGCTGAGCCTCCCCCACCTTTTCCAGACGTTTCTCCACATCATCCAAGTCGTGGTCAGCTACTTCCTCATGTTAATATTCATGAGCTACAACGCCTACCTGTGCATCGCGGTGGCGGCCGGAGCTGGCACCGGCTACTTCTTCTTCAGCTGGAAAAAGGCGGTGGTGGTGGACATAACCGAACATTGCCATTAACGAAGAACCGCCCCCCAAAGGGCTTGAGTGATGGATCATCTGGTGACGCCGGCAAAGAGCTCCGCCTCTCTCAAGGAGACGAGTGACCAATCCAACAGACTCCACCAATGCCTTTTTTTTTAATAATTTTAATATCACCACTGTAATTAACGTCACAGCGACGTCCTCGTGGTCATCGAGGTTTCCTTGGCCAGCAATGGATTTCTGATGGAGTATTCCTTTAAGAAAACCTGTCCATTTCTCTGACCAGGACACTTCAGATACTCAATGCTTCCCTTAACCAGTAGGGGGCCCCATTAGATCATGTGAAGCCTTAAATTCTAGCTTGGTGGATTCTTATTGGCCATTCCTCGAGACATTGCTTCAGTCCTTATACAATCAATGCCTCTTCTCCTAATTTTGATTCTTCTCTAATTTCGATCCCTATTATATGTGATTAGGAAATATTCAGTAATTGAGATCGCCACCTATGTGGATACAGTCAAAGCATGGTTTGCCAGGGGCACATTAGCCCCTCCCCTGCTTAGTCCTGCCCCCAAGGAGCAGTCAAAAAGTTGTATTTAACCTTCAGTAATATTGATATCACCACCTGTGCAGTTCTGTCCAATCATGGTTTGCCAGAGATGTGGAAGCCCCTCCCCTGGTTAGTCCTGCCCCTAAGGATCAGTCTAAGATTACCACTTAAGTGTTTGTAGTCCTGTCGTGGTTTGGCAGTGGCATGTAAGCCACTTTCCTGCTTAGTCCTGCCCCCAAGGATCAGGCAAATATTTCTATTTAATATTCAGCAAGTGGGGTCACTGCCTATGTGATTGAAGTCCAGTTATGGTTTACCAGTGGAATGGAAGCCCCTCCCCAGCATAGTCCTGCCCACGAAGAGCAGTCAAAGCCCCCCCCTCTCCATTTACATATTTTGACAAGTAGGTGCAGTATTGATAATAGAATGAAGAACGAATGAAGCAGTCACGTAGATGACCTTTAATATAGACGACTGAAATCTACATTTTTGAAGTTTCACGTTTTTTTATTTAAAAATCTTATTTTGTTTTGTATTTTTTTTAGTGTAAAAAAGCAAACGTTTTATGAATGTTTGTTTTTTTTTCCAATAGTTGAAGCCTCAAAAAAAAGAAAATATTCAATCCTTTTAATAAAATATTAATAGTGAACATTTTGCTAATTTGTGGTTTCCAACTTTTTATTTTCCAAGCTGGATGTGAGTGACATCTTGTGGTGGATGTTGGTATTGCAAATAGGTGCTGTTATAGTGGGGAAAAAAAGTATTTAGTCAGCCACCAATTGTGCAAGTTCTCCCACTTATAAAGATGAGGTCGGCCTGTAATTGACATCATAGGTAGACCTCAACTATGAGAGACAAAATGAGAAAACAAATCCAGAAAATCACATTGTCTGATTTTTAAAGAATTTATTTGCAAATTATGGTGGAAAATAAGTATTTGGTCACCTACAAACAAGAAGATTTCTGTCTCTCACAGAACTGTAACTTCTTCTTTAAGAGGCTCCTCTGTCCTCCACTCATTACCTGTAGTAATGGCTCCTGTTTGTTATCAGTATAAAAGACACCTGTCCACAACCTCAAACAGTCACACTCCAAACTCCACTATGGTGAAGACCAAAGAGCTGTTGAAGGACACCAGAAACAAAGACCTGCACCAGGCTGGGAAGACTGAATCTGCAATAGACAAGCAGCTTGGTGTGAAGAAATCAACTGTGGGAGCAATAATACAAGACCACTGATAATCTCCAAGATCTCACCCCGTGGGGTCAACATGATCACAAGAACTGTGAGCAAAAATCCCAGAACCACATGGGGGGACCTAGTGAGTGACCTGCAGAAAGCTGGGACCAAGGTAACAAAGGCTACCGTCAGTAACACACTACACCGCCAGGGACTCAGATCCTGCAGTGCCAGACATGTTCCCCTGCTTAAGCCAGTACATATCCGGGCCTGTCTGAAGTTTTCTAGAGAGCATTTGGATGTTCCAGAAGAGTATTGGGAGAATTTCATATGGTCAGATGAAACCAAAGTAGAACTGTTTGGTAGAAGCACAACTCGTCGTGTTTGGAGGAGAGTGAATGCTGAGTTGCATCCAAAGAACACCATACCTACTGTGAAGCATGGGGGGGGGCAACATCATGCTTTGGGGCTGTTTCTCTGCAAAGGGACCAGGACGACTGATCCGTGTACATGAAAGAATGAATGGGGCCATGTATCGTGAGATTTTGTGTGCAAACCTCCTTCCATCAGCAAGGGCATTGAAGATGAAACGTGGCTGGGTCTTTCAGCATGACAATGATCCCAAGCACACCGCCAGGGCAACGAAGGAGTGGCTTCATAAGAAGCATTTCAAGGTCCTGGAGTGGCCTAGCCAGTCTCCAGATCTCAACCCCATAGAAAACCTTTGGAGGGAGTTGAAAGTCCCAAAAACATCAGTGCTCTAGAGGAGATCTGCATGGAGGAATGGGCCAACATACCAGCAGCAGTGTGTGCCAACCTTGTGAAGACAGAAAACGTCTGACCTCTGTCATTGCCAACAAAGGATATATAACAAAGTATTGAGATGAAATTTTGTTATTGAACAAATACTTATTTTCCACCATAATTTGCAAATAAATTCTTTAAAAATCAGACAATGTGATTTTCTGGATTTGTTTTCTCATTTTGTCTCTCATAGTTGAGGTCTACCTATGATGTCAATTACAGGCCGACCTCATCTTTATAAGTGGGAGAACTTGCACAATTGGTGGCTGACTAAATACTTTTTTCCCCACTGTATTCTGCCCCAATCTGAATTTGTGGAAAAAAAAAGACAGCAGGATTTCAAAGATGTTTCCAATAAAATGCCAATAAAAATCTATATCGTTCTGAAATCTTGTTATGTAGAGGAAGTTGAAACCTGTTACAACAGGATCGGGTATTAGTAGTAGAGCATTATACTACATATAGCAAATGATGCATCTGTGATGCTCTGCTTCAGAATAAGGAGCGCTGCTCTGGAGGTCATATGAAATATGGTTTTGCTAAGAAGGAAATGATGGATCTGTAATGCTCTGCTACAGGATACGGAGCACAGCTCTGGAGGTCATATGAAATATGGTTTTGCTAAGAAGAAATGATGGATCTGTAATGCTCTGCTTCAGAATACAGAGCACAGCTCTGGAGGTCAAATGAAATGCGTTTTTACTAAGCAGAAGTGATACGTCTGATCCTCTGCTCCAGAATAGTGAGTGCAAGTCATATGAAATGAAATATTGGTTTATTAAGCAGAAATTATGTGTATGGCATCTTCTTCTCCAGAATACTGAGCACAGCTCTGGAGGTCACATGAAATGTAATATGGTTTCACTAAGCAGAAGTGATGTGTCCGTGATCCTTTGCCCTATAAGTCATATGAAATGAAATATGGTTTTACTAAGCAGAAGTAATACGTCTGTGAACCTCTGCTCCAGAATAATGAGCGCAGCTCGGGAGGTCACATGAAACGTAATATGGTTTTACTAAACAAACGATGCGTATGGGATCCTCGGCTCCAAAATAACGAGCACAGCTCTGGAGATCATATGAAATGAAATACGGTTTTACTAAGCAGAAGTGATGCACCCGTGATCCTTTGCTCCAGAATACTGAGCGCAGCTCTGGAGGTCACATGAAATGAAATATGGTTTTACTACGCAGAAGTGATGCGTCCATGATCCTCTGCTCCAGAACAGTGAGCGCAGCACTGAAGGTTGTATAAAATTAAACCGAACGCACATTTACTAAGCAGAAGTGATGAGTCTGATGGTCTGCTCCAGCTGTCCCTCCATACATGATCCCGAGAATGGAGCCCCAAAGTCTTATCTTCCGCCCCCTCCCCCACAGATGTTAAAATTCAAAGTTTCCAAACTGTGTGGTGTGACTGTTGGGTTTGGGCTGCGGCTTGTACCCGATCCTGTCATGTATGGTCTGAGTCCGTGAGTCGGCGCTGAGGGGGGCAGCGGCAGCGTCCGGCTCGCTGGATGAGAGGTCCACCTCCTCCCGCTGCTTCTTCCGACTCTGCAGAAAGAAGAAGACGACACTAGATGAGTAATAGATCAGACCCTGAGATAACAGACCTGACAGTTCTCACAGCTGAGGGTTTGCTACAGTTGTACCCAGGTTAGATCATCCCATACATCAGCAGCACAAATCTCTCCTGTCCTGATAGTTGTGTTACAGATCATTGTCTGTGTGCTGTGAGGCCCCTAGATGTTTTCACTCACTGACAGCAAGCAGATATCTTGCAGCTGGCGAGGATTTGATGCACACAGTCTATTAGAAAAAGGGAGAATTATACATTATTTAAAGGAATGTGTTCTAGAATGAAAGCTGCTCATCCAGAAGCGATTTTCTTCTGCAGAATTGCAGTGACATTTTCCCACCACATGGTGTCACTGTAGAGCAGCTGTTCTGTTCAGGCCAAGGACAGAAGAGGATGAGGGTAGTGGTTGTTGCCTCTCTCACCTCTAGGTCCTTCCGGATGCTCTCAAACTCCTCGATGTCGTCCAATTTCAGCTCCAGGCGGGTGGGCTTCCTGCGCAGCATCTTATAAACTGCAGAGAAGGAAGAGCGGTTACTGTAGAGTAGTAATGAAACTACAACTCCCATCAGATACTGGCAATTGAGCGCAGAACTCATTGTGGTGAACACGAATTATTGTCCCAGCCATTTCATATCCTGTGAGATACTGTCTGCTGAGCTGCTGTATCTAATCCTATCCTGTGTGATACAGTCTGCTGAGCTGTGTATCTAATCCTATCCTGTGTGATACAGTCTGCTGAGCTGTGTATCTAATCCTATCCTGTGTGATACAGTCTGCTGAGCTGTGTATCTAATCCTATCCTGTGTGATACTGTCTGCTGAGCTGCTGTATCTAATCCTATCCTGTGTGATACAGTCTGCTGAGCTGTGTATCTAATCCTATCCTGTGTGATACAGTCTGCTGAGCTGTGTATCTAATCCTATCCTGTGTGATACTGTCTGCTGAGCTGTGTATGTAATCCTATCATGTGTGATACTGTCTGCTGAGCTGTGTATGTAATCCTATCCTGTGTGATACAGTCTGCTGAGCTATGTATCTAATCCTATCATATGTGATACGGTCTGCTGAGCTGTGTATCTAATCCTATCATGTGTGATACTGTCTGCTGAGCTGTGTATCTAATCCTATCATGTGTGATACTGTCTGCTGAGCTGTGTATGTAATCCTATCATATGTGATACTGTCTGCTGAGCTCTGTATGTAATCCTATCATGTGTGATACTGTCTGCTGAGCTATGTATCTAATCCTATCCTGTGTGATACTGTCTGCTGAGCTATGTATCTAATCCTATCATATGTGATACTGTCTGCTGAGCTGTGTATCTAATCCTATCATGTGTGATACTGTCTGCTGAGCTATGTATCTAATCATATCATGTGTGATACGGTCTGCTGAGCTAGGTATCTAATCCTATCATGTGTGATACTGTCTGCTGAGCTGTGTATGTAATCTTATCATATGTGATACTGTCTGCTGAGCTCTGTATGTAATCCTATCATGTGTGATACTGTCTGCTGAGCTATGTATCTAATCCTATCATGTGTGATACGGTCTGCTGAGCTGTGTATGTAATCCTATCATGTGTGATACTGTCTGCTGAGCTGTGTATCTAATCCTATCATGTGTGATACTGTCTGCTGAGCTGTGTATCTAATCCTATCCTGTGTGATACTGTCTGCTGAGCTATGTATCTAATCCTATCCTGTGTGATACTGTCTGCTGAGCTATGTATCTAATCCTAGCATGTGTGATACGGTCTGCTGAGCTGTGTATGTAATTCTATCATGTGTGATACTGTCTGCTGAGCTGTGTATCTAATCCTATCATGTGTGATACAGTCTGCTGAGCTATGTATCTAATCCTATCATGTGTGATACTGTCTGCTGAGCTGTGTATGTAATCCTATCCTGTGTGATACAGACTGCTGAGCTATGTATCTAATCCTATCATATGTGATACGGTCTGCTGAGCTGTGTATGTAATCCTATCATGTGTGATACTGTCTGCTGAGCTGTGTATCTAATCCTATCATGTGTGATACTGTCTGCTGAGCTGCTGTATCTGATCCTATATGATACTGTGTGCTGAGCTGTGTATCTAATCCTATCCTGTGTGATACTGTCTGCTGAGCCCAGTGTATCTAATCCTATCCTGTGTGATACTGTCTGCTGAGCTGAGCCCAGTGTATCTAAGCCTATCATATTTCTTACTATCTGCTAAGCCCAGTGTAAGTCTAAGCAGAGCTAGGAGGAGGATGTATCTAAGCCATGGCCTCACTGTCACAGCGCCCCCGTACCTTACCTCTCCCGCACTCCTGGCAGCCGCGCGTTCAGCAGTCGCGCTACTTCCGCCCTTTTCTGTGACTTCCGGTTATATCGTCACTTCCGCACAGCTGACCCGGAGGCAGTTGTTGTAACGTGTAGCGGCCGCTTGAAAGCACAGAACAGGTAATTTCCATGATTTCTCCGGTTACTGTCGCTGCTCTCCCCGCAATCCTGCGTGTTATGTTACAGGTATAAAGTGTGGGGTCGCAGGAGCTCCAATTACCCCCCAGGTGTCAGTTCTCAGTCTCTGAGGCGTCTTCTCTGTAATATCTGTTACTGGGAGAGCTGGGTGAACACCAATATAGCTGCCATTACTGGTTGTCACCCGGCTGTCCTAGACTCCTGACGAGTAATCCTGCCTTCTAATGTATTATACACCAAAGAGTGCAGAGGCCACAACCGCGGGGGCGTCACTGGACACGGAGCCCCCTCCAGAGCCGAGCCAGGTGGTAAAATAATAGCTGAGTTCAGGACGTCCCCAGAAGTAGCCGGAGACACTGAGAACTTATACAGACCCCAGACCAAACCCCATAAACTGATATAGACCCTAGACCAGACCCCCTAAACTAATACCAGTCCCAGATCAAACCCTCTGAACTAATACAGACCCCTAAACTGATACAGACCCCAGACCAGACCCCCCTAAACTGATACAGACCAGACCCCCTTAACTTATACAGACCCCAGACCAGACCCCCTTAACTTATACAGACCCCAGACCAAACCCCTTCAACTGATACAGACCCCAGACCCCCTATAAACTAATACACGGCCCTGGACCGGACCCCCTAAAGTAATACACAGCCCCGGACCAGACCCCCCTAAACTAATACACGGCCCCGGACCAGACCCCCCTAAACTAATACAGAGCCCCTGACCTGATTGCCTAAACTAATACACAGCCCCGGACCAGACCCCCCTAAACTAATACATTGCCCCGGACTGGGCCCCCTAAACTAATACATTGCCCCGGACTGGGCCCCCTAAACTAATACACGGCCCCGGACTAGACCCCCCTAAACTAATACATTGCCCCAAACTGGGCCCCCTAAACTAAGACACGGCCCCGGACCAGACCCCCCTAAACTAATACACGGCCCCGGACCAGACCCCCCTAAACTAATACACTGCCCCGAACCAGACCCCCTAAACTAATACACGGCCCAGGACCAGACCCCCCTAAACTAATACACGGCCCCGGACCAGACCCCCCTAAACTAATACATGGCCCCGGACCAGACCTCCCTAAACTAATACATGGCCCCCGTCCAGACCCCCCTAAACTAATACACGGCCCCGGACCAGACCCCCCTAAACTAATACATGGCCCCGGACCAGACCTCCCTAAACTAATACATGGCCCCCGTCCAGACCCCGCCAAACTAATACACGGCCCCGGACCAGACCCCCTAAACTAATACACTGCCCCGGACCAGACCCCCCTAAACTAATACACGGCCCCGGAGCAGGCCCCCCTAAACTAATACACGGCCCCGGAGCAGACCCCCCTAAACTAATACACGGCCCCGGAGCAGACCCCCCTAAACTAATACACGGCCCCGGAGCAGACCCCCCCTAAACTAATACACGGCCCCGGAGCAGACCCCCCTAAACTAATACAGAGCCCCTGACCTGATTGCCTAAACTAATACACAGCCCCGGACCAGACCCCCCTAAACTAATACATTGCCCCAAACTGGGCCCCCTAAACTAATACACGGCCCCGGACCAGACCCCCCTAAACTAATACATTGCCCCAAACTGGGCCCCCTAAACTAATACACGGCCCCGGACCAGACCCCCCTAAACTAATACACTGCCCCGAACCAGACCCCCCTAAACTAATACACGGCCCAGGACCAGACCCCCCTAAACTAATACATGGCCCCGGACCAGACCCCCCTAAACTAATACATGGCCCCGGACCAGACCTCCCTAAACTAATACATGGCCCCCATCCAGACCCCCCTAAACTAATACACGGCCCTGGACCAGACCCCCCTAAACTAATACACGGCCCCGGACCAGACCCCCCTAAACTAATACATGGCCCCGGACCAGACCTCCCTAAACTAATACATGGCCCCCATCCAGACCCCCCTAAACTAATACACGGCCCTGGACCAGACCCCCCTAAACTAATACATGGCCCCGGACCAGACCTCCCTAAACTAATACATGGCCCCCGTCCAGACCCCGCCAAACTAATACACGGCCCCGGACCAGACCCCCCTAAACTAATACACTGCCCCGGACCAGACCCCCCTAAACTAATACACGGCCCCGGACCAGACCCCCCTAAACTAATACACGGCCCCGGACCAGACCCCCCTAAACTAATACACGGCCCCGGAGCAGACCCCCCTAAACTAATACATGGCCCCGGACCAGACCCCCCTAAACTAATACATGGCCCCGGACCAGACCTCCCTAAACTAATACATGGCCCCCATCCAGACCCCCCTAAACTAATACACGGCCCAGGACCAGACCCCCCTAAACTAATACACGGCCCCGGACCAGACCTCCCTAAACTAATACATGGCCCCCGTCCAGACCCCCCTAAACTAATACACTGCCCCGGACCAGACCCCCCTAAACTAATACATGGCCCCGGACCAGACCTCCCTAAACTAATACATGGCCCCCATCCAGACCCCCCTAAACTAATACACGGCCCTGGACCAGACCCCCCTAAACTAATACATGGCCCCGGACCAGACCTCCCTAAACTAATACATGGCCCCCGTCCAGACCCCGCCAAACTAATACACGGCCCCGGACCAGACCCCCCTAAACTAATACACTGCCCCGGACCAGACCCCCCTAAACTAATACACGGCCCCGGACCAGACCCCCCTAAAACTAATACACGGCCCCGGACCAGACCCCCCTAAACTAATACACGGCCCCGGAGCAGACCCCCCTAAACTAATACACGGCCCCGGAGCAGACCCCCCTAAAACTAATACACGGCCCCGGAGCAGACCCCCCTAAACTAATACACGGCCCCGGAGCAGACCCCCCTAAACTAATACACGGCCCCGGAGCAGACCCCCCTAAACTAATACACGGCCCGGAGCAGACCCCCCTAAACTATACACGGCCCCGGACCAGACCCCCCTAAACTAATACACGGCCCCGGACCAGACCCCCTAAACTAATACACGGCCCCGGACCAGACCCCCCTAAACTAATACACGGCCCCGGACCAGACCCCCCTAAACTAATACACGGCCCCGGACCAGACCCCCCTAAACTAATACATGGCCCCGGACCAGACCCCCCTAAACTAATACACGGCCCAGGACCAGACCCCCCTAAACTAATACACTGCCCCGGACCAGACCCCCCTAAACTAATACACTGCCCCGGACCAGACCCCCCTAAACTAATACACGGCCCAGGACCAGACCCCCCTAAACTAATACATGGCCCCGGACCAGACCCCCCTAAACTAATACATGGCCCCGGACCAGACCTCCCTAAACTAATACATGGCCCCCATCCAGACCCCCCTAAACTAATACACGGCCCAGGACCAGACCCCCCTAAACTAATACACGGCCCCGGACCAGACCCCCCTAAACTAATACATGGCCCCGGACCAGACCTCCCTAAACTAATACATGGCCCCCATCCAGACCCCCCTAAACTAATACACGGCCCTGGACCAGACCCCCCTAAACTAATACATGGCCCCGGACCAGACCTCCCTAAACTAATACATGGCCCCCGTCCAGACCCCGCCAAACTAATACACGGCCCCGGACCAGACCCCCCTAAACTAATACACTGCCCCGGACCAGACCCCCCTAAACTAATACACGGCCCCGGACCAGACCCCCCTAAACTAATACACGGCCCCGGACCAGACCCCCCTAAACTAATACACGGCCCCGGAGCAGACCCCCCTAACTAATACACGGCCCCGGAGCAGACCCCCCTAAACTAATACACGGCCCCGGAGCAGACCCCCCCTAAACTAATACACGGCCCCGGAGCAGACCCCCCTAAACTAATACACGGCCCCGGAGCAGACCCCCCTAAACTAATACACGGCCCCGGAGCAGACCCCCCTAAACTAATACACGGCCCCGGAGCAGACCCCCCTAAACTAATACACGGCCCCGGACCAGACCCCCCTAAACTAATACACGGCCCCGGACCAGACCCCCCTAAACTAATACACGGCCCCGGACCAGACCCCCCTAAACTAATACACGGCCCCGGACCAGACCCCCCTAAACTAATACATGGCCCCGGACCAGACCCCCCTAAACTAATACACGGCCCAGGACCAGACCCCCCTAAACTAATACACTGCCCCGGACCAGACCCCCCTAAACTAATACACTGCCCCGGACCAGACCCCCCTAAACTAATACACGGCCCCGGACCAGACCCCCCTAAACTAATACACGGCCCCGGACCAGACCCCCTAACTAACACGCCCGGACCAGACCCCCCTAAACTAATACACTGCCCCGGACCAGACCCCCTAAACTAATACACGGCCCCGGACCAGACCCCCCTAAACTAATACACGGCCCCGGACCAGACCCCCCTAAACTAATACACGGCCCCGGACCAGACCCCCTAAACTAATACACGGCCCCGGACCAGACCCCCCTAAACTAATACACTGCCCCGGACCAGACCCCCCTAAACTAATACACTGCCCCGGACCAGACCCCCCCTAAACTAATACACTGCCCCGGACCAGACCCCCCTAAACTAATACAAGGGCCCGGACCAGACCCCCTAAACTAATACAAATGTAGACCCCAGGGGTGCAATATGAATGAGACCTCGCTGAGTAGTTTGGCAGATAGACCGTGTGGGAAAGCTGGGTGACTTCTGCTGAGGATTCTCCTCTCTGTCTTCATCCACAGATCCAGACATGTCGGACGATGAGGGCGCTCCGGTGGTGAAGAAGTCTCGTATTTTCTATGGCAGCTTGGCGGATAAAGAGAAGGATCGGATCTCCAAGGGGGAGTTTTCAATGGGGAGAGCGGCGGTGAAGGCCGGGATCGAGGCCGGGAACATCAACATCGGAGGAGGTGACTGAGACCTTGCTGATACCTCACTGCTTCAAGGGTGGAGAGTGACACTAATCCAGGAGGAATGACGAGCTCGGCAGTTTTGTGCTCCAAATCCTCACCATTTTCAAGATCTCTGCTTACTGTCAGTGAATGGAAGCATTCCTGTTTACATCCCAAGGCTGAAAAATACCTCATTATTCTCCCAGCTGTGGGGCTGATTCCATAGTATCCAAACTTGACAAGCCTTTGTCCCTCCAGACGGATACATTTTACCTGCGCTGATACATTGTAACAAACCACCAGGACAGGAGAGAGGTGTGCTGTTGATGTGTACGGCTCTCAGAGGATTATCTGGACTGGATACAATTGTAACAAACCCTCAGCTTTGAGAACGGGACAGGTTTAGCTTCTGGATGTAAATGAGAATATTCCCTTTTACTGACAGCAAGCAGAGATCTTGAAAGTGATGACAAATTAAAACGCAAAGTCTGTTAGAAAGTTGCAGAACTTTATTTTATGGAGATTGAATCTTTTTTTGGGGGGGTCCTTATTTCCATCAAGCCCCCAAAGTACAGGGCAGATCGGTGGGTGGAGGCCCGTCTTTGCCCCTAGGGGGCGTCACATTGATGGCGACCAGCGCGTGACCATCCGAGTCACGTTCAGTGGCTGATAGGACCATATGACTCTGTCTACTGATCTGCAGCCTTATTCTGCCTAGTGTCAGTCTTCACTGTGGTTCTGTCATTCTATTCATATACCAGGAAGACCGCCATGAACAGCACAGTAGGTCACATGCTGACAGTAGGGTGTTGTGGTTGTAATTAGGCTTAGAGTATCCCTTTAATTCTGCTTCCTCCTCAGGGGAGTCCTTCGACCTAGAAGAGCACATCAGCGAGAGGCAGGCGGAGGTCCTCGCCGAGTTCGAGCGCAGGAAGCGAGCGCGACAGATCAATGTGTCCACTGACGACTTGGAGGTCAAGGCCTGTCTGAGGGCCCTCGGGGAGCCCATCACTCTGTTTGGAGAGGGGCCCGCAGAACGGAGAGAGAGGTGAGAGAACACAGGGCGGTCTCTGGTATGAAGGAGGACCCTCATGGCGGTGGTTAATGGTGCACGGGACCTCCAGACTCTTGTTTTCCGTTCTGTCATATACTCCCCATCTTCAGCACCTCTGCTTGCTGTCAGTGAACACCCACTCTGATAATGTCCTACTCGTGAAGGACTTGTTACAGTGTATCCGAGCTGTCTCTTCTAACACACCCTGTTCTTGTGTCAGTTGGACATAATGACAGCAAGCAGAGATCTTGAAAATGATGAGTCTTGCACAAATGATTTATGTAAATGAACCGTTCTACTCTGCAGGTTGCGAAATGTCCTCTCCGTGGTCGGCACAGACGCCCTGAAGAAGACGAAGAAGGAAGAGGAGAAAGCCAAGACGTCGAGTGAGGAGGTACGATCTAGGGCGTGTTCACACAGGGGATTGTACTGGGGGGTTTATTTTGTGTTATACTTCACAGCTGTATTCACAGTTCTGCTGCTGCAGAGGTGAAATTCCCCAGCATTACCTGCTTGTTCAGAATCTGCTCAGTGGTAGCTCTGGTGATTTGCATTCTTTACAGCAGGAAACCTAATATTTGACACCCCCATTGTGACTAATAGGGACAAATCATCAGTATGTTTGTCTGTAACAGCAAGCAGCAGAATAGTGAGTACAGCTCTGGAGTATAATACAGGATGTAACTCAGGATCAGTACAGGATAAGTAATGTATGTACACAGTGACTGCACCAGCAGAATAGTGAGTGCAGCTCTGGAGTATAATACAGGATGTAACTCAGGATTAGTACAGGATAAGTAATGTATGTACACAGTGACTGCACCAGCAGAATAGTGAGTGCAGCTCTGGAGTATAATACAGGATGTAACTCAGGATCAGTACAGGATAAGTAATGTATGTGCACAGTGACTGCACCAGCAGAATAGTGAGTGCAGCTCTGGAGTATAATACAGGATGTAACTCAGGATCAGTACAGGATAAGTAATGTATGTACACAGTGACTGCACCAGCAGAATAGTGAGTGCAGCTCTGGAGTATAATACAGGATGTAACTCAGGATCAGTACAGGATAAGTAATGTATGTACACAGTGACTGCACCAGCAGAATAGTGAGTACAGCTCTGGAGTATAATACAGGATGTAACTCAGGATCAGTACAGGATAAGTAATGTATGTACACAGTGACTGCACCAGCAGAATAGTGAGTGCAGCTCTGGAGTATAATACAGGATGTAACTCAGGATCAGTACAGGATAAGTAATGTATGTACACAGTGACTCCACCAGCAGAATAGTGAGCGCAGCTCTGGAGTATAATACAGGATGTAACTCAGGATCAGTACAGGATAAGTAATGTATGTACACATTGACTGCACCAGCAGAATAGTGAGTGCAGCTCTGGAGTATAATACAGTATGTAACTCAGGATTAGTACAGGATAAGTAATGTATGTACACAGTGACTGCACCAGCAGAATAGTGAGTGCAGCTCTGGAGTATAATACAGAATGTAACTCAGGATCAGTACAGGATAAGTAATGTATGTACACAGTGACTGCACCAGCAGAATAGTGAGTGCAGCTCTGGAGTATAATACAGGATGTAACTCAGGATCAGTACAGGATAAGTAATGTATGTACACAGTGACTGCACCAGCAGAATAGTGAGTGCAGCTCTGGAGTATAATACAGGATGTAACTCAGGATCAGTACAGGATAAGTAATGTATGTACACAGTGACTGCACCAGCAGAATAGTGAGTGCAGCTCTGGAGTATAATACAGGATGTAACTCAGGATCAGTACAGGATAAGTAATGTATGTACACAGTGACTCCACCAGCAGAATAGTGAGTGCAGCTCTGGAGTATAATACAGGATAAGTAATGTATGTACACAGTGACTGCACCAGCAGAATAGTGAGTGCAGCTCTGGAGTATAATACAGGATGTAACTCAGGATCAGTACACGATAAGTAATGTATGTACACAGTGACTCCACCAGCAGAATAGTGAGTGCAGCTCTGGAGTATAATACAGGAAGTAACTCAGGATCAGTACAGGATAAGTAATGTATGTACACAGTGACTGCACCAGCAGAATAGTGAGTGCAGCTCTGGAGTATAATACAGGATATAACTCAGGATCAGTACAGGATATGTAATGTATGTACACAGTGACTGCACCAGCAGAATAGTGAGTGCAGCTCTGGAGTATAATACAGGATGTAACTCCGGATCAGTACAGGATAAGTAATGTATGTACACAGTGACTCCACCAGCAGAATAGTGAGTGCAGCTCTGGAGTATGATACTGGATGTAACTCAGGATCAGTACAGGATAAGTAATGTATGTACACAGTGACTGCACCAGCAGAATAGTGAGTGCAGCTCTGGAGTATAACAGAGGCGTAAGTTATAAACTCAACAATATCTGGGGAGGGATAAGTTACACAGTAGTAATTGTCTAATAGACTTTGAGTTTCGGTTCATCACCATCTTCAGGATCTCTGCTTGCTTCATTACTCATCTGATTTCCTGCTGTGTATCAGTCAGCACAGTCCTCTGTGAGCTAAGCCCAGCTCCAGCGCAAATCTTTCTCCTGTCCTGATACTCGGATGTGACATGTATGGGACAGGAGTGCAGGCTGTGATCTCCATCTGCGGTAAATGTTTGAGGCCAGGAGGATGTAAACTAGAATCTGTCCCTTCACTGACAGCCAGCAGAGACTTTGAAAGTGGAAAGGACCTGAAACAAAGTATGTTACAAAGTTGTAGAACATTTCCTCATATGATGATTAATGTAACACTAAATGATCCCTTTAAGAAGAGCAGAGTCTGAAGCCTCAAAGCTGCATTGCATTCTGGGAACTGCTCTAGGTAATGGTGGATCTTTTATATTTCCTCAGTATCAACACACTTGGTATCATGAGGGGCCCAACTCGCTGAAAACCGCACGACTATGGATAGCGCGATATTCTTTACCACGGTATGTAGAATAATTGGTAGTATCGTCCTTAAAGGGTTATTCCCATCTTAAACAATGGGGGCATATCGCTAGGATATGTGTGCGCATGCGCAGCCGCCCTCCATTCATTTCTACGGGGCCGCCGAAAATAGCCAAGCGCTGGCTCTGCTATTTCCGTCGGCTCCATAGAAATGAATGGGAGCGGTGGCCGCAGATGTGCAGTGCAATGGGAGCAGTGGGGAGCTGCACCTGGTGGTGGCTGGATCCCGGGAAACCCGGGGTCCTCCAGGCGCAGCGCTCCTGCTCCGTTCTCGATATAGGTGCGGGTCCCAGAGGTGGGACCTGCACCTATCAGACAATGGGGGCCTATCCTATCTATATGCCCCCATTGTCTAAGATGGGAATACCCCTTTAAAGGGTTTTTCCAGGATTTTGCCCTCTTTTGCCTAGCCCAGGGATGCTCAACCTGCGGCCCTCCAGCTGTTGCAAAACTACAACTACCACCGTGCCCTGCTGTAGGGTGTCTGGGAATGATAGGAGTTGTAGTTTTGCACCAGCTGGAGGGCCACGGGTTGAGCATGCCTGGCCTAGCCCTCAGAGCGTGTGATGCATTCTGCTTACCTGCTCCCTGGCTCCATTTGGAGATTTCCCTGTTTACTTCCGGCTGGGAGTCGGATAAAGTCGTGCACACTGCTGCAGCCAATGACTGCTCCCCAAACGTCTTGGGAACACATCACTGCTGAGGCCAGTCATTGGCTGCAGCGGTGCGTGTGACCCAGTCCGTAATCTAGCTGGAAGTAAGCAGGCTGGGGACTGGAAGATTGCTAGCGACCGGAGCAGGTGGGGAAAAAAAAGGGGGGGGGCAAATCCCTTTAAAGGAGCACTCCATTCAAAATACACCATGTTGTGTCTAGTATGGGGCCTTCGAGGCGGAGCATGACACAAGGTGCTTTTTGAATCCATGCCTCGGCCCTGTATAACTCAGCGTATCCATTTTGCCCGGAGTGTTTCTTAGATCTTGGAATGGAAGCAGCCATGATGTTGGTTGCAATCATTCCCCTCCTCTATATATACTACAGGGGTCAGCAGCCTCCAGCTGCCGTGAACTATAAGTCCCAGCATGCTCTTCTATGGGAGTTCTGAGAACAGCCCAGCAAGTGTGCATACTGGGAGTCGTAGTTTCACCACCGCCGATCCCTGATATTCTGTACACGTGTCTGTTCCCCTGCAGGGCAGCACAGCGACTGGAAAACGCGCGGGAATACAGGAACATCCCGGAATCCATCAGAACATCCCAGAAACAAGATCTGCACAAGGATCTGCGAGTGAGTAGGATGGAGGCGGACACCGTGCAGCGACCATTGTATTAGCGGAGTACTCCAGTACTTGCGGATTAAATATGTAGCGTTTGTGCAGTATCGGGTAATGTTCTTTGTACTGCAAGATCTCTGCTTGCTGTCAGGAAATGATTATCATTTAGCTTACATTCAGCTGCAAACCAGACCTGACCTTATGCACAGTTGAGTGTTTGTTACACTGTTCCAGTATGAGATCCATCAGTTTTCCATTCAGGACAGGAAAGAGATTTGTGCTGCCGTGTTTAGTACTAACTGCACTGTTACATTGTAACAAACCATCCGTTGTGTGAGCTGGATGGAAATGGGAATGTTTCCATTTACTGACCACATGCAGAGATCTTGAAAATGGTGACAAACTGCAGCATATGTATAGATTTGGGGTACAGGTTTGTTTGTTTGTCCTCATCCCGTGGGGGAAGGGTCATCCTCTTCCTGCTCAAGCGCTAAGGTTCTTTTCTTGCTCCGCAGTCCACGAACAATTTCTGCAGTCAGATCGGAGACGACCGCCCTCTGTCCTTCTGTCACTTTAGTCCCAACTCCAAGCTCTTGGCGACGGCGTGCTGGTAAGTGAGACTGTTCCTTTAAGACTGAGCCATTTCTGTCGGGAGGTACATCTGTATGACCGGCCTCGCTGCAACAAGGTCTAACCCAACTGCAGCTGCATACGACCTCCGGTCTGTGGAAGGCACTGTGATGTCGAGGGTCAGACGGCGGACACGAGAGGTGCAGGACGTTCTCCTCTGCATTTTCATATATGATATACGCGCTTATGATTGTGCAGTTCCTCTAATCCGGCGTCCGGTCGTAACTCACATCTTGGATTTTTCTTCCCAGGAGCGGACTCTGCAAACTGTGGTCAATTCCAGACTGTCGGCCTATACGGACTTTAAGAGGTAACTGGCGCCTAGAGGGGCAGAATAAGATGCGTGATCTCCAGACTGTGGCTCTCCATGCTGGGAGTTGTAGTTTCCCGCACGTTCAGAGAGTCACAGGTTGAGGTTTATGGCGTTACAGGATACATATGAGACGTTCACTATAGGGTTAATACAGTCAGGATTTCCGTTTTATTTCCCAGGGCACAACACAAACGTAGGCGCCATAGTCTTTCATCCCAAGTCCACGCTGTCGCTGGATGAGAAGGACGTAAATCTGGCGTCCTGCGCCGCAGATGGGTCTGTCAAACTGTGGAACCTGGAGAGGTGAGCGAACTGTGTGCACACAGCGCAGGCGTTACGGGAAATCGAGGGGACTACTGCCCGCCGTGGGGTTACGATGTGTAGTGCTGGTGTGTCTTAAAGGAACACTCCAGGCGAAAATTACAGGCCGTGGTTTTCCTAGTGCAGGATCTGAGGAGGCGGAGCATGGCACACACAATTTGTCATGCTCCGCCTCCTAGGACATTAAAAATACAAACAATGTGACACAAGTTTTCCGTGACATGTCGCCATGAATCCTTTTTGTCATGTGACACATCGCCATGTAGCCCTAGCCATAGGCTGCATTCACACGTCCGCATCCGTTCCGCAATTTTGCAGAACGGGTGCAGACCCATTTATTTTCAATGGGGCCGCAAAAGATGCAGACGGCACACTGTGCGCACTTCCGTTCCGCGGCCCCGCAAAAAAAATAGAACATGTCCACGGACAAGAAAAGGCATTTCTATTTTAGAGCCGGCCATGTGCGGTCCGCAAAACACACACGGACGTGTGAATGGACCCTTATACATACTCTGTTTTTCGGTTTCTTGCTGTCAATGAATGGAAACCTTGATTATGGAGGGCTTGTTACAAGTGAGAGCGCGCTGATACACTGTAACGATCCCTGCCCCATGTTTGTTCACTGTTGGCAAGCAGAGGTCTTGAGACACAGATAGCTGCAGAATACAGTGACAGCGCGTGACTCTGGAGCTGTGCCGTACCTCAGGGGCTCCCCAGGGTTTTGTACACTGCAGGTACCTACCATGGGTATAGGCCCGGCCTCCGGGAATTGGTTTTTACTATCTTGTACCTGAGCCTTCACTTCTGTTTTCTAAGGCAGTCATGTGTGAGAGAGGCTTCTGGAAAACTCCCACCACAGTGACATAAAGCACCGCCGCCCTTATAGGATGGGTTCCCCCACATCGTCCTTGTGTTTTTCCCATGTGTCCCCATTATGGCTCCACTATACGGCCCCCGTGTCTCTTATGTGACTCCTCAGCATTGTCTCCTGCGGTTGTCCCTATGTGTCTTCCACGGCCCCTATAGGGTGGGCTCTTTTCCTAAGCTGCCTGCGTGGCCCCCATAGAGCACACACTTCTCCTGAGTTACCCCTATATTTCTCCTATGGTACCTATAGAGTGGGCTGCTCCCCTGAGTCATGTTGTCCCTATGTGTCTCCTGTGGCCCCTGTAGAAGCTCTTCTCCTGAAGTGCCCCTATAAAGCGTATTCTCTGGATTGTCTCCTGTGGCCCCTATCGCCTGCTGGATTCTGAGCTCCGCATATGTGTCTCCCACAAAGCAGGCCCTTCTGATGACCTGACCCTGTGGCCCCTGTAGAGCGGGTTCTTCTACTGCGCTTGCCCCTAGATGTCTCCTGTGGCCCCATAGAGCGGGCTGCTCTCATGAGCTGTCCCTTTGACCTCTATAGAGCGTATTCTTCTGCATTGTCCCCCATGTGTCTCCTGTGGCCCCTATAGAGCGGGCTCTTCTCATGAGCTGTCCCTATGACCCCTATAGAGCGTATTCTTCTGCATTGTCCCCCATGTGTCTCCTGTGGCCCCTATAGAGCGGGCTCTTCTCATGAGCTGTCCCTATGACCCCTATAGAGCGTATTCTTCTGCATTGTCCCCTATGTGTCTCCTGTGGCCCCTATAGAGCGGGCTCTTCTCGTGAGCTGTCCCTTTATCCTCTATAGAGGGTATTCTTCTGCACTGTCCCCTATGTGTCTCCTGTGGCCCCTATAGAGCGGGCTCTTCTCTTGAGCTGTCCCTATGACCTCTATAGAGCGTATTCTCCTGTGGCCCCTATAGAGCGGCCTCTTCTA
This sequence comes from Rhinella marina, assembly GCA_900303285.1. Taxonomy (NCBI): domain Eukaryota; kingdom Metazoa; phylum Chordata; class Amphibia; order Anura; family Bufonidae; genus Rhinella; species Rhinella marina. The sequence goes on from ONZH01008949.1 coordinate 854,705, forward strand.
TTGAGCTGTCCCCTTGACCACTATAGGGCATATATTCTGCAGTGTCTCTTGTGGCCCTTATAGAGCAGGATCTTCTGAGCTGCCCCTATGTGTCTCCTGCTCAGCTGCCCCTGTGGCCCTTGTAGAGAGCATTGCCCTGCCCTGCATGTGCTGCAGCTGCACTGATTGTGCCGCTAATCCCGAGGACAATAAGCTCATGTTGTAGCAGAGTAGAGATGGCAGGTGCTCCTCAGGAAACAAAAGGAAAGGGAGACTGGGCTCCTGAGCCCCCCGCGGTGCCACCCGGCCTCTCTGGACATGGACACAGTCATGGGGGAGGGGTGATAGATGACATTTTGGGCTCTGAGCGGCCGGTGATGAGATATTATAATCTGCTCTCATTTGTCTTTCCTGAAGAGCAGCGAGCGCGTCCCGTTTAATATGATGGCGGACGCGCTCTCATTACAGCTGCCGATGAGTATTCTTCTGGCTTCTCCTCGTTAAGTAGTAAAACCTCAGTCCCTGTAGTACTAATTAGTGCTGACGATGGGGACGGGAACCGTTGTCCTGGTGAATGATCCCCGCAGGGAACGGGTGATCTCACCCTCTACCTGCAGACCCTGCAGTCGTGTGTGCCACGGCCGCTCGTACCCCGCAGGAATCAGTATCACTGAGCTTAGACGCCGATCCCGTCAGCACGTGGATCTGAGTACAGGTGATTTCTTCTGCATACGCGGGAGTAAGGGCCGGATGGCCCCTTAAAGGGAACATCCATTCTTGAACACCATTTTAGTTTTTTTCCCGCCTAAATAGGTCCAGCTTTTGTGCCAAATTTTCTAGAAGCCAGGGCCTCCACTAGGGGGAGCTGTATACAGTTCTATTGAACTCCATAGTAAAACAGTCTGCAGTACGCTCCTGAGCTCCCCCTGGTGGTGGCAGCAGGCAGTCAGAACTTTGTCGTTTAGCTCTTTATCCCAGCTCTCCTCTGATACACGCAGTAATCGCTTTGTCTCTCTCCGCAGTGATGAACCAGTTGCAGATATTGAAGGACACACTGTGAGGGTGGCGAGAGTGACGTGGCATCCATCCGGGCGTTTTCTGGGCACCACGTGGTACGTAGGACACTAAATGTTGACTATACAATGGCTACATAACTAAGAGGCGGGATTTACGTGTTTTTTTTTTTTACCCTCTTTAGCTATGACAAGTCCTGGCGCTTGTGGGACCTGGAGGCGCAGGAGGAAATTCTGCATCAGGAGGGTCACAGTAAAGGGGTGTATGACCTCTCCTTCCACACTGACGGCTCCCTTGCTGGTACCGGGTAAGAGACACGACGGTATGATCACGATCTGAGAAGCAGACGGAGGCGCATCCTGATCACAGATGTGATGCACGGGATTTAGGATAGATGCATTGCCTGCAGGAAAACGTCTAGTACCTGACCCTCACTTCTGCCTCCTGCCAGTCACTCCCGGGTGGGATTAATTGGGGGAGGGGAGAGGGGAATTGATTTATTTTTGGTAAGCTGCACCCTGTCCCAATGGGAGGACTCTCATGACTCAGAGGCTGCAGATATCGCTGCATTGCTGGGGATTATGGGAAATGCCTGTTTACACTTATTTTTTGTTCTCTCCATACACAGAGGTCTGGACGCCTTTGGCCGAGTGTGGGATTTGCGGACCGGTCGCTGCATTATGTTCCTGGAAGGTCACCTCAAGGAAATCTACAGCGTCAACTTCTCTCCGAATGGGTATGATGAAAACACAAAATTCCTTTAATCCACCGTTAAAGGGGTACTCCAGCTCTATCCAGTGGTTATCGTCGGCACTCCCATAGAAATGAATGGAGAAGCAACACACTTTTCTCACCAGCAGCTCCACCCATTTCAGGGGGGGGGGGCTTCAAGGGGTTTGTGGCCCCTATAGGACCCCCACCAATCTGATATTTATCTTTCTATAACCGGAATACCCCTTTAATGGAGTTTTCCCACTCCATTCACCTCTATGGTAGAAGTGCTCTGCTATCTCTCAGTCTCATCAAACCGAATGGCGCAGCGGACACGCATCCTTCGATCGGACCACCGCCAATCAGACACGTATCCCCTACCCTGTGGCTAGGGGATAAGTTATCATGGGATATCCCCTTTAACAGTACTTTAGCAAGACCTCCAGGTTAACAGTCCAGTAAAAAACAAGACCTGCTGCTCTAGTTGGGCGAGATTCTCAGATGCCAGATTAACCCCCTAACTGTTTTGCCCGAGTCCAGCTCGGGCAATGTGAAAAGTAGCTAACTGGAGGGGGAGGGCTGCTTTAGATGGTGATATCTCCTCAATGGTAGCAGCTAGAAAGATGCAACTGGTCTTGTATGAAAGCTCACAGTCCAGGCTTTCAAAAAAGACCAAACAGCTAAAGTCCAAGCAACAGAGGAGAAATCACTGTTAGAAATCAAGTTGGGAATAATCGCGAGTAAAACCTGTTTTTACTTTCATTTTCAGCTGCATTCACAGCATCCCGATTTCTATCAGCGATATCTTCCTCTGTCCTGAACATATTGCTGTCATTTTGATATTGTCTGAAAGCTTGGGATGTTTGCTTTCAAACAAGATCAGTTGCATGTTTCTAGCTGCTACCACTCAGGAGGTAGCAGCATCTACAGCAGCCCTCCCCCTCCTGTTAGCTACTTTTCCCATTGATGGAGCTCCACTCTGGCAAAACAATTAGGGAGTTGGAAGAATGTTACTGCAGCGAGGCAGAGATCCGGTCGTCTTACCCGCTTCTTTTCCGCCAGGTTTCACATTGCTACGGGCAGTGGGGACAACACCTGTAAAGTGTGGGATCTCAGGCAGCGGTGCTGTATCTACACCATCCCAGCGCACCAGAATCTGATCAGCGCAGTCAAGTTCCAGCGTAAGTACAAGGAACGGGCAACTGTATCCCTCCAGGTGCTGCAGAGCTACAACTCCCATCAGGCCCTGACAGCCATCATCAGGGCACGGGGAAGAGTTGTAGTTTTCCAACACTTATGGTGCCACGCGTTATTTTGGGGATTCACCATAGATGGGACCCTTGTCAGTAAGATATGGATGGCCTGAAGATAGGCCATCAATATAAAAATCCTGGACAAGCCCTTTAAACGATGACCTTTTGGTTGCCTGCAGCCGCCACAAGATGGAGCTGTTTGTTGTCCCCAATGCAATATATATAAAAACCTGAACAAACGCTCCTTCTAGTGGCGGCTGCAGTGAAGCGCGCCAGTCTACCCAGTCTGTGGTTGTGACAGATTCTCCTGCCCCACCACCTCTGTTCTTCTTCCTTACAGCCACAAACGGACATTACCTGCTGACCGGAGCATACGACAACACGGCCAAGATATGGACGCACCCGCTATGGTCTCCTCTGAAGACACTCGCCGGTCACGAGGGGAAAGTGATGGGCGTGGACATTTCCTCCGACGGAGAACTAATCGCCACCTGCTCCTACGACAGAACTTTTAAGCTTTGGATGGCAGAATAAACATTGGGCTCAAAAGTCATGTGATCTCTCCGGCTGTTGTGAAACTACAACTCCAAGCATGCCCAGGAGAAGCTGGTAGTTGTAGTGCTGCAAAGGCTGGAGTCTGACATAGGAGAGCATCGACTTTTCATTAGTGGGTGTTTTGGGTTTTTTTTTTTAATCCGCTTAACCCCTAAGTGACCAGCCTGTTTTGGGCCTTTTTTTTTTTTTTTTTTTTTTGTCGCCTTTCAAGAGCTATAACTTTTTTTTATTGTTTTCGGGATTTTACTACTGATGACGTATCCTCAGGATTGGTCATCAGTATCTGATCGGTGGGGGTCTGACTCCCGTGACCCCCGCTGATCAGCTGTTTGAGAAGGCAGCGGCGCTCCCATGAGCGCCGCTGCCTTCTCTTAGCGTTTCCTAGGCCAGTGACATCACGTTCATCAGTCACATGACCTAGGAGCAGCTCAGCCCCATTTAAGTGAATGGAGCCGAGCTGCAATACCAAGCACGGCCACTATACAATGTACGGTGCGGTGCTTGGTGAGCGGGGAGAAGGAGTGCCGGTACCTTCTCAATCAGCTGATCGGCGGGGGTCCCGGGTGTCGGACCCCTACCCATCAGATACTGATGATCTATCCCGAGGATCGATCATCAGTAGTAAAATACTGGAAAACCCCTTTAAGGCCCCATTTACACAACCGTATGAATGGGGCCGTATCTATCCGCAAAATTGCGGGAATAGATGCGGCCCCATTCAGCTAGCTCCGTGCTGCGGCTCTTTTGAAGCATGTCCTATACTTGTCTGTGCGCACGGACAAGTATAGGCATTTTCAATGGGGCCGCACGGCGTGTGTTCCGAGCGCTGCGGTACACACCAGGCGGCCTCCGTATATTTGCGGGTCCGCAGTAATGCGGGCCCGCAAATATACGTTCGTGTGAATGGACCCTTAGTCTGTGTAGCCGTATGAAGGCTTGTTTTTTGCGGGACAAGTTGTAGTTTTTAATGGCGCCATAACTTTCTGATGAACTTTTATTAACTCTTTCTGGGAGGCAGATGGGGGGGGGAAAAAAAGCAGCAATACTGCCAATGAAATTGTGTTCAATTTTAGGCATAAATAACAGAATATCTTTATTCTGTAGCAATACCAAATACATGTAGGTTTTTTTTTTGTGTTTTAATACTTTTTTTTTGGCAATAATTACCCTTTTTAAAAAATAAATAAATAAAAAATCTTTTTGTATCGCCGCTTCCCAAGACCCTTAACTTTTTCTTTTTTCTTTCTATGGAGCTGTTTGAGGGCTTGATTTTTGCGGGACGACTTGTAGTTTTCATTGCTATCATTTTGGGGTAAATTACACTTTTTGATTGCTTGTTATTAACCCCTTCACACACTTCGATGTACATGGGGGAATGTGGTCTTTTGCCACATCCCCATGTACGTGTTCTGATTGGAAGGGTGCAGGAGCTGCGCCTGATCAGGGCCACGGGCCTGGCTGTTACTGACAGCCGGCCCCCCTGCTGTATCCGCTGCATCGCTGAATAAGCCGATGCCGGACGGATTAACTCTTCAAATGCCGCGGTCAGCGCTGACCGCGGCACGTGCAGGGTTTACAGAGGGAGGGGGCTCTCCCTTTAACCCCATCGGTACCCCACACGTTGTTGACAGGGGGTCGATGGCAGCCCCGATACCTTACACAGGCATGGGAGCCTGCCATCTACGGAAGCCCAGGAGATCCAGGCAGCTGTCAGCGTCTTACACTGTAATACAAGCATGTATTGTACCGCGTTGAAGCAGGGATCAAACCCTAAAAAGTAGGTCCGTAACGACTGACTGAAAATGTCACATGATCTACCCCGTCAGGTGAACGCTGTTAAAAAAATAAATAAATAACTGTCAAAATGGCCATTTTTTGGTCACCATGCCCAAAAAAGTGATCAAAACATCATATGTACCCAAAAATGGTACCAATAAAAACGTCAGCTCGTCCTGCAGAAAACAAGCCCCTGCACAAGACGATCAGTAGAAAAATAAAAAAATATACATTTCAGAAAATAGACACAAAAAAAATGATTTTCTTATTTTCAAAAATGCTTTTATTGTATAAAACTGAAATAAAAATAAAATAAAAATACACATTTGATATTGTCACGTCCGTATCAACCTGCTCTATGAAAACAACATATGATCTATCTGCTCAGGAGAACTCCTTAAAAAAAAATAAAAACTGTGCCGGAACAGCCATGTCATGGTTACCTTGCCTCAGAAAAAGCGTAATATTGAGCTATCAAAAAAATCATATGTACCCCAAAATGGTACCAATAGAAATGTCACCTTATCCCGTAGTTTCCAAAATGTCACTTTTTGGGAGTTTCTACTCTAGGGGTGCATCAAATGCGACATGGCAACGTAAAATTATCCAAGTGAAATCTGCCCTTCAAAATCCACATGGTGCTCCTTCCCTTCTGCACCCTGCCGTGTGCCCGTACAGCAGTTTACGACCACATGCGGGGTGTTTCTGTAAGCTGCAGAATCAGGGTAATAGATAGAGTTTTGTTTGGCTGTGAACCCTTGCTGTGTTACAGGAAAAAAAAATTGAACAATTTGCAAAAAAAAGTGAGATTTTGAAATTTCACCTACATTTTCCTTTAGGCTAGGGCTACACTGCTACATGTCGTGCGACAGTTTTTATAATAATAGTCTACGGTGTCGCACTGCGGCATGCTGCGACTGCGACGCGACAGTCGCTGAAAAATCCATATTGAATGTGTTTTTTGCGACTGTTGTGTCGCAGACGCAGCATGTCACAGTGCGACACCATAGACTATCATTCTAAAAATTGCCGCGCGACAAAATGTTGTGAGATACATGTCGTTGTGTAGCCCTAGCCTTATAGGGGTTGTCTCACTTCAGTAAGTTGCATTTATCATGTAGAGAAAGTTAATACAGGACACTTACTAATGTATTGTGATTCTCCATATTGCCTCCTTTGCTGGCTGGATTCATTTTTCCATCACATTATACACTGCAATACGACCACCCTGCAATCCATCAGTGGTGGTCGTGCTTGCACACTAAAGCTAGTGCATTCTCCTATATTGTGCAAGCACGACCACCGCTGATGGATTGTAGGGTGGTCGTAACTATGGAAACGAGCAGTGTATAATGTGATGGAAGAATGAATCCAGCCAGAAAAAGGAAGCAATATGGAGAATCACAATGCATTAGTCAGTGCCTTGTATTAAAGAAGAACTCCCGCTAAAATTTTTATTCTCTCACCTGTTAGAAAGGTGCATGATATAATCTGTAGTGAATGTCATCATCTTATCAGAGAATGTAATTGTGAGTAATAACCTCTCTTCTTATTGTAGCTGGGTCATGTGACCAACTCCCTGACCTCCAACTGACCCAGGACAGGAAGCCAGTCACTGCTCTATTCATTCCTATGAGACTCAAAGTGAGGCTCCCATAGGAATACATAGAGAATTAGACTTCCTGTCCACACATAAGGTGCTGTGTGAGTTGGTGAGTCTAATTCCTAGTCACATGACACATGAGAAACTTCAGGATTATATAAGTCAAAAATACAGACACTGGTAAGAAAATGACATTCACTACAGATTACATCATGTACATTTCTAGCAGGACATGGAATAATTTTTTTTGCAGGAGTTCTTCTTTAACTTTCTCTACATGATGAATGCCATTTGCAGAAGTGACACAACTGCGTTAATTCTTGTGGAATACCTAAAGGGTTAACAAAGTTTGTAAAATCCGTTTCGATTTACCTTGAGGGGTGTAGGTTCTAAAATGGGGTCATTTATGGGTGGTTTCTAATATGTAAGCCCCACAAAGTGACTTCGTATCTAAGTTTAGTACTTAAAAAAAGTGGGATTGGAATTTTTTTTTTTTTTAATTTTAAAATTGTTTCTAAAAGTCAAAGCCTTAATCTGAAAAATAAAATGACATTTACAAAATGAAGCCAACATAAAGCAGACAAATGGGGAATGTTATGTAATTATTTTATGAGGTATCACTCTACGTCTTAAAAGCGGAGGGATTCAAATTCAGAAAATAGCGAATTTTTCTAGATTTTCTGTCAATTTCGGGGTTTTTTTTTTTTTTTTAAATAAATGTAAAACATATTGAATCAAACTTACCACTAACATAAAGTACAATGTGTCACGAGAAAAAAAAAATCTCAGAATGGCTTGGATAAGTAAAAGTTTTCCAGAGTTATTACCATGTAAAATGAAACAGGTCAGATTTACAAAATGTGGCCTGGTCCTTATGGCTGGCTTGGTCTTGAAGGGGTTAAGTTTTTTTTTTGGTGGCAACTAAGAATAAATTAGCAATTCTGGCTTTTTTTTTTCTTTTTTTTTTGGTACGGCATTCACCGTAGGGGATAATTTTACATGATATTTGTGTATTGCTGGTTGTTACTGACGCTGCGATGCCAAACATGGGGGAGATTTCCTGGAAAAGAGGATTTTCAATGGAAAAAAAGCATATTTTTAATTGGAATTATTTAATAAATGTTTTTTATTTTTTTACTTTTTTTTTTTTAACTAATCATCCCACAAGGGGACTATAACAGGCGATCCTTTGATTGCGTCTAAAATACAATGCTCTATCCCTATTAACTGCATTTTAATGTCATTGCTATACTGACCGCCTGCTGGGGAACACTCAAGGCAGGCTTGGGGCCTACACCAGGTCCCAGTCTGCCTCTAGACACATCGGCACCCCACGATCGTATTTGCTGGGGGACAGAGGGAGTCAGACTCTTACATGTGGCAGGTGTCATTGCTCGTGGCATGTAAGGGGTTAAACAGTCCAGATCCGCGCTCATGCCGGTCCGGGCTGTAGGAGCAGGAGCGCGGCTCTCTGCTGCATGGGGAAACTCGTGCAGCGCTTAGAAAGGGCCCTTAGTGATCACCGTAAAAAGGCATATGGATGGTCACTAAGGGGTTAAAATAAATCCTTATTTTGTATTGGAGGCTCGAGCTGTCTCCTCCTGGCACAAAATGTGATTTAAAGGGGTGGACGGATCACGGACCCATTCAAGTTGAAAGGGTCTGGACCTGTCTACGGAATCCGCATGGGTGTTGCCCGTGCATTGGGGACCGCAAATTGCTACTCCCGAGACCCCCACCAATCAGATGTGACATTGGTCACATGACCTAGGCGCAGCTCAGCTCCACTGAAGTGAATGTGGCTGAGCTGCAATACCAAGCACGGCCACTGTACTATATAGGGCGCTGTGCTTGGAAAGCTGCCGGGAGCCCGCAGCACTCGCCAAAGCTTCCTGAAACAGATGATCGTGGGGGTGCCGGGACTCAGCCCCCCGCCAATGTGATAATGATGACCTATTCTGGATAGTCCCTTTAATGGGAGTTGTCCAGGATCAATAAAACATGGCTGCTTTCTATTAAAGGGGTTTTCTGTGATTGTACTACTAATGACCTATCCTCAGGATGGGTCAACAGTATCTGATCGGTGGGGGTCCTACACCCGGGATCCCCGCCGATCAGCTGCTCCCGTGAGCACCGCTACCTTCTCCCCACTCACCAAGCACAGCGCCATACATAGTATAGTGGCTGTGCTTGGTATTGCGCTCAGCCTCATTCACTTCTATAGGGCTGAACCGCTCCTAGGCCACGTGACCGATGAATGTGATGTCACTGGCCTAGGAAAAGCTAAGAGAAGGCCGCGGAGCTCACGGAAGCGCCAGTGACTTCTCAAACAGCTGCTCGGCGGGGGTCCCGGGTGTTGGACTCCCACCGATCAGCTACTGATGACCTATCCTGAGGACAGGTCATCAGTAGTACAATCCTGGAAAACCCATTTAACAAAAAATATAAAAATAGCGCCACACCTGCCCACAGGTTGTATGTGGTATTGCAGCGGCAGCCAATTCACTTCAATAGAGCTGCAATATCCGACACAGCCAATGGCCAGGCGTGGCGCTGTTTCTAGAAGAAAGCCGCCATGTTTTTTCTAGTCATGGACATCCCCTAAATTCTCACCTGTTAAAGGGAAACTCCACCTCTCGTAAAACTCCACACGGCATGAGCTTAGAATATTGAATGCTGCTCTGGATGGGACTAGAGTACAAGATAAATCAAAGTCATTCTAAAGTTACACAACATTTTATGAGGATTTAAAGTACAAAAACTGTTCATTTGGGGCACATGATTTGTTTTGTTTTTTTTTTTGGGGGGGGGGGCAGGTATAGGATAAGACTCTTTATACTGCAGAAGGTTTATTAGGAACACTGAGCGCATCCTTTATCATGGTATGTACAGGGTATACGTGTATTACGAAAGTCATCACTCGATGCGTCGTCCTCCAGAACAAACGCATCGCGGTAGATCCCATTCCACTTTGTGGGGGTCACCCCGGTCCCCACAGTAACTTGCGGGTCCAGAAAATGGAAAAGATCAGCAGCATACTGACCAACAGCATAGTCATCATCAGGTAGGAGAACATACGGAATTGGGGGTTCCGCAGACACTGCCAGGAGTCGTCGTCAGAGGGAATGGTGGTCGGGGGCGTCGGTACCTGAGTCTGTTGAGTCTCATACGTGGAGTCCGTGTCCTGTCCGCCGCTGAGTGTATAGACCGAGGGGGGACGGTGAAAAAAGTTCAGTCTCCGGCTGTCTCTAGCGGAGAGTCCGTGCTTCTGCGGCTCCAGTTTGAGGTGGCCGAGGACGGCCATGTTGGTGGGGAGGTCGGTGATCACCTGGTCCAGGCGTAACGTGGTGGTGTGGCGGCACAGCGGGCAGTGAAGGCGGTTTCTCGTCTGGGTTACGAAGCTCAGGTGGGCCAGACACTCCATGCAGAAGGTGTGCTGGCAGCTCAGGAGTTTGGGGGTACGGAAGGTATTGTTGTATGGATTCCAGCACACGGGACACTCGGATTCCAGGTCGGGTTTGGAAGCGTCCGCCATGTTTGTGGGTCATCTACAGCTCAGGATTCGGAGCAAGCCGATTCTAAAAATGTACAAAACCAAGAAATGAGGCATAAAGGCGACTCTAAGTCATCCCCGCCCGTCACATCCAGTTACAAAATCAGTACTCATGCACACGACCGTATGTATTTTGCTTTTCGCAAAAAACACGGATGACGTCTGTGTGCATTCCGTGTTTTCCGGAACGGCTGGCCCCTAATAAAACAGTACTGTCCTTGTCCATAACGCGGACAATAATAGGACACGTTCTATTCTTTTGCAGAACGGACATAAGGAAACAGAATGTACAAGGAGTAACTTCCGTTTTTTTGCAGGCCCATTAAAATGAATGGTTCCACAAAAAAAACGGAACGGACACGGCAAGAAAATACGTTTGTGTGCCTGAGCTCTTAAGGCGAGGCCAATGTTTCGGTCTCCATCCAGCTGGAAGGCTGAGATCCAGCAATCCCACATCTTCTCTTACAGGCCGTGAACGAGGTCTTGGTGGACCGAAACGTTGGCCTCGTTCTCCGCGCCATATTGGGTCGAGCACCACCATACGTGATCTGTGGAGCGCCAACCATCCTCTTTTTTGCAACCCCTAAAAACTACCATGGACTTTGACCACCATAAGGTCTGAACTATCTCTGTGTCCACAGAACTTTGCTCCCATTACACAGCGGTCACCACGACCATCTGCTCAGGAAGCGCGGCAGCAAGGTAAACATGGGGAACGGTCTGTGCAACCAAACTTTCTACCACCGCGCGATCAGCCGAGGAAACCCCAACAAGGAGATGAGTCATTGTCAATTATTATCTAAAATATCTCTTTGGGGTTCAGGGGAACGTGCCAATACCGGGGAGTGCAGCAGGACGACGGCACGGCAATACCGGGGAGTGCAGCAGGACTACGGCACGGCAATACCGGGGGTGCAGCAGGACGACGGCACGGCAATACCGGGGGTGCAGCAGGACGACGGCACGGCAATACCGGGGGTGCAGCAGGACGACGGCACGGCAATACCGGGGGTGCAGCAGGACGATGGCACACCGATACCGGGGACTGCAGCAGGACGACGGCACGGCAATACCAGGGGTGCAGCAGGATGATGGCACGCCAATACCAGGGGTGCAGCAGGACAAGGGCACGGCGATACCGGGGGGTGCAGCAGGACAACGGCACGCCGATACCGGGGGTGCAGCAGGACAAGGGCACGCCGATACCGGGGGGTGCAGCAGGACGACGGCACGGCAATACCGGGGAGTGCAGCAGGACGACGGCACGGCAATACCGGGGAGTGCAGCAGGACGACGGCACGGCAATACCAGGGGTGCAGCAGGACGATGGCATGCCGATATCAGGGGGTGCAGCAGGACAAGGGCACGCCGATACCGGGGGGTGCAGCAGGTCGACGGCATGGCAATACCGGGGAGTGCAGCATGACGAGGGCACGCCGATACCGGGGAGTGCAGCAGGACAAGGGCATGCCGATACCAGGGGGTGCAGCAGGACAAGGGCACGCCGATACCGGGGAGTGCAGCAGGACAACGGCACGCCAATGGGAAGGGGGCAGGACTAGGGCACGCCGATTCTGGGGTGGTGCAGCAGGACTAGGGCACGCCAATAGCGGGGGGTGCAGCAGGACAAGGACAAGGGCACGCCAATAGCGGGGGGTGCAGCAGGACAAGGACAAGGGCACGCCGATACCGGGGGGTGCAGCAGGACAAGGGCATGCCGATACTGGGAAGGGGGCAGGACAATGGCACGCCGATACCAGGGGGTGCAGCAGGACGACGGCACACTGATACTTGTGGTACAGGACATTGCGATGTGGGGTTCTAGATAAAAGCATTTGATTTGATGACAGGGCCCCCATACCTCCGTCGATGCAGAGGGATCCTGCGCTGCTGTGAATCCGGATCTGAGCCCTCAGGCAGCAGGATCTCACCGTCCCGGGATCAGGGTAAACACTGTGACTTCCGTGTACAGGAGGACATTCTCTGTAAGTGTCTGCACCGCATTTACATTCGGAGGGGGGCAAATGACTGTACAGAAAACCTGTTCTACCTTTCAGACCCCCGGACAATGAGCTGGTCATGGTGGCCAGGGAGGGCGACCGCTGCTGAGAACCCCGGAGGCACGGGGGACAGTGTCATATGGATAACACCGCTAGTGCTCTCTGTGATCAGCCGCCAGAGGATAAGCTGGACATGAAGGCAATAGATGGCTCTCACCTGTCCTGCCCAGAGCCTCAAAAAGTCTAAAATGGCTGATAACAGAGAGTTACTAGCATTCATTCGTCCTACAATACAGTGTACCTGCTCAGAATCCAGACCAGCAATCACTCCCATCATCCACATTACATGACTATGATAAATATCCACTCACCAGGAGCAGCGCTCATATCTGCAGGATCTCACCTCACATGAAACAATGGCTGCAGTCATCTCCAGACCACAGAATGCACCGACGACCTGTCATGTGATATGTGAGCGGCGGAGGAGCAGCAGGCAAAGGGTTAAACGAAGTCACCGGGAACCTACAGACATGAGAGCGACAGACAACGAAGTGAGGAGAGAGGAGGGAAAGCGCCTGACACTGTGCAGGTGAGGGAGGTGAGCGCTGAGCAGAGGGCGGGATCACCGCCACCAGGGATCACTGCTGTATCTAAGCTTATCATGTGTGATACTGTCTGCTGAGCTGTGTATCCAAACCTATCATGTGTGATACTGTCTGCTGAGCTGTGTATCTAATCCTATCATGTGTGATACTGTCTGCTGAGCTGTGTATCTAATCCTATGCTGTGTTAAACTGTCTGCTGAGCTGTGTATCTAATCCTATCTCGTATCTGATACTGCCTGCTAAGCTGTTGTATCTAATCCTATCATGTGTGATACTATCTGCTGAGCTTTGTATCTAATCCTATCATGTCTGATACTGTCTGTTGGGCTGTGTATCTAAGCCTACCATGTGTGATACAGTCTGCTGAGCTGTGTATCTAATGCTATCATGTGTGATACTGTCTGCTGAGCTGTGTATCTAATCCTATCCTGTGTGATACAGTCTGCTGAGCTGTGTATCTAATCCTATCATGTGTGATACTGTCTGCTGAGCTGTGTATCTAAGCCTACCATGTGTGATACAGTCTGCTGAGCTGTGTATCTAATGCTATCATGTGTGATACTGTCTGCTGAGCTGTGTATCTAATCCTATCCTGTGTGATACTGTCTGGTGAGCTGTGTATCTAATCCTATCCTGTGTGATACTGTCTGCTGAGCTGTGTATCTAATCCTATCCTGTGTGATACTGTCTGCTGAGCTCTGTATCTAATCCTATCATGTGTAATACTGTCTGCTGAGCTGTGTATCTAATGCTATCATGTGTGATACTGTCTGCTGAGCTGTGTATCTAATCCTATCCTGTGTGATACAGTCTGCTGAGCTGTGTATCTAATCCTATCCTGTGTGATACAGTCTGCTGAGCTGTGTATCTAATCCTATCATGTGTGATACTGTCCACTGAGCTGTGTATCTAATCCTATCATGTGCGATACAGTCTTGCAGAGCTGTGTATCTAGTCCTATCCTGTGTGATACTGTCTGCTGAGCTGTGTATCTAATCCTATCCTGTGTGATACTGTCTGCTGAGCTGTGTATCTAATCCTATCCTGTGTGATACTGTCTGCTGAGCTCTGTATCTAATCCTATCATGTGTAATACTGTCTGCTGAGCTGTGTATCTAATGCTATCATGTGTGATACTGTCTGCTGAGCTGTGTATCTAATCCTATCCTGTGTGATACAGTCTGCTGAGCTGTGTATCTAATCCTATCATGTGTGATACTGTCCACTGAGCTGTGTATCTAATCCTATCATGTGCGATACAGTCTTGCAGAGCTGTGTATCTAGTCCTATCCTGTGTGATACTGTCTGCTGAGCTGTGTATCTAATCCTATCCTGTGTGATACTGTCTGCTGAGCTGTGTATCTAATCCTATCATGTGTGATACTGTCCACTGAGCTGTGTATCTAATCCTACCATGTGTGATACTGTCCACTGAGCTGTGTATCTAATCCTACCATGTGTGATACTGTCCACTGAGCTGTGTATCTAATCCGATCTTGTGTGATTAATTGTTACCATGGAGACACATAGATCTGCATACAGGCAGGCAGGAGACGGTGGAGGATTTTAATAGAATTTTCATTTCAGACCGGCGCGGTATTACCTGGTTTCCGTGCTCTCCCTTCCAGATGTAGTCGGCCTCCCCTCCAGGGACCGCTGCCTCTCACCTCCTGCACTTTTTGGAGATGGCGATGGATGGAGCACCAAACCTCTGGGCAAAAAGAAGACAGTCAATGGCATCTGATATCTGCGCTATAATACAATGGTGCTGCCTGCCGCCTGCTTACAGAGGAAATATTTGGTAAGTAAACACGCTGGCAATCCACCGGATGATATCACAGTCTGAGCGTGCCACCGCAGCCACTTATTACCTCCATTACAGCAGATAAGGAAAAATCAATGGAGAACAAGACGGTCATCTGTCCCCACCTACTGGGCACACACTGAACTGCACTAAACCTGACTGCTTATAACAGCGCTGGAGCGTTATATGAGCAGCGGATATCAGTCATGTGTAAGGAAATGTGTCTGGAGACAAAGTCATTATAGGGCACTTATGTCACTCGGGGTACAGGATAATGACACTCGGGGTACAGGATGATGACACTGACACTCGGGGTACAGGATAATGACACTGACACTCGGGGTACAGGATAATGACACTGACAATTTAAAGGGACCTGTCTGTCGATGATCTGACACATGGCTGACATTTGCATCAGGCAGTCCCATGTAAATGATGCTTCTCGTGGACCTGAGCAGCAGATCTCGTGCGGTAGTGATGTATTCGATGTGCGGTGTCATTGTCACCGAGTAATGTGATCCTGTGTCACGCCAACACAGTAAGTAAATATTGTCACTAGGCACGGTGTGAACACAGACCGGTCTGTCACTGAGCCTCCGGGACCGCTCCCTCCACCACAGTCATACACGGAGGAGGACCGCCTGTGGGGACGTCTGCTCTACAACAGCTCAGAACGTCCATCGTCTGGTCTCAAGAAGACATCTTCAATGCTACCAGGACCGAGTTCTCTGAAGTCCTGCGATCCTCGTTGAACTTTCTTCTGGCGTGGACTGTAGCTCTCGGGTGAAGGACATGGAGCCGGAGCATCCAGTGCCCGAGTGCCCGATCTGCTTCGTGACATACGACAACGTCTTTAAGACTCCCCTGCTCCTGCCGTGCTCGCACACCTTCTGCATGGAGTGCTTGTCCAAGCTTTGCATCTTTCAGAAGGAGCTGGAAACGTTCTGCTGCCCCATGTGCCGGGCGGTTGTCACCATCCCACCAGGGGGCGTCCCTCAGCTACCCCCTAACATGGACATTGTATCCCGCTTCCCGCCGTGGATGGGCGAGCTCCAGAAAGTCTGGATGGAAGGATCTAAACTGTGCTGGAAGAAGGACAACGGCCAGAACTTCGTCACCAGCACGCAGAACACGTTGTCTCATTTCCCTCCGGGACAGGACGAGAACATGGTCATCAGCGTCTTTCTTCTGAGTCCTGCCCAACCGCATTTCTCGCGTCCTGGAGATCTGGTGATTGTCCCACGGCAGCCTCATTACCACCGGTGCAACCTGATCCTGCGGAACTACGGCTGCATCTTGTGGGTCTTCATCTGCTGCATCCTCATGCTGTTTTTCGTGGTGTTTTTCCCCACGTATTTGAGCCTTTGACTCGTGGATCTGAGGTGGTCGACCAATCTTCACCTGGGAACTCAAGATGTCAACGTCCCACCGGCTCCGGACTCTATCAGAGACAGTTTCCAAAGACCTAGCTGTGGCCCCTCCATCCTTGAGATATCTGAAGGATACAGGCTGATACACCCCCGTATTTATAGATGGTATGGACCAAATAGGGAGAAACCATTCTCCGCTTCGGCAGTCGCCCCTTCATCCGTAACGTACTTTTATGATAAATATAAGCGTATAATCTACAGTCTGATTTATATAAGGCTCCATGCACACGACCGTGTCAGTTTTGCGATCCGCAAATCGTGGATCCACCAAATTCAGATGCGGTCCGTGTTCAATGAGTCTGCATTTTGTGGACCCGTCTGCTTTCTGCATCTGTGTGTCCATTCCGCAAATGTCCTCTACCTGTCCACAAAATGCAACAGAAATTTTGCGGATCCGCGATTCGCAGACCGCATAACGGATACAGTCGTGTGCATGAGGCCTAAGTCATTGCGCCACAGTCACTCTAATACACAAATATCACAAAATAAAGTTTAAAAAAAATCGTATAGGTGCAATTTTGTAGAAAGTTCTTTCGGTCACGGGGGTAAAATGAAGTCGCACTTATATTGGAAATATGTGACAATGAATTAAGCCACACCCCTTCACTTAAAGGGCAACTCCATGCAAAACCTGAACGTCCTTTCACTTGCCCCTGAAGTTTCACTTCTCTTTAAGGAGTATTTTCATCTCCCACACCTCTGGGACCATGTCAAGAAAGAGAGACCCCGACGCGCGTCCCAGCAGGAGAATGAATGGGGAGGTGGTGACTAGCATAAAAGTTATGGGCAACCGTCGTGGGGCCAGCTCATCAGGCAGGACGGAGGGGGCCGGGACCCACATTTTCAACATCGGTGGGACCCACACGAATATCTTGCAGGGATTTTTTTTCCCCCCCAAAAAAACAACACACAGCGCCTCACCTGCCTGCAGGCTGTGCATGGTATTGCATTTCAGCCTCACTTCAACGTAGCCAAGCGGCAATACCAAAAACAACCTGAGGACGTGTGGTGGAGTTTCTAAAAAAAAAAAAAACAGCCATGTTATTCTAATACTTCGTAAAGCCTACACTGACCATGACAACCCATGTGGGCACTGTAATGACAGCCATATAAGTTGTCACCCAGCTATCCAAGATCAGAATGAAACTAACAAGGTGAACAGACCTGTCAGATGAGGGCCATCTGTCCAGTCCTAGAAAAACATGGCTGCTTTCTTCCAGAAAGGACACCCCATCGGTCCTTAGGTTACTTCAGGTACTGCAGCTCCATTGAAGTGACTGGGGCCGAGCTGCATTACCACTTACAACCTGCAGGTAGGAGTGGCGCTGCTTCTGTTAAGAAAGCAGTCATGATTTCTAATCCTGTGCAGAACCTTCATGGTCAATGTGAATGACTGGCCGATCTGTCCTCCAGAATACACAAATCCACGATACTTGTGGTGACCCGAGCGCCCCCAATGGCAGCCATTAGTGACTAATGAGTAACTGCCCAGTCCCGTCCCGTCTCTCCAGCCAGGGAATGTGCTCGACCAGTGCTTGATGGTTTCCTCCGGAGACTCTCATTGTTCTTGTCCCCAATTGTTTGTGTTGCTATGTGATGAGGGAAGGACGGGCGACCCAAGAATCATTCTTGGCTCAAGGCTGGATGAAACCCGAAGCTGATTGTTGGTTACCAAGTGAAGGACGGGAGCTACGTCCTTACAGAGACAGCAGCAGCGCAAGAGCCGAGGAACCAGAAGGTCTCGTGTAGAAGTAACAGAGCTGCAGGATGGACGGAAGGTAAAAATGGAGAAGACACCTCACGGCCCAAGACAGGTGAGAACCCAAAGCTTAGGTAGAAAACCTCACCCAGGGCACGGTAATAGAAGATGACTTTGTGTCTCCTCAGGTTACAGATCCAACCTAAGAGTCTCCTATTCTGAACCTGGAGATCTGGCTATGACATGGCCACCACCGCTCCACCTCCAGAGGATCCTGAAGGACATCTCACCAGCTTCCTCGAATGCCCCATCTGCTACGTCTCCTACGACAACGTCTTCAAGACGCCGCTTCTTCTCCCGTGTTCTCACACCTTCTGCATGGAATGTCTCTCCAGGCTTTGCCTGTTCCACAAGAAGTCTCAGGAATTCCCCTGCCCCATGTGCCGAAGCTTGGCTCAGATCCCACCGGAAGGGGTGCCGAAAATGCAGCCCAACCTCGACGTCGTGGCCCAGCTTCCGCCCGAAATGCAGACTCTCCAAGAGGTCTGGGCGGACGGATACAAACTGTGCTGGATGAAAAAGAAAGATTCTTCGGAAGGTAAAGGATCTCTGGTGACTTTGCATCTTCTGACCAACGGTGGGGAAAACCAGCCTGGTCCTCCTGATGGGCTAATCTCCACTGGGCAAAGCGGCTGCCGGGCCTTCTGCCACAGCTTGTGGGGCATGGGGATCACCATCCTCTTTATTGGCCTGCTCCTCTTCACCCTTCTGTTCTTAGCTATATATCTGAACCAAAAGTGATGGTGGCCTATTATCTGGAGATGTTGTGGAGTCCATTGCATTAAGATCTCAGCCTACATTGGTCGGGGTCCTTGAATCTGTGGCTCCCCAAAATACTTCATCTGAGCATCCAAGTCCCTTCAGTGGAGCTCACAGACCCTCACCAATGTTGGAACAGAAGAAGACACATTTTGATGGAGATCCCTTTTACGTGGACAGTAATCTACTGGCTGGATAATACACATTTCATGATGGACGGAAGGACTGGGTCCAGCTGGGGTGGTCGAGGATCCTCAACCGATCAGACGGTCTCCTAGAGACTCTCCTGCTCTATGTTTGCATTTTATGTCCATTTTTATACATTTTGCAAATAAAATATATGGGACGATATGATGTTGGTGCATGCGGCGGACTACTGTAGTAACCCCCGTCCACATACATGCTATTAGGGCACATGGGCATCATCGAGGAGGTCCTCCACTCTGTATTCCCATCCTGGTGGACTCAAACCACCCTTGGAGTGCATGGATGTCCATTTATTTAAAATAGTACATTGTAATGCTACCATGCCTGGCTGACCGTGGCCTACCCCAGCAAGAGGGAGCCAAGTGAATGGGACTGTCCTGGGGCTTTACATCATTCTAAGGGTCCCAGTGCTTGGGCCTCTCCTCAATGACCCCAGTGATCGGCTGTAATCAGTGAGGAAACCTGGCAGTAAGTGAAGTGCTCAGTTTCTCTGCAGTGCCCCCACAGGGGAAGTAGAGTATTACAGTCTGTATTCCTATCAATAGGCCTCCCAAATTCCCTCCAAATTTACTAAAAGTGTATGAAAATGTGCTTTCTGCAGTAGACGCCCCCTCAGTCCGTGTACTCCGGACCCCGGTCCCTTTCATTTACGACATTACCGGATCTACGTGGACACCTGACAGGTAACATCGGCCTGTTTGACTAAGGAGCGGGTTGTGTTACTAGGTGTGTGCCCGTGGAGTGAATAGGGTCTAATTAGGGCAAGACGAGGCTTGTATCAGCCGGAGCAGGACATTCATCCACACAATAGATGGATATGGAGCAAACACCGGCTGCACCTTCATGCAAAGTTCATGCAAATCACGCTCCTCTCCTGGACTGTGTGACTCTGCTCGGCAGTGTGTCAGAGGCTTCTCTACAGTAATGGAAAAAGAGGGGAAGGAATGGATCAGTGGTACTTTGCCGGAGGAATTAGCAATGGCTACCCTCGGCTGCTGCAGAGGCCCCTATTGCACATACCCAGCTGCTGCAAAGCCACCCAATGCAAACCACCAGCCGCAGAGCCACCCCAATGCACACCCCCAGCCGCAGAGCCACCCCAATGCACACCCCCAGTCGCGGAGCCACCCAATGCACACCTCCAGCCGCAGAGCCACCCCAATGCACACCCTCAGCCGCTGAAGAGCCACTCAATGCACATCCCCAGCTGCGGAGCCATGCAATGCAGATCCCCAAGTGCCACAGAACCTCCCAGTGCACACCACTCAGCCACCGCCGTGGAGACACCAAATGAACCCGCCCAGCTGCCACGGAACCTCCCAATGCACACCCCCAGCCACCGCGGTACCTCACATGCTCAATGTGCAAAACTAGAGCTAAACATAAAAGCAGATGCATTACAATCTTACATGTGATCAATGACCCAAAAACAGTTCAATTCCTCCCTACACAAATTAGTGGATATCACACAAGGAAATGATGCCGCTAAGTCATTGTAATTGCATAAATTAGAAATAATTATAGAGAATATTGAATCCTAGTTTGTTGCCCTCTGTTGAAGAAAGGACATACTACTGGAATCCCTGTGCTACAGCTATGCAGCACCTGGGGAGTTTCCTAGTGCAAGTGTGTAATTCTGTCACCACTAGGGGGAGCTCACTGCACATGAATGTATTATTGAGTTCAATGAGAGCTGTAAGAATCCCTATGCGATGAGCTCCCTCTAGTGGTCACTGCAGGGATAGAGAATCCCGTCTAACCTAGAACCCCTATGTACAGTCATGGCCAAAAGTTTTGAGAATGACACAAATCTTCTATTCTCACATGATCTGCTGCCCTCTGGTTTTTATGTGTGTTTGTCAGATGTTTTTATCACATACAGAAATATAATTGCAATCATATTATGAGTAACAAAAGCTTATATTGACAGTTAGAATGAGTTAATGCAGCAAGTCAATATTTGCAGTGTTGACCCTTCTTCTTCAGGACCTCTGCAATTCTCCCTGGCATGCTATCAATCAACTTCTGGACCAAATCCTGACTGATAGCCGTCCATTCTTGCACAAACAATGCTTGCATTTTGTCAGAATTTGTAGGTTTTTGTTTGTCCACCCGTCTCTTGATGATTGACCACAAGTTCTCAATGGGATTAAGATCTGGGGAGTTTCCAGGCCATGGACCCAAAATCTCTATGTTTTGTTCCCTGAGCCATTTAGTTATCATCTCTGCTTTATGGCAAGGTGCTCCATCATGCTGGAAAAGGCATTGTTGATCGCCAAACTGCTCTTGGACGGTTGGGAGAAGTTGCTCTCGGAGGACATTCTGGTACCATTCTTTATTCATGGCTGTGTTTTTAGGCAAGACTGTGAGAGAGCCGATTCCCTTGGCTGAGAAGCAACCCCACACATGAATGGTTTCAGGATGCTTTACAGTTGGCATGAGACAAGACTGGTGGTAGCGCTCACCTCGTCTTCTCCGAATAAGCTGTTTTCCAGATGTCCCAAACAATCGAAAAGGGGATTCATCAGAGAAAATGACTTTACCCCAGTCCTCAGCAGTCCACTCCCTGTACCTTTTGCAGAATATCAGTCTGTCCCTGATGTTTTTTCTGGAGAGAAGTGGCTTCTTTGCTGCCCTCCTTGAGACCAGGCCTTGCTCCAAGAGTCTCCGCCTCACAGTGCGTGCAGATGCACTCACACCTGCCTGCTGCCATTCCTGAGCAAGCTCTGCACTGCTGGTAGCCCGATCCCGCAGCTGAAACACTTTTAAGAGACGGTCCTGGCGCTTGCTGGTCTTTCTTGGGCGCCCTGGAGCCTTTTTGGCAACAATGGAACCTCTCTCCTTGAAGTTCTTGATGATGCGATAGATTGTTGACTGAGGTGCAATCTTTCTAGCTGCGATACTCTTCCCTGTTAGGTCATTTTTGTGCAGTGCAATGATGACTGCACGTGTTTCTTTAGAGATAACCATGGTTAACAGAAGAGAAACAATGATGCCAAGCACCAGCCTCCTTTTAAAGTGTCCAGTGGTGTCATTCTTACTTAATCATGACAGATTGATCTCCAGCCCTGTCCTCATCAACACCCACACCTGTGTTAGTGGAGCAATCACTGAAACGATGTTAGCTGGTCCTTTTAAGGCAGGGCTGCAATGATGTTGAAATGTGTTTTGGGGGATAAAGTTCATTTTCTAGGCAAATATTGACTTTGCAAGTAATTGCTGTTAAGCTGATCACTCTTTATAACATTCTGGAGTATATGCAAATTGCCATTATAAAAACTGAAGCAGTAGACTTTGTAAAAATTAATATTTGTATCATTCTCAAAACTTTTGGCCATGACTGTATATCAATACTCCTTCACCGAAGACCACCAGAGGTATAAGGTATCAGCTACACCACAAGGTGTATGGTTGGGATACGATCAATAACGCACCACTGCTCCATGGTTCAGTATGGCAGCACTTGCAGGTCCCAGTTCTAGAAGAAGTAGGACCCCCACCGGTCAAACACATCCCTTAACCCATGGACAGGTGACAAGTGTTATTATTGGCACAAGACTGTGCCGTGAAAATAGCTGCAACGTTCTAATGCTTGATGTACAAATCTCTCACCATCTTCAAGAACTCTGCTTGCTTTCAGCGAATGAAAACGCTCCTGTTAACAGCCAAAGACTAGAAATCAGTCCTGACCTTGCTCTACTCTTTGGTCTAATCAGCCGCGCACCTCGGCTGCCATCGGCTTTCATGCTCTAGAGATTTACAACAGTGTTACAATTCATTGACAGCAAGCGATCTTCAGAATGGGAAGGAATTCATAATTTACAAAAGCCTAGTAATAAAACGGCACATGTTCCGTTTGCTGCGGGGTCCCATCCCTTCAAAGGGCCCATGTAAGGAGTGGCCACTGTAAATATACATATCTCTGCTTGCTGTCACTGAATAAGAACGTTCTGGTATGCACTCAGAGGCTGTGGCCTAGCTGTGCTCACACAGGGGTGGTCTGTTACAGTGTATCAGTGCAGGCAGTCCTGGACACCAGACTGACGTGAGCAGTACTAAGACAACAGGCATTTCAGATGCTTCCATTCACTGACAGCAAGCAAGAGACCCTGAAAACTGAGCTATAAATGAACAGACAAAGGCTCCAGGTGCCCGGTCATGCTCCAGCCCTTAGGGTACAGCCACAAGTGGCGTAAAAGCTGCACGTTTTCCACGGCCCAATTTCCGGCTGGAAATCTATGGTTGCCGGACGATAAAAATCTCATCCAGGCGGAAAGTTTCAGCGATGAAATCCGCACATAAATTGACATCCTGAGGATTAAAGGGTGAAACCTGCTGCAAATCCGTAGCACTGGTGAACAGAAATCCACACCATCCGGTACCGGTTTTAGGACTGCGAACCTTGGTGAGATATACCGCGCATTTTCCAACTTGCTGTATTTGTGGGACGCCACAAATTACCTTCCCTGGGGTCCTCCAGCGTCCACGTCCCTTTTGATCGCTCGGGTCACGCTTCTGTTCTTAAATCTTTGCGCAAAAAAAAATATCTACCGCAAGTAACGTATAGGCCACAAATAATCTACTTTAATCTGCGATATTCACAACACGGATCCACAGGGGCATAAATCATCACAACGTAGACATTTCTGCAGCACGTGGCGGACGCGGCCCTCACCCCGGACTGTGTATAGAAAATGTAAACATTATATCCTCTAACCAGAACCAGTATAAAAACTACAGTAAAATCATTAAAAAATTATAATAATAAAAATTAGGCCTAGTTCACACTTCAGTGTTTGGTCCGTGATTTCCATCAGTGATTGCTGCTCCTGGTTTTGGTGTTTTGGTGTCGTGTGTGACGTGTGACTAGGCCTTAGGTGTCTGCCTCCTTCCCATGGACACAGCACAGGGGTTGTCCCTATGAACCCACTTCTATAAAAAAGGGGTTGTCCTGGATTAGATAAACATGGCTGCTTTTTAAAAAAATAAAATAAAAATATCGCCCCCCCCTTGTCCATGGCTTGTGGGTCTGGTATTGCAGCTCGGCTCCATTAGAATCGATGGGGTAGAGCTGCAATACCGCACACGTCCTGTGGACAGGGGTGGCGCTGTTTTCTAAAGAAATCTTTAGAATTAGAAATCGTGGACATCCTCTTTTAGAAAATGCAGATTCTACAATTACAATTTCTGTAAATCTGTAATGTGCTGGTGTCTCCAGGCCTCACCATTTATACCTGCATGTGGAGGGGGGGGTCACATACTTTAGGGTACGTGCACAGAGACCATTTTTCCATCAGAAAAATCCACTGCAGAAATCTGAGCCGGATCCTTGGGTTTCTGCTGCGGATTTGCATGTAATAATCGCCGAGGGTCCGCGGACGGATTAACCCTATGCAATCGGCATAGAAGCCACGGCAAGAAGGGTCAAAGGTTATACGGTGTGGAATGAAATATAAAAAAGCACTACATAATCTATGGCACAGATTTCTCATTGAAAACAATGGAAGGTGAAGTTTAAAATGGACGCCTTAAAATGTCTTCCTTACCCTCCCCCCCAAGTGGGACCAGTGAAGGGAGCTATACTTACCTGCTCCCCTCCGTTTGGGCCGTCTTCACCAGACTTCTGGTCCCCGCACGGTTCCTGCACGGACGGGATCATGAGCTGCAGCCAATGGCTGGGTGACCTGTTCATTTACGACACGTCACTCCTGGGTCACATGTTGCAGGAGGACAGGTCACCGCTGAGGCCAGCCATTGGCTGCAGAGGTACATACAATCCCATCCGTGCAGAAAGCTTACATGTGGGATGAGCGGCAAGGACTGGGCAAGTATAGCTCCCTTCAAGTCAGACTGGGGGAAAAGGCACATTAAAGGGCATCTGTCAGCAGTTTAGTCCCTATGACACTGGCTGACCTGTTACATGTGCACTTGGCAGCTGAAGACATCTGTGTTGGTCCCATGTTCATATGTGCCCGCATTGCTGAGAAACATGATGTTTTATTATATGCAAATGAGCCTCTAGGAGCAACGGGGGCGTTACCATTACACCTAGAGGCTCCGCTCTCTCTGTAACTGCAGCGTCCTCTCCATTTTGATTGACAGGGCCAGGCTTTATGACATTTTCACTGCCTGTAGCCCTATCAAAGTGCAGAGGACGCAGCAGTTACAGCCTTTAGGTGTAACGGTAACGCCCCTGTTGCTCCTAGATGCTCATTTGCATATAATAAAACATCATTTTTCTCAGCAATGTGGGCACATAGGAACATGGGACCAACACAGATGTCTTCAGCTGCCAACAGGTCAGACAGTTTTATAGGGACAAAACTGCTGACAGATGCCCTTCAAGCATCCAAGATCCCCATGGAATATGCGCTGTGTGCACTTACCCCAACGATACTAAAACTTACCAGACACCTTTGTGGATTCAGACATTTCGCTTTTTTACAGTAATGTATTGATTAAGCTGCCCCACAGAGATCAGTGGCTGCCTGTGATCTCTGGAGCCGCTGATGATCTGGGGGTACAATAAAACAAACCATCTTCGGAAACTATTTTGGCGCGAGCCAACATGGGGGCGGAGTCTTCTTTTACCCAGGAAATAAGCAGCCACAGAGGTGACGGGCAGCCCCTGACCGGCTCCAGTGCTTCCATGGCCGCCTCGGCGTCGTGTCCCGTCTGATATAACAATTGGATCATTTCTAGAAAATACACAGTAGTAATCCACAAACATAAAAAAGAAAAATCTACAAAAAAAATATTACACAACTTTTTGGACAAGCGACTGTACAAATCTATCAAGTGCGCGGTTACTAATGGAAAGAGCTTGGAGTGTGGACGGGTCACGGACAGGGGTCAGTACGGGGGCTCAGAGAGGACACGCCCCATGCAGGGCCCCAGTGCTACAAGGCCAACCACTGAGCAGGGCCGCACAGGAGCGCCATGGTCCAGCACCACAGTCAGAACTTCGCCACCTGTCGCAGCGAGGCGCCCCCGCTGCAGTCTATGCGCAGAGACTGAATTCCTGAGTTGAAGCTGGCACACAGGATGGACGTGTTATCACAGACTGCCAGAGACGAGAGGGGCCCCGAGCCGTCCAGGAACAGGCTGCTCACGCACGCTTTTGGAGAGAGGAAGAGAGAAGCAAAGTAGGAAACTTTCAAACCACAAAGTTATAAAGAGTTATAGGAAAAATCTACAAAATCCGCACTATCACGTCCCCACACTCCAGTCACAGCCGAAGCTGCGTGTAGTCTTTCCGCTTGACTGAACTACATTTCCCACGATGCAACTCAGCAGAGCAAATAGGACAAAATACAAAAAGGTCTACAAACGCTTGACGTTAAAGGGGTATTCTCACTTTATAAATTGATGCTCTATTGCCAGGATATGCCACCACGTTATGAGCGGTAGGGGCCCGTCTTCTGGGATCCCCACTCATCCCGAGAAGGAAGGGGCCTCGGCCATGTTTACAGCCAGGGGGACTGCAGCACAATCCCGCCACTGTGCCAGGAGAACAGCGCTAAATCAATGCCGTGGCCCCTTTCATTCTCAGGATTGGTGAGGTCTGACCACCGATCATAAAGTGATCTAATATCCCAGTGACGTGTCATCACTTTATAGGATGGGAAGGTATAGAAGATTGATCACCTACCAGCAGTATCCCGCTCCCAAACCTTCACAGTGCAGTCATGGGATGCGGTGGCCACTAGCGGGGTGTCCGACATTCCCTTCGGAAGGAAAACGCAGGACGTGGTGCTTTGTAGGTGCCCCTTATATTCACACACTATGTCTTTCGTCTGGCGGAGGTCCCACAGCTGTGAAGGAGACGTAAAGTGACGTTAAAGGGGTTTTCCGGGATTTTACTATTGATGACCTACCTTTAGGATGGGTCATCAGTATGTGATCGGTGGCAACGGCCGATCAGCTGTTTGAGAAGGCTCTTCTATTAGCTTTTCCTAGGCCAGTGACGTCACATTCATCGGTCACATGGCCTAGGAGCGGCTCAGCCCCATAGAAGTGAATGGGGCTGAGCGCAATACCAAGCACGGCCACTATACAATGTACGGCGCTGTGCTTGGTGAGCGGGGAGAAGGTAGTGGCACCCACAGGAGCGCTGGAGGAGAGGCTGGAGCCACATGGACACACTAGCCTACTGGGCCCCTATATAGTTGGGGGGGTTTATAGAGAAGGTTAACGGGACAAGTAAAATCTGTAAAACAATCACCCACCTAAAAAAGCCATTAACAATATCAAGATCAGTCCCCCCCGGCCCATGGTATAAATGTCTCACCGTGGCTTCACAACCCTGTCCACCGAATCCATTGCTGCTGGTCACACAGTAATGGCCGTCTTCACTGACATCGCAGTGCATCTGGATGTACTGCTTCACAGGGAACGTGTGCGCCACCTGCAGGTCACGGGTGTCCCAGACACTGGATAAAGTAGAGAGATTAATGGGTACATGAACTTAATTTAACACATCAGTGAAGAGGCTGGGTGACATGTGCGGGAGAGCCGGCCTTCCTTTCATGTGAAATTCACATATTGGGGAGAAGGAACCTTTAAGGAACTTGTTGTGCCATTTCTGAATGCTGGAGCTCAGGCAGGAGGTCCAACTGTGACCAACGAGAGTGAGAAGTTGGGTGATAGGTGGAAATCCTATTTTGATTACTGGGAAGTTAGAGGAGGTGTCTTGCTGTGCCTAACAGAAACCTAGAGGTGTCCTGCTGTGCCTAACAGAAACGTAGAGGTGTCCTGCTGTGCCTAACAGAAACGTAGAGGTGTCCCGCTGTGCCTAAGAGAAACGTAGAGGTGTCCCGCTGTGCCTAAGAGAAACATAGAGGTGTCCCGCTGTGCCTAAGAGAAACATAGAGGTGTCCCGCTGTGCCTAAGAGAAACATAGAGGTGTCCCGCTGAGCCTAACAGAAACGTAGAGGTGTCCCGCTGTGCCTAACAGAAACGTAGAGGTGTCCCGCTGTGCCTAACAGAAACGTAGAGGTGTCCCGCTGTGCCTAACAGAAACGTAGAGGTGTCCCGCTGTGCCTAACAGAAACGTAGAGGTGTCCCGCTGTGCCTAACAGAAACGTAGAGGTGTCCCGCTGTGCCTAACAGAAACGTAGAGGTGTCCTGCTGTGCCTAACAGAAACGTAGAGGTGTCCTGCTGTGCCTAACAGAAACGTAGAGGTGTCCTGCTGTGCCTAACAGAAACGTAGAGGTGTCCTGCTGTGCCTGACAGAAACGTAGAGGTGTCCTGCTGTGCCTGACAGAAACGTAGAGGTGTCCTGCTGTGCCTGACAGAAACGTAGAGGTGTCCTGCTGTGCCTGACAGAAACGTAGAGGTGTCCTGCTGTGCCTGACAGAAACGTAGAGGTGTCCTACTGTGCCTGACAGAAACGTAGAGGTGTCCTGCTGTGCCTGACAGAAACGTAGAGGTGTCCTGCTGTGCCTAACAGAAACGTAGAGGTGTCCTGCTGTGCCTGACAGAAACGTAGAGGTGTCCTGCTGTGCCTAACAGAAACGTAGAGGTGTTCTGCTGTGCCTAACAGAAACGTAGAGGTGTCCTGCTGTGCCTAACAGAAACGTAGAGGTGTCCTGCTGTGCCTAACAGAAACGTAGAGGTGTCCTGCTGTGCCTAACAGAAACGTAGAGGTGTCCTGCTGTGCCTAACAGAAACGTAGAGGTGTCCTGCTGTGCCTAACAGAAACGTAAAGGTGTCCTGCTGTGCCTAAGAGAAACGTAGAGGTGTCCTGCTGTGTCTAAGAGAAACGTAGAGGTGTCCTGCTGTGTCTAAGAGAAACGTAGAGGTGTCCTGCTGTGCCTGACAGAAACGTAGAGGTGTCCTGCTGTGCCTGACAGAAACGTAGAGGTGTCCTGCTGTGCCTGACAGAAACGTAGAGGTGTCCTGCTGTGCCTAACAGAAACGTAGAGGTGTCCTGCTGTGCCTAACAGAAACGTAGAGGTGTCCTGCTGTGCCTAAGAGAAACGTAGAGGTGTCCTGCTGTGCCTGACAGAAACGTAGAGGTGTCCTGCTGTGCCTAACAGAAATGTAGAGGTGTCCTGCTGTGCCTAAGAGAAACATAGAGGTGTCCTGCTGTGCCTGACAGAAACGTAGAGGTGTCCTGCTGTGCCTAACAGAAACGTAGAGGTGTCCTGCTGTGCCTAACAGAAACGTAGAGGTGTCCTGCTGTGCCTGACAGAAACGTAGAGGTGTCCTGCTGTGCCTAACAGAAACGTAGAGGTGTCCTGCTGTGCCTAACAGAAACGTAGAGGTGTCCTGCTGTGCCTAACAGAAACGTAGAGGTGTCCTGCTGTGCCTGACAGAAACGTAGAGGTGTCCTGCTGTGCCTGACAGAAACGTAGAGGTGTCCTGCTGTGCCTGACAGAAACGTAGAGGTGTCCTGCTGTGCCTGACAGAAACGTAGAGGTGTCCTGCTGTGCCTAAGAGAAACGTAGAGGTGTCCCGCTGTGCCTAACAGAAACGTAGAGGTGTCCTGCTGTGCCTAACAGAAACGCAGAGGTGTCCTGCTGTGCCTAAGAGAAACGTAGAGGTGTCCTGCTGTGCCTGACAGAAACGTAGAGGTGTCCTGCTGTGCCTGACAGAAACGTATGGGTGTCCTGCTGTGCCTGACAGAAACGTAGAGGTGTCCTGCTGTGCCTGACAGAAACGTAGAGGTGTCCTGCTGTGCCTGACAGAAACGTAGAGGTGTCCTGCTGTGCCTGACAGAAACGTAGAGGTGTCCTGCTGTGCCTAAGAGAAACGTAGAGGTGTCCTGCTGTGCCTGACAGAAACGTAGGGGTGTCCTGCTGTGCCTGACAGAAACGTAGAGGTGTCCTGCTGTGCCTACTGAGAAAGTAGAGGGGGTGTTCTGTCATGCGAATACCAAGGAAGAAGAGATGTCCTGCTGTGACTACAAGGAAGAAGAGGTGTTTTCCTGTGCCTTTGAAGAAAGTAGAGGAGGTATTTTGCTGTGACTACAGGGGGAAGTAGAGGAGCTGTTCTGTCCTGTGACTACCAGGGACGTAGAGCGGTCCTGCTGTGACTACCAGGGAAGTAGAGAGTCCTGCAGTGACTACCAGGGAAGTAGAGGGTCCTGCTGTGACTACCAGGGAAGTAGAGAGTCCTGCAGTGACTACCAGGGAAGTAGAGGGGTCCTGCTGTGACTACCAGGGAAGTAGAGAGTCCTGCAGTGACTACACGGGAAGTAGAGGGTCCTGCAGTGACTACACGGACAAGTGAAGCACAGGTTATACATTTTATTTTTTACTACTATAGAGAGAGACCACAGCTGTAACCACCATTCTGAGGTGTAGGGCCAGCCTCTCCTGTGCACCATGTATACAATGGATGAAATCACTTTTCCTGTAAGAGTAGATCTGTAGCATTAGAGCCGCCCTATAAATTAACTGTATAATTACCGGGTGCTTTTATCCTCGGAGGTCTGGACGACGTAGGACTCTCCGGGGACCCAGCACAGGTGAGTCACCTGCAGGAGAGAAAGCAGACATCAGGATCCTCTACCAGAATGGGCACCCTGCAATGACGCTCCAGTGCACCAATGGACTGACATAGGAAGCCCCCTTGTTACATGCCGCAGTGGCTACTGACCACTGCATCTAAGGGGTTAAATGGATGGGATTCGAGGTAGCTCCAATGTTGTAGGCTGTATATTACAATCAGCAAGCGTTGCTGATGGCCCATGCCAGTCACTGATTGTAAGAACATAATTCACACATAATGGTGCATCATTTGTGAAAAGAGGTTAAAGGGGGTATGTGATCAGTGGGGGGTCCCCGAAATTTCAAAAATCAGAAAAAAAAATCATTTGAGTGGCTCTGGCCACATGGACGGCCGTGAATCGCTGCTGAGACCCCCACCAATCACACACGGACGACCTGTGTAGGCAGGTCTCTACATAATGCTGGATGCTGCTGCCCCCTGCTGGACATCTGTAGTACAATTCCCTCCTCAGTCCTGTCTAGAACACACAGCCCAAACTTACCAGATTTCTGGACACAGCGGCTTTCAGCAGACATTGCCCGGACTCTACGTCCCACTTACACAGGGTGTTGTCCCGAGACCCCGTCACCAGTTTGGCACAATCTGCAAACAAGAGAAAGAAATCAGTTCTTCCAATTTCAGGCTGAAGCATCTTGGCCACAAGTGTCGGCAGGAGGGAGGACGCGGTGGCTAGCGGATGTCCCCACATATGGCCATTAATAACCACGCGGAGGAGCGAGTACTGACCGGGTCTGACTGCCAATCCAGTGACAATTAAATGATGTCCGATGAACTTCTGAGCGCTGCCGGCTTTACAGTGCAGGTCCCACATGAGAACCGTCTTATCCCGAGAGGCACTGAATAAGCGGTTCGATCCGAACACGCAGCTGACCTGTAGGGTGGAGACGTAACGCGGTCTGATGTACGTGTGTCACGACGCCATCTCCACCCCCCTCCACCATTGCCACAAGATTACCTTCGACACCTCTCGCTCGTGCCCTACAAATCTCTTCAGGGCGGTGCCCGTCCTCCAGTTGGACACGATCACAGCCTGTGAGAAGGAAGAGCGACACCGTTACGGTTTATCAGGAGGAGGCCGGATGGATTCTGATCACCGGTTAAACGGGCGCTGATAAATGACGGATCTGCATAGGGATGAATGAACTCGCTGCGCAGGTGCCGCCAAGCCCCGGTCTGCAGACCTCCATGACGCATTCAAGCTGACAACTCCTTCTATGAACCACAGACCAGTTCCTAGATTTGTGCCCCCGCCCCAAATTCTCGCCCCCCCCCCCCATTCTGTTCCATTTCCCATTACTCCATTACTGACATTCATCAGCTGTCAAACATTTCTGCTATTGGTTTTCATTCACAATGTCCCCCGCAGCTTGTACTACAATACCATGCAAGCTGCTCAAGTTCATTCTCTGCAGAAATGTTTTAGATCACATACGACATGGGCTGGCGGCGTTTTTCGCCAACACGTACCCCTGTTTGCAGACGTACATATTAGTATATTTGCCGGGGCTGGGAACGGCCCCCAGCACACCGCCATTAGACTCCAGCGGAAAACAAGTCCATGTTGTAATTTTAGTCCGGTCGCCTCGAGCTGCGGACGGAACTCCAGCCCGCCCCCATTATAGTGAATGGGGATGGAGCGTAGTTCCGGCAGCACGGATCCGGCAGGCTGTTACGGCCGGTGAACACCCGCCGCTAGTGTGAAAGTAGTCTAAGAGCTGCTGTTGACAACCAGGGGGCACATTTACTTAGGCCAGCTGTTTAGGCCGGTCTTAGTTTACCCCTCTGCGCTGCCTTAAAGGGAGCGGTGGCCGTGCATGCGCAGTGCGCTCCCATTCATTTCTATGGAGCCGACGGAGATAGCAGAGCCAGTGCTCGGCTATTTGCGGCGGCCCCATAGAAGTGAATGGAGAGCGGGCCGCGCACTTCTTCACTTCGGGGGCCCCGTTCTCGATATAGGTGCGGGTCCCAGTGGCGGGACCCGCACCTATAGGACAATGGGGGCATATCCTAGCGATATGCCCCCATTGTCCAAGATGAGAATACCCCTTTAAGATCCGTCTAATTTACGACGAGGCGCGCGTCTCATCATAAATTAGGCACATCTGTGGCAGTCCGTGCGCCTGGAGTAAAAACTATGCCAGCCCCTCTCCAGCATAGTTTTTAGCTACCTTTTGTGCCCGTTTCCAGGCGCAAATGTTAGTAAAATTGCTAGGGCTGGAGTCACGCCCCTGTCACGTCCAAATGGCGGCATGCGCACACATCAGAGAGTGTCAGCCAAAACCAGGTGCAAATCCGTCCGTTATACCTCATCTCTGTGCGGGCCACAGTCCTGGCGTTGGCTGAGATCACTGTGGGGGTCATTTAAAAAAAATCTGGCTTTTTACGCTGGGCAGAGTTTTCCGTGCGGGGGCAACGCGTGAATCCTGGCCCATTCATTTCAATGGGTCTGTGTACGCGAGCGTCGTTTTTCCCGCATCAGTTCTGCGTCACGTCAGAATCGCAGCACGTTCTAAATCCTGCATTTTTCAAGCCGCTTTGGCCCCATAGAAGTGAAAGGGGCTTCAGTGAAAAAACGCTTTGCATCTGGACGCGATGCGTTTTTCACTGACGGTTGCTAGGAGATGTTGTTTGTAAATCTTCAGGTTTTTTTTTTCACGTGCGTCAAAAACGTATCAAAACGGATTGCACTCATGCGGAAAAAACTGAAAGACTGAACGCAATCGCAGACAAAACTTTCTTGCAAAATGGTGCGAGTTTCACTGAACGCATCCGGACACAATCAGTGTAATTCATGTGAAACGCCGGTGAGACCAAATTTTGTTGCACAGGTGTCTTTGACCATGCTCAACACTTGGAAGCGAGTGACGGGGGCCAGGACATCGGGCCCGACACCCTTCAGCCTGGGTAAATTTACTAACATTTATGCCTGGAAACAGGCGCCAAGGTGTGAAAAACTCCTCCAGTCAGGGGCTGTAGTAATTTTTACTCCTGGCGTACGGATTTCCGGAGGTGCTCCTAGTCATTAATAAGATAAACCCTCCAGTCTTTGTAAATGACCCCCATTTATCAGGGCTGGAGCCTGGCCCCCGCCACTCTTATGTAAATGTCGTCACACGGGGCGTTTAAAAAGTTACAAAAAAGAGGTTGTATTATAATTTTTTTATGCCAAAAAAAGGCATAAAACTGTTAGTAAATGACCCCCATTGTCTCCATAATCTCTGCCCAAGTCAGGCAGAAATCTGAGCCCTGCTGAGTTAATCGGAGCGCGGCTGACAGGTATCCAGTGCTCAGCGACTCCGCAGTTAAGCACTTACCTTGTCTTTGCCACCTGACACACAGAGGTCCGATTTCAGGGCAGCGATGCACGTGACGGCGTCATTGTGGGCCCGGCTGTACTGCTGGATGGCCTGCACCGGCGCGCTCTCCTCCGCATGACTGTCGGCCCTGTAGGATGTATAATACCGTAAGGGCACGCAGCCATCCATGATGCAGAATGCTTGCTGCCGTCTGTGGAGGAGGTGCCAGTATGGAGGGGTGGGTGGGAGGCAGAGCGACTGCGACCCCCCGAGATCTCAGCCTGGGGTCCGCACTGACATACCGCTGGGACCCGTACCTACAAGGAGATCGGAGCGGGGAGCGATGCGCCTGGAGGACCCCAGATTTACCGGGGTCCGGCCACCACCAGGCGCTGCTCCAATAGAAATGACCGGAGAGCACACTGCACATGTGCGGCCACCGCTCTCATTGATTTCTATGGGGTCGATGGAAATAGCGGAGCCAGCGCTCGGCTATTTTCGGCGTCCCCATAGAAATGAATGGAGGACAGTGCGCCCTCCAGTCATTTCCCCGATCCGATCTTGTTGTAGGTGCGGGTCCCACCTCTATCAGACAATGGGGGCGTATCCTAGTGATATGCCCCATTGTCTGAGATGGGAACAACCCTTTAATTTCTACGGGAATTCCGGACATAGTGGACATAGAAATGAATGGAGCGGCCCTGCGCACGTGCGACTGGTTGATCCATTTAATTCAAGATGGGGGAGGGTACAGGGCCCCAGTTCTCGTGATCGGTGGTGGTCTCAGCGGTAGTACCCCTCCCCCATCTAGCGGACAACTTGAAACAGCCAGAATGCCCCTTTACAAGGCCAGGGTCGGTCGTGGATTTCTGCAGCAAAGTTTCATGGCAAAATTACATGTCCGTATTTGCGTGGTGTGAACACGCTCTTAGATATTTGGGACCATGATGTGACATTACTGCACGGCAGGTAGGACACATACTGACCCCCACTATCCCGCTCTTCGGCCTGTGTGACCGCGGTCTGGTCTGTTTTTACCATCTCTGGGTGAACATTGATTACCTGTATTTGGAGCTGTTCCGCTTGACCTTACTCTGGAATTTTCCCATTATCCTGACTGGGGGCCGATGACCGGATCCGGCGAAGCGACAAAGACATCAGGAATCCTAAGCCGCAGCCTGTGAGGAGGAAAGACGACAGGTGAACGTCCGATAATCCGGAAACGCAAACGTGCGCGTTCTGTATATGGAGCGGACAGATATCTGCTCATCATCAAGGAGAGAAACACAATATGGGAGGTGGGGGACATGTGAACCCCTCAGCCCAGCTATGCTCCCCTGCCACTGATCAACAACTAATGGAAGAGCAGCGCCAAAATGTGACCCCCGGGAACTGAGCAAACATAGATAGATCGATAGATAGATAAGAGATAGATAGATAGATAGATAGATAGATAGATAGATAGATAGATAGATAGATAGAGGATAGATAGATATGAGATAGATAGATACGAGATAGATAGATAGATAGATACGAGATAGATAGATAGATAGATAGACAGACAGTAGGTAGATAAATAGATATATCTATGATGTCTTCGGGGGATCAGTGACTCATTACCCGCGGACAGATTACAATCTTCTTCCAGGCTCAGCAGATTACAGACTATCCAAATACGGATGATTTGCGGTATATTCCGGCCGCCCTCTTCGTTTTCGGGGGATTAATCAGTGATCACACACAACAGATCTAATTAAACAGAAGATACGGACGCACACAGACGAGGCGCGGCGGTGTTTCTCACCAGTCTGATGGCCGTCATTATGTCGCCATGGGAGACGGCAAATCTCATTAGGATAAACGGCGTCAGTCTGATTGACGTGACCCCCCCGGGACGCCCGCTGTGGGGAGGGGAGGGTTCAGGGTGGCCTGAGGTATTTACACCGAGGCCAGGGATTTAAAGAGACACTGACCATAGGGGCCAGATTATAATAGTGCAGGAGCGTTATAAGGGGCGCAGCAGATGTCAGTCACCGATGGGGGTGCAGGGGTAACAGTGGCCCCCGGGGCCCTGTCTGACGGAGCCCAACGGCCACAGCTACATACAGACACCAGTGTTATAGAGGACACGCCCTGTGATCACCTGTCCATCTAGCTGCAGGCTACAGACCACTGGTGATGGCAGCCTGTACTCTGCAGAGGGAGCATAACCAAATTGTTCCCCCACTGCTAGGGGGCGCTCTGCTAATGATAATAATAATACTGCAGGGTGTGAACAGGGCTCATGGCAGCACTCCATGACAATATATCACCTGCAACTGACCCAGGCGGGGGAGGGGGACAATTCTGATCATGGAACCCCACAGAATCAAATAAGCACCGGAATATCCCTTTAATAATGGGAAAACTGTAAATGGATATTTAAAGAGATATTAGATAGATAGATAGATAGATAGATAGATAGATAGATAGATCAGTCCGGGGTGACTCGGGCTGTGTTCACACACACATGTATACAGGACAATGCGGTATATGAGGACACACACTGTACATTACGTTACCCCACACGGCGCTTCTATTTGCCCCCGGGGCTTCTCCATCCTCCCACCACCTTCTACCGCCGTCTCCCTGTCTCCTTAGAGACGCGGCGCCGGTTACCAGGGACCGAGCGTCACCTGAAAAAACATCCCCGGCGAGCCCTACACGTTGGTTCCGCCACGGTGAACGTCCCGGTAAAACATAACCGTTCTCGGTGCCCCGGGGGCAGTTATTACACCCCTGACCTGACATATTCCCTGAGCTAAATAAGAATTCATATCCTTACAGTCAGTGAGGAGGACTTGCTAAACTGGTGCAACCAATCAGACTTCGGTTTTCATTATTGGACGGGGGCTCTGAAAAATTAGAGCTGCGATTTGATTGGTTGCTATGCCCCCATTAGTTCCCCCCAGTAATATAAATAACTCCATTAGTGCCCCTCACAATGGGCCCCAGTAATAGTAATGCCTCCATTAGTGCCCCCCCTCCCCCAGAATTAATAATGCCCCCATTAGCGCCCCCAGAATTAATAGTGCCCCCAAGTAATAGTAATGCCCCCATTAGTGCTCCCAGTAATAGTAATGCCCCTATTAGTGCTCCCAGTAATAGTAGTGCTCCCAGTGGTGCCCCCTACTAATAGTAATGCTCCCATTAGTGCCCCCCAGTAATAGTAATGGCCCCATTAGTGCTCCCAGTAGTGCCCCCAGTAATAGTAATGCCCCATTAGTGCCCCCCAGTAATACTAATTTCCCCATTAGTGCCCCCAGTAATAGTAATGCCCCCATTAATGCTCCCAGTAATAGTAGTGCTACCAGTGGTGCCCCCTACTAATAGTAATGCTCCCATTAGTGCCCCCCAGTAATAGTAATGGCCCCATGAGTGCCTCCCCAGTAATAGTAATGCCCCATTAGTGCCCCCCAGTAATACTAATTTCCCCATTAGTACCCCCAGTAATAGTAATGCCCCAGTAATAGTAATTCCCCCATTAGTGCCCCCATTAGTGCCCCCAGTAATAGTAATGCCCCCATTATTCCCCCCAGTAATAGTAATGCCCCCATTTGTGCACCCCAGTAATAGTAATGCCCCAGTAGTACCCCAGTAATACTAATGCCCCCATTAGTGCTCCCAGTAATACTAATGCCCCGATTAGTGCCCCCCAGTAATAGTATTGCTCCCAGTAGTGCCCCTAGTAATAGTAATTTTCCCAGTAGTGCCCACCAGTAATAGTAATGCCCCCAGTAGTGCCCCCCCAGTAATAGTAATGCCCCCAGTAGTGCCCACCAGTAATAGTGCCCCCCAGTAATAGTAATGCCCCAGTAGTGCCCCCCAGTAATAGTAATGCCCCAGTAGTGCCCCCCAGTAATAGTAATGCCCCCAGTAGTGCCCCCAGTAATAGTAATGCCTCCATCTCTTCTCTGTGCAAAAAAAAAAAACTAACCTCCTCCATGTGATGGCGCTGTGGTGAACGCTCCCTACTGGCTGGACGCTCAGGACAGGACCTGCGATCCAGCGTGGTGACGTCTCGCAGGTCCTGTCCTCCAGTCAGCAAGGAGCACTTCCCACAGTTCGAGCAAATTTTTCTGAACACAAAAAAAAGGACTCATTAGTAACAGTCCATGTAGGAAAATACCGCAATTAATATTATTGGCAGTAGAAAAAAATGAGCGGCAGCGGCAGGGCCACTAAATTACCAGCCGGGTACAACCCTATGGAGCCCGGACTGAAAGAATATTTTTTCAGATATCAGGGGAAAGAAGGGTCAGACAAATTTCAACATGCCTGATCCTTTCAGAGATGCTTATTCCCCTCTCCCCATTGAAAACACATGCATGCTCTGCTAGACC
The DNA here is from genome assembly GCA_900303285.1 of Rhinella marina. Lineage (NCBI taxonomy): Eukaryota > Metazoa > Chordata > Amphibia > Anura > Bufonidae > Rhinella > Rhinella marina. The sequence goes on from ONZH01008949.1 coordinate 892,909, forward strand.
AAGCATGCATGTGTATGCACAGCTGCTAACAGCCCCCAATTTTCTGAGAAAATCTGGAAAATTTGGGCTTGTCCCAACCCGGAGCCTCTAGGTGTAATGGTAACACCCCCGTTGCTCCTAGAGGCTCATTTACATATATTAAAACCTGGCGGGCACATATGAACATGGGACCAACACAGATGTCTTCAGCTGCCGAGCGCACATGTTAACAGGTCAGCCAGTGTCATAGGGACAAAACTGCTGACAGATGCCGTTTAATCTTCAGTTCCAGACACAACCTGTTGACAAGAGTGGTGCTGTGTTCAGTCACACTCTGCCAGGGATAAGTTGGATGGTAAATAGTTAAGGGGCAGGGGGTGCACATCATAGCAGAAGGTCAGGTTGATCTCAGCGCTGTCAGTGACAACTGACGTCAGCAGGTCTTCCATGTTTCGTTGTCTTCGCCTCTGACGCCGTCTGTGTAACTGGTATAACGCGTTCAACCTGATTTACCGGTGAAGGAGAACGGAAACGACACGACTCCTACACCGCAGTCAATGAAGGACAAAGTAGGCGTTATTGAATCTTCATTCAGTTCGTTTTGAATCCACTGTCGGTAAGTGGAGACCGTCAGCAAGCAGATGTTGACAGATCTTGTACTCTTACTACGATTATACATCAGTTTGACACTGGTTGGATTGGGTGGGCTGGCTTATGAACACAGCCGGCTCCAGGGGTCCAGCTCCTGTACCCCCCCCCCCCAGTTGATCAGTGGGCGTTGCTGACGAAAGATTTGGTGTAATACATAGACACGCCAGAGGGGGGAGCTGCTCATACGTAGCATTAAGGGAGGGCAACCTGTGGCACTGTTGTGAAACTACAATTCCCAGCATGCTCCATTTATTTCTATGAGAGTTCTGAGAAGAGCAGAGCAAGTGTGCATGCTGGGAGTTGTAGTTTCACAACAGCTGGAGTATTGCAGGTTGCTCTATGTCATAAAAGGGGTTCAGAGTGGGGGCGGGGGGTATATACCCTATACCCTAATGGGGCATCTGGACAGGCCCCACCCCAAACACTTAAATCACATATGTCGTACTACTTGCTGATGGTTTCCATACAAAGCTGATTATACTACTAACTACAGAGCGATACTGAACTGAAGTGTTTCCTTGTCAGATGCATATCTAGGAAAGCTAACTGACAACCTATGGTCGCCATTCCACAACCAACAGGTTGTCAGCAATCGACTCTTGAAATTTGAGTAGTGATCCTGTAACGTTGGAAAGAAGCCGTGTTTCTCTATGTAGCAGGCAGATTTGCTGCCAGGAGCCTGGGAAAGCTGGGTGGCCATGAGATCACAGGGCGTTCCCCCAACAGTTATTGTACATATTGGTGGAAACATGAGAAATTCCCATCATCACCAGCGCTCCCCAACCTGCCAGGCCTGCTTGTGAAATGGAGATACTGGTAACCTTATCATTTTACTGGGAGAACTGGTCAAACGCGTTGTCCCTGACTTACAGGAAACAATCACAAATCCCAGAGACCTTCATAGAACAACGTGTCCATTCACTGAAAGCAATCACACCCAGCTTTCCCAGAGTCCTGAAAAGCACATCTGTAGTGAATAATCTGCAGCTGATGGTAAACAGGTAACCGAGTATGGAGGCAACTCCTGTACAGCACCCTGACCTCCGGGCATACCCAGGCCGGGAGCATGGCCGCAGCACCCAGTGTCACCCTGATAGATAGATAGATAGATAGATAGATAGATAGATAGATAGATATGAGATAGATAGATAATAGATAGATAGATATTAGATCGATGATAGATAGATAGAGAGATAGATAATTAGATAGATAATTAGATAGATAATTAGATAGATAGATATTAGATAGATATTCAAGGAAAGATAAATTCTATCTATCTCATATCTATCTATTTAATATCTATTATCTATCATCTATCTCATATCTATCTATCTATCTATCTCTCTATCTATCTCTCTATCTCTCTATCTATCTATCTATCCATCCACTATCTATCTAGAACAGCACAAGACCAGAACTCGGCTGAAAACCTTAACCTGATGGACCCCAGTGTAAGTGAATAGGATCTGTCAGGAAGTGTTGGGATCACCAGTGTAGTCATCTGTGACTATTCACATTTTGCAGATATTTGCAATGTTTTTCCGCAGATTGAGCGGGCGTGTCCTTTATACACACATCCCTCATGTCGCTGAATAGATCTGCACTGGTAACATTCTCTCCAGCTGTGGTGGAACTACAACTCCCATAATTTCTCTTGCAGAGACAGCGTGCATTCATTGGTTACATTATCCTATAGGGAGGGGGGGGGGGTCTCCTCCGGAGCAGAACATCTGACAGCTTCTCCTATGGGGGCGTCTCCTCCAGAGCAGGACATCTGACAGCTTCTCCTATGGGGGGCGTCTTCTCCAGAGCAGAACATCTGACGGCTTCTCTCATGGGGGGGGGGGGGGGTCTCCTCCAGAGCAGGACATCTGACGGCTTCTCTCATGGGGGGGGTGTTTCCTCCAGAGCAGGACATCTGACGGCTTCTCTCATGGGGGGGGGGGTCTCCTCCAGAGCAGGACATCTGACGGCTTCTCTCATGGGGGGGGGGTGTTTCCTCCAGAGCAGGACATCTGACGGCTTCTCTCATGGAGGGGGGGGGGGGGGGCAGTGTCTCCTCCAGGGCAGAACATCTGACGGCTTCTCTCATGGGGGGGGGGGTTGTCTCCTCCAGAGCAGAACATCTGACGGCTTCTCTCATGGGGGGGGGGTCTCCTCCAGAGCAGGACATCTGACGGCTTCTCTCATGGGGGGGGGGGGTTGTCTCCTCCAGAGCAGAACATCTGACGGCTTCTCTCATGGGGGGGGGTCTCCTCCAGAGCAGGACATCTGACGGCTTCTCTCATGGGGGGGGTGTTTCCTCCAGAGCAGGACATCTGACGGCTTCTCTCATGGGGGGGGGTGTTTCCTCCAGAGCAGGACATCTGACGGCTTCTCTCATGGGGGGGGGTGTTCCTCCAGAGCAGGACATCTGACGGCTTTCTCTCATGAAGGGGGTGTTTCCTCCAGAGCAGAACATCTGACAGCTTCTCTCATGGGGGGGGGGGGTCTCCTCCAGAGCAGGACATCTGACGGCTTCTCTCATGGGGGGGGTGTTTCCTCCAGAGCAGGACATCTGACGGCTTCTCTCATGGGGGGGGGTCTCCTCCAGGGCAGGACATCTGACGGCTTCTCTCATGGGGGGGGGGGCAGTGTCTCCTCCAGAGCAGGACATCTGACGGCTTCTCTCATGGGGGGGGTGTTTCCTCCAGAGCAGGACATCTGAGGCTTCTCTCATGGGGGGGGGGTCTCCTCCAGGGCAGGACATCTGACGGCTTCTCTCATGGGGGGATGTCTCCTCCGGGGCAGGACATCTGACGGCTTCTCATGAAGGGGGGTCTTCTCCGGAGCAGTACATCTGACGGCTTCTCCTATGGGGGGGCGTCTCCTCCAGAGCAGAACATCTGACAGTTTCTCCTATGGGGGGGTGTCTCCTCCAGAGCAGAAACATCTGACGGTTTCTCCTAAGGAAGGGGGGGCGTCTTCTCCAGAGCAGAACATCTGACGGCTTCTCATGGGGGGTCGTCTCCTCCAGAGCAGGACATCTGACGACTTCTCTAATGGGGGGGGGTGTCTCCTCCAGAGCAGAACATCTGACGGTTTCTCTCATGGGGGGCGTCTCCTCCGGAGCAGAACATCTGACGGCTTCTCATGGGGGGTGTCTCCTCCAGAGCAGAACATCTGACAGATTCTCATGGGGGGGTGTCTCCTCCAGAGCAGGACATCTGACGACTTCTCTAATGGGGGGGTGTCTCCTCCAGAGCAGGACATCTGACAGCTTCTCTCATGGGGGGGGCGTCTCCTCCGGAGCAGGACATCTGACGGCTTCTCCTTGGTAACTTTGTAGCAAGCTTTCAGCTTTGTCACCAACAGGCTCCTCCCAGGGGAGGAGTCTCCCTCTACCTGAGGAACAGGTGCAAGGAGCTCAGGCAGCTACCATACCTAGATCTCTTCTCTCCAGGGTCCAGGATGTCCTCTGCCCCTGGAGACCCCCAGCCTCCGCTGTGGGTGATCACTGGATCTCATTCCTGGGGTGGATCTGAGAAGCTGGACAGCCTTCAGGACCAGAAGTCTCCCTTTGCTGTGGAGTGGATCCCTGATCTGGCCACCTTATCCCTGGAGATCTCTAAGGAGGAGACCATTGATCTTGAAGACCACCCATCTCTTGATGAGGAGCAGCGAGGAGCCACAGACCCCTCGGTGGTGGACACCTGCAGGCAGCATGGACAGCAGCTCAGCCTCTACTGCTACCAGGAGCACAAGCTCATCTGTGCCCAGTGCAAATCCCTGGGCAGCTGCCAGGCACACAGGACCAAGCCGGTGGAAGAAAGGGCATCTCAGATCCGGGTGAGTACTGTAGTGGTCCTGCCCCCCCCCTAACTGCATTGCAGAGCTATGCCCCTGTGGTGCCACCCTGCAGTGCAGGCGAGGGTTAATGCTGGAGCACCCTTGTGTGGAGGCTGGAGGGGGGGAGTGAGCTGCAGCAGAGACCTGACTCATTGCAGCAGAAGACGAGATTGTGTCTTCTTGGTATTCATCGCATCTTCTCTGTGCCAAGCAATCCTGGCAGTGCCCGTGACTACAGGAGCAGGCGTGTCCTTTGTAAAGGGTTCATGTCCCTAGGAAAGCTGGGTGACCTCCAGGTGTCAGATTTGTGGCAATTGAAGGATAAGAAGCAATATCTGCGCTGTGCCCAAGGGCATGGGGGGGCAGCACAGTCAAATCTGGGAAGGTTTGTCATTCAGGACTCTAGGAAAGTTGGGTGCCAGTCTATTTAAAGATAGGGGGAGGGGAAGAGAAAGAATGTCACTGATTTTCCCTTTCACTCACGTCCTGGGTGCACGCCCTGGTGACACAGCGCCGCCCCTTGACTCACCGCTCCCTGCACACTGTATACTTCATGTAATAAAACCGCCAAATACTGCACCATAACATAGAGCCCCATAACAGTGCCAGCGGAATATAGACAGCCACAATGATCTCCATAACAGTGCCTCCAGAATATAGACAACCACAATGACCTCCGTAACAGTGCCTCCAGAATATAGACAGCCACAATGACCTCCGTAACAGTGCCTCCAGAATATAGACAGCCACAATGATCTCCATAACAGTGCCTCCAGAATATAGACAGCCACAATGACCTCCATAACAGTGCCAGCGGAATATAGACAGCCACAATGACCTCCATAACAGTGCCTCCAGAATATAGACAGCCACAATGACCTCCATAACAGTGCCAGCGGAATATAGACAGCCACAATGACCTCTATAACAGTGCCTCCAGAATATAGACCGCCACAATGATCTCCGTAACAGTGCCTCCAGAATATAGACCGCCACAATTATCTCCATAACAGTGCCTCCAGAATATAGACAGCCACAATGACCTCCATAACAGTGCCTCCAGAATATAGACAGCCACAATGACCTCTATAACAGTGCCTCCAGAATATAGACAGCCACAATGACCTCTATAACAGTGCCTCCAGAATATAGACAGCCACAATGACCTCCGTAACAGTGCCTCCAGAATATAGACAGCCACAATGACCTCTATAAAAGTGCCTCCAGAATATAGACAGCCACAATGATCTCCATAACAGTGCCATCAGAATATAGACAGCCACAATGATCTCCGTAACAGTGCCTCCAGAATATAGACCGCCACAATTATCTCCATAACAGTGCCTCCAGAATATAGACAGCCACAATGATCTCCATAACAGTGCCACCAGAATATAGACAGCCACAATGATCTCCATAACAGTGCCTCCAGAATATAGACAGCCACAATGACCTCCATAACAGTGCCTCCAGACTATAGACAGCCACAATAATCTCCATAACAGTGCCACCAGAATATAGACAGCCACAATGATCTCCATAACAGTGCCTCCAGAATATAGACAGCCACAATAATCTCCATAAAACTTGCATCAGAATATAGACAGCCACAATGACCTCTATAACAGTGCCAGCGGAATATAGACAGCCACAATGACCTCTATAACAGTGCCCTCCAGAATATAGACAGCCACAATGATCTCCATAACAGTGCCTCCAGAATATAGACAGCCACAATGACCTCTATAACAGTGCCTCCAGAATATAGACAGCTACAATGACCTCCATAACAGTGCCTCCAGACTATAGACAGCCACAATGATCTCCATAACAGTGCCACCAGAATATAGACAGCCACAATAATCTCCATAACAGTGCCATCAGAATATAGACAGCCACAATGACCTCTATAACAGTGCCATCAGAATATAGACAGCCACAATAATCTCCATAACAGTGCCACCAGAATATAGACAGCCACAATAATCTCCATAACAGTGCCACCAGAATATAGACAGCCACAATAATCTCCATAACAGTGCCACCAGAATATAGACAGTCACAATGATCTCCATAACAGTGCCACCAGAATATAGACAGTCACAATGATCTCCATAACAGTGCCAGCAGAATATAGACAGCCACAATGACCTCCATAACAGTGCCACCAGAATATAGACAGTCACAATGATCTCCATAACAGTGCCAGTGGAATATAGACAGCCACAATGATCTCCATAACAGTGCCACCAGAATATAGACAGTCACAATGATCTCCATAACAGTGCAAGTGGAATATAGACAGCCACAATGACCTCTATAACAGTGCCATCAGAATATAGACAGCCACAATGACCTCTATAACAGTGCCATAGGAATATAGACAGCCACAATGATCTCCATAACAGTGCCACCAGAATATAGACAGCCACAATGACCTCTATAACAGTGCCAGCAGAATATAGACAGTCACAATGATCTCCATAACAGTGCCATCAGAATATAGACAGTCACAATGATCTCCATAACAGTGCCAGCAGAATATAGACAGCCAAAATGATCTCCATAACAGTGCCAGCAGAATATAGACAGCCACAATGACCTCTATAACAGTGCCTCCAGAATATAGACCGCCACAATTATCTCCATAACAGTGCCTCCAGAATATAGACAGCCACAATGATCTCCATAACAGTGCCTCCAGAATATAGACAGCCACAATGATCTCCATAACAGTGCCTCCAGAATATAGACAGCCACAATGACCTCCGTAACAGTGCCTCCAGAATATAGACAGCCACAATGACCTCTATAACAGTGCCTCCAGAATATAGACAGCCACAATGACCTCCATAACAGTGCCTCCAGACTATAGACAGCCACAATGATCTCCATAACAGTGCCTCCAGAATATAGACAGCCACAATGATCTCCATAACAGTGCCACCAGAATATAGACCGCCACAATTATCTCCATAACAGTGCCACCAGAATATAGACAGCCACAATAATCTCCATAACAGTGCCAGCGGAATATAGACAGCCACAATGACCTCTATAACAGTGCCTCCAGAATATAGACAGCCACAATGACCTCCATAACAGTGCCTCCAGAATATAGACAGCCACAATAATCTCCATAACAGTGCCACTAGAATATAGACAGCCACAATAATCTCCATAACAGTGCCACCAGAATATAGACAGTCACAATGATCTCCATAACAGTGCCAGTGGAATATAGACAGCCACAATGACCTCTATAACAGTGCCATCAGAATATAGACAGCCACAATGACCTCCATAACAGTGCCTCCAGACTATAGACAGCCACAATAATCTCCATAACAGTGCCACCAGAATATAGACAGCCACAATGACCTCCATAACAGTGCCATCAGAATATAGACAGCCACAATGATCTCCATAACAGTGCCATCAGAATATAGACAGCCACAATGACCTCTATAACAGTGCCATCAGAATATAGACAGTCACAATGATCTCCATAACAGTGCCACCAGAATATAGACAGTCACAATGATCTCCATAACAGTGCCAGCAGAATATAGACAGCCACAATGACCTCCATAACAGTGCCAGTGGAATATAGACAGCCACAATGACCTCTATAACAGTGCCATCAGACTATAGACAGCCACAATGACCTCTATAACAGTGCCACCAAAATATAGACAGCCACAATGATCTCCATAACAGTGCAAGTGGAATATAGACAGCCACAATGACCTCTATAACAGTGCCATCAGAATATAGACAGCCACAATGATCTCCATAACAGTGCCATAGGAATATAGACAGCCACAATGATCTCCATAACAGTGCCACCAGAATATAGACAGCCACAATGACTCTATAACAGTGCCAGCAGAATATAGACAGTAAAGATCTCCATACAGTGCCATCAGAATATAGACAGTCACAATGATCTCCATAACAGTGCCAGCAGAATATAGACAGCCACAATGATCTCCATAACAGTGCCAGCAGAATATAGACAGCCACAATGATCTCCATAACAGTGCCACCAGAATATAGACAGCCACAATAATCTCCATAACAGTGCCATCATAATATAGACAGCCACAATGACCTCTATAACAGTGCCACCAGAATATAGACAGCCACAATGACCTCCATAACAGTGCCTCCAGAATATAGACCGCCACAATTATCTCCATAACAGTGCCTCCAAAATATAGACAGCCACGATGATCTCCATAACAGTGCCACCAGAATATAGACAGCCACAATGACCTCCATAACAGTGCCACCAGAATATAGACAGCCACAATGATCTCCATAACAGTGCCATAGGAATATAGACAGCCACAATGATCTCCATAACAGTGCCACCAGAATATAGACAGCCACGATGATCTCCATAACAGTGCCAGCAGAATATAGACAGCCACAATGATCTCCATAACAGTGCCACCAGAATATAGACGGCCACAATGACCTCCATAACAGTGCCATCAGAATATAGACAGCCACAATGATCTCCATAACAGTGCCACCAGAATATAGACAGCCACAATGACCTCTATAACAGTGCCACCAGAATATAGACAGCCACAATGACCTCCATAACAGTGCCATCGGAATATAGGCAGCCACAATGATCTCCATAACAGTGCCACCAGAATATAGACAGCCACAATGACCTCCATAACAGTGCCATCGGAATATAGACAGCCACAATGACCTCCATAACAGTGTCATCAGAATATAGACAGCCACAATGATCTCCATAACAGTGCCACCAGAATATAGACAGCCACAATGAGCTCCATAACAGTGCCACCAGAATATAGACAGCCACAATGACCTCCATAACAGTGCATCAGAATATAGACAGCCACAATGATCTCCATAACAGTGCCATCAGAATATAGACAGCCACAATGACCTCTATAACAGTGCCATCAGAATATAGACAGTCACAATGATCTCCATAACAGTGCCACCAGAATATAGACAGTCACAATGATCTCCATAACAGTGCCAGCAGAATATAGACAGCCACAATGACCTCCATAACAGTGCCAGTGGAATATAGACAGCCACAATGACCTCTATAACAGTGCCACCAGAATATAGACAGCCACAATGATCTCCATAACAGTGCCACCAGAATATAGACAGTCACAATGATCTCCATAACAGTGCAAGTGGAATATAGACAGCCACAATGACCTCTATAACAGTGCCATAGGAATATAGACAGCCACAATGATCTCCATAACAGTGCCACCAGAATATAGACAGCCACAATGACCTCTATAACAGTGCCATCAGAATATAGACAGCCACAATGATCTCCATAACAGTGCCATAGGAATATAGACAGCCACAATGATCTCCATAACAGTGCCACCAGAATATAGACAGCCACAATGACCTCTATAACAGTGCCAGCAGAATATAGACAGTCACAATGATCTCCATAACAGTGCCATCAGAATATAGACAGTCACAATGATCTCCATAACAGTGCCAGCAGAATATAGACAGCCACAATGATCTCCATAACAGTGCCAGCAGAATATAGACAGCCACAATGATCTCCATAACAGTGCCACCAGAATATAGACAGCCACAATAATCTCCATAACAGTGCCATCATAATATAGACAGCCACAATGACCTCTATAACAGTGCCACCAGAATATAGACAGCCACAATGACCTCCATAACAGTGCCTCCAGAATATAGACCGCCACAATTATCTCCATAACAGTGCCTCCAAAATATAGACAGCCACGATGATCTCCATAACAGTGCCACCAGAATATAGACAGCCACAATGACCTCCATAACAGTGCCACCAGAATATAGACAGCCACAATGATCTCCATAACAGTGCCATAGGAATATAGACAGCCACAATGATCTCCATAACAGTGCCACCAGAATATAGACAGCCACGATGATCTCCATAACAGTGCCAGCAGAATATAGACAGCCACAATGACCTCCATAACAGTGCCACCAGAATATAGACGGCCACAATGACCTCCATAACAGTGCCATCAGAATATAGACAGCCCACAATGATCTCCATAACAGTGCCACCAGAATATAGACAGCCACAATGACCTCTATAACAGTGCCACCAGAATATAGACAGCCACAATGACCTCCATAACAGTGCCATCGGAATATAGGCAGCCACAATGATCTCCATAACAGTGCCACCAGAATATAGACAGCCACAATGATCTCCATAACAGTGCCATCGGAATATAGACAGCCACAATGACCTCCATAACAGTGTCATCAGAATATAGACAGCCACAATGATCTCCATAACAGTGCCACCAGAATATAGACAGCCACAATGAGCTCCATAACAGTGCCACCAGAATATAGACAGCCACAATGATCTCCATAACAGTGCCAGCAGAATATAGACAACCACAATGACCTCTATAACAGTGCCACCAGAATATAGACAGTCACAATGACCTCCATAACAGTGCCACCAGAATATAGACGGCCACAATGATCTCCATAACAGTGCCAGCTGAATATAGACAGCCACAATGACCTCTATAACAGTGCCATCGGAATATAGACAGCCACAATGACCTCTATAACAGTGCCATCGGAATATAGACAGCCACAATGATCTCCATACAGTGCCTCCAGAATATAGACAGTCACAATGATCTCCATAACAGTGCCACCAGAATATAGACAGCCACAATGACCTCCATAACAGTGCTACCAGAATATAGACAGCCACAATGATCTCCATAACAGTGCCAGCGGAATATAGACGGCCACAATGACCTCCATAACAGTGGCATCAGAATACAGACAGCCACAATGATCTCCAAAAAAACTTGCATCAGAATATAGACAGCCACAGTGTCCTCCATAACAGTGCCAGCGGAATACAGACAGCCACAATGATCTCGATAACAGTGCCAGCGGAATATAGACAGCCACAATGATCTCTGTAACAGTGCCAGCGGAATACAGACAGCCACAATGATCTCCATAAAACTTGCATCAGAATATAGACAGCCACAATGACCTCTATAACAGTGCCAGCGGAATATAGACAGCCACAATGACCTCCATAACAGTGCCATCACTGACTGTACCTCAATCCTTTCAATGGGTTTGCCTCTTCATTTTAGCACCCCTTCACAGATTTCTTAAACTAAGGTGAAATTATGGAACTTCCCTTTAAATAGATATTAAAGTACAATGGCCCTTTAAATGGGAGAAAAAGCTCAGTATGCTAGGAAAACTCCCAGCAGGAACGTGGAGCTGGTTTTCAGATGCCTCCCCATTCGGGGGTGTCTCATTATCGTGTCCGCTGCGACAACAATACCACGTTATCTCAGTCTGGGGCGTGCACAATGGACTCTTTATACCCAGCCTGGATTCCTGGCTCCTGGATCTTATAGCACGGAGCACCTTGGGAGTTGGGTTACTGACCCCGGCATGTGGTGACAATTGATAGGTATCCATTTCATGTAGCAACTGATCACCGCACAGAACCAGATTATATCGGTAATCAACTGACTGTATCCAAAACTGATAGACCAGGGATCTCAAACTCGTGGCCCTCCAGATGTTGCAAAACTACAACTCCCAGCATGCCCTGGTAGCCGAAGAATGTCCAGGCATGATGGGAATTGTAGTTCTGTAACAGCTGGAGGGCCACGAGTTTGAGATCCCTGTGATAGACTGTGTTACACCTAGTGCAGAGCGGGAGGGGGCGGAGCATGACACAGGTTCTCTGTGTCATGCTCCACCCCCTAACTCACTGCATTTTATGTTTTTATTGAAAGGGGTTCTTATAATGGAAGGCTTTGCCAATTGTTTTAATTTGTCACCGTCCAAGATCTCTGCTTGATGTTAGTGAATGGAAGCATGCGTGTTTATATCATGACCAGCCAACACAGGTGCGGGGCTCGTTACAGTGTATCAGTCCTTTTGCAAAAGAACCCTGCAGTCAAACACGATCGGCACAGCGTTCTCAGATGCTGAATGTAAACAAGATTGTTTCTATTCACTGACAGCATGCAGGACTGAATGTGTCAGATCTGCGTGCAATGAAATGTTTAACCCTGTCGCAGAGATGTTCTCTATTGATCCCTCTGATCTGAGCTGCTGTCAGAGACGATACTAACGAAATGCTTTCTTCCCAGAACAAGATAGTCGATCAATGTGAGAAGCTGCAGCTACAAACGGCCGGAATTGAGAAGTATCTCGCCGAGTCGCTTCCAGCCAAGATTCCAAGAGTGGCGGTAATTATACGTCCTTAGAGGGCGTTCATAGCCTCCTTATTCTGTGCTCCGTGCTGCGCCATATTCAGATCAGCGTCATAGCCGTGTGACATCAGGACAGTAATTGGGCAGCAAAGGGGGGGGGGAGGGGGTAGATTTCCAATAGACTAGAGGAAGATTTACTATATTACAAACTTTAAACACATGATTCACTTTCATCCTCAGCTATATCCTGTAGTATACTCCAGAGCTGCACTCAATATTCTGCTGGTGGAGTCACTGTGTACATACATTACATTACTTATCCTGTACTGATCCTGAGTTATATCCTGTATTATACTCCAGAGCTGCACTCACTATTCTGCTGGTGGAGTCACTGTGTACATACATTACTTATCCTGTACTGATCCTGAGTTACATCCTGTATTATACTCCAGAGCTGCACTCACTATTCTGCTGGTGCAGTCACTGTGTACATACATTACATTACTTATCCTGTACTGATCCTGAGTTACATCCTGTATTATACTCGCAGAGCTGCACTCAATATTCTGCTAATGCAGTCACTGTGTACATACATTACTTATCTGTACTGATCCTGAGTTACATCCTGTATTATACTCCAGAGCTGCACTCACTATTCTGCTGGTGCAGTCACTGTGTACATACATTACATTACTTATCCTGTACTATCCTGAGTTACATCCTGTATTATACTCCAGAGCTGCACTCACTATTCTGCTGGAGCAGTCACTGTGTACATACATTACTTATCCTGTACTGATCCTGAGTTACATCCTGTATTATACTCCAGAGCTGCACTCACTATTCTGCTGGTGCAGTCACTGTGTACATACATTACTTATCCTGTACTGATCCTGAGTTACATCCTGTATTATACTCCAGAGCTGCACTCACTATTCTGCTGGTGCAGTCACTGTGTACATACATTACTTATCCTGTACTGATCCTGAGTTACATCCTGTATTATACTCTAGAGCTGCACTCACTATTCTGCTGGTGCAGTCACTGTGTACATACATTACTTATCCTGTACTGATCCTGAGTTACATCCTGTAGTTATACTCCAGAGCTGCACTCACTATTCTGCTGGTGCAGTCACTGTGTACATACATTACTTATCCTGTACTGATCCTGAGTTACATCCTGTATTATACTCCAGAGCTGCACTCACTATTCTGCTGGTGCAGTCACTGTGTACATACATTACTTATCCTGTACTGATCCTGAGTTACATCCTGTATTATACTCCAGAGCTGCACTCACTATTCTGCTGGTGCAGTCACTGTGTACATACATTACATTACTTATCCTGTACTGATCCTGAGTTACATCCTGTATACTCCAGAGCTGCGCTCACTATTCTGCTGGTTGCTGGAACCAATCATGAAGCTATGGCAGCTGAGCCGAGCCTCCATAATGCAGGAGGACAGGTAATTCTTCCTATAGCAGATGCTGTATAATGTATGCAGAATGCAAAACAGCAGAGAAAGTTCTGTGTACACATTGAACCTGCAGGGAAGGCTGAGAGATTGCACCTGTTAAACATGCAGAATTATGAACGCAGCTCTGGATTCAATCTGCAAAAAAAGAACATCATTCAGTGGGGAGGTGCTAAGTTAACGATTTGCATCCGCTGTATTAGAGAGAACCGATACACTGTAACGAGCCCCGCTCCTGTGTTACAGAGCACGGCCAGGTCAGCTCGCGAGATGATCATCCAGCGACTGAACTTTATTCGCAACGTGTGTGACAACGAAGAGCAGCGCCTCCTGGAGGAGATCCACGCTGAGGAGGAGCGGGCACAGCAGGGGATCCTCACCCAGAGGGCCCACTGGACCGAGTCCACCAAGAAGCTGTCCGGTATCAGGAACTACCTGGTGGACATGCTGACCAAGATGGACGACCTCAACCTCATTGTACGTCATCTTCTGCGCAGATTCTGGATTAAAGGAATTTTATCGGAATATTTTCTTGACTTTTTTTCTTTGTCTTTTTCTCCCCAGGTCTCCGAAAATAAGATGGACGACAGGTCAGTGTGTTATATATCTACCACTGTATAAAATAACCAACAGCTAAAACTGCCATACTGCTGAAATCTCCACTGCTTCTATGCAGGCGTATGTGTCTCCATGGTAACAGACTACAAACAATCCTGATCCTGCAGTCAGTCCCATCTACTCATCCACTACTTCTGTGTGTGGTATCATGGGTCTGCACAGGAGCTGTGTACACAAAACTATAGGAGGATTTGTAAAACAAGAATATTTCCAAAGTTGTCAGTGTTGGATGTGAAGGCGGACATTGCCTTTAAGAGGCAGATGGCGGTTATCTTTAATCATTTATGCCTCCCCATTGTAGAACAGAAGAAGCAGAAGGAATTCTGGAACCTCAGGAGTCGGAAAAGTTAAACTTTAACATGGATTGTTGTCAGAGTCCATTACTGAACAGATTGTGGGCCCTGTCTGTCCTCTGCTACAACTCCGGTCAGTAGAAGACACTATACCGTCATATATACTCTTCTCTTGTCCTCTCCAACACCTATTGACAGCATAAGACACAACAGCTTCATACAGTATATCTTCTTACCCTGCCCTCTCCTACACCTCCTGTCAATATGAGGCACTACACCTTCATATATCCTCTTCTCCTGTCCTCTCCTACACCTCTGGTCAGTATAAGACACTACACCTTCTCCTGTCCTCTCCTACACCTCTGGTCAGTATAAGACACTACACCTTCTCCTGTCCTCTCCTACACCTCTGGTCAGTATAAGACACCACACCTTCTCCTGTCCTCTCCTACACCTCTGGTCAGTATAAGACACTACATCTTCTCCTGTCCTCTCCTACACCTCTGGTCAGTATAAGACACTACACCTTCTCCTGTCCTCTCCTACACCTCTGGTCAGTATAAGACACTACACCTTCTCCTGTCCTCTCCTACACCTCTGGTCAGTATAAGACACTACACCTTCTCCTGTCCTCTCCTACACCTCTGGTCAGTATAAGACACCACACCTTCTCCTGTCCTCTCCTACACCTCTGGTCAGTATAAGACACTACATCTTCTCCTGTCCTCTCCTACACCTCTGGTCAGTATAAGACACTACACCTTCTCCTGTCCTCTCCTACACCTCTGGTCAGTATAAGACACTACACCTTCTCCTGTCCTCTCCTACACCTCTGGTCAGTATAAGACACCACACCTTCTCCTGTCCTCTCCTACACCTCCGGTCAGTATAAGACACTACACCTTCTCCTGTCCTCTCCTACACCTCTGGTCAGTATAAGACACTACACCTTCTCCTGTCCTCTCCTACACCTCCGGTCAGTATAAGACACCACACCTTCTCCTGTCCTCTCCTACACCTCTGGTCAGTATAAGACACCACACCTTCTCCTGTCCTCTCCTACACCTCTGGTCAGTATAAGACACTACACCTTCTCCTGTCCTCTCCTACACCTCTGGTCAGTATAAGACACTACACCTTCTCCTGTCCTCTCCTACACCTCTAGTCAGTATAAGACACTACACCTTCTCCTGTCCTCTCCTACACCTCCGGTCAGTATAAAACACTACATCTTCTCCTGTCCTCTCCTACACCTCTGGTCAGTATAAGACACTACACCTTCTCCTGTCCTCTCCTACACCTCTGGTCAGTATAAGACACCACACCTTCTCCTGTCCTCTCCTACACCTCTGGTCAGTATAAGACACCACACCTTCTCCTGTCCTCTCCTACACCTCTGGTCAGTATAAGACACTACACCTTCTCCTGTCC
Organism: Rhinella marina; assembly: GCA_900303285.1. Classification (NCBI taxonomy): domain Eukaryota; kingdom Metazoa; phylum Chordata; class Amphibia; order Anura; family Bufonidae; genus Rhinella; species Rhinella marina. The sequence goes on from ONZH01008949.1 coordinate 909,442, forward strand.
TCTCCTACACCTCCGGTCAGTATAAGACACTACATCTTCTTCTGTCCTCTCCTACACCTCCGGTCAGTATAAGACACCACACCTTCTCCTGTCCTCTCCTACACCTCTGGTCAGTATAAGACACTACACCTTCTCCTGTCCTCTCCTACACCTCTGGTCAGTATAAGACACCACACCTTCTCCTGTCCTCTCCTACACCTCTGGTCAGTATAAGACACTACACCTTCTCCTGTCCTCTCCTACACCTCTGGTCAGTATAAGACACTACACCTTCTCCTGTCCTCTCCTACACCTCTGGTCAGTATAAGACACTACACCTTCTCCTGTCCTCTCCTACACCTCTGGTCAGTATAAGACACTACACCTTCTCCTGTCCTCTCCTACACCTCTGGTCAGTATAAGACACCACACCTCTCCTGTCCTCTCCTACACCTCTAGTCAGTATAAGACACCACACCTTCTCCTGTCCTCTCCTACACCTCTGGTCAGTATAAGACACTACACCTTCTCCTGTCCTCTCCTACACCTCTGGTCAGTATAAGACACTACACCTTCTCCTGTCCTCTCCTACACCTCCGGTCAGTATGAGACACCACACCTTCTCCTGTCCTCTCCTACACCTCTGGTCAGTATAAGACACCACACCTTCTCCTGTCCTCTCCTACACCTCTGGTCAGTATGAGACACTACACCTTCTCCTGTCCTCTCCTACACCTCCGGTCAGTATGAGACACTACACCTTCTCCTGTCCTCTCCTACACCTCTGGTCAGTATAAGACACCACACCTTCTCCTGTCCTCCTACACCTCTGGTCAGTAAGACACCACACCTTCTCCTGTCCTCTCCTACACCTCTGGTCAGTATAAGACACCACACCTTCTCCTGTCCTCTCCTACACCTCTGGTCAGTATAAGACACCACACCTTCTCCTGTCCTCTCCTACACCTCTGGTCAGTATAAGACACTACACCTTCTCCTGTCCTCTCCTACACCTCTGGTCAGTATAAGACACTACACCTTCTCCTGTCCTCTCCTACACCTCTGGTCAGTATAAGACACTACACCTTCTCCTGTCCTCTCCTACACCTCTGGTCAGTATAAGACACCACACCTTCTCCTGTCCTCTCCTACACCTCTGGTCAGTATAAGACACTACACCTTCTCCTGTCCTCTCCTACACCTCTGGTCAGTATGAGACACTACACCTTCTCCTGTCCTCTCCTACACCTCCAGTCAGTATAAGACACTACACCTTCTCCTGTCCTCTCCTACACCTCTGATCAGTACAAGACACTACACCTTCTCCTGTCCTCTCCTACACCTCTGGTCAGTATAATACACTACACCTTCTCCTGTCCTCTCCTACACCTCTGGTCAGTATAATACACTACACCTTCTCCTGTCCTCTCCTACACCTCTGGTCAGTATAAGACACCACACCTTCTCCTGTCCTCTCCTACACCTCCAGTCAGTATAAGACACTACACCTTCTCCTGTCCTCTCCTACACCTCTGGTCAGTATAAGACACCACACCTTCTCCTGTCCTCTCCTACACCTCCGGTCAGTATAAGACACTACACCTTCTCCTGTCCTCTCCTACACCTCCGGTCAGTATAAGACACTACATCTTCTTCTGTCCTCTCCTACACCTCCGGTCAGTATAAGACACTACACCTTCTCCTGTCCTCTCCTACACCTCCGGTCAGTATAAGACACTACATCTTCTTCTGTCCTCTCCTACACCTCCGGTCAGTATAAGACTTCTTACACTGAACCACTGATGAGTATCTTCTACTGAACCCTCAGAAGATGACCGGACATTTCTTATTTTCAGCTTGTGAAAGCCTCACGTTTGATGAGAAGACCATGAGCCCCCTCCTCGCCTTATCAGACAACAGCCTTAAGTTCCTTCACAAGAAAGCGAAGAACTATCCAGATGGACCTGAAAGGTTCGACCATTGGCCCAACTGCTTGGCCGTAGAGTCCTTCCAGAAGGGCATCCACATGTGGAAGGTGAACGTGGAGACGTGTTGCGCCTACAAGCTCGGCATCACCTACAGAACCATTGCCCGCAAGGGCTCAGGCAACGACGCCCGGTTAGGATACAACCCGCTTTCCTGGATCTTCTCCCGTTACGACAAAGACTTCCGTTTTTCCCACGACTCTCAGCATTATCCTGTAGAGCTCCTCAAGGGTCCCAAACAAGTTGGCGTCTTGGTGGACATGGACGCTGGAGAGCTGATCTTCTTCGACCCTTCCTCTTGTGTCATCCTGTACAGTCACCAGACAAGGTTTACCGCTCCGGTCAGTCCTGTATTTGCCGTGGCCGACGAGAGCATCAGTCTCGAGAAGTGACCTGAGACGGAGGAGGTCCTTATGGGCACATAAGAGACCATAGATTTTTATATAATGTCCGTGAAGTTGTTACATACGTAAAGGAGCACTCCACCCAAAGCTCAGTCTTTGGTTTGGCTTGGTTCTCCAGAAGCTGGACCGTACCTGGTGTCCTATCCAATGGTTGGATATGGTTGGCCGTTCATGGTCCCCTAGTGCCTTCCTTGCCTATGGTTGGTGATGGGATCTCACTTTGGACCCCAGGATGGCATTGTAGCGAGGTCCAAGATGGCCACGCCACAGAAATTAACGTAAATCTTGTGTGACTCCACGTCTACGTTCCATAGCTCTCAAGACCCCCTTTTCTTTTATTACAAGAACAGCGCCACCCTTGTCCACAGGATGTATATGGTACTGCAGCTTGTCCTCAATCAGGTGAATGCGGCTGAAGTGTAATACCAGACACAACCTGTGCACAAAAGTGGCGCTGTACGCTCACCACGAAGGGACTTATCCCTGTTCAAGGCGGAACGTCGGGACGACTTCACGTTGACAACAATGAGAGGTGAAATACATGTGGTTGTCCCAAAGGTGCCCATACACAGAAGTTAAAGAAGAACTCCTGCAAAATTTTGTATTCTCTGACCTGTTAGAAAGGTGCATGATATAATCTGTAGTGAATGTAATCTTCTTATCAGAGACTGTGATTGTGAGTAATAACCTCTCTTCTTATTGTAGCTGGGTCATGTGACCAACTCCCTGACCTCCAACTGACCCAGGACAGGAAGCCAGTCACTGCTCTATTCATTCCTATTAGACTGAAAGTGAGGCTCCCATAGGAATACATAGAGAAATAGACTTCCTGTCCTCTGTGTGAGTTGGTGGGTCTAATTCCTAGTCACATGACACAGATAAGAAACTTCAGGATGATATAAGTCAAAAATACAGACACTGGTAAGAAAATGACATTCACTACAGATTACATCATGTACGTTTCTAGCAGGACATGGAATAAAATTTTTTTGCGGGAGTTCTTCTTTAAGTTCTGCCGACCGCAGCAATTTCAATAGGGCTGGCTGACCATATGACGTGTTGGGGGGGGGGGGGGTGTCCCAACTGTACTCCCACAGCAGAGCATCATGATCATGGGAAAGGAAGGATCGGGCTGCTGTATTTCAGCATGCCCGATCCTTAGTTCTCATGGGAGATAAAATGCTGCCAAATGCGTCTCCTTACTGACAACGCATGCTGAGCTGAGCATGCATGTGTATCGGGGGACGGCGGAAGTCTGGGTCAGGTAAGTGCATCAGAACATGTGAACTGTTTACCAGTAGATGGCAGCACAATATTTTTTTCTAAATCGCTGTTGCCCGGGGTAACGTACGACTGTGAATTCCATACGATATGACGAATGTCGGAAGATTTCAGAAGTTCTTCAAAGAATATTTGTACAAAATGTATAAAAGCGGAATGGATGGAATATAAATTATACCGCTATAACACGTGCCGAGTGATGTCACTTTTGTACATTATATGCTGCGCTCACTTCTCATGTGACACATGACGTTTTGGAAAGGAATTCAGAAACGTGGGGCCCCCTCTTAGGAAGGGCAGGGCGCCATATGGTGGCGCATCCAGTCGACCAGCGCCAGGGACCACGAGCCAGAACCTGGTTTACACCTGCAGTGTACGCAGCGCCCGCGCTCCAGTAATGACCCCTGCTCCCCGTGCCCAGCAGATAACGGCCGGCTGAGGTTACTCGGAGCCGCGTCACGTCTCCAGCCGTGCGTGGGAGCGCCATGGACTTTGCCCCCTTGGCACAGAAAACTGCAGCGGACATATTTAAAGGGACCCACCTGAAAAATACGCAGAAAATCCAAGCGTATCTGTTTCTGGGAAAGCTGGGTGAGGAGCCGTGAATGCTACAGATCACCCATCTTTCCTAGATTCCTGAATGGTGAATATGCCGACTTATGCAGTGGGTGGGACACAACCTCAATAGCCACCAATGGGGGGGGGGAAGAGGGGGAGTCACCCAGCTTTCCCAGACTCCAAAAAGGCAAGTATACCTCCCTCTGCTCCTGTAACACTGAACTCTCGGAAAGCTGGGTGACAACTGCTGTAATGGTGGCCAGGTGGGAAATCAAGGTGACAACTCATCTGTTCACCATTACATGAATTGACACCCAGCTTTCCCACAGTCCAGAAAAGCAAGGATACATCCCCCTACTCTGTAATACTGTAATTACTAGGCGTATTTGACATTCTGGAGTCTGGGAAAGCTGAGTAACAACCCTTGATAGGCTGTCAATCTGATTTCCCATTAGGTCGTCATTACAGGGGTCACTCAGCTTTCCTTAACTCCAGCACGGCAAATATGTCTAGTGCACCTAGGTATACAGTATTACAGTGCGGTCAGATGTATCCTTGCCTTTCAGAAGTCTGGGAGAGCTGGGTGACAATCCCTGTAATGGTGGACAGATTGGTTGTCACCCTGAATTCCCAACGTTGTATCCTTGACATTCTGGAGTCTGGGAAAGCTGGGTGACATTCCCTGTAATGGTGGACGATAGGTTGCTGCCCTGATTTCATAAAGTTGTATCCTTGCCTTTCTGGATTCTGGGAAAGCTGGGTGACAACCCCTATAATGGTGGATGGATAGGTTGTCACCCTGATTTCCCAACGATGTATCCTTGCCTTTCAGAGGTATGGGAAAGCTGGGTGACAATATCTGTAATGGCGGATGGATAGGTTGTCACCCTGATTTTCCAACGTTGTATCCTTGACATTCTGGAGTCTGGGAAAGCTGGGTGACAACCCCTATAATGGTGGACGATAGGTTGTTGCCCATATTTCCTAAAGTTGTTATCCTTGCCTTTCTGGAGTCTGAGAAAGCTGGGTGACAACCCCTGTAATGGCGGATGGATAGGTTGTCACTCTGATTTACCATCTGGCCACCATTAAAGCAGTTGTCACCCAGCTTTCTCAGACTCCTTAAGGGCAATATGGTCAGATATCTCATTATCAACCTCTATGACCGTCATTACAGGTTGTCACCCAGCTTTCCCAGACTCCAGAATGGCAAGTATACACCCATCTGCTGCTGTTACACTGTATGACTAAGCATATTGTCTACTCTGGAATCTGGGAAAGCTGGATGACAACCTGTCTGTCCACCATAAAAGGCGTTTTCACCCAGCTTTCCCAGACTCCAGAAAGGCAAGGATACATCCCAATACTGTATAACCAGACATATTTGCCATTCTGGAGTCTGAAAAAGCTGAGTGACAACCCTTGATGGTGGCCAGACAGGTTGTCACCTCATCTGGCCACCATTACGGGGGTAGTCACCCAGCTTTCCTAAACTCTGTCTAGTTATATAGTATTCCTGGAGCAGGGGGTGTGTCCTTGCCTTTCTGGAGAGTGAAAAAGCTGTAATGACAATCAGAAAGGTTGTCACCGCGATTTACTACGATGGGATATCACTAAATTATTTCAGTTCAAATTATTTTTTACACATTCTTTATTTGGATTTACTGGAGAACCCCTTTAAGACGGGGTGAATTACGAGCTCCCCCCTGTTATTTCATAGCCCCCCGTAGTCTGGGGATGAGCTGATCCAAGGACTGGATCACGTGACCAGGAGGGACGTCGTCCCTGAGACGTCCCTGGAGGAGGAAGCTCAGCATCCCGGCTTCTCTTGCCGCCTTATAATCGTTCACATAGTCATCCCCGACGTGAGCGGCGCCCTGCGGCGGCACGCCCCCCAGCTTAAGGGCCTTGTGAAAAATGCCTAAATCCGGTTTCGCCACGCCGACCCTCTCGGAGGTCAGCACAAAATCAAAATGTCCGTCTAAGTCAACCTGCCTGAGGATGTCCTCCAACCTCCGGTCAAAGTTGGAGATCACCGCCATCTTGAGGCCCAGTTCACCGCATTCTTTCAGCACCTGGCGGGCGCCTGGTAGAACCTCCCAGTACTTGGCGGCGCTGAAATCCTGGTAGAGTTTCTCGGCCAGGGGTTGAAGGATCTTCTCGTCTTGGACGCCGGCGAGGCGAAAGGTCTGAGACACCACGTCCAGCCACCACCGGTGGGAGGTCATCCCCTGGGACAGGCCGTAGTTGGGGAAGAGGCGGCAGTGGTCGCGGTACGCTTGTCGAAAGGAAGACTCCAGGGCGGCTGAGTCGACTTGAAGGCCTCTGCTTTTGGCCTCGGCCTGGTACTGCTGGCCAACGGGAAGACGGAGACGGAGCAGAGTGTCTTTCACGTCCCAGGTTAGAAGCCTGAGCTTCATCTTCAGTCCTGCAGTCCTAGGAGACAGCCATTAGTCGCAGTGTAGCAGAGTTACTATTTAAAGGGCCAGTAACCCTCTAAATTCCAATGATTCAACTTGTGTGAATTATTACAGGCCTGGTGCCCCTTTAAGGCCACACGCACTGTCAATCGTATAAATGAGCGATACTACGGAGGTGCGAGACGTTTCTGTCTCTCGGCGATGAGAGAAGGTGGAGCAGCCACCTCTCCTAAATTACACGTACGCTCTGGAATTCAGTCATGTCACTCTACCTCAACACATAGGAGTTTCCGGCTTTTTAGGCACCCCCTCCTCCCTGCACAATTTCATGATTCCCCTAAGCAGCTTATCCCCTCCCCGCCCCCGCCACAATGGACGTAATATGTACACAGTCCATAGTTATTGCCAAGATATAATACGAATGCATAATACAAGCTGGCAGGGGTGTACCCAGAGGATTAACTGTTCGAGAACCAGCTCAGGTGCATGCCCGGACACCCATATGTACATACGGTCTATTGGCAGCGTCCTATGTAATACGCACAGGCTGTGATTTGTGGAACTACAAGTCCCAGCATGCGTGAACCACTAATCTTTGCATTCACTGAGAGACAAGTACTGTAGGAGGTTATTGGCGCCACCTACTGGACACTATACTATGAAGACCTTGGGTGCAGCATGGTGAATGAAATCACCTTCTCTCCCCCAGGTGTGTGGGAACATAGGGCGGACATGACACGGATGAGACTGTGGATACAGGGAATGCCTGAAGGTAGAATGCTCGGGGGCGTGGCCTTCTCCAGCTTTTCCTAGGCCAAGTGACGTTACGTTCATCAAGTGAATGGGGCTGAGCTGCAATACCAAGCACGGCCACTATACAATGGACGGCGCTGTGCTTGGTGAGCGGTGAGAAGACGACACTCACAGGAGCGTCGGTGCCTTCTCAATACAGCAGATCGATAGGGGGTCCCGGATGTCGGACCTCAACAGATCAGATACTGATCAGTAAAAAAAAAATCTAAAAAAAACTTTTAAGTTAAAGGGGTACTCCGGTAGTTAAAAGTTATCCCCTATCCACAGGGCATTAGATCAGCGATAGGACCCCCACTGATCACAAGAATGGGTACCCCATACAAAACCCATTAGACTACAAAATACAAACCCCTAAAATGAAATCTGGGACCCCCAACAATCACCCCATACCTCTCAGAGACCCCCAAAATGAACGGAAGGGCAGGCGAAGCATGAGCACTGGCACTCCATTCATCTCTATGGGACCACCAGAAATAGCTGAGCGGTGTACTCTCATAGAGCTGAATGAAGCGACAAGGTGTGTGTTCAACCTGCCCCTCTGTTCATTTCAGGGGGCTCCGAGGGGTATGGAGGACCCATTCTCATGATCGGGGGTACATATCTGACATAACTACTGTGAGGGACACATACCTGGGCATAACTACTGTGAAGGGGGCACATATCTGACATAACTACTGTGAGGGACACATATCTGGGCATAACTACTGTGAAGGACACATACCTGGGCATAACTACTGTGAAGGGGGCACATATCTGCGCATAACTACTGTGAAGGGGGCACATATCTGGGCATAACTACTGTGAAGGGGGCACATATCTGCGCATAACTACTGTGAAGGGGGCACATATCTGCGCATAACTACTGTGAGGGGCCACATATCTGCGCATAACTACTGTGAAGGGGTCACATATCTGGACATATCTACTGTGAGTAGGCACATATCTGGGCATAACTACTGTGAAGGGGGCACATATCTGGGCGTAACTACTGTGAAGGGGGCACATATCTGGACATAACTACTGTGAAGGGCGCACCTCTCTGAGCATAACTACTGTGAAGGGGGCACATATCTGGGCATAACTACTGTGAAGGGGGCACATATCTGGACATAACTACTGTGAAGGGCGCACCTCTCTGAGCATAACTACTGTGAAGGGGGCACATATCTGGGGCATAACAACTGTGAGTAGGCACATATCTGGACATAACTACTGTTAGGGGCACATATCTGGGCATAACTACTGTGAAGGGGCACATATCTGGGCATAACTACTGTGAGTAGGCACATATCTGGACATAACTACTGTTAGGGGCACATATCTGGACATAACTACTGTGAAGGGCGCACCTCTCTGAGCATAACTACTGTGAAGGGGGCACATATCTGGACATAACTACTGTGAAGGGGCACATATCTGGGCATAACTACTGTAAAGGGCGCACCTCTCTGAGCATAACTACTGTGAAGGGGGCACATATCTGGGCATAACTACTGTGAGGGGACACCTCTCTGGGCATAACTACTGTGAGGTGGCACATATCTGGGCATAACTACTGTGAGGGGACACCTCTCTGGGCATAACTACTGTGAGGTGGCACATATCTGGGCATAACTACTGTGAGGGGACACCTCTCTGGGCATAACTACTGTGAGGTGGCACATATCTGGCATAACTACTGTGAGTAGGCACATATCTGGCATAACTACTGTAAAGTGGCACATATCTGGACATAACTACTGTGAAGGGGGCACCTCTCTGAGCATAACTACTGTGAAGGGGGCACATATCTGGGCATAACTACTGTTATGAACAGTAACATAACTACAGAACACAATGTGACATCTCACACCCCCATGTAATCATTGCTGTGTGTCTACATACAGGGATTCTGCACTAAAAACTACTCAGCAACCAATCAGAACACAGCTTTTATGCTCTCCGCGTAAACCCCGTTATAACAAGCCGCGACCGGATTGGCTGCCACAGGTAACACCCCCTGTCCCCGAGTATCAGTGTGTGAACCCTGTCACATGACCTCCCTGCTCCCTCTCCCTCACTCACCGGAAGCAGCTCCTGGAACGGTGATGAGAAGACTCTGGTCAGACTATATAATCTTCCCCCCGGAAACAATAGCAATGAACTATGGTTCCGCCCATTCCAGATGATACAGTCCAGTAATGATATGCATTCATTTAAATAAATATGCATAAACAACCTTTTGCACACCTAATTTATTATTGCTTTAGAAATGTACTGAAGTTTTCGGAGTCATTTTCCAGAATGTGTTAGACAAATGCTTAAATTGCAATTCCCTGACATAATCAGAATAGCTATTGCTGGAGAAGGATCCAATCCTGGCAAGATTTTCCATGTATGTCTGGACCCCATTTGACACAAAAAATAAGGTTATCACCAAGTGATCAACATTTATTCTACCTTTTTTTTTTTTTTAACTGTAGTCTTGGAGCGACACTATAATGTCCTCCTCCATCATAGGTATACCTCCAAAAATCAGTAATCATGGTGGGTACTGCCTATTCGTAAATTGCTATTTAAGCACTTTTCTACATTGAATATATGAATATACACATACGGCTCCATGCAAACAATTCTGGTAAAAAAAATTAACTTGAAAACTGCTTGTTCAGTTTCATGACTATATAATTGCAAGATCTCTGCTTGCTGTCGCTGAATGACATTTTGTCATTGTTTGCAGTCTCATCAGACGGCCATAATCTGGATGCATAAATCCTGGCCTGACAACGGGTCTAATGATCCTGGGGGTCACCTGCGGGAAAGGGTGTGGGGCGTCTTGGGGCTTTGATTTGCAGATGTAACACGGATGCCAACATGCGCCCACATTTAGCCCCATCTGAAGAGGCTGTGACCAGTCCTGAATCAGCACGTTTTTACAGCTGAGGTTTTGTCACAATTATATCCAGTCTAGAAGATGAGAACATGACAATAAAGGGTCTGCAGCCAAAGCTTCACTTAAATAGGTGGGGATGTCCTCATGCACGGGGCTGGAGGGCTAAACCAATGATGGGGCCCATTCGTTCTGAGGCGTGGAGGGGTTCCTAGAGGTCAGACCTCATGATTAGTTCACAGAGGAGAGGCCGGACCTCCACCGATCAGATTTCCGTTTCCTGTCCGTCTCATAGGGCAGGGCCTCCACTTTCATCCATGAATAGCTGAGATGAGAATACTCTAATGTACTGAACATCTAGTGGCCACATCACCTCTCGATGAAACTAAAGGAGTTAAAGGGGTTGTCCAGAAGTAGATAAACATGGCCAGCTGTCGGTTGGATTTCTTGCGACTGCCGCGGCGATCCCATTGATCTCTATGGGATCCCCGCTACTCAGGGATCCTGGCTGCGACGGGGGACGCGCGACAACTGTCGCCGTGTAGCCCTAGCCTAAAACTCCATTACGTTATACAAATTGCAGTCTAATGATTGCATGTTGGGAACCTAAAAAAGTTTAAAAAAAATATAAAAATTCAAATCATCATAGGCATCGCCGCAACCCAAAATGCCCATATTATTAAAATATATTAAAAAAAAGTATCCCATACAGTGAACGGCATAACAGAAAAAATTTAATTTCTTTTAATTGCTTTACTTCCCTAATAAAATTGAATAAAAAGTGACCAATATGTTGATGAAAAGAAAAAAAATAAGCCCCTGTACAGCTATGTGAACGGAAAAATAAAAAAGTTATGGCTCCGGGACAGCAGGGAGTAAAAAATGGAAAATCGCCATGTCAGGATGGTGCTGAAGTGATGGGTCTGTTGTGCTGCATGAACCAAGATGAGCAGCAGTCACATAAAGTAAAGATCGCTGACCAATACGGACAAGTATAGGACATGTTCTATCTTTTTATGCGGAGCCGCGGCTGTGCGCTCCCATAGAAGTGAATGGGGCTGCATGTATTCCGCAATTTTGCGGAATACATACGGCCCCATTCATACAGTCGTGTGAATGGGGCCTAAGGATGAGCTATTAAAAATGTGGTGTGACCTAGGAAAGAAAAATCGGCGTAATATTAATAAATCAGACATTTATCAACTTTCAATTTTATTTTATAAACCGAACTCCACACAGCGTCGGCCGTCCTGGTCACGGATGAGCCGCAAATAGGAGAAAACCGGAACACGATGCGGTAAATGAATACTATGGAGATGTTAAAAGTAAAGCTTAAAAACAATAACAATAAAAACTTTATTTAAAAAAAAAATGACATCCAAAACTGATCTTTAAGGTTCTGGATGTCATTTCCTTTTTTTTTGTGAGAAAGGTAAGAAAACACAATTCTTTAAGGGCCCTTTCACACGACCGTGGATATATCACTGTACAGCGGCGGCCTTAGGAAGCGCACGGCGTCATAGCAACCAATGACGCAGTGCGCTCCTGCCCTCAGAAGGAGCACGTCCGGGTTTTCACCGTGCTCCAGGGTCGTGTGAAAGGGTCCTAAGGGAAACTCTTCCCATAGTAATCATGGAATAGGGATGTCAATGAAGAATCTGGAGTCTTCTGTTCAAGCGGTTGCTTAGCAACGGGTGATGCAGAGGGCGGGTGACTACTCTGGGTCTGCACACTATTGTAGAGACCAGGGGTAGTCACTCACAGACCACAAGTACTGGCGGTGCTCGTTTACACTGGCAGTCGGCGCTTTTTTTCACAGCTGCCTGAAGGGGAGCAAGATGGCGGCCAGGACACAGACGTGGACCGTGTATTTTGTCTGATATTGTGCGATTGGCACCCAGCATGAAGGGGTTAATAATACTAGTGCAATTCTATCATAGCGAGACTATCCCAGTAAAATCTGGATCTGAGCGCTGAAGCCTGGCGTCGGATCTCTAGGCTGCACGTGGATCCGGGTACGTGGGTTCTGTCCACCTCACAGTTCCTTCACCCAGTTGAGGAGCTGCGGGACGTAATAGGTGATGATGATGTCGGCGCCTGCAAGAGAGGTAATAAAATCATTCCGTGCATCGGGGAACATAGGCATGCTATATTTAAAAAATAGCGCCACCCCTGTCCACAGGTTGTGTGTGGTACTGCAGCTCAGGGACACTTCACTGTAACAGAGATGAAATACCGGACGCAGCCTGTGGGAAGGTGTGGCGCTGTTGGTGGAAAAAAAACCTGGATGACAACCAACATCAGGAAATCCATCTACATATCCAGTGCTACACCCCCTTGCTCTAGAGTCTGGGGAAGCTGGATACAACAGCAGTTATGTGGCAGTCACCAAGTTTTTCCAAAAAAGATAAATCCAGGACTTAAGTTTTTGAGGTCACGGATCATAAAATGTCCATTATACTCACCCGCCCTCCTGAATCCAGTCATGGCTTCTAATACCGCTACCTTGAGGTCAAAGGCTCCGGCCTGTGCTCCATGCCACAGCATGGCATACTCCCCCGACACGTGATACACGGCTAGTGGGAGGTCAGGGTGCTGAAATAATGGAGGTGGGACATATTAGCTCCATGAAATCTGCTTCTATCATTACTAGAAATAAAGTGTATCTTCATCATCACGACATGTTCAGGTCCAGAATTCTGCACTGATTAAGTTAATGATGTCCTTCTGATACAGAGCTCCGAATCCTCTGCAGAGGCAGGTTTTATGATAAAATTCTGCTACCTGCAGCCACCACTAGAGGGAGCTCACTGTATAATGTGTAATTATTGAGTTCAATGTGCAAACTGTGTGCAGTGAGCTCCCCCTATTGGTGGCCGCAGGTAGACAATATACAGTGAGCTCAACCTAGTGGTGGCTACAGGCAAACAGTATGCAGAGGCTCCCCCTAGTGGTGTCCACAGGCCAACAATATGCAGTGAGCTCCCCCTAGTAGTGACAACAGGCAGACAGTAAGCAGTGAGCACCCCCAAATGGTGGCTGCATGCAGTGAGTTCCCCCTAGTGGTGGCTGCAGGCAGACTGTATACAGTGAGCTCCCCCTGGCGGGGACAACAGGCAGACAGTATGCAGTGAGTTTCCCCTAGTGGTGGCTGCAGGCAGACTGTATACAGTGAGCTCCCCCTGGCGGGGACAACAGGCAGACAGTATGCAGTGAGCTCTCCCTAGCGGTGACAACAGGCAGAAATGCAGTGAGCTCCCCCTAGCGTTGACAACTGGCAGACAGTATGCAGTGATCTTTCCCTAGCGGTGGCTGCAGGCAGACAATTTACAGTGAGCTCTACCTAGTGGTGGCCGCTAGTGCAGGCGGAAGGTATGCAGTGAGCTTCCTCTAGAGGTGGCTGCCGGCAGACGTTGTGCAATGAGCTCCCCCTAGTGGTGGCTGCAGGCAGACTGTATGCAGTGAGCTCCCCCTAGTGGTGGCTGCAGGCAGACTGTATGCAGTGAGCTCCCCCTAGTGGTGGCTGCAGGCAGACTGTATGCAGTGAGCTCCCCCTAGTGGTGGCTGCAGGCAGACTGTATGCAGTGAGCTCCCCCTAGTGGTGGTTGCAGGCAGATGTCACGCAGTGAGCTCCCCCTAGTGGTGGTTGCAGGCAGATGTTATGTAGTGAGCTCCCCCTAGTGGTGGCTGCAGGCAGACTGTATGCAGTGAGCTCCCCCTAGTGGTGGCTGCAGGCAGACTGTATGCAGTGAGCTCCCCCTAGTGGTGGCTGCAGGCAGACTGTATGCAGTGAGCTCCCCCTAGTGGTGGCTGCAGGCAGACTGTATGCAGTGAGCTCCCCCTAGTGGTGGCTGCAGGCAGACTGTATGCAGTGAGCTCCCCCTAGTGGTGGTTGCAGGCAGATGTCACGCAGTGAGCTCCCCCTAGTGGTGGTTGCAGGCAGATGTTATGTAGTGAGCTCCCCCTAGTGGTGGCTGCAGGCAGACTGTATGCAGTGAGCTCCCCCTAGTGGTGGCTGCAGGCAGACTGTATGCAGTGAGCTCCCCCTAGTGGTGGCTGCAGGCAGACTGTATGCAGTAAGCTCCCCCTAGTGGTGGCTGCAGGCAGATGTTATGCAGTGAGCTCCCCCTAGTGGTGGCTGCAGGCAGATGTTATGCAGTGAGCTCCCCCTAGTGGTGGCTGCAGGCAGACGGTATGCAGTGAGCTCCCCCTAGTGGTGGTTGCAGGCAGATGTTATGCAGTAAGCTCTCCCTAGTGGTGGCTTAAGGTAGAAGAATTTTATGAAGTAACTCTCTTTGCTTTTCAGTATCAGAAATCTGAGCTCCTTAAAAACCTTACAGATGAAGACAGAGTCTTACCTTGTCCTTAACTTCTCTAACAAGGTCTAAATACGGCATTCCAGGCTTCACCATCAACATGTCTGCACCTTCACGTACGTCGCGGTCCTGCCGGGGTGAGAAAGCATGGTGAGAAGACTATGGGTGTAGGGGTCCTTGCTTAAAATAAAAACCCATCTGCCGTTATATTCAGTCTGGGGCCCCTGTGCCTAGATCGGGATGAATATGGTCGCCCTCCTTACCACCGCCCTGCTGGCCAGTCCTCTCGCACCAGGGGGTAACTGGTAACATTTCCGGTCTCCGAATGCAGGTTTGGACTGAGCCGCGTCTCTGTAATTGAAAGGGGGGAAAAAATTAATAAAAATGACAACATGTACCCTATGACAACACTGACGGGACACCAGCTCACAGCAGACTCTTAACCCTCTAGTCCCTGGAAAGGCTAGACAGCTGCAGGCAGCAGGGAATGTATAGAAGGCATTCTCACTATCTTAGGGCACGGTCGGGCCCGTAATTACGTTCCTCACCTCAGTTACACCCCATGTAATTATATAGAGAGTTATCATCAATGTGACCTGTGCTGCTCCCAAACACCTCTCATATTCCACCGCCAAAGGTGTCAGGCAGCGGCTTTCTCCCTTATCCCCCCCTCTAGTGCAAGCCGATCGGTCATGGGCATGGTGGGAGGGCGGAGGGACAGCTGACGACATATGGCCGACAACTATCTAAACCGTGCGGCCAGCTGTACACATACCTGAATGGGCCGTAGAAGCAAGAGGCAAATTTTGCGCTGTAACTCAAGACCGAAACCTGGATTGTAAAAGAAAAAATATATATATTACTGTTAATATTCAGCATCAATAAATTCTATGTAAAATGCCCTCTAAGGGCCTTAAAGGGGTTGTTCATCCCTGGAGGCCTTTGATCAGAGGCCTCCAGCTTGGCCAGACCTGTGAGGGAATCATACCCACCTGATCCCCGCTGGTGCTGCAGATCTGGGGTCTCCCCACGTCAATATCTGGTTGGCCAATGACTGGCCGCATCGGTGACGTGTCCCCAGTGATAAGACGCATGGAGGACATGTCACAGCCGTAGCCACCAACCAAATGGATGCATGGAGACCCAAGCCGGGGAGGGGAGCGAAGGAGCTGGAATCTAGTGGTAGGGATCAGGTAAATATACTTCCCTCTACAGGACGGCCATGCCAGGGGTCTGCCAAAAAGGGGCCTGAGAGTGAACGACCCCTTTAACCCCCTAACTGTTTTGCCCCAGTCCAGCTCCAGCAGTGGGACAAGTAGCTACCTGGAGGGGGGAGGGCTGCTTTAGATGCTGCTATCTCCTGAATGGTAGCAGCTAGAAACATGCAACTGATCTTGTTTGAAAGCAGATATTCCAAGCTTTCAGACAGCAATATGTTCAGGACAGAAAAAGATATCACTGACAGAAATCGGGATGCTGTGAATGCAGCTGAAAATTAAAAAGTGACAACAGGTTTTACTCGAGATTATTCCCGATTTGATTTCTAACAGTGATTTCTCCTCTGTTTCTTGGACTCTTGTATGAAATCCTGGACTGTCAGCTTTCAGACAAGACCAGTTGCATGTCTCTAGCTGCTACCATCTAAAGCAGCCCTCCCCCTCTAGTCATCTACTTTTCACACTGCCCAAGCTGGACTTGGGCAAAAGAGTTAGGTGGTTAAAGGGGTTGTGCCAAAAGGTAACCATATCCCCTATCTGATAAACATCTGATCGGTGGGGGTCCCACCCCTAGGACCTCCATCGGTCACGATAACAAGGGTCACGAATCCCCCAAATGAAGGAATGGCAGTGCAGTATGTGCGCCGCTGCTCCATTTATGGGACTGCTGGAGACCTGGCCGTCCCATGGAGAATGCTGCACTGCCACTCCATTCACTGGGGGGATCCTCAGGATCGGTAGGTGTCTTGGAGGCCGGATCTCCAATGATCGGAAGCTTATCCTATCCTATGCTTTAGATAAGGGATAGGCGCCGCTCTTGTTCACAGGCTGTATCTGGTATTTCAGGTCAGCCCCATCACTTGACAACCGTAACATCTGTGGCAGGGGGGTGTCAGCTGTATGTCGCAGTTGACACCCGCTGCGCATGGTGCTGGCACTGCACCTCAGCCTCTGCTGTCATAGTGCACCCACGCAGTCTGATTACGGTGCACTGAAGGAAGGTTATGACCCAAAATTACTCACCCTATTCCCAAAGTCGTTGGATATTAACGCCTTCTTAATGGCGCCAATCCTCCCATCCATCATATCGGAGGGCGCAACCACATGACACCCTGCGGCACAGAACAAGAAATGGCGTCTAAAAACACAGTAAACGAGGACGGAAACGTAAAAAATATAATACACCCTTCTATAGGTTACCTGCACGTGCGTATGCCAGAGAGACCTCGGCTAGTCGCTGACAGCTGGCCTCGTTCTGAAGGCTGCCATCTTCTCGAAGGATTCCTACAGGAACCAAGGATGTGTGGATTATACAGCAGTGACAGCTCTGGGGCCGCTGGGGCTTATCAGGATTAGGAAACATCTAGGAGCTGTCCATGGTTGTGTCTGGTATGGCAGAAGCTGCAATACCACCTACGACCAGTGGACAGGGGAGGCGCTGTTTTTGGACGATGTGGCCATTGATTCTAATCCTGGACATCCCCTTTAAGAGACTGAAGGCCTAGACTCACCACAGTGTCCATGGGAGGTGTAGGGACAGAGGCAAACGTCACAAGCTATGAGCAGCTGGGGAAAGAGACTGCGGATCTTCCGGATAGCCAGGATGGCCGGTGTGTCGTCTGCATCAGCTGCCGATCCTTGATCATCCTGGGTATAGAAAGGGATGGTGTGTGATTGGTGGAGGTCTGATGACTGCATGAACAAGGGAGTCCGGGGTCCCCCAAATAAACAGAGCGCCAGTCTGACACTCCATTCATCTCTATGGGACTGCCGAAGAGAGGCAAAACTGTTTCCAGCGCTCCCACAGAGATGGATGGTGTGGCAGTGACCATGCGTGACCGTCGTTCCATTCAATTGGGGGGCTCAAAAAAACCCATTCTTGTTCTTGTAGGGGCCCCAGTAGTCAGAACCTTACTGATCAGATCCTGTGGACAGGTGATAACCCGTTATGTTTCCTTTAAGGAGTAAAATAGTAAAAAAAGGACTAGGATCGCCATTACCTTTGTGACATTGCTCGGGACACCAAAGAGCAGAACGCATTTCAGGCCATCCTCCACCAGGGGGCGCAGCTTCTCCTCCAGCTTGTTCACTCCATATCTGAGAAGACAAGTATAAAGATCTGCTTATACCAGTATACACCGACCAGTAGACACCGACCACTACACACAGACCAGTATAAACATAACAATACACATATACCAGTATACATAGACCACTACACACAGACCACTACACACAGACCACTACAAACATACCACTACACACAGACCACTACACACAGACCACTACACACAGACCAGTATAAACATAACAATACACATATACCAGTATACACAGACCACTACACACAGACCACTACACACAGACCACTACACACAGACCACTACACACAGACCAGTACACAGTACAGATACACACAGACAATACACATATATACCAGATACACACAGACCACAGACACACCAGACACACAGTGCACACACAGTATAAAACATAACAATACACATATACCAGTATACACAGACCACTACACACAGACCACACACACACACCACTACACACAGACCACTACACACAGACCAGTATAAACATAACAATACACATATACCAGTATACACAGACCAGTATACACAGACCAGTGCACACAGACCAGTGCACACAGACCAGTGCACACAGACCAGTGCACACAGACCAGTGCACACAGACCAGTGCACACAGACCAGTGCACACAGACCAGTGCACACAGACCAGTGCACACAGACCAGTGCACACAGACCAGTGCACACAGACCACTGCACACAGACCACTGCACACAGACCACTGCACACAGACCACTGCACACAGACCACTGCACACAGACCACTGCACACAGACCACTACACACAGACCACTACACACAGACCACTACACACAGACCACTACACACAGACCACTACACACAGACCACTACACACAGACCACTACACACAGACCACTACACACAGACCACTACACACAGACCGGTGCACATGTCATGTCCCACTACAGATGAATGAGGACATTACCGTGCGGTTCTATATCAGAGCTGAACAGCCCGGCTCCTGTCTCCAGAAGTCTTATCTGGGAGGGAGGAGAGCAATGTGCACGCTCGGCAGATATAGTCTTCTGCACTGCACAGCAAGAAGATGGACCCTGACCTACAGAGCTTACACTCCAATTCCATATATTTATTATACAGGGCTCTCCCTTTAACATTTGGAAGAATAGATTTGTGAGCCCAACTTACTGGCCCTAAATGAAGGTGTCATAGAGCCTGGTAATGTGATCGACCACGCAAAAGCATCTCTCTATAACCTGGAATTTCTAGTACAGAGCTACACGGGGAAAGTCCTCATCACCTCATATATATTATATTGTTTAATTTATGTTCTGTATTATACTCCAGAGCTGCACTCACTATTCTGCTGGTGGAGTCACTGTGTACATACATTACTTATCCTCTACTGATCCTGAGTTACATCCTGTATTATACTCCAGAGCTGCACTCACTATTCTGCTGGTGCAGTCACTATGTGCATACATTACTTATCC
Organism: Rhinella marina; assembly: GCA_900303285.1. Lineage (NCBI taxonomy): Eukaryota > Metazoa > Chordata > Amphibia > Anura > Bufonidae > Rhinella > Rhinella marina. The sequence continues at coordinate 928,854 of ONZH01008949.1, forward strand.
TGTACTGATCCCGAATTACATCCTGTATTATGCTCCAGAGCTGCACTCACTATTCTGCTGGTGCAGTCACTATGTGCATACATTACTTATCCTGTACTGATCCTGAGTTACACCCTGTAGTATACTCCAGAGCTGCACTCACTATTCTGTACTTTCACAGCTGAAATCTTCCTCCATGTTAGGAGGTTATAGTCCTAAGCATAACGTTACATTAGTCTCAAGTCAGCGACTACTTACCTAGCTTGCCCCGGCAGACCGTTGATCGGCTCCACCGCATCAGCATTATCCCTGTAATATAAATGTACAATAAGGAATAAAGTACAATACAACCACAAGAGACCGATCACTAGATGCCACTCACGTGATGAACATGGGGTACATGAGATTGGAGGCATTGAGGCTGGTCGCCGTGGTCTGCCAGGCCCGGAGGACAGGGTGAAAGTACCCACTGTGCAATATGGAGTCCGCCGACATTCTTTCCGTAAAGGAGCTGTAAGCCAGAGAGCAAAAATTATGATGGGGTGGACTGTTCATTGTTCATCACAGCTGTATAAATAAAGTTTTCCCTGCAGTTCAGAAAATGAAAAACACAATGGTCGCTATGGGCAACCACTCCTGTCCTTTCTTAAATAAACTTTATTTATACAGTCCACGTCAAGTAATACCTGAAGCCTAATACAGTACCAAGCGCAAGCACATCCTGTCTCTTCTTTAATAAACTTTATTTATGCAGTCTACTAACACCTGAGGCAAAATATTGTATAAAGTGTGAGGATATCCTGTTGTTTCTTCAATAAACTTTATTTATACAGTCCACTAATACCTAAGGCATAATATAGTATTAAGTGCGAGCATATCCTGTTCCTTCTTTAATAAACTTTATTTATACAGTCTAGTAATACTGAACGCATAATATAGTAAAAAGTGTCAATCAATTTTGTCCCTTCTTCAATAAACTTTATTTATAAATCCCCACAAAGGACAAGATTTATGTACGAATGATCCTCCCATCCAAAGGACAATATGACCCTGAATATGAGAAAGACGGTAGATTATTCTGGTTTATCAGACATACAAGGTCGAGAAGGGACCTTTGTCTACCACAGACAAGCAGTTTTAGACAAAACATTTGTACCTCTTTCCCTTCTCCAAAAAAAACAAAAAAAAAATTAAAGGGGGACTCCATTTTTTAAAATAAGAGAAGAACCCATGAATCATTACAGACTCCTGTCTATACATCTGGTTCCGTCTTTTGCCAGGTTTGTCATCTAGGGACACCATAGCCATATGTCCACCACCTGAAAGGAAGCAAGAAGTTGGATGCTTCCCAATACTGGAATGAGGATTTTTTTTTTTTTATAAACATGGGTTCATCTCCTCGCCATCCAACCACGAATTCGTGCTGCAGTCACTACCCCTTTTATATTATCTGTGGTATTTGGAAAGATTACAAGTGATGTTGAAAAGTGTCTGTGGGGCGAGCCGGACGGGCGGCTCCCTCAGTAGATTTGCCATCAGAGGTTACAATGTGAAGGTCTCAGATAAGAGAAACGTTGAGCACGGCGACCTGCACTAATGGAGCCTGTACACGGTTTTCATCAGGGGGGAGGATTATAGTAATGGAGGCCATTATAAAAATGAATGCAAAATTTATAAAAATGGTGCCGACGCCTGGGCTTACATTCCTAGCCGCGTTGTAAAAGTATACACACCCCAATCAAAATAAAATGACTATGACCACACATGTAACAAAAGACTGTAGTAGATATGGGGGCAGAAGTAAAGGTGTCACAAAATCGGGAAATCTTTAAAGGCATCCTAAACTATCATTGGGACAGGTACATACCTTATGGGAATAAAAGGGAACAGAACAAGAAAAAACCAATGTGGATAAATAGAACTGTAAAAGGGGCAGTAAATGACAAAAAGAAAGCATTTAAGTCACTAAAACAAGACAGAAAGAGGAAAATTAACCCTAAAATGTTCCTCAATTATAAAAATGGTAAGTTTAAACCTGAAAGTGTTGGCCCTTTAAGGAGTGATGAGGGAGGAGTTGTAGAGAAGGATGAGGAGAAAGCAAATTTATATTTTTTTTTTTTCTCTACTGTATTCACTGGAAAATGAATAAAAAGTGTCCAAGCAAACTCCCCATTCACACGTCAGTGTTCCACATACGTGTGCTGTACGTGTTCTCCACAGACAGCACACGTACCCATTCATTTTAATGTGTGTATTCACACATATTATCACGGAAGCATGCTCTATTTTGTCAGTCACACCCATTATAGTCTATGGGTCCACGCACGCACGCTAAAATTGGCGTAAACTCTGCCAGAAAACTGGTGTAAACCGTTCAGCACCAATGATATTCCTTTCTCCTGATAATCCAAAAATCTAATAATCCGGCACAGCACTGAGGGGTTTCACAAGACTGGACACAGACGACTAAACTATTAATCCGGCACAGGATTTACGAAGCTAGTTTGTTAATCCAGAAAATCTGATAATCCGGTACAGGACTGTAGGATTCCCAGAGACTAGAAGCAGGCGTCTGAAAATCCAGAACCCATGGACACCGAGTGACGGAATTTTACAATACATGCAATGCATAGTTATGACTGTGCGCCATTTCTCAGGGGAACGTTAAAGGGGTTGTCTCATCTTGACTAATGGGGGCATATCGCTAGGATATGCCCCCATTGTCTTATAGGTGCGGGTCCCACCGTTGGGACCCGCACCTATATCGAGAACGGGGCCCCGCAAGGTGGTGGCTGGAGGACTCCGGTCCGGCCACCACCAAGCCGGCTCCCCATAGAAATGAATGGGAGCGCACCGCGCTTGCGCGGCCACCGCTCCTATTCATTTCTATGGAGCCGACGGAAATAGCCGAGCCAGCGCTCGGCTATCTTCGCCGGCCACATTGAAAATGAATGGAGGCGGCTGCGCATGCGCAGTGCGCCCCCGTTCGCTTTCGGGGCCCCGTTCTCGATATAGGTGCGGGTCCCAGCGGTGGGACCCGCACCTATAAGACAATGGGGGCATATCCTAGCGATATGCCCCCATTAGCCAAGATGAGACAACCCCTTTAAGCACAAAAGTGAACAATTACTGGGGTTCATGGCTGATCACCATGGTAACGGGATTTAAAGGGATTGTCCATTTCAGCCAACCACATGAAGATGCAGCTTCTCAAGGACACCCCCATCCACCCAATAAATGACACTATTTTGCAATGTCTGAGTACAATGAGCTGCTGCTGTGACACTGCAATTTCCCTCTCTAGGGCTTATTAACCCTAGAGAGGGAAATTGCAGTGTCACAGCAGCAGCTCATTGTACTCAGACTTTGCAAAATAGTTTATCTTATGTTATAATGTATCCCCCCATCATGCACTGCAAGGTTACACAGTTGCAAGGACATGTATAGAGCAGTATATACACACACGCCTGTATACAGAGAGCCCCCGGGTCACTCACCCTCACTCTGCAGCCGATCACAGTCCTCTGCCTCCAGTCACATGTCACCCACACACCTCCAGCCCGGAAACTGCCTGCGACCCGCCCCTCATTACCATACGACACGCCCTTGTGACAGACTGGAGACACCCAGTGGCCATCTATAGGTACTGCAGCCCCATAAGAGCTATAGCAAACACAAGAGAATTCCTCAAATCAAAAAGTAAAATGAAGCAGATTGTGTGGTTAATTTATTATTTGTATGTCATATTCATCTGCCTTCCTCCCTTACAGGAGGTTAGAGGAATACGGGACCAGCACCGTGGGGCGAGGATAAAATGGTAATGTTCTGCATGAAAGGGAGCAATTACTGGGGTTCATAGATGATCGCTGCCGCCATGGGATTGTCCATTTCAGTCAACCATATGATTGTGCTCGAAGAAGATCCCCTGTATTTGCCAGAGCAATGGGCGCCTAAAGGAATAACTGCTGAGAAAGGGGTGTCCATGCCGCTTCTCCTTTGAGAAATCATCACAGAGGTAGTGACAGTGCCTTGAAAAAGTATTCACGCCACTTGAAGTTTTATACATTTTTTCACCTTACACCCACAAACTTCAATGTATTTTATTGGGATTTTATGTGATAGACCAACACAAAGTACAAGTATGTGTGAAGTTAAAAGAAAATGACATGGATTTCAAGTTAAAATCTGAAAAGTGTCACATGTATTTGTATTCAGCCCCCTGTACTCTGATCCTCCTAAATAAAATCCAGTGTGGCCTATTGCCTTCAGAAGTCACCTCATTTGTAAATAGAGTCCACCTGTGTGTAATATATTCTCAGTATAACTCCAGATGTTCTGTGAAGGCTTCAGAGGTTTTTTTTAGAAAACATTAGTGATCAAAACGCATCATGAAAACCAAGGAACACACCAGACAGGTCAGGGAGAAAGTTGTGGAGAACTGTAAAGGTTTAGGTTATAAAAAAGATATCCCAAGCTCTGAACATCTCACGGAGCACTGTTGAATCCATCATCTGAAGGAGCATGGCGCAACTACAAACCTACCGAGACATGGCCATCCACCTAAACTGACAGCCCAGGCAAGGACAGCACTGGTTAGAGAAGGAGCCAAGAGGTCCATGGAGGAGCTGCAGAGATCCACAACTCAGGTGGGAGAATCTGTCCTCAGGACAACTATTAGTCATGTACTCCACAAATCTGGTCTTTGTGGAAGAGTGGCAGGAAGAAAGCCATTTTTGAAAACAAGCCATAAGAAGTCTTGTTTTCCACAAGCCATGTAGGGGACGCAGCAAACATGTGGAAGAAGGGGCTCTGGTCAGATGAGACCAAAGGTGAACTTTATGGCCTAAATGCAAAACCCTATGGGGGGTCATTTATCAAACTGGTGTAAAGTAGAACTGGCTTAGTTGCTCATAGCAACCAATAAGATTCCTTCTTTCGTTTTGGACAGCTCCTTTGGAAAATGAAAGGTGGAATCTGATCGGTTGCTATGGGCAACTAAGCCAGTTCTACTTTACACCAGTTTGATAAATGATCCCACATGTGTGGTGGAAAACTAACCCTGAACACACCATCCCCACCGTGAGACATGGTGGTGGCAGCATCATGCTGTGGGGCGGCTTTTCTTCAGCAGGGACAGGGAAGCTGGTCAGAGGTGATGGGAAGATGGATGGAGCTAAATACAGGACAATCCTGGAGGAAAACCTAGAGGAAGACTTGAGACTGGGGTGGAGGCTCCTTCCAGAAGGACAACAACCCTCAAGCCGTGGAATGGATCAAAGCATATTCCTGTGTTAGAACGGCCCAGTCAACCCAGACCTAAATTTCAAGAATCTGTTACAAGAATTGAGAATTTCGGTTCACAGACATTCTCCGTCCAACCTGACTGAGCGTGAGCTCTTCTGCAAAAAATGGGCAAAAATGTCAGCCTCTAGCTGTGAAAAACTGGTAGAGACAGACCCCAAAAGAATGCAGCTGTAACTGCAGTGAAAGGTGGTCCTACAAAGTACTGACTCAGGGGGGTGAATACTAATGCACGCCTCACTCTCCAGATATTTATAAAAAAAATTATTTAGAAAAAATTTGGAAAAGTTCAAGGGGTGTGAATACTTTTTCAAGGCACTATATGTCAGCATATCACTAGGACGGGTCTCTGCATTGCCCCATCCATGTGAACGGGTCCGACCACAGCACTGTAGCCCCTTCTTTATCAGGAAGGGTGGGGGTCCCTGAGGTTGGACCCACCCTAGTCACAGATGGCCTATCAGAGCCGCTTGCAGGGACCCCCTTCTATAATATCGCTACCCTTTATTAAGGGACACAGAACAGGCCTGCCACCCACAGCTTGGCATCTGTGGGCACAGCTTCTGGCACGGGCGTGGTGGCAAATCTGTTGAGACGCAGGAAGACGAAAACCAGTTCTTCAACTTAAGAATCTCTGATGGGAGTGATTGTTCTACGGAAAATGCAACCAAACACGTAAACCTTAAGGGAGGTCAGCATCTGACTCTCATCTTGAATTGCAACAGCAGCTATATTGGTTGTCATCCAGCTTTCTTAGCGTCCCGCACAGGCAGATTTTACACTAGGAAAGGGTTCGGCACTCCAGCCATGCTCCATTCACTTCTGTACATGCTGGGAGTTGTAGTTCCACAACATTTGGAGCACTGTTCTGATCCCTGCATTAGTAAAATGGGATGACAACCCCTGCAGCAGCTGTACGGATGGCCATAGGGGTGGTCATAGCCCTGGGATGCTCAACCTGCGGCCCTCCAGCTGCTGTAAAACTCCCACAATGCCCTGCTGTAGGCTGTCTGGGCATGCTGGGAGTTGTAGTTTTGCAACAGCTGAAGAGCCGTAGGTTGGGCATCCCTGTCATAACCGATAAAAAGGAGCGGGGAGGATGACACTCAGAATCCTGGTAAAGTTGGGTGACCACTATGGCGGCAGTCATGCTAGTTGTCACTCAGCTTTAATTTTTGCAGATCGTTCTCATTAAACCTATTTTTTTTCTCTTGATAAATCACGGATAATTTAAGGAATTTGCTGACGGATGGAAACACATTTGGCTCGGCTGACTGGATGTGAATGGAGCGCGCCTGGCTCAGCCTCAGAGCTGTCACATGACATCAGGGCGAGCGTCTGGTCACATTATACACAGATGGACGAGTAGATACTAAATTTGCCATGTCCTGGCTGGGGAAAACATGACATCGCTGTGACACCCTGAAAAGTTTTATTACAATGGCACCTGCTAAAACACACACACCCCCCCCGGCAAACAAAGGAAGGGGGGGGGGGACTGAAAAGACATCATTTCCTGCTTCTGTCAAGTCACATGATTCCTCTAGGCCAATCAGCAGTTCTGAAAAAGATCACCTGATGCATTCTATGCAGCTCTTTTTTCTAAGGAGACCAGCAGGACCTTTTCACCACATGGTCATAATCAGTGTTGCTGACTGGGTGGGAGGGGTCATGTGACCCCACAGAACCAGGAAGTGCTTTCTTCTCAGCCCCCCATTTGGCATTTTAGGGGTCTGGTACCTGGTAAGTAAAGGGGGGCTAAGCCGCAGTACCACCTACCACCTGAAGACTGTTGTGGAGCTGGTTTTCTTAAGAAGGCCACCAGGTTTTCTTCCATCCAAGACAATCCGTTTGGTGGATTTCTCCATTGGAAAGATCTAGTGCAGGAACCGGACCCTCAGGCTTCTGCAGTGGTTCTGTATACCAGCCACTCTTTCAATGGGCTAATCCACACGTAGCCGCCCACTCTGCTCTCCCACGTGTCCCCTCTTGGCACGGTTTGGCAATCCAGGAGGAAACCATCCGGGGCCAAACGTCACACATCCCCCGACATGTATTTTGCTGTGTGAACAGACCCTTATCAAATAAAAGCGGAAAGCTCTGCAATAGCGCCTTTAAGATCTCTGCTTGCCGTCAGGGTAAAACCCTCTAGAAGCTGAAAAGACCTTCCAGACCTGATCTGGCCACCTTCTAGCACAGCAATATTTTTGGAGGTCCTGCTCCTTCCGTTTCAGCTGTGGCATCAGTTTTGCAACCAGTGTTGGCATCACCTGTTGAGGGACTACTACTCCCAGCAGGAGAAGCAGAGTTGGGTGTGTGCAAGTAGAAGACATAAGAAGGACACAACTCGATCTAGAAAACAGACATCTACTCCATGTTTATTACATACACGATCTCCTGCACAGGCCTCAGCCAGCATCTCACACTACTACTCTCACCCTCCTGTCACTTGCGACTCCAACCAGACCACAGGAAAAAAAAAACATAAGAACAACGGGTCTGACGGGTGAGGCTTCACCAGACACAGTGCCAGCACCATTACAGTCACCGCAAAGTGCCCCAAAGTCCTGCTACATGTAGGTGGCGTCCACCTCAGTTCTCCACCTCCTCCTCTTCTACAACCTCATCCTCCTCCATCTTCTCCTCCTCGTCCTCAGCCTCCTCTTCCCGGCTTCTCTCTGGGTCGTCTCCATCCGCCTTCTTGTCTTTGCCATCTTTCTTTTTCGAGCCTGTGGCTTCTTTCTTTCCTTTCTGTTCCCGTCTGTATGCTGGGAGAGGGAAGGAAGAGCGAGGATAGGTCATCAGTAGTACAATCTCAGAAAACCCCTTTAACTGTTCTGCCTGAGTCCAGCACGGGCAGTGTTAAAAGTAGCTAACTGGAGGGGAGAGGGCTGCTTTAGATGGCGATATCTCCTCAATGGTAGCAGCTAGAAACATGCAACTGGTCTTCTATGAAAGCTGACAGTCCAGGCTTTCATACAAGACCAAACAGCTAAAGTCCAAGAAATAGAGGAGAAATCACTGTTAGAAATCAAGTCGGGAATAATCGCAAGTGAAACCTGTTTTTACTTTCATTTTCAGCTGCATTCACAGCATCCTGATTTCTATCAGTGATATCTTCCTCCGTCCTGAACATATTGCTGTCATTTTGGTATTGTCTAAAAGCTTGGAATGTCTTCTTTCAAACAAGATCAGTTGCATGTTTCTAGCTGCTACCATTCAGGAGGTAGCAGCATTTAAAGCAGGAGCTCCACTCTGGCAAAACAGTTAGGGGGTTAAAGGGGTAGTCTGTTCCACCACTACAAAGGGGAAAAAAAAAAAAAAAAAGTGCCCCACTAATCTAAGGGCTGCGTCTGGTCCTGCAGTTTAGCCCCTTTCATCTGGCCCGAGAATACCGTGCGCTGGTTCTGGAGCCGATCAGTTTTTTGCACAAACCCTACAAAAGGAATTCTCCAATAGGTAGATCCTGCTCCGTGCCTAGGGACAAGCACTGCTTAAAGAAGAACTCCTACAAATTGTTTTATTCTCTGACCTGTTAGAAAGGTGCATGATATAATCTATAGTGAATGTAATCTTCTTATCAGAGACTATATTTATGAGTTATCCCACTCTCTTCTTATTGTAGCTGGGTCATGTGACCAACTCCCTGACCTCCAACTGACCCAGGACAGCAAGCCAGTCACTGCTCTATTCATTCCTATGAGACTGAAAGTGAGGCTCCCATAGGAATGCATAGAAAATTAGACTTCCTGTCCACACAAGTCTGTGTGAGTTGGTGGGTCTAATTCCTAGTCACATGACACAGATAAGAAACTTCAGGATTATATAACTCAAAAATTCAGCTACTGGTAAGAAAATGACATTCACTACAGATTACATCATGTACATTTCTAGCAGGACATGGAATAAAGTTCTTCTTTAAAGGAAATGTCTCAGCAGGACAACCCTTTTTCTAATGGAAGTCATTTCTGAGGGCCCAGCAGGTTCTGCAGACCCACCTTCATGTAATATAGTTATTATGCTGTAGTTATGTGGATCGGCCGCTCATGAAGCCGGTCACGCGACGCTCCTCTTCTGACGTCATGTCCTTTATCAGGTTTCTGGCCCGGGCCATGGATGGGACCAGAATGCTTCCTTTCCTTTTTGCATGAACAGATGAGGTGGAGTCAGGAGTTCATGGAGAGGAGTCGTTCTGGCCCTGGCCACGTCCTGTCCATAACCCAGGTTGTAACCCCGGGTACAGGGGGGCGTGACGTCGACAGAAGCCGGACTTCCAGAAGAGGAGCGGCATGTGACCGTGTTCCAGGGACGACGATCCACATTCAGAACCGTAAGCACATTACAAACTTTCCCTACAGGCGATTTATGTGTAATTAAAGGGGTTGGGCCCATCCCAGACATTGGTGGCATATCGGTAGGATATGGTCGTCTGTGAACGGAGAGCGGCCATGCATGTGGAGAATGGGGCCCCTGGGACCCGCACCTATCCGATATTGATGGCATATCCTAACGAGATGGGAACAACCCTTTAAAGGTGGGTTTGCAGGGGGTCCCAGAAAACCCCTTTAAGCTACAGGTTAGGCTGAACGTCTCAACACTAAATTTTCATTTGTGTTGTTCCTCCCCGCCTTCCAAAGCCAGAAGTTCTTCACATTTCTAGTAACGTGGCCAAATGATGGCTTTTCCTGTGGGACAAGTTCCTTGTGGCGCCATTTAATACCCTACACTGTGTATACGGAGCTGGAAAATAATTAATAAAGGGGTGGAATTGGGAAAAAAAAAAAACTCCATTCTGCCACTGTAAAACGGGTGGCATTTTGGATTACGTTTGACTTTTTGTTCTATTTTTTCAGGGGAGGTGAAGCGTCAAAAGAGATTCCGACATCGCGTTCTGTCATGGCGTTCACCATACGGGATAAATACTTATAATATTTTAACAGTTAAAGGGGTATTTCCATCTCAGACAATGGGGGCATATCGCTGGGACCCGCACCTATATCGAGAACGGAGCCCCCAAAGTAAAGGAGGGAGCACTGCGCATGCGCAGCCGCCCTCCATTCATTTCTATGGGAGCAGCGCCTGGTGGTGGCCGGATCCCGGGAAACCTGGGGTCCTTCAGGCACAGAGCTCCCCGCTCCGTCCAGGATATAGCGGTGGGAACCGCCCCCATTGTCTACAATGAGAATACCCCTTTAAGGAATTTTTATTCGTAGCAATACCAATGAGGCTTATATTTTTTTGTTTATTTTTACAGGTATGGAATTTTAATTCTTTTGGGGCTTTTTTGCTTTCTTTTTTAGCCCCCCTAGGGGACTAAACATTCACTCATTAATCAAATATTGCAGTCTATGGTACAATTGCCTCTCTCCTCTTAAAGGGGTTGTCCCACAAAAAATATTCTACAGTTTTCAAACCAGCCCCTGGATCTGAATACTTTTGTAATTGCATGTCATTAAAAATTTTGAATAGTTACTGAGTTATTCAGTAAAATGTATCTGTATAGGACCACTTAATTTCTTATTTCTTTGACTTATTCACTGAGAAGGCCGCACATGCTCAGTTTCAACTTTTAACTGCCTCCTGAGCTGTGATAGGCAGAGCTGAGACACGCCTCCTGAGCTGTGATAGGTAGAGCTGAGACACGCCTCCTGAGCTGTGATAGGCAGAGCTGAGACACGCCTCCTGAGCTGTGATAGGCAGAGCTGAGATACGCCTCCTGAGCTGTGATAGGCAGAGCTGAGACACGCCCCCTGAGCTGTGATAGGCAGAGCTGAGACACGCCCCCTGAGCTGCAGCAGAAAAGACACTCCTCTTCAGCTGTCAGCTTGTTATAAATCTAGCAGAGCAATGAATGAGATCTCTGGAGCCATGTGAGGTACAGGGCTGGTTCTAGCTTTGTTAGAAAGAGGTTGTCATGTGCTATATGATATCTAGGAGAGAATTGCGTAGGAGAGTCCTGGAACACGTGAATGATGTTAAAAAACGAAAAGATACACCTGTAGCTAATCACGTTGTCCAGTGTCATGGAGGTAATCCCCACTCTCTGCGCTTTTCTGTATTGGAGGTGGTTCGTCCCTCTGTAAGAGGAGGGGACTGTGATCGTCGGTTACTACAAAAAGAGGCTGAGTGGATCTATAGGTTTGGGTCCCAGTCACCAAGAGGGTTAAATGAGAGATTGTCATATTCTTGTTTTATTTGATTTGGCTCTCCTTTTGTTACATTGTCATGTATTAATTATATCCTCTGTAGTGTTCTTCTGTATTTTTGATTTAGTGTTGATCCCTTATATAACCCGAGTTATGACACGCGAAGTGTCTTCTGATTATTGATAAACCATATAATTGTGGGTTTTTTAGTTTGATCTATTTAAAAATTAGTATTCATACAAACCTAATTGGCTATAGCATGGTTGGATAGGGTTAAAATGTACACTATTTTAGTTGTCAGTCTGGAACGCAAGCATGCCGTTTTTATGTATCTATACTTTCGATCTTGAGCGTAGTGGAACGCAAAGCTCACCTCATCTGAGCACACTTCCGGTATTGGCTATGGTGGAACGCACCACTGACCGGACCGGAAGTGGGAGATGACGTATTTCCGTTGGCGTGCGGCATGCGGGATACAGGCTGATATGTGTAGGTAAGGTGGTGTGCAGTTTCTGGCCACTACCCCCTCTAATTTCTCCCTATCATAGCCCACCTCCATCTATTTAAGAGGGTGGTTACTCTTATAACATTGCTGACCATAGCCATTGAGATCCACGTGTGTTAGAGATCTGGGATGTCGGGTCACGTGAGTTATGTATCTGTGAGACTCTGTATATCGGTGAACTAACCCATTGCATACCCTATTGATTTATTTATTTGTTTCCCACTGTGGATCCACTTTAATATCGGGATTATTTAATCTCTATGTTTTGTTCCCTGATGAACCCTCAATGAATAGTGAGGGGGAAACGCGTTGGGACGCAGGATACTGATGTTATTAAAGTGAGGGCGATATAGGGATACCAGGGATAGGAACGGGGACGGAGTACCGCTACCATTTAGTTGTAACTCCGGGCTGAGCCTTATTGAGGGCCCATCATTAGGGTCAGCCTAGGGTTTATCCTGTGGCCTCCTCCGTTCCTCCTGGCTCCATTGACTTGCTCTATATGCCCTCACATAGGATATTTTGGTGATTATTGTTTGTATGTTGGGGTCATTGTACCTTTTTATTATCTGGAACGTTATTAAAAGTTAAATTTTAGTCTTGCCTTCTGTGATTACTATATGATATCTGATTTTAATTTTTTACATTATTCGTGGGATAACCCCTTTAAGCCCAGCCTGCCCCTCAGAAGACTCCTTATAGCAGGGGGTTGGGGGGGGAATTCATTCACCGGGGGGCCCTTCAAATACCGCTCAGAAGCTGAGGTTGCAACTAATGGCATCTGAGGGTGGGGGTTAAACATCAGATGCTGCATGGTGGTGGTCTTTCGGCTTTTCTATAGATTGGGCATGATGACATCCAACAGCCTGATCTCCCCCCAATATCTTCTGTCAGGGGAGAGTCCAGACACCCCAATGCACATTAGGTCATGATCACTTTAATAGGGAACTCCGCTCACTGGCAAAAACAACGCAGTGTGAATGGGCCCTTAGAGAATAAGACCCGGTGAGCGGTCAGTTTTCCCCTTCCCTCAGAGATGCCAACGGACCTTCAGAACCAGCGCCAAGCTCTGCGGTGATTGGAGGATTACTCATTGAGGTCAATGGGAATCCGCCATCAGGAGCGCTCACCTTCTAGCGCCTCTTTTAACGGATCAAGGAAGCGCTGGAACTCCATCTCCTCCATGGCGGACAGCACGTCGGTGACATTCAGCGTCTTCCTCTTCCCCTTCATTGCAAAATTATTGGCGCTGTGAACAAAACAGGGCAGATCGGGGTTAAACTCTACCCTACAAGAGGGTTTCTGGCTTTGGTACTTCAGCTGGATGGGAGACCACCGAGATATACGTCATAGGGGGCTGGACCACTGGACACGGTGAATCCTAGCCAGATACCAGGCCATGCCGCTTCTCCATATACCATCCGATAATCCAGCACCTCCAAGGCCCTGTTCACATTACAATATATAGAAGGTATACGTCAGGAGATCCTGCAGACAGGTACTATTGCAGAGGGACGGAAAGATGGTGGACGTGGCGTAGAGTCTAGGTAAGGGGACAAACCACGCGACATGAAAGGAAAACCCGCCAGGGTCACTGTATGGACTGGCGGGAGGTCCGAGGCTCTCCTCTCTGGAGGTGCAGTGTGGGTGACATTTCCCTCCTTGCCTCTGACATGATGCGTACAGAAGGAGGACAAACCTCACCGCGTCTCGACACGGGGCACACTCACCAGGACGTGGCATACAACACAAAGACGCTGGCTGCCCGCGCGATGGAACTGCGCGCCTCCTTGGACACGTTCACACCATCTGGAAGCTGAAGAAAGAAAACGCAGAACGTCCGTAAAATGTCCGAATCCTTCCAAGTGGAGTAATGAGGTTCTCCGGGACTTTAAAGGGGAATTCCGGTCGGACACAGGATAGGGGATAATTATTACATCCTTGGAGGTCCTACCGCTGGGACCCCCACTGATCACGAGCCCTGAAAATAACGGAGCAGCCGCTTAGGATTGCGTGCAGCCGCTCCCTTGATTTCTATTGGAATTTCGGAGAGAGGTCAGAGCTGTACTCCGCTACGGATTGGCCACGCGCATGTGCGACTGTCCGTATAGGACCCCTGTTTTCATAATCCATGGGGGTCCCAGCAGTAAGACCCCCATCCATCTAATAGTTATCCCCTAACTATGGATATAACTGAACAGAATACCCCTGAATCCCCTCAGATGGTACATTGGCGCAGTTGCTGTGAGTCAGATATTGATGTCTTATATTAAAGGGCTACTCTGCTGTCAGATGATGGGGGTCTGACTGGTCACACGTGTACTCCGCCGCAGACAGTCCCATCAAGATGGAGTGGCAGCGGCCATGATAGTTCACATGCAGGACATGGGACCCTGTTCTCATGACTGGTAGGATCCCACCACTGTGGACAGGAGGTGACGTGTTCTGATCAGAAGTCCCCTTTAAACTCCTGGACAACCCCTTTAAATGAAGATGGTGGAGGGAGGAAGGCGGCAGGTGCGCTCCACCTAACAACTGTCCACAGTGACGTCACTTACGGCTTCTTTAATGATCCGTGTGATAACGGCGTTGGGTAAATTGAGATCCTCCGGTCTCTCCGCCATCTTGTTCGGCTATACCTACAGGAAGACACGGCAGGAATTATTTAACACCTCCTTATAGAGCCACACGTTGGTTGCGCTCAGGACGGCCGTTCCTTAATATAACTAATGAGATTGTAGGGGTTTGTTGCTTAGCAACCATCCCTGCAGGCACTGGGTGACAACTGCAGGTCACCATCATTTAGTGCGGGCAGCAGTTGTCACCGAGAATTTATCTAAACATGAATGCTCTACGTCAAAGGGTGTACAAAACGACTATGAAAAGGGCGCCATCAGGTGACCTTACGTTTATGCAAATGATTACCATAATCCGCAAGCTATCCTTACAGTGGCACCCCAATACAGAAAATCATCTCCACACACTTATCACACACAAGCACCCTGCAACTAAGGTACTACAAATCTCAGCATGCATTTCAGACAATATATTGGGAGTTGTAGTTCCTGCCAAGCTGCATCCCTAAAAAAAGGCACCGCACACCCTCCCTGAGCGGCTTTTCCACTGCTGTCATACCCGTTACTAACCAGAGTAGAGTCAGTTCTGCCAGAATCTCAATTCGCGCCAACAACCCCCTAAAGCAGCTTCCGTATACCACGTGCTATGAAGTCTCCGCCCTCTCAAGTATCGCATGCGTTTCACCACAGCGCCGCCATCTTCCCGTAATGCGTTCCACGTAAAGGCCGCCATTACGCGTCAGTAAAGGACGGCCAATCAGCATGAGCAAGGCGGGGCCGCAGCAGTGGGAAGGCGTGCCGGCGTCTTGTGTTGTCATGGTGACCAGAGTGCGGGTGAGTTGTTAATAATTACCGAGCTCGATGTCTAGGTATTGGGGTGTGCTGAAGAGAGGGTGAGGGGAGTTGGGGGACTGTGGATCTGTCCAGTGCTTGCTGGGATCTGTAGTCCCCTCTCAGACTGAGCGTTGCGCTGTGTTCATGTGAATAAAGCTTTATAATTGTAGAATGAAAAGTTCTACAACTTTATAAGAGACAAACTGTTGCAAAGTAGAACTGGCACAGTTGCCCATAGCAACCAATCAGATTCCACCTTTCATTTTTCGGAGCTCGTTTTAGAAATGAAAGGTGAAATCCGATTGGTTGCTATGGGCAACTAAGATAGTTTTGCTTTGCACAGTTTTCATAAATCAGGGCCTTTGGGTTTCAATTTCTTGTAATTTTCAAGACCTCTGCTTGCTGTCAGTGAATGGAAACTTTCTTGTTTACACCCAGAAGCAGAGACTTGATCGTTCTCACAGCTGAGGGTTTGTTACAGTTGTATCCATGTAGTTTTACCTTCACTGATACATTGTAGCACTGATCATTGCTGCTCAGGATCCCCAGAGAGCTGGGTGGTCACTGACCGGCTCGTTTCACACGGTGCGGTATGTTTCAGGCCCCCTGGACGGTCCACACATAGCGCAGCACATGGAGCTGGATGAGACGGTATGCCAGCGCCCCGTGTGTCCACATCCGCAGTGCTGGGTGACTCTGAGGAGGATCGAACAAGGAAATCCTCGATACCGGCCGCCCCCATCCATCTCTAGACATCCCTCCCAAGATGAAGGTACAGTGTGCACTGACACCTAGGCATTACGTTCTCGGATACAGGCAGTGCTGGCTTACAGAGCGGAAATGTATTAACATTCATCAGCAGGCGGACTCCCGGTCCTGAGCGTCACCACCCTGCCGAGCAGCCGGACCCCCCAGAATGGAGGCGACATGGGGGAGCGCAGCTCAGGAGTCCCCCCCACTACAGCCTACAACATGTGCAACAGCGCTGCCACCTACAGGCCTGTCCGAGAACTGCATGCATCTATCTATTTATCTATCTCATATCTATCTTTCTATCTATCTACCTCATATTAGGGCTGGGCGATTAATCAAATTAATTCGATTAATTCGCCAATTGAAAGCCTCACGATTTTATTTTTTAGGAAAATCGTGAACTCGATTTTCCTAAAATGGCGCCCTCCAGATAAAATAAAAACAATCTCTCACCTGTCCTCACCCGGCTCCGCTCCGGTGTCTGGCGCTCCTCTTCTTCTTCGGGGCTGCGCTGCACTGTCCTGACCGCATACAGCGTCAGGATGTAGTGTGCGCACTCTGACCTGACGCTGCACGCAGTCAGGTGACAGTGCAGCGCCTGGAGAAGAAGACTGAGGAGCACCAGACCTGGAGTGGAGCCGCGGCGCAGGACAGGTGAGAGATTTTTTTATTTTATTCTTATGGTGGCCTAGTAGGCTGTTCTGAGGGCTGAAGGGGGCACTACTGTGGGTTAATCTGAGGTTTCAAGGGGGCACTACTGTGGGCTAATCTGAGGTTTCAAGGGGGCACTACTGTGGGCTGATCTGAGGTCTGATGGGGGCACAGTGGGCTGATCTGAGGTCTGATGGGGGCACAGTGGGCTGATCTGAGGTCTGATGGGGGCACACTGGGCTGATCTGAGGTCTGATGGGGGCACACTGGGCTGATCTGAGGTCTGATGGGGGCACACTGGGCTGATCTGAGGTCTGATGGGGGCACAGTGGGCTGATCCGAGGTCTGATAGGGGCACAGTGGGCTGATCTGAGGTCTGATGGGGGCACACTGGGCTGATCTGAGGTCTGATGGGGGCACACTGGGCTGATCTGAGGTGTGATGGGGGAACACTGGGCTGATCTGAGGTCTGATGGGGGCACTGTGGGCTGATCTGAGGTCTGATAGGGCACAGTGGGCTGATCCGAGGTCTGATAGGGGCACTGTGGGCTGATCTGAGGTCTGATGGGGGCACACTGGGCTGATCTAAGGTCTGATGGGGGCACACTGGGCTGATCTGAGGTCTGATGGGGGAACACTGGGCTGATCTGAGGTCTGATGGGGGAACACTGGGCTGATCTGAGGTCTGATGGGGGCACACTGGGCTGATCTGAGGTCTGATGGGGGAACACTGGGCTGATCTGAGGTCTGATGGGGGAACACTGGGCTGATCTGAGGTCTGATGGGGGAACACTGGGCTGATCTGAGGTCTGATGGGGGCACACTGGGCTGATCTGAGGTCTGATGGGGGTATAGTAGGCTTTTTTTATTTATTTTTTTATATTTTTAATAACATAAGAAAATCAAGATTTAAATTGTGAATCGTCCAAAATTTAAAAAAAATCAAGATTTTTTTTTTGCCATATCGCCCAGCTCTACCTCATATCTATCTATCTCATATCTATCTATCTATCTATCTATCTATCTATCTATCTATCTAATATCTATCTGTCTCTCTAGTAATCATGTTTTCTGTCTCTGTGTTCTTAGTATGGAGAAGGTCTTCTTTCCGGGTGTAAATTCATACAGGGAGATCATCGCTCCTTCAAGATGGTCAGGTTCCTGCTTCTCTTCCAAGAAGTCTCAGAAGGTAAGTGAAAAGAAGAAGAGTAACAAGATGGCGGTTCGTTGCCTTCCTTGGAGTCCTGGGGAGCACATACTTATACAGGTGCTGCCACCCACAATGCATTGCTCTTCCAGGTGCAGATCCTTCATCCCTCTTTTCAGAATACAGAGAGCAGAGATGTGACCATGGTGTGGGTGCCGAACACCCAGCGCAAGCCTCTGCGGACTCAGGAGCGGTGAGTACAGCAGACCCTCATATATATCTACATAGCAGGAGAGCAGGTGTGCGGAAGTACATGTTCTGTCCATTTTATTCCTAGAGAAAAACCTATTAAAGTTTGGATCAAAGATCTTTCACTAAAAGATCCACAGGGAGGAACGAAAAGAGAGAAGCAAAATCCGGATCTGGTGAGTCCTGTACATAGGGGGCGGTATTATAGTAGTTATATTCTTGTACATAGGAGTAGTATTATAGTAGTTATATTCTTGTACATAGGAGCAGTATTATAGTAGTTATATTCTTGTACATAGGAGCAGTATTATAGTAGTTATATTCTTGTACATAGGAGCAGTATTATAGTAGTTATATTCTTGTACATAGGGGGCAGTATTATAGTAGTTATATTCTTGTACATAGGAGCCGTATTATAGTAGTTATATTCTTGTACATAGGAGCAGTATTATAGTAGTTATATTCTTGTACATAGGAGTAGTATTATAGTAGTTATATTCTTGTACATAGGAGTAGTATTATAGTAGTTATATTCTTGTACATAGGAGCAGTATTATAGTAGTTATATTCTTGTACATAGGAGCAGTATTATAGTAGTTATATTCTTGTACATAGGAGCCGTATTATAGTAGTTATATTCTTGTATATAGGAGCAGTATTATAGTAGTTATATTCTTGTACATAGGAGCAGTATTATAGTAGTTATATTCTTGTACATAGGGGGCAGTATTATAGTAGTTATATTCTTGTACATAGGAGCAGTATTATAGTAGTTATATTCTTGTACATAGGAGTAGTATTATAGTAGTTATATTCTTGTACATAGGAGCAGTATTATAGTAGTTATATTCTTGTACATAGGAGCAGTATTATAGTAGTTATATTCCTGTACATAGGAGCAGTATTATAGTAGTTATATTCTTGTACATAGGAGCAGTATTATAGTAGTTATATTCTTGTACATAGGAGCAGTATTATAGTAGTTATATTCTTGTACATAGGAGCAGTATTATAGTAGTTTATATTCTTGTACATAGGAGCAGTATTATAGTAGTTATATTCTTGTACATAGGAGCAGTATTATAGTAGTTATATTCTTGTATATAGGAGGCAGTATTATAGTAGTTATATTCTTGTACATAGGAGCAGTATTATAGTAGTTATATTCTTGTACATGGAGCAGTATTATAGTAGTTATATTCTTGTACATCGGAGCAGTATTATAGTAGTTATATTCTTGTACATAGGAGCAGTATTATAGTAGTTATATTCTTGTACATAGGAGCAGTAATATAGTAGTTATATTTCTTATACATAGGAGCAGTATTATAGTAATTATATTCTTGTACATAGGAGCAGTATTATAGTAGTTATATTCTTGTACATAGGAGCAGTATTATAGTAGTTATATTCTTGTACATAGGAGCAGGTAATATAGTAGTTATATTCTTATACATAGGAGCAGTATTATAGTAGTTATATTCTTGTACATAGGAGCAGTATTATAGTAGTTTATTTCTTGTATATAGGAGCAGTAATATAGTAGTTATATTCTTGTACATAGGAGCAGTATTATAGTAGTTATATTCTTGTACATAGGAGCAGTATTATAGTAGTTATATTCTTATACATAGGAGCAGTATTATAGTAGTTATATTCTTGTACATAGGAGCAGTAATATAGTAGTTATATTCTTGATACATAGGAGCAGTATTATAGTAGTTATATTCTTGTACATAGGAGCAGTATTATAGTAGTTATATTCTTGTACATTAGGAGCAGTATTATAGTAGTTATATTCTTGTACATAGGAGCAGTATTATAGTAGTTATATTCTTGTACATAGGAGCAGTATTATAGTTAGTTATATTCTTGTACATAGGAGCAGTATTATAGTAGTTATATTCTTGTACATAGGAGCAGTATTATAGTAGTTATATTCTTGTACATAGGAGCAGTTTTATAGTAGTTATATTCTTGTACATAGGAGCAGTATTATAGTAGTTATATTCTTGTACATAGGAGCAGTATTATAGTAGTTATATTCTTGTACATAGGAGCAGTATTATAGTAGTTATATTCTTGTACATAGGAGCAGTATTATAGTAGTTATATTCTTGTACATAGGAGCAGTTTATTATAGTAGTTATATTCTTGTTACATAGGAGCAGTTTATAGTAGTTATATTTCTTGTACATAGGAGCAGTATTATAGTAGTTATATTCTTGTACATAGAGCAGTATTATAGTAGTTATTATTCTTGACATAGGAGCAGTTTTATAGTAGTTAATATTCTTATACATAGGAGCAGTATTATAGTAGTTATATTCTTGTAATAGGAGCAGTATTTATAGTAGTTATATTCTTGTACATAGGAGCAGTATTATAGTAGTTATATTCTTGTACATATGAGGCAGTATTATAGTAGTTATATTCTTGTACATAGGAGCAGTATTATAGTAGTTTATTCTTGTACATAGGAGGCAGTATTATAGTAGTTATATTCTTGTACATAGGAGCCAGTATTATAGTAGTTAATTCTTCATAGGAGCAGTATTAATAGTATATTCTTGTACATTAGAAGCAGTATTATAGTAGTTATATTCTTGTACATAGGAGCAGTATTATAGTAGTTATATTCTTAGTACATTGGAGCAGTATTATAGTAGTTATATTCTTGTACATAGGAGCAGTATTATAGTAGTTATATTCTTGTACATAGGAGCAGTATTATAGTAGTTATATTCTGTACATAGGAGCAGTATTATAGTAGTTATATTCTTGTACATAGGAGCAGTATTATAGTAGTTATATTCTTGTACATAGGAGCAGTATTATAGTAGTTATATTCTTGTACATAGGAGCAGTATTATAGTAGTTATATTCTTGTACATAGGAGCAGTATTATAGTAGTTATATTCTTGTACATAGGAGCAGTATTATAGTAGTTATATTCTTGTACATAGGGCAGATTATAGTAGTTATATTCTTGTACATAGGAGCAGTATTATAGTAGTTATATTCTGTACATAGGAGCAGTATTATAGTAGTTATATTCTGTACATAGGAGCAGTATTATAGTAGTTATATTCTTTGTACATAGGAGCAGTATATAGTAGTTATATTCTTGTACATAGGAGCAGTATTATAGTAGTTATATTCTTGTACATAGGAGGCAGTATTATAGTAAGTTATATTCTTGTACATAGGAGCAGTATTATAGTAGTTATATTCTTGTCATAGGAGCAGTATTATGTAGTTATATTCTTGTACATAGGAGCAGTATTATAGTAGTTATATTCTTGTACATAGGAGCAGTATTATAGTAGTTATATTCTTGTACATGGAGCAGTATTATAGTAGTAATTCTTGTACATAGGACAGTATTATAGTAGTTATATTCTTATAACATAGGAGCAGTATTATAGTAGTTTATATTCTTGTACATAGGAGCAGTATTAATAGTAGTTATATTCTTGTACATAGGAGCAGTATTATAGTCGTTATATTCTTGTACATAGGAGCAGTATTATAGTAGTTATATTCTTGTATATAGGAGCAGTATTATAGTAGTTATATTCTTGTATATAGGAGGGCAGTATTATACTAGTTATATTCTTGTACATAGGAGCAGTATTATAGTAGTTATATTCTTGTACATAGGGGGCAGTATTATAGTAGTTATATTTTTGTACATAGGAGCAGTATTATAGTAGTTATATTCTTGTACATAGGAGCAGTATTATAGTAGTTATATTCTTGTACATAGGGGGCAGTATTATAGTAGTTATATTCTTATACATAGGAGCAGTATTATAGTAGTTATATTCTTGTACATAGGAGCAGTATTATAGTAGTTATATTCTTGTACATAGAAGCAGTATTATAGTAGTTATATTCTTGTACATAGGAGCAGTATTATAGTAGTTATATTCTTGTACATAGGAGCAGTATTATAGTAGTTATATTCTTGTACATCGGAGCAGTATTATAGTAGTTATATTCTTGTACATCGGAGCAGTATTATAGTAGTTATATTCTTGTACATAGGAGGCAGTATTATAGTAGTTATATTCTTGTACATAGGGGGCAGTATTATAGTAGTACATTCTATTTTCAGGTGGTAATAAAGAAACAGAAGAAGCCCCCTACTGGTGGATGTCCTGTTAATCTATCACTAGTTGGATCTTCACCTTTACCACTTACAAAGAACTTTCTGGCAGCGAGGTAGGAATATTTGCTTTCTCTCCTCTTTTACCCCACTTCGTCTATCTTTGTTCATGTATAACCTGAGTTGTGCAGTTTGACACCAGCAGGAGGCGGCCGTGAGAACATGATTTACCTTCACGTTTCCTTCAGATTATCTGTCAGTGGGCAACTTGACTTTTATTCATTCTTTGGACACTTATGACTTCCAGGAGGTCAGAAAAGTGAGAAAGGAGTGTTCCTTCATACTCTAGGTCCCTGGAGAAAATATCATGGACATTCAGGTAGAAGAATTCTGATTGTCCTGCTCTTTGGCTGACTTTTCAGGGATGCGCAAGAACAGCCTGAGGAACCATCAAAGTGCCGGCGACGACTCCAGGACCCGGGGCCGGTCTCTGATTCTCCGACTTCTCCACCTTACTGTGGGATAATAGTGGAGAACCGGCGGGTGGTCCTCCATGATACCAGAGAGAAGTGCCCAGTTGTGCCCCACACCGGCCCGGTGTACAGACTGGACGAGCAGGTCGGCTCTGCATATACTGATGTGCTGTCTGATTTGATGGATTGCTCTCTGTTATCAGCCGTTTTATACTGATTTGGACTCTTCCAGGAATCTGCGTCACCCAATGACATGGAGATCAACATAGACAGTATCAGCAACCAGTATTACCTGTGGAAGAAGTATATTCACCTAGCCGGTGCCAGCCACAGGATCAGACCGCCAGGTAATGAGGGATTTACTCATGTCTAGTCGGCCCCGTTCACACTGGATCATGGAGGGTCGGTGCAGTATACAGTATACAGTATATGTTTAGGGACTTTGTTCATTTTCAGATCAAAGAACAAACAAAAGTCACAGATCCCACAAGTCAATGGCTCCGGATCAGCTCGGCCACATCGGACTGTTCCCCTACGACCCGGATTCTGCCCTCAGTTACTACAAGTCACAAG
This sequence comes from Rhinella marina, assembly GCA_900303285.1. Classification (NCBI taxonomy): domain Eukaryota; kingdom Metazoa; phylum Chordata; class Amphibia; order Anura; family Bufonidae; genus Rhinella; species Rhinella marina. Next base: position 952,152 of record ONZH01008949.1, read on the forward strand.
CCTTGGAGACCCCCACAGGTACTGAGATGTCTGGGCACCATATTCCCATATAACCGTCCTGCTGCTCCATGTCTTGATGGTACTGGGCTTACAACCCTCCTCTCTGATTATATGAGATGTGATGTTTGATGTAAGACATCTCGCATGATGGATGTCAGTTTATTCCTCCCTCTATAGTAGTAGTGGCAGCCATATTGACCCGAGGACCCGCATAATACTGCCATCCACTATCAACATTAATCCACTTAATAACTTTATCCAGTGTCCACCATCCAGTATCTTAACATTATAATACTTTGACCTAGTGCCCACAAAATACATCCATACCGTGCCCACGTAATACCTCCATCTAGTGGCCACCTAGAACCGCCAACTATTTCCCACATAATACCTCCATGTAGTGGCCACATATTACTGCCATCCAGTGCACACATTATACCTCCCTCTGTTGGACACATATTACTGCCATCCAGTGCACACATTATACCTCCCTCTGTTGAACACATATTACTGCCATCCAGTGCACACATTATACCTCTGTCTGTTGGACACATATTACTGCCATCCAGTGCACACATTATACCTCCGTCTGTTGGACACATATTACTGCCATCCAGTGCACACATTATACCTCTGTCTGTTGGACACATATTACTGCCATCCAGTGCACACATTATACCTCCGTCTGTTGGACACATATTACTGCCATCCAGTGCACACATTATACCTCTGTCTGTTGGACACATATTACTGCCATCCAGTGCACACATTATACCTCCCTCTGTTGGACACATATTACTGCCATCCAGTGCACACATTATACCTCCGTCTGTTGGACACATATTACTGCCATCCAGTGCACACATTATACCTCTGTCTGTTGGACACATATTACTGCCATCCAGTGCACACATTATACCTCTGTCTGTTGGACACATATTACTGCCATCCAGTGCACACATTATACCTCTGTCTGTTGGACACATATTACTGCCATCCAGTGCACACATTATACCTCCATTTAGTGGTCACATAAATACTTCTGTGTAGTGGTCATTTATTACTGCTAATCATTGTCCACATAGTAGCTAGTGGCCACCTAGAACCGCCAACTATTTCCCACATAATACCTCCATGTAGTGGCCACATATTACTGCCATCCAGTGCACACATTATACCTCCCTCTGTTGGACACATATTACTGCCATCCAGTGCACACATTATACCTCCCTCTGTTGAACACATATTACTGCCATCCAGTGCACACATTATACCTCTGTCTGTTGGACACATATTACTGCCATCCAGTGCACACATTATACCTCCGTCTGTTGGACACATATTACTGCCATCCAGTGCACACATTATACCTCCCTCTGTTGGACACATATTACTGCCATCCAGTGCACACATTATACCTCTGTCTGTTGGACACATATTACTGCCATCCAGTGCACACATTATACCTCCGTCTGTTGGACACATATTACTGCCATCCAGTGCACACATTATACCTCTGTCTGTTGGACACATATTACTGCCATCCAGTGCACACATTATACCTCCCTCTGTTGGACACATATTACTGCCATCCAGTGCACACATTATACCTCCGTCTGTTGGACACATATTACTGCCATCCAGTGCACACATTATACCTCTGTCTGTTGGACACATATTACTGCCATCCAGTGCACACATTATACCTCTGTCTGTTGGACACATATTACTGCCATCCAGTGCACACATTATACCTCTGTCTGTTGGACACATATTACTGCCATCCAGTGCACACATTATACCTCCATTTAGTGGTCACATAAATACTTCTGTGTAGTGGTCATTTATTACTGCTAATCATTGTCCACATAGTAGCTCCATTTAGTGGTCACATATTGCTGCCATCCAGTGCCCATATAATACTGCCATGACCACACTGACTGTTTGCCATGTTCCTAATGTACACCATAACCTTTATGTCACCCGTAGGGTCTGTGGTTTGCGACACAACGAGGTCACATGACTCTGAGAGCAGAAATTCTCCATCTTTGGGCGGATTTTCTCAGAGGTCCTGGACAGATGAAGAGCCTTCTAGAACAGTAAGTGTCTCCACAGGGCGGTAGATTATGTGATATATCAGGTGTTTGGTGGCAGAGTCCGGCAATGACAACCTGACCTTGTTGAAATGGAGATAGTCAGCCGCCAAAAGGAACCTCTGAGGATTTCTGACTGTGACTTGTAGTTCTTCTGTATTTGTCATTAAGTTGTTCTGATCTTTAGCTTGATGTTCTTTCAGCCAAAAGATGGCGGCAAAGGAAGCGTGTGGGAAATCCCAGGAGAGAGAAATAAGCCGGGGATGGTGACAGAGGACGGGGATATGGCTGCACTCCTCCCGGGTCAGGCAGATTACATTAGTAGCAGTGAGTTCCCTCTACTTATTATTTTACCCACATAATACTGCCATACAGTGCCCACATAATACTGCCATACAGTGCCCACATAATACTGCCACTAAGTGCCTCATAATACTACAATACAGTGCCTATATTATACCGCCATACAGTGCTACTAGCATTGTGACATAATACTGGCATATAGTGCTCACATAATGCTGCCATACAGTGACCAATATAATGGTATAATACAGTGCCCACATAATACTGCCATACAGTATGGCATAATACTGCCTATATAATACTGCTATACAGTACCCACATAATATTTCCATACAGTGCTTACATAATACTACCAGTGTGGCATAATACTGCCACACAGTGCCCACATAATACTGCTATACAACACCCACATAACACTACCATAGCATGTGTGCATAAGACTGTCATCAATCACCCACATAATACAGTCATCCAGAAGGCACATACTACTGCCACTCAGTTCCCACATAACACTGCCTTCTAGCATACTGCAGTCAGCACCCACATAACACTGCCATACAGTGCCTACGTAACATTAACATCCAATACATATGTAATGTTTTCATTCAGTGCCCGTGTAATACTGCCACACTACTCACATAATACTGCTATTCAGTACCCAAATAATGTAGTCATCCAGAACTCCTGCTGACACTCAATGCCCAAAAAATGGAGTCTTCGAGCATGTTGCGATTCAGTACACACATAATACTGCCATAAAATGCCCACATATCAGCGCCATAGAGTGCCCACATAAAACTGGCATACAGTGTCCAAATAATACTGTCATACAGTGCTTTCAAATTCTGCCACATAATACTGCCATACGTCGATCGGGTGATTTTCTGGGATTTCTTTCTATACACAGAGTCAGAACCGAGTGATGTCCCTGGAGACCAGGAATCCATCAGACCCAATACCTCCGGTGGTCCTCCAGAATCCCTGGGGGAAAGTACCGATGTGCACGAAAACCCGGAGCAGGGAACGTCTTCTCCACAACCTAACCCGCCTCCCCCCTCCCCCACGTATTAAGAAACTGCACTACCCTCAGCCGTACAGTGTCCTGCGGTAGGTGACACCATACAGGGCGCCTGCACAGCACCAGCAGGCACAGGCCTGTTGTAGTGCTTCATACACAGGACCTGCGGCTCTCAGGGCATGCTGGGACTTGTAGTTTTGCAGCAGCCGGACAGCCCTAGGATGCAGAGCTCTGCTGTAAAGTGAATCCACTGGGTTAGACATGTAATGTCTCATGTTGAACATGAGGGGGCAGCACTGTACAAGGAGATTATAAGAAGGGGCACCGTACATTGCTGAGAGCTGACTGTCCCATTATAACGTCCCCTCTGGCCCAGCATCTAGACTGGGTGTCCCTCTACTTTCCCAACCCCCGCAATGGTCGTGGGGTTGTAGGGAGAAGCAATTTCTCTACACGCAGGGTTTACGATGTACCAGCCTCAGTTCAAAGCCCCTTCTTGTGGCCTGTCGTACCTGTCAGGGAGACATGCATCGGGCCTCAGACCCCCATCAGCGTGATCGAAAAGAGAAACGACCAATCACAGCACAGCTTTCATTTCTTATAGGGCTCTTGGAAAATGAAAGCCTTGCTGTGATTGGTTGCTATGGGCAACAAGGAGAGATTCTGTATTAGACCGTTTTCTCAGCTCTCCCCCATTGTCTGTAGCATGTAGTGACCCCTCAGGTCCCCGTCATCAGCCCCTGTATGTGCAGCTTTGCGGCTGTCAGGAAATGTCAATTTTAAATAAAACTTATTGAATAAAAATATTTCTCTCAATTGTTTCCTCTGAATAGAAATAGATAGATAGATAGATAGATAGATAGATAGATAGATATGGGATGGATAGATAGATAGATAGATAGATGATATTAGATAGATAGATATAGAGAGATATGAGAGAGACAGATATTAGATAGATAGATAGATAGATAGATAGATAGATAGATAGATAGATAGATAGATAGATAGATACATAGATAAATACATAGATGGATAAAAAGATATAAATAGAGAGGCGTGTGATATACCATGGACTTCCACCCTGGGTGTATCTCCATTCTCCATCCCAACTCCCACTTGCTTTAGCAATGCTAATATGTATTTAGTCCTGCCAATAAACCTTTTTGAATTTGAGATATGAGGTAGATAGATAGATACATAGATAAATACATAGAAGATATTGGATAGATTTTACCCTTTTCAATGTCAGGGTGAGATCTGCCACAAAACCGCATCTAATCCACACTAAAATCCACAATTAGAAATTGCATTTTTTTTCTTGCAGATATGTTGCAGAAATACACATAAATCCGCACAGAAAGGTGTGCGGATCTTATGTACATTCACCCGCATCTGCGTGCAGGTGGTCTGATAGCTATATCTCAGCTCATTACTAATGGATATTGGTGTGAATTCCCAGGAAAATGAACGTTCCTTACCGGAAGAGAGGACCTCAGCTATTGTAATGTTCAGAAAAATCTGATTAATAGGGCAAAATCAGAAAAGTAGGATCTGTGTTAAGACAGACTGGTTTCTAGGGACACACTGCCAGGACTGTAGTTGTTAGGCAGTGTACTCTTAGCAACACCAGGGTGTGAGGCCTGACAACAGGATTGTCCCTGCGCTGACACAGAGAAGCAGAGGAGCAGCTCTGCAGTAATCACTTTTTCTCATCTTATCCTGAATTATTAATCAGATTTTTCTATGTATATTTATATATGTAGGCGGAGGACATCTTTACATTTTATTCCTCTGGCAATAGGCTGCTTAAAATTGAGGCAACTGCTGGAACAGCAGAGCTGTGTGCGCTGTGACCAGTAACCGCTGCAAGGGGCAACACGCTGCATCATCGGGGGTATCCATACTACATGTTTCATGTGTTTAGCATACTGGACTTTCAATACAAAAAGTGTCTTACTGTGCACTGGAAAAACCAGATTGTGCCGTCACCACCACCTCCATCATCCCTGTCATTCACCCTGTCATTTTTAACTCTTTGTGCACAGATATGGTGTCATTTACTTACCACAATATAATTTAAAGGGCCACTAACCCTAAATTCATCAGCTTACAATATTGTGTCAGCATCAGTCACTTCTATGTATGTAAAGCAGTTACTGTGACACTACAACCCCCAGCATGCCCTGACAGCGGCAGGCTGGTGGTGCTAGTGTAATGGTGCTGTCAGTACACTGAGAGCAGCAGAGCTGCATACTGTTAGCGAGTCCAGTGTCACCAGAGGCTGGAGGAGGACTCATCTGTCGTGTCACCGGCCTCGTACAAAGCGAGAAGCTAAAATTATACAAGGATGGATCAGGCCGGGCGGGTGTGCCCCCCATCTAATCCTGCGCCTCACATTCCCACCTGCTGCGCGTCTAACACGGACACAGCCCAGTCAGCTCTGCTCAACGTCACTGACTTCAGGAGCAGGACAGCAAGCAGAAGTGACAGGACCTTGTACTGTACCCCGAGTGTCAGTGTCATTATCCTGTACCCCGAGTGTCAGTGTCATTATCCTGTACCCCGAGTGTCAGTGTCATTATCCTGTACCCCGAGTGTCAGCGTCATTATCCTGTACCCCGAGTGTCAGCGTCATTATCCTGTACCCCGAGTGTCAGTGTCATTATCCTGTACCCTGAGTGTCAGTGTCATTATCCTGTACCCCGAGTGTCAGTGTCATTATCCTGTACCCCGAGTGTCATTATCCCGTACCCCGAGTGTCAGTGTCATTATCCTGTACCCCGAGTGTCAGTGTCATTATCCTGTACCCCGAGTGTCATTATCCCGTACCCCGAGTGTCAGTGTCATTATCCTGTACCCCAAGTGTCAGTGTCATTATCCTGTACCCCGAGTGTCCGTGTCATTATCCTGTACCCCGAGTGTCAGTGTCATTATCCTGTACCCCGAGTGTCAGTGTCATTATCCTGTACCCCGAGTGTCAGCGTCATTATCCTGTACCCCAAGTGTCAGTGTCATTATCCTGTACCCCAAGTGTCAGTGTCATTATCCTGTACCCTGAGTGTCAGTGTCATCATCCTGTACCCTGAGTGTCAGTGTCATTATCCTGTACCCTGAGTGTCAGTGTCATCATCCTGTACCCTGAGTGTCAGTGTCATTATCCTGTACCCCGAGTGTCAGTGTCATTATCCTGTACCCCGAGTGTCAGTGTCATTATCCTGTACCCCGAGTGTCAGTGTCATTATCCTGTACCCCGAGTGTCAGTGTCATTATCCTGTACCCCGAGTGTCAGCGTCATTATCCTGTACCCCGAGTGTCAGTGTCATTATCCTGTACCCCAAGTGTCAGCATCATTATCCTGTACCCCGAGTGTCAGCGTCATTATCCTGTACCCCGAGTGTCAGTGTCATTATCCTGTACCCCGAGTGTCAGTATCCTGTACCCCGAGTGTCAGTGTCATTATCCTGTACCCCGAGTGTCAGTGTCATTATCCTGTACCCCAAGTGTCAGTGTCATTATCCTGTACCCCGAGTGTCATTATCCTGTACCCCGAGTGTCAGTGTCATTATCCTGTACCCCAAGTGTCAGTGTCATTATCCTGTACCCCGAGTGTCAGTGTTATTATCCTGTACCCCGAGTGTCAGTGTCATTATCCTGTACCCCAAGTGTCAGTGTCATTATCCTGTACCCCGAGTGTCAGTGTCATTATCCTGTACCCCGAGTGTCAGTGTCATTATCCTGTACCCCGAGTGTCACTTTCACGGTCCTCTCTGATATCTTCAGGCACAATGGTGACATGCAGAGCGGATGCTGAGAGTTGGTTGCCGCAGTTTAGGTGCTCATGTGATGTGATGTTGGCAGCGGTAGTGCCCGCAGTGAGGTCTGGGCTGGCAGCCAGCACTTCATATGCTGAGGTCACACTCGTCAGACTGGCAGGGCGCGGCATCACAGATCTGGGTCAGCAGTAGTATTGGGTGCAGTACTAGGCAGCTGCTATTTACGGGGCCCACACGTTAGGGGGGCAGTCCCCTATCTCACGTGTATGGAGGTGTCCTGAGTCTGGGCACCAGACGGGTCCTGTTCTTGCCCTGAGCTGCAGCTTGTGTTTAGAACATCTTCATCACTGTTTCAAAGAAGACGGTTTCTCTCTGGAAACCATCAGCAAGCAGGTTAGAGGAGTGTATAGAATGGCCTAATGAGTCAATGCTAATCAAATCAGGAAGATATGCGCCCCTTTCCTGAAACCCTCAATGTTTTCTCACCCAGGTGTGTTATATGGCGGTAAATATACATTTTATAATGGCTTAAAGGGGCGCTCCACATAAAATATAGACTGTGTTATGCCTACTACAAGGGTCTTTGAGGGCGGAGCATGACACAGGAAGGCAGCAAAGACAGCGCCTTTGTCATGCTCCGCCCACAATGTGTAATGTGATGGAGGAAAAAAGAGGAACTTTAATGACAAACTGCGGGGTATTTGCAATTATGGAAAGATGTGCAGCTCAGTGTTCTGCTTCTATTCAAATCACCTGAGTATGCAAACGCTGGCAGATAGCGGTGATAACGAGGAAGGACGGGGTCCGCCATATCCCTGCCTGCACACAGTGGAGCGGAGAACGTCGATGTCACCTGGACGCACGGTGTGAATGACACAACAAGAGCGGTAATATCCGGGACACAGGAACCTCCGCGCTGCAGCTCCGGGTCATAAATGATTAAAAACACATTAAATATGGAAGACAGAAAAATGTCCTGAAAACACTTAACGGGAAGTGATAATAATCCTGTCTATATACCAGCGGATATTATCTATCATTATCTATCTCTCTGTCTATCTATCTCATATCTATCTATCTATCTATCTATCTAATATCATCTATCTATCTATCTATCTATCTATCTATCTATCTATCTATCTATCTATCTATCTCATATCTATCTATCTTATATCTATCTATCTATCTATCTATCTATCTATCTATCTATCTATCTCATATCTATCTATCTATCTATCTTATATCTATCTATCTATCTATCTATCTATCTATCTATCTATCTATCTATCTATCTATCTATCTATCTATCTATCTATCTATCTATCTATCTATCTATCTATCTATCTATCTATCTATCTATCTATCTATCTAATATCTATCTATCTATCTATCTATCTATCTATCTATCTATCTCATATCTATCTATCTATCTATCTTTCTCATGTCTATCTATCTATCTATCTATCTATCTCATATCTATCTATCTATCTATCTATCTATCTACCTCATATCTCAAATTCAAATAAGCTTTATTGGCAGGACTAAATACATATTAGCATTGCTAAAGCAAGTGGGAGTTGGGATGGAGAATGGAGATACACCCAGGGTGGAAGTCCATGGCATATCACACGCCTCTCTATTTATATCTATTTATCTATGTATCTCATATCTATCATCTATCTATCTACCTATCTATCTGTCTATCTAGTGCTATACATATCGGGGTCATTTACTTTCAGATATACTGCAGTTTTTTGGCATATATGTATAACAGATTGTAGCACAAAGGTCTAAAAAAAGGTGGTGTGGGCAGGCCCGTGTCATTGTTTTAGTCGTACAAAATGTTCTAAATCTACATCAGCAAGGAAGCTGGCATAGATTTAGACCGGCCTTGGATGCGCCTCTCCATAACTCCGGCGGATTCACTGCCAGTACATGGGGTTATTAAGACCGGCGTTTTAGACCCTCATCATTCCTTCCGCTCATTCTGAAGAACGTGAACTATCTGGTTCATGAGTGTAATGTCAGAACTACAGTGAAGACTGACACAACAGTGGGCGCAGATCAGACGGGGGAGATGTGAATTATTCAGAAGAATACTGTACTTATGACGCTGTTCTGGCTCCATGCTGGGTGATAAACTTTACGTCACTGTGAAGTGTTTTTGGCAATTTCTCGTATAACCGGCTTCTGCTGCAGTGGAAAGCGCGGCAACTTCAAACTGAGGCCTCCTTGAGGTGAGGGGACGGTACAAGGCCGCAGTATATACATAGTAATGGTGTGTATGCAGAGAGCGGCCCACTCACTCCTACCGGTGCGGCTGCATTCCTCTGCTATCAAAGACTCCATTCAAAGCGGCTCAGCTGCTTACCTCACCGCCTCAACACTGCAGTATACACCGCGCTGTGCCCTGGCATACATGGGGCATCTGCAGCGGGGGGCCAGGAGCTAATCTGGTCGTACACTGTAGGTTTCAACTATCTAATGTGTATAGGAGCCTCCTATTGACGGGGCAAATAACGATTGGGCTGTGGGATTTCAGCATGCCTGATCATTGTTTTCAGGGAGATAGAGTGTATTTAGCACCGTGTGTAGGGGTGTACAGTGATTAGTGCCACCGGCATCTTGTAAATAACTGCCCCATCCCCTGGTGTCTAGTGACATAGTACCACATCCCCTGGTGTCTAGTGACATAGTACCACATCCCCTGGTGTCTAGTGACATAGTACCACATCCCCTGGTGTCTAGTGACATAGTACCACATCCCCTGGTGTCTAGTGACATAGTACCACATCCCCTGGTGTCTAGTGACATAGTACCACATCCCCTGGTGTCTAGTGACATAGTACCACATCCCCTGGTGTCTAGTGGCTTAGTGCCGCATGTCCTGGTGTCTAGTGGCTTAGTACTGCATACCCTTGTGTCTAGTGGCTTAGTACCACATTCCCTGGTGTCTGGTGGCTTAGTACTACATCCCCTGGTGTCTAGTGGATTAGTACCACATCCTGTGGTTTCTAGTGGCTTAGTACCACATTCCCTGGTGTCTAGTGGATTAGTACCACATCCTGTGGTGTCTAGTGGCTTAGTACCACATCCCCTTGGGTCTAGTGGCTTAGTACCACATCCCCTTGTGTCTAGTGGCTTAGTACCACATTCCCTGGTGTCTAGTGGATTAGTACCACATCCTGTGGTGTCTAGTGGCTTAGTACCACATTTCCTGGTGTCTAGTGGATTAGTACCACATCCCATGGTGTCTAGTGTCTTAGTACCACATCCCCTGGTGTCTAGTGGATTAGTACCACATCCCCTGGTGTCTAGTGGATTAGTACCACATCCCATGGTGTCTAGTGGATTAGTACCACATCCCATGGTGTCTAGTGGCTTAGTACCACATCCCCTGGTGTCTAGTGGATTAGTACCACATCCCCTGGTGTCTAGTGGATTAGTACCACATCCCATGGTGTCTAGTGGATTAGTACCACATCCCATGGTGTCTAGTGGATTAGTACCACATCCCATGGTGTCTAGTGGATTAGTACCACATCCCCTGGTGTCTAGTGGATTAGTACCACATCCCATGGTGTCTAGTGGCTTAGTACCACATCCCCTGGTGTCTAGTGGATGAGTACCACATCCCCTGGTGTCTAGTGGATTAGTACCACATCCCATGGTGTCTAGTGGATTAGTACCACATCCCATGGTGTCTAGTGGCTATTATTCCAGGGTCCTGAGTGTCATCGCTCCTTTCTTCAGGGTTTGTGGACCCCACAGAGTCATGTCTCTCAGGTCACCCAGCTCTGCTACATGCAGGCGAGCATGATTATTACAGACACGGATGATTGGAGGCGATGCTGCAGAGCGGCCATCACTCATGAGGTGATGTTACAAGTTCAGCTGCATTTCCTATGAAGAAAAGTATGTGCCCGGAGCCATGTGAGAGCTAGGTGAGGTTGATGGGTGTGACCGTGCAGCAGACAGGACGAGGTAACGCTCCCCTCGTAGCCCTCACATTCCTCTTCTCCAACCTCAACTGGAGGAGACCTGGGAACACAAGACGCCTTCATGAAGAACCTGCTGCTTCATGTCAATACAGCCTTCTAATACACTTCTGAGTGTCAATGCATTATGTTTTAACTTATATGCTTGCTGTCATTGAATGGATGTGCATTCCAAGGATGAAAATGGGTTTTGATTAAAACGTGTTGTAATTTGGGTTCTGTTCTGGAAGCCTCGGGCGATCCATGCACTACATGGACGACCACTAATCAGAATGTCCACCATGTAATACTGCTTTACCCTGCAGTGGGCACCATAGGAAGTACCTGGCTGGCTGTGGGGCCAGGAAAGGGACTGCGGCGATTAGGTGACGCCCCGGGGCTGAATCCTGAAAGGCGTTGTCTCTGGTGAGGTAAGGCTTCTCACAGCTGAAGGTCTGGAACAACTGCATCCAGTCTACACAGAGGAATGTCTAGACCAGGGATGCTCAACTTGCCGCCTTCCAGCTGTGGCAAAATTACAACTCCCAGTATGCTCTAATAGCTGTAGGCTGTCCAGGCATGCTGGGAGTTGTAGTTTTGCGACAGCTGGAGGGACGCAGGTTGGACATCCCTGGTCTTGGCTGCATAAAATTATAGCAAAACCTCTGCTGTGAGAAGTATTACGTCAAGTTTTAAACTCAGTGACAGCAAGCAGAGATGTAGAAAATGGTAAGGAATTGAAAGGTATAGAAGAAGTAGCACCGTATCTAGTGATTGGTGAGGTCCTAGCACCATATCTAGTGATTGGTGAGGTCCTAGCACCGTATCTAGTGATTGGTGGGGTCCTAGCACCGTATCTAGTGATTGGTGGGGTCCTAGCACCGTATCTAGTGATTAGTGGGGTCCTAGCACCATATCTAGTGATTGGTGAGGTCCTAGCACCATATCTAGTGATTGGTGAGGTCCTAGCACCGTATCTAGTGATTGGTGGGGTCCTAGCACCGTATCTAGTGATTGGTGGGGTCCTAGCACCGTATCTAGTGATTGGTGGGGTCCTAGCACCGTATCTAGTGATTAGTGGGGTCCTAGCACCGTATCTAGTGATTGGTGGGGTCCTAGCACTGTATCTAGTGATTGGTGGGGTCCTAGCACCATATCTAGTGATTGTTGGGGGTCCTAGCACTGTATCTAGTGATTAGTGGGGTCCTAGCACTGTATATAGTGATTGGTGGGGTCCTAGCACCGTATCTAGTGATTGGTGGGGTCCTAGCTCTGTATCTAGTGATTGGTGGGGGTCCTAGCACTGTATCTAGTGATTAGTGAGGGTCCTAGCACCGTATCTAGTGATTAGTGAGGGTCCTAGCACTGTATCTAGTGATTGATGGGGGGTCCTAGCACCGTATCTAGTGATTAGTGAGGGTCCTAGCACCGTATCTAGTGATTGGTGAGGTCCTAGCACCATATCTAGTTATTGGTGGAGGTCCTAGCACCATATCTAGTGATTGATGGGGTCCTAGCACCATATCTAGTGATTAGTGGGGTCCTAGCACCGTATCTAGTGATTGATGGGGTTCTAGCACTGTATCTAGTGATTGGTGGGGGTCCTAGCACCGTATCTAGTGATTGGTGGAGGTCCTAGCACCATATCTAGTTATTGGTGGAGGTCCTAGCACCATATCTAGTGATTGATGGGGTCCTAGCACCATATCTAGTGATTAGTGGGGTCCTAGCACCATATCTAGTTATTGGTGGGGGTCCTAGCACCGTATCTAGTGATTGGTGGAGGTCCTAGCACCATATCTAGTTATTGGTGGAGGTCTAGCACCATATCTAGTGATTGATGGGGTCCTAGCACCATATCTAGTGATTAGTGGGGTCCTAGCACCGTATCTAGTGATTAGTGAGGGTCCTAGCACCGTATCTAGTGATTAGTGGGGTCCTAGCACCGTATCTAGTGATTAGTGGGGTCCTAGCACCGTATCTAGTGATTAGTGGGGGTCCTAGCACCGTATCTAGTGATTGGTGGGGTCCTAGCACCGTATCTAGTGATTGGTGGGGGTCCTAGCACCATATCTAGTTATTGGTGGAGGTCCTAGCACCGTATCTAGTGATTAGTGGGGGTCCTAGCACCGTATCTAGTGATTAGTGAGGGTCCTAGCACCGTATCTAGTTAATGGTGGGGTCCTAGCACAGTATCTAGTGATTGGTGGGGGTCCTAGCACCATATCTAGTGATTAGTGGGGTCCTAGCACCGTATCTAGTGATTAGTGGGGTCCTAGCACCATATCTAGTTATTGGTGGGTCCTAGCACGTATCTAGTGATTGATGGGGTTCTAGCACTGTATCTAGTGATTGGTGGGGGTCCTAGCACCATATCTAGTTATTGGTGGGGTCCTAGCACTGTATCTAGTGATTGATGGGGTCCTAGCACCATATCTAGTGATTGGTGGGGTCCTAGCACTGTATCTAGTGATTGGTGGGGTCCTAGCACCATATCTAGTGATTGGTGGGGGTCCTAGCACTGTATCTAGTGATTGATGGGGTTCTAGCACTGTATCTAGTGATTGATGGGGTCCTAGCACTGTATCTAGTGATTGATGGGGTTCTAGCACTGTATCTAGTGATTGATGGGGTTCTAGCCTGTATCTAGTGATTGGTGGGGTCCTAGCACTGTATCTAGTGATTGATGGGGTCCTAGCACTGTATCTAGTGATTGGTGGGGGTCCTAGCACTGTATCTAGTGATTGATGGGGTTCTAGCACTGTATCTAGTGATTGATGGGGTTCTAGCACTGTATCTAGTGATTGATTGGGGTTCTAGCACTGTATCTAGTGATTGGTGGGGTCCTAGCACTGTATCTAGTGATTGATGGGGTCCTAGCACTGTATCTAGTGATTGGTGGGGGTCCTAGCACTGTATCTAGTGATTGGTGGGGGTCCTAGCACTGTATCTAGTGATTGGTGGGGTCCTAGCACTGTATCTAGTGATTGATGGGGTCCTAGCACCATATCTAGTTATTGGTGGGGTCCTAGCACTGTATCTAGTGATTGATGGGGTTCTAGCACTGTATCTAGTGATTGGTGGGTCCTAGCACTGTATCTAGTGATTGGTGGGGTCCTAGCACTGTATCTAGTGATTGGTGGGGGTCCTAGCACCATATCTAGTTATTGGTGGGGTCCTAGCACTGTATCTAGTGATTGATGGGGTCCTAGCACCATATCTAGTGATTGGTGGGGTCCTAGCACTGTATCTAGTGATTGGTGGGGTCCTAGCACCATATCTAGTGATTGGTGGGGGTCCTAGCACTGTATCTAGTGATTGATGGGGTTCTAGCACTGTATCTAGTGATTGATGGGGTCCTAGCACTGTATCTAGTGATTGATGGGGTTCTAGCACTGTATCTAGTGATTGATGGGGTTCTAGCACTGTATCTAGTGATTGATGGGGTTCTAGCACTGTATCTAGTGATGGTGGGGTCCTAGCACTGTATCTAGTGATTGATGGGGTCCTAGCACTGTATCTAGTGATTGGTGGGGGTCCTAGCACTGTATCTAGTGATTGGTGGGGGTCCTAGCACTGTATCTAGTGATTGGTGGGGTCCTAGCACTGTATCTAGTGATTGATGGGGTCCTAGCACCATATCTAGTTATTGGTGGGGTCCTAGCACTGTATCTAGTGATTGATGGGGTTCTAGCACTGTATCTAGTGATTGGTGGGGTCCTAGCACTGTATCTAGTGATTGATGGGGTCCTAGGCACCATATCTAGTTATGGTGGGGTCCTAGCACTGTATCTAGTGATTGATGGGGTTCTAGCACTGTATCTAGTGATTGGTGGGGGTCCTAGCACCATATCTAGTGATTAGTGGGGTCCTAGCACCATATCTAGTGATTGGTGGGGTCCTAGCACTGTATCTAGTGATTGATGGGGGTTCTAGCACTGTATCTAGTGATTGGTGGGGGTCCTAGCACCATATCTAGTTATTGGTGGGGTCCTAGCACTGTATCTAGTGATTGATGGGGTCCTAGCACCATATCTAGTTATTGGTGGGGTCCTAGCACTGTATCTAGTGATTGATGGGGTTCTAGCACTGTATATAGTGATTGGTGGGGTTCTAGTACCATATCTAGTGATTGGTGGGGTCCTAGCACCATATCTAGTGATTGGTGGGGTCCTAGTACCATATCTAGTGATTGATGGGGTTCTAGCACTGTATCTAGTGATTGGTGGGGTCCTAGCACTGTTTCTAGTCATTGGTGGGGGTCCTAGCACCATATCTAGTTATTAGTGGGGTCCTAGCACTGTATCTAGTGATTGGTGGGGGTCCTAGCACCATATCTAGTTATTGGTGGGGTCCTAGCACCATATCTAGTGATTGGTGGGGTCCTAGTACCATATCTAGTGATTGATGGGGTTCTAGCACTGTATCTAGTGATTGGTGGGGTCCTAGCACTGTTTTCTAGTCATTGGTGGGGGTCCTAGCACCATATCTAGTTATTAGTGGGGTTCTAGCACTGTATCTAGTGATTGGTGGGGGTCCTAGCACCATATCTAGTTATTGGTGGGGGTCCTAGCACTGTATCTAGTGATTGATTGGGTCCTAGCACCATATCTAGTGATTGTTGGGGGTCCTAGCACTGTATCTAGTGATTGGTGGGGTTCTAGTACCATATCTAGTGATTGGTGGGGTTCTAGCACTGTATCTAGTGATTGGTGGGGTTCTAGCTCCGTATCTAGTGATTGATGGGGTTCTAGCACTGTATCTAGTGATTGGTGGTGGTCCTAGCACCATATCTAGTGATTGTTGGGGGTCCTAGCACTGTATCTAGTGATTGGTGGGGTTCTAGTACCATATCTAGTGATTGGTGAGGTTCTAGCACTGTATCTAGTGATTGGTGGGGTTCTAGTACCATATCTAGTGATTGGTGGTGGTCCTAGCACTGTTTCTAGTCATTGGTGGGGGTCCTAGCATAGTTGTTAGTGACTGCTGGTGGTCAGTGTGGTCGGACCCCTGCCTACTTTCCCTTTCTGGTTTATTGGTATACCTGTATCAGGTCAGGGTTTCCCAGCAGCATGAATAGCTGGAGAGTAACTGGGGAATATTTTAAAAAATAGATAAATAAAAAATGATATACCGTAAATATATTTGATCCTGAAGGCGTGTGCTGACTGGTGACACATGACCCTCCGCTCCTGAGGTGTGAGTGGAGGAGTCGTCTCCTGGAGAGGAGCTCGGTTCCTAGGGGAGCGCAGGACACAACCGAGCCTTTGTTTGCAAACATTGTATCCAACTTGTATCATCGGAGCATGACCGCGACACAGGCTCCTGCTGATGTGTAACGTTACACTGTATCCCCAGTGCATCCAGATACATTACACTGGGTCACTTTACTTATGGAGCTGCTGCGGGCTGTAACCCCTGAGGCTCCCACTGGAGATGGAGTTTCCATACTGAGACGTCCATACATTTATTCTAATTTTTTTTTTTTTTTTTGCTTTAAAGGGGCTCTGCGGGTGTTTCATACTGATGACCTATCCACAGGTTAATGGGGGTCTGACTTCTGTTTGTACAGGCTGCAGCGCTCCTTACAGTTTACCAAGCACAGCGCCATCCACTGAATAGTGGCTGTGATTGGTATTGCAGCTCAGAATGGGACCGATCTGCTCCTAGGCCATGTGACCAATGAACGTGACGTCGCTCGCTTCGGAAGGGGCTGCAGCGCTCATCAGAGGGCCACGGCCCCTTCAGACAGCCGGTCGGCAGGGGTGCTGGGAATCGGACCCCCACTGATTGGGTTTTCCAGGAATTAAAGGGGTTGTATCATCTCATACATTGGAGGCATATCGCTGGGAATGGGTCCAGGGCTCAGGAGGGGGCGACCAGCCCAAAGGTCAAACCATTCAAGGGATGGGAAGTAGAGAGGTACCAGACCCTCCCATCCTGGTGTGATGTCATGGAGTGGTATTAGACCTATTTTGATCTTAGATACAATGACTCTGCAGGCAGTATCACATGTGATAGGATTAGATACAATGACTCTGCAGACAGTATCACATGTGATAGGATTAGATACAATGACTCTGCAGACAGTATCACATATGCTAGGCTTAGATACAATGACTGCAGACAGTATCACACGTGATGGGCTTAGATACAATGACTCTGCGGACAGTATCACACATGCTAGGCTTAGATACAATGACTCTGCGGACAGTATCACACATGCTAGGCTTAGATACAATGACTCTGCAGACAGTATCACACGTGATGGGCTTAGATACAATGACTCTGTGGACAGTATCACATATTCTAGGCTTAGATACAATGCCTGCAGACAGTATCACACATGCTAGGCTTAGATACAATGACTCTGCAGACAGTATCACATATTCTAGGCTTAGATACAATGACTGCAGACAGTATCACACGTGATAGGCTTAGATACAATGACTGCAGACAGTATCACACATGATGGGCTTAGATACAATGACTCTGCGGACAGTATCACACGTGATGGGCTTAGATACAATGACTCTGCGGACAGTATCACACATGCTAGGCTTAGATACAATGACTGCAGACAGTATCACACGTGATGGGCTTAGATAGAATGACTGCAGACAGTATCACACGTGATGGGCTTAGATACAATGACTCTGTGGACAGTATCACACATGCTAGGCTTAGATACAATTACTCTGTGGACAGTATCACACATGCTAGGCTTAGATACAATGACTCTGCAGACAGTATCACATATGCTAGGCTTAGATACAATGACTGCAGGCAGTATCACACGTGATGGGCTTAGATACAATGACTCTGCGGACAGTATCACACGTGATGGGCTTAGATAGAATGACTCTGCGGACAGTATCATACATGCTAGGCTTAGATACAATGACTCTGCAGACAGTATCACACATGCTAGGCTTAGATACAATGACTCTGCAGACAGTATCACACATGCTAGGCTTAGATACAATGACTCTGCAGACAGTATCACACATGCTAGGCTTAGATACAATGACTCTGCGGACAGTATCACACATGCTAGGCTTAGATACAATGACTCTGCAGGCAGTATCACACATGATAGGATTAGATACAATAACTCTGCAGACAGTATCACACAGGATAGGATTAGATACAATGACTGCAGGCAGTATCGCACAGGATAGGATTAGATACAGTAACTCTGCAGACAGTATCACACAGGATAGGATTAGATACAATGACTCTGCAGACAGTATCACACAGGATAGGATTAGATACAATGACTCTGCAGAAAGTATCACACATGATAGGATTAGATACAATGACTCTGCAGACAGTATCACACAGGATAGGATTAGATACAATGACTCTGCAGACAGTATCACACATGATAGGATTAGATACAATGACTCTGCAGACAGTATCACACATGATAGGATTAGATACAATGACTCTGCAGGCAGTATCACATGTGATAGGCTTAGATACAATGACTCTGCAGGCAGTATCACACGTGATAGGCTTAGATACAATGACTCTGCAGACAGTATCACACAGGATAGGATTAGATACAATGACTCTGCAGACAGTATCACACGTTATAGGCTTAGATACAATGACTCTGCAGACAGTATCACACATGCTAGGCTTAGATACAATGACTGCAGACAGTATCACACATGCTAGGCTTAGATACAATGACTGCAGACAGTATCACACGTGATGGGCTTAGATACAATGACTCTGCGGACAGTGTCACACATGCTAGGCTTAGATACAATGACTCTGCAGACAGTATCACACATGCCGATAACTGCCGAGTGCACTGCTCGAGAATTTTCATCGCTCCCATAGAAACCAATGGAGGGCAGCTGCATGTGCACGGTGCATCCTCCTTCACTTTACAGGATCTCAGAGGTGGGACCTGCACCTATCAGACATCAGACTAGTGATATGCCCCCAATGTATGAGATGACACATCCCTTAGGATAGGTCATCAGTATGAGATCGGTGGGAGTCCGGGTGGCCTATGATGTCACATCCATCAGAGATTCAAGTGGCTCCTTCAAACAGCCAGGCCTAGTGCCCTCCCATCCCGATCCGATATTGATGGCCGATCCTGAGGGTAGGCTGTTAAGCCGCAGACAACCTCTCTAACCAGGCGTGGCTTCAATGGGTCCAGGGCTCAGGAGGGGGCGACCAGCCCAAAGGTCAAACCATTCAAGTGATGGGAAGTAGAGAGGTACCAGACCCTCCCATCCTGGTGTGACGTTATAGAGTGGTATTAGACGAGGGGACCTATTTTGATTTTTACCCCTTAAAGACCTTGATCACCATCTACACTAATGCACGCAGATATTTTTGCCTTAATCCAAACCAGGCAGGATGTAGATATTGATGTGGACGCTGACCGGAGGGGCTGTCAGGATCTCATTCATGTCCTCTGCCTCTCATAGACACGAGCTGCTGCCGGCCCCGGCTTTGTTGTGGAAACAAACAAAACAGGAAGCAATTGTCTTTGGGGCGGACTACGGGATTATGGCGGTTGCCTCACAACTGGCAACAAATACCGACCATCGCTCCGTTACAGTGATGTCTGAGGAGACCTGGACCACACAGAAGACACGGCCAAGACGGTTCCTTCACCTCTGTAATATATGATTACCTCCCGGAAAACTGGGGACTGGTGGGTCCCTAGTAAATGGCCCCCAAAGTGTTAATCAGGGACCTATAGGGCAGTGGTCTCCAACCTGTGGAAACTATAGCTTAGATACATCAACACATGACAGGATTAGATACAATGGCGCTCATTTAGTTTTTATGCCACAATGAAATAGCCGCAAGATGTCTTTTTGCAACTTTTTAAAAGTTAGTGCAACAATATGCACCCTTGGTTGAACTTGATGGACATGTGTCTTTTTTCAACCGTATTAACTATGTAACTATGTAATATTTTTACGCCGTCCTCGTCAAAGCTGGGGTTGCGCCATCAGCCCCCGCATATTTACCTGCATTTGTGCCAGTTTTAGGCCAAAAAATTACTCCATTCAGCGCAAAAAGATGTTCTTTGTAAATGACCCCCAATTACTCTGCTGGCAGTATCACATGTGATAGGCTTAGATACAATGACTCTGCAGGCAGTATCACACGTGATAGGCTTAGATACAATGGCTCTGCAGACAGTATCACATGTGATAGGCTTAGATACAATGACTCTGCAGGCAGTATCACACGTGATAGGCTTAGATACAATGACTCTGCAGGCAGTATCGCACAGGATAGGCTTAGATACAATGACTCTGCAGGCAGTATCACATGTGATAGGCTTAGATACAATGACTCTGCAGGCAGTATCACACATGCTAGGCTTAGATACAATGACTGCAGACAGTATCACATGTGATAGGCTTAGATACAATGACTCTGCAGGCAGTATCACACATGATAGGATTAGATACAATGACTCTGCAGACAGTATCACACAGGATAGGATTAGATACAATGACTGCAGGCAGTATCGCACAGGATAGGATTAGATGCAATAACTCTGCAGACAGTATCACATGTGATAGGCTTAGATACAATGACTGCAGACAGTATCACACGTGATGGGCTTAGATACAATGACTCTGCAGACAGTATCACACGTGATAGGCTTAGATACAATGACTCTGCAGGCAGTATCACACATGCTAGGCTTAGATACAATGACTCTGCGGGCAGTATCACACAGGATAGGATTAGATACAATAACTCTGCAGACAGTATCACACATGATAGGCTTAGATACAATGACTCTGCAGGCAGTATCACACAGGATAGGATTAGATACAATAACTCTGCAGACAGTATCACACATGATAGGATTAGATACAATGACTCTGCAGACAGTATCACACAGGATAGGATTAGATACAATGACTGCAGGCAGTATCGCACAGGATAGGATTAGATACAGTAACTCTGCAGACAGTATCACACAGGATAGGATTAGATACAATGACTCTGCAGACAGTATCACACGTTATAGGCTTAGATACAATGACTCTGCAGACAGTATCACACATGCTAGGCTTAGATACAATGACTGCAGACAGTATCACACATGCTAGGCTTAGATACAATGACTGCAGACAGTATCACACATGCTAGGCTTAGATACAATGACTCTGCGGACAGTATCACGCATGCTAGGCTTAGATACAATGACTCTGCAGACAGTATCACACGTGATGGGCTTAGATACAATGACTCTGCAGACAGTATCACACGTGATGGGCTTAGATACAATGACTCTGCGGACAGTATCACACAGGATAGGATTAGATACAATGACTCTGCGGACAGTATCACACATGCTAGGCTTAGATACAATGACTCTGCAGACAGTATCACACATGCTAGGCTTAGATACAATGACTCTGCGGACAGTATCACACAGGATAGGATTAGATACAATGACTCTGCGGACAGTATCACACATGCTAGGCTTAGATACAATGACTCTGCGGACAGTATCACACATGCTAGGCTTAGATACAATGACTCTGCGGACAGTATCACACATGCTAGGCTTAGATACAATGACCCTGCAGACAGTCTTTCACACGACAGACTTAGATATAGTGGCTCAGGAGACAGTATAATTACATACGCCAACTCAGCAAGCAGTACCATGCATGACAGGCTTAGATACAGTACCTCAGAAGATAGTACAACTCATGATAGGTTTAGATACAAAGGCTGAGAAATGAGAAATTGAGTGTGGAGAAGTTGCAGGTTGCGCCAGAAAACTGTCGTATATCTGATAGTAAATGACCCCCTATGTGCTTAGATACACACATTATGGGCCAGCAGCGGTATCTAGACTTTTTATTACTTTTCTACTTTTTTTACTTTTTGTTACTGTTGCTGTAGACTTTTTTCAGTTATCTAATAAAGGTAATAAATGGAGAACTGAGCAGCGTCCTCTGTCAGGTGCAGTTTCTGCTATCAGACCAGTCGCACTAATTACCATCTCCTTTGTGTGCGCTCCTGCGGGGTTTCCATAGCAGCCGTAGCCGTACACAATCACCAGGACACACCTAGCAGCCGGCACGCTGATGTCCATGTATGGTCCCTTCTGGGTCACGTCCAGGAGAAGGCCCTGATTCCTGGCCATTCTGTAACACACAATCATTTACACATTGAGATCTCTGTGCTGATACATGTCCATTATTAGAGCGGCATTGATACAATCGTTACTATGTGTCACAAAGGCCTCAAGTCCGTTATGTGTCAAGGGGACAGCACAAACCTGATACATGTTAACATCTAGATAAAATGACCCAAATCCTCTGTATCGTGAGGTAGCTATGTGTATGCCTCCGCACTGACTGCGTATAGCGGTGCTATTCTTGTGTATAGCATATGGGCCGTCGGTTTGTATACACGTCCCCTGCACCCTTATAATTATACTAGTCCTACTAAGAAGTAAACTAGGACTGTGTATTCTTATGGAGAGATCAGGACTGACATATCTGGTGCAGTATCTGATCAGATGAGTAAGAATTCAACATGTCTGATCTGTTTCTCCAATGGCAGGCACTGGAGGAAGGTCTGCCAGCTTCCTTAGGCCCCTTTCACACCCGCGATGCGGGGCTCCGGCAGGCTGTTCCGGTGGGTGAACAGCCCGCTGGATCCGTGCTGCTGCAGGTGTGGAACTGCGCCTCCGGCCCCATTCACTGTGATCGGGGCGGGCCGCAGCACGGCAACCCCTGCTGAGAGGCGGCCGGAACGAAAATACAATATTTTCATTCCGGCCACCTCTCAGCAAGGTTTCTGGGGCAGTTACGGCACCTGCAGCAGCACAGATCCAGCGGGCTGTTCACCCATCGGAACAGCCTGCCGGAGCCCCGCGCCGCGGGTGTGAAAGTAGCCTTAGTCAACAGAATAACTCAAGTCTATAGTCTGACTTATGTCCAGTTTTCATCACTTAGCCCAACTAAAAAAGAGGTAACGATGGGGGACAGTAATGGGCACGTCAACTACCCCAATGGAATACAATTGGGGGGGACATGATCGAAACCTTTAAATATGTTAAAGGTTTAAATAAGGTTCAGGAGGGAAGTGTTCTCTATAAGAAGCTAAACACCAAAACAAGGGGGTACAATCTGAAATCAGCTGGGGGTAAGATCAGAAGCAAAATCAGGACATATTATTTTACTGAATGAGTGGCTGAAGCTTGGAACAAACTTCCAGCAGATGTGGATGGAAAATCTACGGTAAGCGAATTTAAACATAAAAACACATCTATCCTAACATTAACACGAAATAATAGTAACATAGTTTATAAGGCCGAAAAAAGCCCTCCGTCCATCCAGTTCGGCCTGTTTTCCTACAAGTTGATCCAGAGGAAGGTGAAAAACCCCTGTGAGGTAGAAGCCAATTTTCCTCACTTTAGGGGAAAAAACATTCCTTCCTGACTCCAATCAGAATAACTCCCTGGATCAACGACCCCTCTCTAGTAACTATAACCTGTAATATTATTACCTCCAGAAATACATCCAGGCCCCTCCTGATCTCTTATAGTGAACTGCTCTTACCGTAAAGAGTTCCATAGTCTCAGTGCTCTTACAGTAAAGAGTCCATAGTCTCACTGCTCTTACAGTAAAGAGTCCATAGTCTCACTGCTCTTACAGTAAAGAGCCCATAGTCTCACTGCTCTTACCGTAAAGAGTCCATAGTCTCACTGCCCTTACCGTAAAGAGTCCATAGTCTCACTGCTCTTACCGTAAAGAGTCCATAGTCTCACTGCTCTTACCGTAAAGAGTCCATAGTCTCACCGCTCTTACAGTAAAGAGTCCATAGTCTCACTGCTCTTACAGTAAAGAGTCCATAGTTTCACTGTTCTTACAGTAAAGAGTCCATAGTCTCACTGCTCTTACAGTAAAGAGTCCATAGTCTCACTGTTCTTACAGTAAAGAGTCCATAGTCTCACTGCTCTTACCGTAAAGAGTCCATAGTCTCACTGCTCTTACCGTAAAGAGTCCATAGTCTCACTGCTCTTACAGTAAAGAGTCCATAGTCTCACTGCTCTTACAGTAAAGAATCCTCTTCTATGTTTGTGGACAAACCTTCTTTCCTCCAGACGCAGAGGATGTCCCCTCGTCACAGATGGACCAGATGGTCTTTTCCTGACGTCAGTCTTCCATGTTTCTGATTAAAGCGTTTTTCTGGGATTCATATAGTGATGGCCTATCCTCAGAGTAGGTCATCAATATCTGATCGGTGGGGGTCCAATTCTCGGCACCCCCGTCCATTAGTTGTTTGAAGAGGCTTCAATGCTATGGGGTAAGCTGTGGCTCCTTCCAAGGCTGTGACTCAGGGTTAGCTGTGAGGAGGCCACAGTGCTCAATGGGGCGCCATGGCCACTTCAAATAGGTGATTGGCAGAGGTGCTGGGTGTTAGATCCTCACAGATCAGATATTGATGACCTATCATGGGGATCAGTCGTCAATATAGGAATCCTGGAAAACCCCTTTAAAATCAGACAATAAATCTCCTATCACGCTGAAAAATGGTTCATGCTGACAAAAAATATGGCTACTGACAACAGAAGTTTGATTTTTATCTTACCCTACAAAATGAGTTCTGGGGTCAGGTCTGTAATGGGCACTGAATCTACCCCACAAATATACGGAGGGATCCAATAAATGCGACCACAGACCCCCTTAGGCTACTTTCACTCTTGCGGTAGCCTGAACAGCCTGCCGGATCTGTGCTACCGCAAGTCCTCCGTGCCGGCGGAAGTCCGCTTTGACCCCATTCACTATAATGGAGGTCCGACCGCAGCACGGCAAACATGCCGAGAGGTGGCTGGAATAAAACTACAGCACGCTGCGTTTTTTGTCCGGCCACCTCTCGGCATGTCTGCCGGCCCGCCCCCATTATAGTGAATGGGGCCGAAATGGACTTCTGGCAGCACGGTGGACTTGCGGTAGCTCGGATCCGGCAGGCTGTTCTCCCACCATGACTGAAGTCTATGCTGGTTATTTCAACATGATAACAGCACCACAGTCAGCAGTTCTAGTGTTACCTGTACTAACTGATAAGTGGTTTGTGTCAGTGCAGGATGGGCATCATGTGGGCACAGGCTTCGGAAGTGGCCTAGAAATACACAGTAGGTAACCACTGAAAAGATGGCATTTAGATGTAGAGCTCTAAGACTGTTCAAAGCTTATTTTTTTTATTTTTATTTTTTTCGAAACTGGTTTAGGAAAATGGGAGTGTGATGGGCATGTCAGCCATCATGGACATATACAGAAGAACCCAATAAGTGGCGCCACAGGTCCTGAAAATACGCTATCGTTTGTAACTAAAGTGATGGCATCTGCCTATAACACTCTAA
Organism: Rhinella marina; assembly: GCA_900303285.1. Classification (NCBI taxonomy): domain Eukaryota; kingdom Metazoa; phylum Chordata; class Amphibia; order Anura; family Bufonidae; genus Rhinella; species Rhinella marina. The sequence goes on from ONZH01008949.1 coordinate 977,702, forward strand.
TGCCCTCGGTTGAAAAGGGTTCAATAATGTGGGACTGTAATGGGCACCTTAGCTACCCCAGAAATCTGCAAAGCATCCTATCAATCATCAAAGACCCAATTACATGCACAAAACTGATGGCTTCTGCTGTCAACCACATAATGGCAAATATAATACACAATAAACATATTCCACATGGTATATGCATGAAATAGCATAGTCTACTACACTGCTCCACATTGCAAAAAAGGTTTACTGACTACTACCAACCCAAGGGAGGCCAAACAGATCTGATTGGTGCATATGCAAAATGTAGCCTCTAAATGTGATAGTCACATAACCTTACACATACAGTGCCTTGAGAAAGTATTCGTCCCCCTGGAACTTTTCAACCTTTTGCCACATTTCAGGCTTCAAACAAAAAGATAGAACATTTTACATTTTTGGTGAAGAATCAACAACAAGTGGGTCACAATTGTGAAGTGGAAGGAAATTTATTGGATCAGTTAAACTTTTTTGTAATAATAAAACTGAAAAGTGGGGCGTGCAAAATTATTCGTCCCCCTTGCATTAATACTTTGCTGCGATTCCAGCTGCGGTCTCTTGGGGGATGTCTCTATCAGTTTTCACATCTAGAGATGAAATTCTTGCCCATTCTTCCTCTTTGAGGTTGGATGGAGACGTTTGTGAACAGCAGTTTTCAGCTCTTTCCACATCTTCTCCATTGGATTCAGGTCTGGACTGTGACTCGGCCATTCTAAGACCTGGAGACCTTTATTTTTGAACCATTCCATTGTAGATTTTGCTTTATGTTTGGGATCATTGTCTTGTTGGAAGATAAATCTCCGTCCTAGTCTCAGGTCTTTTCATCCAGAATGGTCCTGTATTTGGCTCCATCCATCATCTTCCCTGTCCCTGCTGATGAAAAGCCCAAACCATGATGCTGCCCCCACCATGTCTGACAGTGGGGATGGTGTGTTCAGGGGGATGAGCTGTGTTGCTTTTACACCAAACATATCATTTTGCATTGTTTTCAAAAAGTCTGATTTTGGTTTCCTCTGAGCAGAGCCCCTTCTTCCACATGTTTGGTGTCTCCCAGGGGCTTGTGACAAACTGTAAACAAGACTTTTTATGGATATCTTTGAGAAATGTCTTTCTTCTTGCCACTCTTCCATAAAGGGCAGATTTGTGAAGTGTTGGACTGATTGTTGTCCTGTGGACAGACTCTCCCACCTCAGCTGTAGATCTCTGCAGTTCATCCAGAGTAATCATGGGCCTCTTGGCTCCATCTCTGATCAGTCTTCTCCTTGTTTAGAGGGACGGCCGGGTCTTGGTAGATTTGCAGTGGTCTGATACTCCTTCCATTTCAATATGACGCTTGCACAGTGCTCCTTGGGATGTTTAAAGCTTGGGAAATCTTTTGGTCTCCAAATCCGGCTTTAAACTTCTCCACAACAGTATCAGGACCTGCCTGGTGTGTTCCTTGGTCTTCATGATGCAGAACCCTGAGACTATCACAGAGCAGGTGCATTTATACGGAGACTTGATTACACACAGGTGGATTCTATGTATCTTCATCAATCATTTAGGACGACATTGGATCATTCAGAGATCAGAGATCAACTTCTGGACTGAAAGGAAATGGGACGAATAATTCTGCACGCCCCACTTTTCAGTTTTATTATTACAAAAAAAGTTTAAATGATCCAACAAATTTCGTTCCACTTCACAATTGTGACCCACTTGTTGTGGATTCTTCACCAAAAATGTAAAATGTTATATCTTTTTGTTTGAAGCCTAAAATGTGGCAAAAGGTTGAAAAGTTCCAGGGGGTGAATACTTTCGCAAGGCACTGTATCTTTGGCCACTTTAAGACAGTCTGTTAAATGGGTTGTGCAGTGGTTTTATATAGAGGACTTATGCTCAGGATAGGTCATCAATATGTGATCGGCAGAGTCCAACATCCTTGCCGATCAGCTGTTTGACCACCGCTGCTTCCTGACGTCTCGGAAACCAGTGTAATTACAAGTACTCGCTCCATTCACTTGAATGCAAGGGAGACGACAGGCAGTGTAATGAAGAGGAAGCAGTGCTCACATGGAGCGCCGCGTTCTCTTCAAACAGCTGATCAGCAGGGGTGCCAGATGTCAAACACAGGATCGGTCGTCAATATAAAGGTCCTGCACAACCCCTTTAAAGTTTGATCTTCACTTTAGAAAAAAAAAAAGGGGGGTCTGGAATATGGTACCGTAATGGGCACGTCAGCTACCCCATGAATATACAAAGGAATCATAGCAGACTCCAACTGGTCTTTCATAGGGTGTAATAGTAGGTGGATTTTATGGAAAGGAATCTTTTGGCCGGAGTGGAAAGATTAAACCTGTATCACTTACCTGGGTAAAGGCAGATTATGAATTTTAATGAAAATTCTTAAAGGGGTTGTCCAAGATTTTTAGGGTAATATTATTTTTCAACTGAAACTTTTTTTTTCTTTTTAATGTTGTCCCTAAGTCAACACTTGCCACCTATGCTGGAAGCCGGATGGCTTGCTGGGCAGGAATGCAAACTGTTGCTAGGTATTAGGAAATGACCTGACAGACAAATGCTAATTGTTCGGTTGCTAATGGCTCTTGTTTGACATAACAAATGTGTCCTATGCAGGTTTCTGTAGATGTCACTTTCCTAAAAGTACCTTAATATAAAATAAAAAAAACTAAATAATAAAACACGAAATCCCCTAAAGGGCTTAGACTTATAATCCGGCGTTATTAATAAGTAACATACAGTTTTTATGGAGTTTTTGTGCTTTTCTTAAATAAAAAGATTTTTTGGGCACGTGTTTTCTGTGGCGATTGTTCACCACATTGCAATCGAACACAATTGGGGAGATTTATCAAAACTGGTGTAAAGGAAAACTGGCTTAGTTGCCCATAGCAACATGAAAGGTGGAATCTGACTGGTTGCTATAGGCAACTAAGCCAGTTCTACTTTACACCAGTTATGATCAATCTCCCCCTATGCGTTTCTAAACGCAATTGAGAAAAAACCTAATGATATTTATTGGAGCAAAACTCCACAAAATGGCACTAAAGACGCCACATGGAGCATGAGAGTGCCACGTTTAGAAGAAAACGCTGTTAACTCTCAAAATGTATGAAGACATCTGTGGTGAGGCTAACCATACACGAGGTATGAAGACATCTGTGGTGAGGCTACCCATACACGAGGTATGAAGACGTCTGTGGTGAGGCTACCCATACACGAGGTATGAAGACGTCTGTGGTGAGGCTACCCATACATGAGGTATGAAGACGTCTGTGGTGCAGCTACCCATACACGAGGTATGAAGACGTCTGTGGTGAGGCTACCCATACATGAGGTATGAAGACGTCTGTGGTGCAGCTACCCATACACGAGGTATGAAGACGTCTGTGGTGAGGCTACCCATATACGAGGTATGAAGACGTCTGTGGTGAGGCTACCCATATACGAGGTATGAAGACGTCTGTGGTGCAGCTACCCATACACGAGGTATGAAGATGTCTGGTATGGCTACCCATACATGAGGTATGAAGACATCTGTGGTGAGGTTACCCATACATGAGGTATGAAGATGTCTGGTATGGCTACCCATACATGAGGTATGAAGACGTCTGTGGTATGGCTACCCATACACGAGGTATGAAGACGTCTGTGGTGCAGCTACCCATACACGAGGTATGAAGATGTCTGGTATGGCTACCCATACATGAGGTATGAAGACGTTTGTGGTGCAGCTACCCATACACGAGGTATGAAGACGTCTGTGGTGAGGCTACCCATACATGAGGTATGAAGACGTCTGTGGTATGGCTACCCATACATGAGGTATGAAGACATCTGTGGTGAGGTTACCCATACACGAGGTATGAAGACGTCTGTGGTGCAGCTACCCATACACGAGGTATGAAGATGTCTGGTATGGCTACCCATACATGAGGTATGAAGACGTTTGTGGTGCAGCTACCCATACACGAGGTATGAAGATGTCTGTGGTGAGGCTACCCGTACACGAGGTATGAAGACGTCTGTGGTGCAGCTACCCATACACGAGGTATGAAGACGTCTGTGGTGAGGCTACCCATACACGAGGAATGAAGACGTCTGTGGTGCAGCTACCCCTACACGAGGTATGAAGACATCTGTGGTATGGCTACCCATACATGAGGATGAAGACGTCTGTGGTGAGGCTACCCATACACAAAGTATGAAGACGTCTGTGGTGAGGCTAACCATACATGAGGTATGAAGACTTCTGTGGTGAGGCTACCCATACACGAGGTATGAAGACGTCTGCGGTGAGGCTAACCATACATGAGATATGAAGACATCTGTGGTGCAGCTACCCATACATGAGGTATGAAGACGTCTGTGGTGAGGCTACCCATACACGAGGAATGAAGACGTCTGTGGTGCAGCTACCCATACATGAGGTATGAAGACATCTGTGGTATGGCTTCCCATACATGAGGTATGAAGACGTCTGTGGTGAGGCTAACCATACATGAGGTATGAAGACGTCTGTGGTGCAGCTACCCATACACGAGGTATGAAGATGTCTGTGGTGAGGCTAACCATACATGAGGTATGAAGACGTCTGTGGTGCAGCTACCCATACACGAGGTATGAAGATGTCTGGTGTGGCCACCCATACACGAGGTATAAAGACATCTGTGGTGCAGCTACCCATATAGTAGGTAACATTGGCCACAATATCCAATCTGAATATTTTTGGCGCATTGTTTTGCTTGCTATGGAGCCGGCGGCCATGTTGTTTTCAGCCATTGTTTGGTGGTCACACGTCATCATAGCAGTAGACCTCCCCTTTAAGGAACCACTGTAAGGAACGCCCCCATATCATATTTTACCCAAAAATATGGCATTTGCCATAAATTTGTAACTTTTTTTTTTTACGTTTGTGGTAATTGTAACATCTGCTTTTACGTGTGGTAATAAAAATTCACCACAGAGAAGGGCACCATCCATCGGAAACCATGGCCACAGCTTGTGTTTAGGAATGTGTCTCTGCCTAATTCATTATTTAGTGTAATAGAAGACAACTTGTCTGAACAAGACGGGTCTCTAGGATAAACAGACCGAGAGAGGCCTGTGTAGCGGGAAACCGCACGGCCCTCTCCTTACTACCAGTCGGTAACCAAGGCGCCTTGGAAACAGAAGGTGACGTAAGGGGGCGCAGCAGTCACAGCCCTGCGCACTATCGTCAGCGTAAAGCCGTCTGTGAATGAGCGCCTGGCAACGAGCTATCTCAGCACTTGGCGCCCGAAGCGCATTGCGGTGGTTACTAAGACGCTCGCAAGATCCCTCCTCCTCTCAACGGAAGTGACCAATCAGGAGGCCAGTCAATCATTTGAATGGGGCCAATCGGAGCGTGCTTGCAGTGGGCGTTAAGGTGACCATGACAGCTGACAGGCAGCCAATCAGATCACGCTTATGTTAACAGCAGCGTTTGAATGGCAAGCTCCTGAGCAATCTCTGGCTCTGGAATGAGCCCGCCCACTTTCTGTCGTCCAATAGGTGCCTGAGCCTCTAACTTCCCATCCGCAACAACGTCTGGAGCCGCCTATAAAAAGTGCTGAGCTAGACGGTTGGAGTCAGTTGCTCTCTCAGCCTCCAAGGGGATTTACAGCGGAGTCATCAAGACCTAGTCACACCGGCAACATGAGGGAAATCGTACATCTGCAGGCTGGACAGTGCGGCAACCAGATCGGTGCCAAGGTGAGTGTGTTCGAAGGGAACTGGAGCCTTCATCTGCCGGCTGTGGTGAAGGCTTGCCGGGCTTTCCTGTCACGACCGCCGCCTCGTGTCTGGCAGCGCCTACGCCGCATTGCGGGGGGGCTTGTCGCTTAGCTCAGACCCCGGCTCTGTGGGGACTGTTCTGATTTTCCCTAGGCGCAGGCACACTCCGCCGGCATACTAGTAAGTAAGCGGCATTTTCAACGGCCTTTCCCGCCCCACCCCCGTTGCTGGCAGTCATGTGGTGCGCGGCAGCTGGGCGTTACTTGGCCGTGGACGGTTAGCGGTGGGCGTGTCCAGTCGAGAACCTGTCTGGTCACGTGTTACAGGTTACTTTTTTTTTTTTTTTAATTCGAATCGTTGTTCTTGGCGGGAAGGAGGGGCGCGTGCCACCTGCTCAGGGTGTGACGTCAGCGCCAGGGGCCCAAAGTGACCTTACAAGGCAGATATAATGGAGAGGACTTGTAGTACTTGGTGCTGGATAGGAATGGCTGTTTCAAGGGGGTATTCTGCCTAGATGAGACAGTACCACCCCCCCCCCCCCCCCCCTGGTCACAGGATGTGCCTTTACCTCTAGGACAGGAGCAGCAGTGTGTTCTTGATCTGCAGCCCTGTTCATTTGGTGGTATTGAGCCTCGGTTCTTGTGATTGGTGCCAAGGACCCGGGATGAACATTAACCCCCTGGGTAAGAGGGAGCACCCCTTTAACTTTTGGGGTCCTGAAACTTGCCAGGCCCTCCTTACGTAGGATCTATAGAACTAAATGCATAATGGGGAGATCCCAGCAGATCATGCCATTATGAGGGGAATCAGAGTGGCCCCCCATTCTGATGCCTTGTGTCGTAATATGGGATGGTCTTACTGCTGGGTATCCAATATGGCTGTGCTATTGATGATGAGGGGCCCTGTTGTGAACTCCGCGCCCCTATACTAACATGAGGAAGGTTGGTTAAGGGGGTATCCTGATAAGGTGACCCATACCCCAAAGTGATTGGACCCTGACATTGGCTTGTATCCTGTGGTGGGGGTTCTGTAGGTCACTGGGTATCCTCTATACGCTAACACTTTTTTTTTTTTTTTTTTTTTTTTTTTTTTTCCCCTAGTTTTGGGAGGTCATCAGTGACGAACATGGAATTGACCCAACCGGCACCTACCACGGGGACAGCGACCTCCAGCTGGAAAGAATCAACGTGTACTACAACGAGGCAACGGGTAAGTGGTTCCCTCTCAGCCCTGAGATCTGCCGTCTTATCCCTGAGCTGTTACTTACGGTGTGATGTTAACCGCAGGTGGCAAATACGTTCCCCGTGCCGTCCTGGTGGACTTGGAGCCTGGTACCATGGACTCTGTGCGGTCTGGACCTTTCGGACAGATCTTCAGACCTGACAACTTTGTATTCGGTAAGTAGTCGGGTGTCTTGTGGCCACTTGGGAGACTACTACACTGCCCATAGGGACCTAGGAGAACACGGGGCTCACTTCTTGGGGTCCTTCTGTAAAATGACGTTGATTTAAGGACTCCGACTTCTTGAGTACTCATGGTTTCTTGTCTTTCTCTTGCATAGGCCAGAGCGGTGCCGGAAACAACTGGGCCAAAGGACACTACACAGAGGGAGCAGAGCTGGTTGACTCAGTGTTGGACGTTGTCAGGAAGGAAGCAGAAAGCTGTGACTGTCTCCAGGGCTTCCAGCTCACCCACTCTCTGGGTGGTGGCACTGGCTCTGGTATGGGTACCCTGCTCATCAGCAAGATCAGGGAAGAGTACCCAGACAGAATCATGAACACTTTCAGCGTCGTGCCCTCCCCCAAAGTATCTGATACTGTAGTAGAGCCATACAATGCCACCCTGTCCGTCCACCAGCTTGTAGAGAACACAGACGAGACCTACTGCATAGATAACGAAGCCCTGTATGACATCTGCTTCAGAACCCTGAAACTTACCACCCCCACCTATGGTGACCTGAACCACCTGGTATCAGCCACCATGAGTGGCGTCACCACCTGCCTGCGCTTCCCCGGCCAGCTGAACGCCGACCTGCGCAAACTGGCCGTCAACATGGTGCCGTTCCCCCGCCTGCACTTCTTCATGCCCGGCTTTGCCCCACTCACCAGCCGTGGCAGCCAGCAGTACCGTGCCTTAACTGTCCCCGAGCTGACGCAGCAGATGTTCGACGCTAAGAACATGATGGCCGCCTGCGACCCACGTCACGGCCGCTATCTGACCGTGGCCGCCGTCTTCAGAGGGCGCATGTCCATGAAGGAGGTGGATGAGCAGATGCTGAACGTGCAGAACAAGAACAGCAGCTACTTCGTGGAATGGATCCCCAACAACGTCAAGACCGCTGTCTGCGACATCCCGCCCCGAGGCCTGAAGATGTCTGCCACCTTCATCGGCAACAGCACCGCCATCCAGGAGCTGTTCAAGCGCATCTCTGAGCAGTTCACCGCCATGTTCCGTAGAAAGGCCTTCTTGCATTGGTACACCGGCGAGGGCATGGACGAGATGGAGTTCACCGAAGCCGAGAGCAACATGAACGACCTGGTGTCAGAATACCAGCAGTACCAGGACGCCACAGCGGAAGAGGAAGGAGAGTTTGACGAGGAGGCCGAGGAGGAGGCAGCCTAAAGCGCCCCCCACCGCCAGTTGTAAATTATGTCCAAAGCTGCAACGTCTCATCTCCTGTTTTTCTCTGTTCATGTTTATTGGTTTGTTAACTTTTTCTCCTGTTCCTCATTTCGTGCTGTACAGAACTTTACACCAACATTAAAAAAGCATTTTTCGTATCTCCTTGTCTTGGGTCTCCTTACAGAGGGTGCCTGATGTAGAGCTGTGCGGTGGAGCTGCCAAAGGTTGCGCCAAAGGTGTCCCTGAAGCCTAGAGGAGAAGAGTACACAGTGACCATCCTGAAGTCTTAGGTGTAAAGTGGTTTGGGTGGAAGTGTCACCTGGGAACAGGGGCGGACTGGCCATAGACCTTACAGGGAAGCTTCCCGGTGGGCCAATGCTCAGGGGGGCTGCCTAGGTGCTCCTCACGGCCGGCCAGTCTATCTACGGTGTAGTGGGGCCATACTATGAAGATAAGACACCCCCCCCCCAACCCTGAAGGGGTATAATAGGTTATTCCCATCTTGGACATTGGGGGCATATCCTAGCAATATGTTCCCAATGTCTGAGGTGGGACCACTGCTTAGGGCAGAGCCTGTAAGGACCACCCTCCATTCATTCCTATGGGAGCACTGACTTGGCGATTTCCATCAGCGTAATATAAGCGAATGGGGCGTGTGCGGTGAGTCTCCCCATTAATTCCAGTAGACGCTCGGCTTATTTTGTCGCTCCCATAGGAATGAGTGAAGGGTGGCCACACATGCGCAGTGCACCCTCCATGTCTTTGCAGGCTCTGTTTAACGCCTAGGTGCAAGTCCCGCCTCGTTGGGCATGTGTGGATAGGGTGACAAGTGCGAGACTGTGGCCCCTGAAAGGAGTGCGGCTGCTCCATTCACTTCTATGGGAAATCCAGACTTGGTCAAGTACAAACACCCCGAACCTCCCCCCGCTCGCGAACTCGCATAGACATTAAGAGCGGCCATGTGAATGGCCAACCGGCTGCGGGGGTGCAGGTCCCACATTGGTCCTAGTAGTAGGACTCCCACCGACCTGTTATACTAAGTCCTGGGGCTAACTTGTAACCAGAATACCCATTAACATCTTTTCTGTACTCCATTATTCTAGACCAGTAAGACACTGGGACCAGCACCTGTCGGCCCCCACTGACTAATGGGATGCACTGGGTTCCGTCATGGAGTTGGGCTGTGTCACCTGGAGTAATAAGCGTGGGTGATAGGCGCTAGTATTTGGGGGGTGAAGGAAACACAGCAACAGCTTAAACCCACTGTATGACTAGGTGTACGGCCGCGGCGTGGGGTCGGTACTCACCCGGTACGAAGCCCGTGTATTTCGGTAAGAGCCCGGCGGGGCTATAGATCCTTGCTCTAGGCCAGTAAGTCGGTTTCAGTCTTCGTTCCGAGCTAGTGGCGGGATATCGGATCGGAATCTACGATGACAAACTCGGTGTGAGCGCTCAGGGGCCACAAGATGGGAAGATTTGGGTACAAAGTGACCCCCGTCTGGAGGCAGTGCAAGCGGTGGGCTCACTGGATCGGGCTGGAGGCCATTGTGTGCGGGGGCTTATTACAAAAATTCTGCATATGTAGACTGAGACTATAGGGGCCACCCCGGGGTATGATAAATGGGGGGGCAGCTAGTATGTGGGGCCTCAGGAATGAGTGGGCAGGTGGAGTCTTACTGCTCACTGCGCACCTGCATGCTCGGCTGAGCGGAGAGTGCATGTGGTTGCCATTACAGATCTGAGTGCTTTAAGCTGTTGCGATGTTTCCGTGCGGACAGGTTGGAGCCTCGCTGTCAGCAGCGGAAGGCTGGGTCCGGAGACGCCCAGGGTTGGAGTCCCACCTAAGGATATGATTCATGTGGGGGCGGGAGACCTACAAACCCTGTAATATGGGGTTAGGAGTTCAACGAGAGCTAGTAAACAGACATTAAACCTCACGTGTGACCGAAGCTGAGATCTGGGGGGCTGTTTGAAGGGACTTCACTCTACAGAGCTGCTTTGGCCCTCCATGTCCCTAAAAATGACCTACGATTTGGTTAGGGGACGTAAAGATGGTAATGAGCCACGCTACTGGGCGATGGCCCATCAAACAGCTCCCCAAAGCTCAGCTTCCTGGACCCTGGGGACTGTAAGACTTTACATATGAGAGAGAGAAGCTTTCATAGAAACCACAATGTGTTGCACTTTGTTTCTCTCATTGCTGCAATCAGATCCAAAAGGGAAGAGAGAACCCAGCCCGGATTCCCTGGAGCCGGAGCGCCGCTGCCCCAAACCCTGCTGATTACAACATGGAGCGGTGTAACGTGCTGCCAGTGACATCATAATGACTCAGCGCCGTTCCTCCATGTACGTGAGTCACCGGTGAAAAAACTGGACCCGATCAACAGGAAGCACCAAGCCCCGACCGGAGGAGGAGAGCAATAGATTTATATTAGAGGGGTCTGTACAGTATGTGGAAACTACCACCGGCTCCTGTGTGTGAGGGGCGGTATTATAGTAGTTATATTCCTGTACATAGGAGGCAGTATTATAGTAGTTATATTCTTGTACATAGGAGATAGTATTATAGTAGTTATATTCTTGTACATAGGAGGCAGTATTATAGTAGTTATATTCCTGTACATAGGAGGCGGTATTATAGTAGTTTATTCTTTGTAACAATACCAATTGTGTTTCCCCGGACCGATCCCCAAGACTCGATCAACCCTCCACCCCACCCCCGCTGAGCTACGTCTGCACCCAATCGCCAAGCTCCTCCCGCAAATGTCAAACACTGATCGATCGCTCCACGACTGCAAAACAGTGATCTTCTGTCCTTACTACAGCCCTGGTGCCCAGTTATCATTCTAAAATGTTTAATAACCGAGGTACTACATGCCGAACCAGTGATGTGACACTAGACAGTTTCCGTGCACGTGGCACTTGCTTCCAACCGACCAACTACCACTAACAACAGCTTACGCACAGCACCCACCTTGACGAGCGTTAATTGCAGCACACTTCTGCGCTCCGTGCACCACTAAGAGATCGCTAAGGCCTGATCCATTGCCAATCTCTTCAACGGATATATCACATCACCTCACTCACACTCTATGTACCGCCTACAACAGTCCCTCACGCACTCATCTACCCTGACCTGCAACACGCAACCTGAGATCCCCGCCGATGTCGCCTCACACCAGAATCCCCACCCTAAATCCGCATCATACTCCTCCGCCAGTCAACATACCTCGGCAAACATCCTCAAGTTCACCGACGAATGGTAGCTCGACATGAAAACCCCAACCCAATCGCCCTCTTCGATCACTAGCATCACTTATACTAAATACTATCAACGCATCAAGGCTGCCTTATCGCCTCACCTAACAACCACGCCTGCGCACTCTCTAACCAACACACATAGCAGACTCGAAAACGCCATTAACACACGATCAACGTCACCCACGTCACAATCATGTACTCATGACCCAACATCCATACATCATTCGACCCGACCACCACATACTCACTATCTCCCTAGGACACGCAACACAGCTGCAGTTATCAGACACAACGCTATAGCTCAGTCGACTGATTAATGCGATCTATGTACATAGCGAATCCTCACGGTAGTAGTCATTCACCGGAACAACTATAGTAGTTTATTCTTGTACATAAGGAGCGTATCTATAGTAGTTAGTATTCTTTGTACATAGGAGCAGTATTTATAGTAGTTATATTCTTGTACATAGGAGCAGTATTATAGTAGTTATATTCTTGTACATAGGAGCAGGTATTATAGTAGTTATATTCTTGTACATTAGGAGCAGATCTATAGTAGTTTATATCTTGTACAACAGGAGCAGTATTATAGTAGTTATTATTTGCTTGTACATTAGGAGCAGTATATAGTAGTTATATTCTATATACATAGGAGCAGTATATAGTAGTTATTATTCTCATGCTACATAGGAACTTAATAGGCTGTATATATTGTATGTGTATCAGTTGCTACATAGAACTCGCCACCTTTCCTCTAACGGAACACTCATTAGTGCCATACCTTCTACGCTTACGGTAACACATCTATTCCTGACGTTAATCTTAACACACTATTGCGCGTGCCGGACACACTCATTATGCGCATAGCTCAATATAATCGTAATACCGACAAGTATCATCATGCGTCTCTCAGGTCTAGCTTATAGTAACTACACTCTGTGCGAGCACATGGCCACAAATCAGACCGATTACTCCCATACCTTCAACGATCGCTCTCCACCGTAATTGTCGGGAACTGAGCTCATACTCGAAATCTACCAGCCCGGCCACCACGTCACCGACGTGCTAAAGCACGATTCCGAACGCACAATGTACAACGTCATAGATAACAACCTGCTATTAATCAGTCACGAAACAACTCGTACGTCATGGAACAAGAGCACCTCATAATGAAAACCTGAATACACAGTTTATCCTCAGAAGTACACACACCGCCGCCATCACTCCCCACTTTTATTTATTTAATCACCACCTAACGGATATTAAACAATGACACACCCACTCACTGACTACGTCGGAGTCCTTATTGATCTCTCACTGTCTGAAGACTGCGGATGCTCAGGCAAGACCCACAGAAGACTCCGCAATCTATCCGTGACTGAGTCAACCCACTAGTCGCACTGGCACATACGACAACACTCTACCGGCATCCTGCACTTCACTAACACACTCCCTGCTTGCTCATGCATCATACATAGATAACACCTTCTACATAACTTCACAATGTCCAAGCCAATTTTCGAGAGGACGATTTGCAGGCCGAGGCGCGGTGACACAACTGCGACTGTAAAGTGTCTAACTGTAACTCTGGCGCCATCTAGGAGGGTGGAGAGTTGTAATTATCTTTATTGCCGTTGTGTTTTTTTTTTTTTCAGGCCGCTAATCATGCACACTGATCTTTTTTTTATTTCTAGCGAAGACAACGATCTACTTCATTAATCTAGACCTTTGTACAGTCCAAGATTTTCTGTGTCATTGATTATTCCCTATACGTTTTAGCGGAAGGCAAATTTTTTCACCTCTATCTCTTTCCCTACCAATGGCTACACCCTCGCAAAAACAACACATGGCCTTTAAGATTGGAACCTACTCAATCGTCCTAGGGTATTCTTATGACCTCACCCGTATAGTGCGATTACGTGCAGCGTTTATGTGGTACGGGCCTCATTTTGGAATTCCTAACTATACGTCGTAAAGGGGATTCACATTCTGCCTCACCACGAGCTCTCCAGTGTGTCTCGTGGTACAAACACGTCCTAGAAAAAGCGGTAAAGACCGAAACAACCATTCCGCTCTCTTAGGCGCGCCGTTAGAACCTGCTGCGTTGTATAGTGTTAAACCATATCTCTGCCCTTTACTATTTCTCTTCCTGCGCGTTATGCCCACTCTGTATTGAGAAATCTAGCTACTTCCTTTCGATCACCTTTCCGTGCAACCCCGCGTATCTATTCTCCTTCACCATCGTCCAGTCTCAATGTTGCCATGGTCGCATGACCTACAGAGTTGCGAGAGACACGACATTACGCTATACCGACCATCCGACCCATCAACCGCCAACAATGACCATTAGGTCTTAGACATCCGATTTACTATCCGACTCGTTCACCTACTACGTTACATAGTCCCACAGGCTACTGACACTCATGAGTTTGGAGTTGCCAGTTCAGCACCTTCTCCTCCACATCACTGCACGTTGGTGTAATTACACCCGTTTACCACTTCCATTCTTCCTGCGCATTATGTTCCCAGGATCCCACTTTGCACACTCCGAGCTCTGACTGGCAGCTAGCTACTTCCCTCCATCTGGCTGGCACCATTGTCTGTTAAGAACATCACCTCCTGTTTCCTGTGTTATTTTCCTGCCAGGTCAATGCAGAGCGAGAAGATTAGCTACTCCATCAGTCCGTGAGACCATTTAGATGATCTAGACATCCTGTCTTCTTCCACTTCGCACACGTTATGCTCCAGGACTATAAATGTACCAAGTTGAGGATGACAGTTAGCTACATCACCTTCCCTCCAATGACAACGCCCGTGCATCATATCCAAGCTGTGTCTAGTACAACACCCTGCTCTCTTATCTTTCTTTCCTCATCTACCTCTATCATATTCCGTACGCGTCTACTTGAGCGAGAAAGCTAGCTGACTATCATCATTGCTGGACCATGGTTGTTAGACATCCTATTTTCCCTTTTCTCTGTTAGTCCACGGTGCCATTGACTCCCAAGTTGGAAGAGACACGTTTAGCATGACATTCCATCACAATTGGTGGTCTGAGCCATGCCTGTTGTCTCTATTTCCTACAGCTATACGTTCTCCAATTGGAGAAGACAGTAGCTAACTCGATGCTCAACATGCTTAGCTGTAGTACCAAATCTCGCAGTCGTAACTTCCTTCGCTAGCAGCAGAACTATTCCGGTCTAGCCATCTTGTTATCCTATCTCTTTCATGCTTACGTTACGCTCGTCCCAGCATACGTGCGCAAGCGCAAGTAATCAAGCTGCGCCCTCTCCCAGCGCAAGTGCCGTTTGCCATTAGTTGGTAGACTTCCTTGTCCTACTTTTCTTCTTCCCTACAGTTTATGCGTAATCTCACGTCATCTCACTTGACATCACCACGTGGAGGAGAAGTTACGCTCCTCTCTATTCAACTGCCCTCTATGATCCACTACTGGTCGTTAGACAACCAACCCGTCATTCCACACTTTTCTTTTCCTCTAAGTTAATGTCCATAGGTCGCTACTCTGAGGAGAAGTTACGCTACCTTCGCATCATTGCTGTGACCTGGGACATTGGTGTTATACTTCTATTTTCCATTCTCTGGTATGTCCCAGGTGCATTCACTCCAAGTTGGAGAAAAGTTACTAGTCATAATTGCGTGAGCCATTTGTTTGAGCATCTGTTTCTATTTCTCTTCCTGCCAGTTATGTCGAGGTGGAGGAGAAGTTAGCTACCTCATAATTGTGTACTTAGGTGTTAGCCATCCTGTATTTATTCTTCTCGCAGTTACATGCTTCCAGGTGGGTAGGCAGAAGGTCACGCTAACACCCTACGCATAAATTGCTAGTGACTTATCACAACGGTGTACTTCAGTGCTTACAGGCCTACTCCTGTTTTTTTATTATACTGCACGCTCTAGTAAACACCCCTGTCCACGAGTGAAGGAAGCAAGGTTAGAACTACCTCATCAACAGCAACTGCAGTGATCTATTCAGGTCTGGTAGACTTATCTCTCTTCACCTCTCGTTTTACCTGCATGTTATGTCTTCATTCTCTACTTGAGAAGGATGACACGTTCGCTACTTCCTTCATCACTGCACATGACACCCAATGAACTACTACTTTTCAATGTGTTACCCCTCAAAAAACCTTTGTAGGCGCTACATTCCTATACATCACAGCACGACCTTAAAGTGACCTTAGTACTCATCTCCTCACAACCACACGTATTCATGCGCCCCATCAACCTATCTCACCAGGCGCCTGTACCCTATACTATTGCCTCTCTACTCAACCATCACCACTCTTTCGACCACCAAACTAATCATATCCTCAAAACCAGATCATATCCACACTCGAACTCACGACATCACCTCTACTTCCATAACATATCATCAACGCTCATCATCCATGCGTCAGACCAAATACCCAATTATCCAAGGTCCGAATTTAACCACTATTAACACTCATTACACACCGGCCAACACTTAACTCTATCACTAACCACCGATCAACTACAGCCCGCTCCTCCCCGCACAATCCTGTCTACAGCAACGATGGACTAGCAAATTACTAGCTACACCTCTGCGCCATCCATACTCCCAACCCACACTCCCAGACCAACACTACATACACATACCTGTTCTCCTTTACGCTCACACTACCACCACATCCCACCCACACATCAAACTCTTAACGAGACTCTCGTCCTACGAATCAGAGTCACCGACGCGATCGTCTCCGACACACGACCCCCTCCTGCACAAAGACCCTCCCACTATCTAGTTCCCCACATGCCCCAACGTACGCATCACCAACTCCACCCGACCACACAACCTATCTCTTGCTCACCGACGATCGCAACTGCCTCACGAACTGTGCCACACTCTCAGCCAGCCACACACAATCGCTACGACATCACGCCAGAACCCACATGCTAACGCATCTCCTTACCGGCAGCCCTTTCGACGACACCCATACTTGACCTAGACCGCACTCATCTTCTCGCTAGACGCACAACACTCCCAAGCCATCTCCCCCTCTTCAATCACCAATACGACTACCGCACTGTTCTCACGTCATACTACGTCGTACAACGACAATAAGAGACGCGCAACCACTACGCCCTCCCCCTACACTCCCACCTACATACGTCTGTATCATAACTCACCGACACATACTCACCAACCACCTCACAACCTTCACTCACACAACGAACCACATACAAAACTCTACACAAATGACCACATTAATCCGGCCTTCCGAACGGCTCATACACCATCCAGACGCAATTCCAACACATCATTGACTTCGCAACAATGCACGAACTACTAATTCGTCTCAGCCCGGGCCATACTCACGCGACATACCCAAACAGCCTACCGTGGCCTCAGTACGCCCTCCTACAGTAGATCGCAGCCACACTCTAATACTATACTCTCGACCACATACCAGCACGCTAACAACCAGTCCCTATCGACGGAAGTCCCCATCCTCAACCAGATCATCATCACCCTCGAACAAACCAGCACCCCTTGCCAACCTATATAAACACACATACCCATAAAACAACCCACTACTCGTCTCTACATATCCTTAGGTCGCCCGAAACCCATCTACCCACCACATCCATGCGTCCTACCCGAGACTCACGTACGACGTCACGCCACCTACAATCCAGCATCTATATTGCTTCCCATCGCGCCGACGCCTCCTTCTAGAACACGCCCTCTCTGGCACGGTACTGATGAACACTATGCTCTGTCATCCTCCTATCATCACGCCGAATCGCAATCATCGCCTGTAATCGCAGCACATCAGTCCATCCTCCTACACATCTTACACAACCGCGCCGTGTCACATGTGAGCAGCTACATCAACGCACGGACAAGCCACACCTCCAAGTCGCGCTCCTTATTACTGAAGCCACTCGTATTAATAATGGCAATCAGCACAGCAGAGTCTTCGTCTTACAGCCACTCGTAAATGAGACGTGTAGAGATGAGGATTCTGTCATGGCTAGAGTCCTCAACGAGACTAGAGACCTCTATGTTGACGCCGGAAAGACCGAACACATCTAGCCTTCATTTACAAACAAATTGGCTGACAGGAATTGGTGTCACCACATCGCCACTCCTGATAGAAGTTCACGCATTTTGTCACTATACCTCTCTTGGCGCTGCCTGTTGTAAGTAGCTGTCTCTACTGGCCACCGTTGCCATCTGCCCTCTTGGTCACCTGATGATTGACCTCCACAAAAAACGCTTCATCCACCTGCCGTCGTGGCTCAACCCATGCGACCTGCAAAGACATGCGTGGCGTTGGTCTGCACAAACTCAGCGCAGCACGCATCGGCTCTAATGCAGATGACTCTCAGCCTAAGAGCAGCGACACCATTAAGAAATAAGCAACCGAATATACTGGTTCATCTATACGCTACCCATGCATATCTCGAGCTCCTTATTAGCAGACAAGCAATATTGTTGGGGGTCCACACTGCTTAGCACATGGTCGAATGCGTAACAATCATCTTTCAGGTAACACACAAATTCGATCCGTCCGTCGGAAAGCTGCAGCCATGTGACAGCATTGGAATTGTGCCCAGGTCAGCGTCCTGCCTATCCGTGCGCGCGGCTACCTCCTCAGTGACTAGTTCGTCTCACTGACAACACCGAACGAGCCTCCAACACATCACTCATTCTGCCAAGACGGTCCTCGTAAGGAGCGTGCGCCCTTGTGGTACTTGCACCATGAGAGTTCCAATGTCGAACACAGGTCTGAGAGTAGTCGAAGTTGCGGGGCAAATCCCTCCATCAACTGACTGACAGCTAAAAGACAGATAGATAGGTGACCGGCTCCACGCAGTTTACCATCACAGAATATCAAATCTAGATTCTTCTCCCTTTCTTTCACACCTCACGGACGCGCATTCACTACCATACGCATTAAATTGAAATGTGTGACTTACTACTGAACTGGTCTCAGAAGCCGCAGTACAGATTTCAAAAAATTTTTAAAAATGCCGGCTTCGACGCACTACGGGACGTCCCCAAACAAACTCACAGAGCGCATGCCGAACTGCCATGAGCTAGGCGGGTCTCTTATCTGCAGAGAGGAGGTGGCATTGAGGCAGGTGATCACAGCTGGGACCAGAAGCGCAGGTATCCTGCGGATCGGCACCACTTCATCATAACACAACATCGTCGATAATGCACGATTCCTTATCAAACAACGGCCAAGATCTCAAAGGCCTCTACAACTTAATTGAATTTTACGTTCGTATTAATCCGTCCCCACCCAACATGACAGTATCTTCCACAGGGAAACACTACACCAACTCTCATCAGGGGTGCGAGGCATGCACACAAGCGCAGAACACGAATTTTAATGTACCTGGCTCCGCCTCTCTCCAGCGGCCCCCAGACCCAGTGTATCACATCAGCGGAATCATCCCACTCATAAGAATTCGGGTCCTCACATTACCTCATCCTCCCTCCACTCGTTTCCGCTATATCCTGGTGTCATATATAACACATACGGTGAGAACTAATTTGCGAGTGCATTAATGCGCCACCTACAAAAAGAGTCACTGTGCGTACTTACACTTACATATAGAGACCATCACTACGAGGGACCTCAACTAATGAGAGCAGACAATGACAGGAAATAACACACAAATCCAGCAAACCGACTCACAATTGCTCCCTGGCATTTTTAAGAACTTTATTTGCAACATTTTTATGGAATGGCAAAATAAGATTTGCGTCACCCTACAAGACAACGTCATACCGATTGACTAGTCTTCCACAGACCCTGTCCAACTTCCGTATCTCCTATAACGAGGCCTCCTACTCAGCTCCGTCCCCACTCACTACTGTAGTAATGCCTCCATCCCGATTGTATCCTTACATGCAGTATAAAGACACCGATCCACCAACACCCTCAAATCAGCTCACCACTCCACTCCCACTTATGGCGTGGCTAACAGAACTAACAAAAGAGCTACTGACAAGACACCTATAAAACACAACACTTGCCTACGACCTGCACACAGCCTGCGGAAGACGTGAATCTGCAAACAGGCAAGCAGCTTGTTGTGAATAAATCAACTGTTCACGCGGCACCCGACCCAGCTAATAATTAGAACAATGCGCTCAATGAACACTACCAAGACACCTGCAAATCATACCCTCCATCAGGCGGCCACGTAAATCTCAACCCCGTTGGCGGCGCAAATATGATCCATAAAACTCAGGTGACCAAAATTTCCAAGAATACCAAAATAGGGATGGACCCTACTGAGACTGCACCTGCAGATTAAGCTGGCCGCCACCAAACACTCCGAGGCTCAGACAACAGCAGCTCGAAGCTACTCGTCCCGAGTATACACCACCTACGCACCGCCAGGGACTCACGACTCCCTGCGCAGTGATCCAGAGTGTCCCCCTGCCTTAAGCTCAACGTCTAACATCATCCTAGAATCGGCCCTCTGAGAACGTTTGCTAGAGCAGCATTTCGGTCATGTTCCAGTAAGCCCAGACCTATTGGACGATTATCATATGGTCAGTATCTTGAAACCAAAGTAGAAACCTGCATTTAGTAGAACAACACAACTTCGCTACGCGTGTCTTGGAAGGACGAACGCCTGGACATGCTGACCAGTTGCAACTTCCAAAGAACCACCATACCTACTGTTACAGCCCATCAGGATGCGCGCGGGTCGGCAACATCATTCATGTCTGTTGCGGCTCGCTTGTTTCTTGTACAAGGCGACCAGGCCGAACGACTCTGACCTTCCGTCACATGACAAGAACACTGACAATGGTGGCTGCGCCATGCTATCATGCGAAGATCTTTGAGTCCGATACACATACCTCCTTCCATCTAGCAAGGGCCATTGAGACGAAACCGTGGCTGCGGTCTTCTCAGCTCTTATACACTCCAATGACCTCCCAGGCCACCAACGCCAGCAGGCCAAACGAAAGATGGCTTAGAAAGAACGTCATTATTCAAACGCGGTTTCCTCGGCAGTCTAGCCAGTCTCCAGATTTCTCACCACCCCAGTCAGAAAAACCGGTTGGAGGTGAGTTGAAAGTCCATGCGTGTTGCCCCCGCGCAGCCCCCAACACTCATCTATGCTCTAGACATCCTGACATGGAGGATGGCGGCCAACATATTCTAGCAACCCGTGACTGTGCCAACCTTGTAGAGGACTCTTCTCAGAAAACACGTCTAGACCTTCTGTCTGCCACACAAAGGATACTATAGTATTTGACAGGCCATGATAATTTACCCGTAATATTGACCCACAATTTACCTTATTATCCACCATAATTTGTACATATAAATGCTTTACAAAAATTCAGACCATGTGCATTCTTCTGCGGATTGTTTATCTCATTTTGTCTCTACACTCAAGGTTGAGGCCTAAACACCCTTACCGATGTTTCCCCGATACTAAGACCCCCGAAAGTACACGAGCAGAATAGGTAAGGGGGCGTGCCAGGCGGTTCTTCCAATGCCTAAAAGGCCAATCCCCCCGATTGTAAGGCCGCCATCCGCGGGGCGCGGGGGGGTTCTGTGAGGAGATGTCAAAGGCCGTCTATGGTGGGTATGCTGGCTGGGGAATTGTTTCATGGCCCTCCTATGCTGTCCACTACCTCCGCGCGCCCTGCGGGCTTCTTGTCGGCCGGCTACCGCCATTCACCGCGCATCACCCCTGTCACGCCTATCCGCAGCTCGAAGCTGATTGGCCATCAAGCTCACGCTCCTGCACTTTGACCGATCAACCGCGACGGTCAACGGCCCCTGCACGAAGGCCTTCAGCAGTCAGCTGATTGGCCAGCGTCCCCTGCAGCAGAAGGCTCCCACCGGCCACCGCAGAGCATCGAGCTACTCGTAAAGGGTGATGTAGTATGGATGCGACTAGCGCCGTAGTGGTCCATCCGATTCATTCTCCGCATCCTCTCTTCGGCAAGCTAGCTGCCGCCGCGTCGCCATTCCGCGCAAAAGCACCACATGGGCAGAGTGTGAGGAGCATCGACTCTCCGACTCGGATGTTACCACCTCGTAGATATGCATGAACCAGAGTCGGCGTGTATTCAATGCTACACAGCGCTAATCGGACCGCGGAGGGCGAGACTGCAGGGCAGCATCATGCCACACAGAGGATGGGGCGGAGCTGCAGGGTCATCGCACTGCACAGCGGACCATCCGCTCCTACTTTGTGTTAAAAAATCAGTGCGTGTCATATTTTTCTCGAGTTCTAATGATTAAGGCCTCCCCGCAAAGTAGGCGCAGGGTGGGACTTTTGGGAGGGAGGGTAAATTTAATGTAAGACAGGCCTTACTTTCGGGGAAAACACGGTATGATGTCAATACAGGCCGACCTTCATCTTTATAAGTGGGGAGAACTTGTACAATTGGATGCTGGACTAAATACTTTTTTTCCCCCTCGGTAGCACCCGTGGAAGGAAACAGAAGGCCGCTCAGATTCTCACCACCTGAGTGGTCCCCATGTTTGGTAAAGATATTTGTCGGCATTTGCCCTCATCACTTTGGGCACTACCCGGGGGGATGTTAGTAGGGATTCAGGAGTGAACAGGGCTGCTCTTGGTTCTTGCGCCATTTTTACATTGTTAGCCCCGCTGGTTCCTGGTGTAGTACACAAGGGGAGATACAGCAGTGGAGCTTTATACCTCTGCTGTTGCTAGGTAACATTGGACCCAGGAGATATCAGCAGCCACTCCAGTCCATGTAATTCACAGGCCTAGTCCAGACGTAATGTGGGGCAGTTTATAGCATCCGAGCGGATCCGACCGCTGACAACACACAGCACCCAAGCATCATGAGGCCACAATTAAACAACGTATTCAGCGCATTCAACCTCAATTAGATGCGGATCGGGCACTCTTTAGAAGGTGGCAGAATCACAACAAGACGCGGTAGCAATCTACGATAATGACACAGAGCTACCAACGCAGACAGCCCGTACATCATCAACACATGAATAGGATTCAGATATCAACAGACCTCCTAGCATGAGCACCTATCTATCACATAAATCCTATTAAGATTAGAACCACAGTCATCAGCCAGACCTAAGTAATCACACATATAAGGCATTAGACCGATACACAGCGTCATCACGCTCAGGTCGAACACGCTCACACCATACTACCAAGACTCTATGATATCACAGCACATTCCTCCCCTGACTAGCTTCCAGGCGGAAGACAAGCGTATCACACACAGCGTAGAGGATCTAGAACAGCGAGCATACCAGCCAGCTATCAGCTAATCACACATGATAGTGAAACCTATCTGCAATCCGGGCCATGGTACCAAGTATACACCATGCCACTACCAGCAGAACAGTACGTTACACTCAAGCGTACAGTCACGCGAGTATCCTTTAAGTAGACTAACAACAGTAACTCCCGCTCGACTACAATGCAGGACACCGTACTCGCGTCTCATCACAACAGATAGAGATTAGCAATTACACACAGCCCTTCCTCAGCGCAGACCAGTAATCACACCAGACGATGGATTAGATACCCACTGCTCACGACAACAGTATCACACACGAGCGATAAGGTCTACAAAACACAGCAGACCCCCTTTGCATGCAGAGCAGCATCAGGACATTGGATAGGCATAGATACACCTGGATCAGCAGACCATGTAATCCAACACATGATTAACGGATCTAAGATACAACATCCTCACGCACGACCAGTCATCACCACAGGATCCGGCGACTATACGCATACACAGCGACTTCAGATCGCGGACGAAGTATTACTACAGCATACTAGATTTAGATACAGAGAAATCAGCAGACAGGTATCACACCATCATTAAATGATAACTCAGATACACTAGACAAGCTCACGCAGACAGTACCTCACAAAAAGGACAGGCAATTTTAGGATACACACGCCAATCAGCAGACAGCTGACTTACCCATAGGAGAAGTGTGGAATTAGACATCAACCATCATCCAGCAAAAGCAGGACCAGCTTATCACCACAGCGATTAAGACTTTAGATACTAAGCAAGACAAGCCACACAGACAGTATCCACACCAGTCGCGACACGATCAGCATACCCACCAGCTCTGCAGTACGAAGTGACGTCACATAAAGGAGAGCACAATCTAGATTACACAGCTTCTCAGCTACGTCACATACACGCTATAAATTTAACACTACAACCAGAAGAGGGAGTAAGAACAAGCTCAGCACGCACCAATTAAGCGTACATCATACACTAGGACAGGATTACGCGATCAACACAGCCTCAATATAGGCAGTCACTCATAACACAGCGCATCACAGATTAGTCGCAAAACAGCCTCAGCCAGGCACAGCTATTCTCACAACCAGCGTCCACCGGAAGAGACTTAGCATTCATCCAAGCCTCTCATGAGCGCACATGACCAATACAAAGTTAACACATAATATGAGCCGATCATCCTCAACGAACTTCACGCACTGGCTCACCGAAACAGCCATGACTATTACCCAAAGTTAAGAAGACAGAACTCTCTAACTCCTATCTAACCATGCCAGCACATCTACCAATATAATATACCTGCTATTACAATATAGCGTCCAGAGTCACTATATCCAGAATGTTCTCTTCTCCCGATTGGCACCCATCCCGGTATTGTGACCATACCTGGTACGTGTGGATCGTGGTGCATTTCATTCGTATATATATCAGCCAGTCTGTGGTTTATCTGCTCTGGATTCGATTGAGTACACAAGCACTGGTCTCTAAAGATATAGCCATCGGTGGATCAAAACGGTGCAGGACACCACATCAGAATGTCATAGTTCCAACTACTCTTGCAGATTGTCGACACCCCCACGACACCAGTATAGTAGTGGAAATCGATATGACGGCCAAAAGGACATCGAAAGCCAAGACCCACGCTGACATACCCCAGGACAGCCTGTCCTAGATCCTATCAGAATCTCACTGGCATCTCGCGTCCGTATCCAAGATAACCTCTCATGACATCTCATGAGTTCACCTCTGCCCCTTGATCCCTAGCATACAGAAGCATAACGTACACCACTAACTGCCAAAGATCACAGTACACCGTCCTATGAGTAATGTCACCACCCCGTCTCAAACATTAATCGCATCATCTTACCATCTGAGATTTCACATAACAAAGCAATAGACACTTAGAACTCACCCAAACTGATCGGTAACAACTGCTAATAAGACACCCACGCTATCGCGCCGGACACTCGGCTGCAAGAGAATCATCAATGATCAGCAGAAGCTTCATACTAATACTACCGGAACTTCAAGAGCCAGCCCGCCACTCACGGAAATCCGCCCGCTAATGAGATACCCAACACTACAACATTTTCGACACATGCTGGACCCTGCTAAAGCCTGCGCCACCCGCCCATCGCCATCTGCCAGTATCTTCGTAGTGAAATTACCTAACACGACATGCCAAGTAAAATCCTACCTTCTCTATGCAACGCGATATCACGCCATCACCATAGCAAACGAACGATCAATCACTCATAACTTCACCAGCTATAGCTACACCACCCACTTGACGACGAAGAGCGCGCACAATATAACGCTTCGAATGGCGAGCATCAACGTCGAACTTAGACCTAATCCCATTTCACATCCGTACAATGTCCTACACTACTTACACGCTCCATCTAAAATCATCATGTCACTTATCCTCGAACTCGTCGCATGCACGAGAAGATCAAAGTATGCTAAGAACAGTTTCTCCTCCATCAAAAAGTGAAAGATGATCGTCAGCGGTTCATGCACCAGCAGAGACTGAAGCCAGACCGCCCAATAGCAACGCACACGACAGTCAGACATATCCGGTCAGCGTGTCTTCTTCTCTAAGTCAATCCCTCCCTTCCGCTAACTGTTCAATCAAATACCACAACGCTCAGAAAATAGCGTGCGAGATACAGCGTACGCGCCAGACACACTCATACAACGTCCCACCAATACGAATGCACTTAATCCATGCACCATATCTACTTCGTTACGATCTAATAATGCCATCAGTCACTACTAGCGATCACAGCATTCCTACTACGGACTGCTGAACATCTCGATACCATACGTGTACTATTCATTCGCGCAATCGCTAACTGTGATATGCTGAACGCACTGCCTAGATACGCAATACCTATACCCATCTCCGAGTCACCTACTTCCTACGAACTTTACTAATCAGCATATCGCGACACTAATGAGACCTCAGAGCAATGCATCATAGCCTACGACCTCACATTCACCGAATAACGCCATCTACTCAAACTACGCCTCACATAAGTTACTCACACGAATTCCGATGACTGTCTTTCTGCTACACATGTTCATCCAATATATCACAGATGTCACGAGATCACGCAGCAATCACCGATTTCTGCACTGAACATAACAAGCGCGCTGCACCACTCATCATATCTCACCTCAGTGAGCTACAGAGCTTATCACTCCATGCCGTACCCCTACTAGCGGAACATACTAGCACATACTCTATCTCGATATCACGATCTACTGGTGAGACATCGTATCAGGAGCCATACGACGAGCTAATAACACTGTGCGTGAAGAGACCAGACTCGGACTCACTATCCGCGCGCCGATCAATTCTCATACCCATCCATCAACTTCACCCTATGTCACTCCATGTCGATCGAAGCTCTGAACTTATAGAATACTCTCGTCAACATCTTACCCACTGAACGGCCGCTATCCAACAATACTACGACGCCATGCTCTCGCCATGTATCCAGATCATACCGCTAGCATCCATAACTCATCATATGCAAGACCAAGCGCAAACATCCACTCTGCTACTAATCTGATCTCGAACGCATAATATACATCATCACGGATACATCTCCATATCACCATATACAACAGCGGCTCTATATATAACACGCGCGAGTGCACGCACCACACCGACCTCTCTTACATGCGTCGTGACTCCATTATCCTAACAGACACCAGACTTCAACATACCCAAGTCGCTCTAGCTGACACACTCAGATGGCAGCTTCACATACAGCATGTCCATCGACATCGACTATAGCCCTCATAATAGATAGTAATACCAAACTCACTCGCGCGTCACTTACATTAGACGATAAGAGCCACATCGTACGTCTACCAGCTGTTACATATATAATATATACAGGAGATTACCCAGGTTATTTTTTAAAACCCCAAGGCATGCTTTTTTTTTCCCATAAAATCACTATATACAGAAGATAGTATAATTATTATACCAGCTGTACATATATAAATTAATACAGGAGATACCCAGTTATACCAGCACGCTCCCTAATATCACTATATACAGAAGATGTATAACTTATACCAGCTGTACATATATAATTATATACAGGGAGATACCAGTTATACCAGCATGCTCCATATCACTATTATACAAGAAGAATGTATAACTTATACAGCGTGTACATATAGACATTCATGATCTAAAACACTCTCATTAATCGTACAAGACCAGAGCATACACCGTCATCGACCCCCCCAATCACACATCACCAGACACTTCCCACACACACAAAACCACGCGGTCCCGTCGTCAGTACACCAGATCTATCTCGATGACCTCCCAACACGCCTCTCTCAGACTAACATCGTATACAACTCAACACGGCCATCGCTACTAGCGCTCACCAGAACTATTCCTCACACATACTATCACTCAAAGCAACGATGGATCCAACTGAAACATATCCATGCAATAAAACCAAGCACGCAATCTACATAAACATATAACTTATATAACAGGAGACTATACTAACCCTCATCGGAGATTCTATGACGATCCAGCAATCGTCTCTCAACACTAACATTTCACCTATCACCTCACGAAGAGGAAGACACTAGAGCAACATACAAGACCTCATCTAATTGAGCCGCCATCACACCGGTCGACGACAACTACACACAATCGCACACCAGCTTCAATCCGAATCATCAACATTTCTCACTACATCGACTATACTAGCTTATCACTCAGAACTTCCACCAGGAGCAATAATATCTAACTCTCAGCCACATTCAGACTGCCATGCCTACAGATAACTGTGCATCATACCATGGCAGCCTATGCTCCATCTAATCGATGACATATACACAAGAGCACTGCATATACCATACCACCATTACAATCAGCCAGCCTGTTATACGCACAACTTACCGATCGACCAATTACAACTTCAACAGCGCGGACGAATCACCAAGGTCCGCTATCTATTCACCACAGGCCATGCACTCCTCATTACACTGATACTACCACCAAGAAGCTGTAACTCGCTCATATCACAAGCGCTCGCTCCCTCAACGCGACCTACTACACCAGCCCCGTGCGTACATATATATATATACTACAGGAGCTATCACCCAGGGATATCTCGATTCTATAACCCCAAATTAGACCACCATGTCTGCCATCCATCACATACTAATACTCAACACAGGCGAACGTATGGGTACAATACACAATGTACAACACCCTATAATCCTAGCAGACTCTTCCTCATGATCACCATCAACAGCTCACTATACTGCTAAACCACATACTATTGACCTCACGGAATCGCATCTCACCAACCACCGCGACCTCGCGCTTCAACTACTATCAATCCCACGGCGAAGCTGCATCAGCCTATCGACCCAAATCATCACATTATATACAAAGATGTATACACTCACCGACACCAGTATGGTAAGTACGCCCATCGACGTCATAGCAACCGCAGATGCCGCCTGCACAGAGATACCTTTCCCACCCACAGACCCCGTTATTTGCCTCAGAGCGTCACCTATCATGATCCTGCGGCTTCTCACCACCAAGCCACTCTCTTGATTCTCTATCATCAACTCCCTGCACGACTCAAGCATAACTCCTCACATCACGCGAACGCGACAACTATTTCACGCCCCAAACGGACTTCATCCTAATAATACACAACTCTATCGCCACGTACACAGTCTATCGTCGACCTCAGCTCAGACCTCTATAATCCATCTCTGGCCATGGTCCCATACTCACATATATACTAAGAAAGATAGGTATATTATTATCAGACTGTACATATTATACCAATTATATTATACAGGAGATACCAGGTCGACTATCACCAGAGCACATGCTTCAACGTCTGATGCTACTATTAACTCAACTGTATCATCAATGAAGAATCTGCTACAACTCCTATGCATCATAAATCTATCACTAGCCCAAGACTGTATACATACATCGCAAATATATATTTATACCAGGACGCACCACTACCCAGCGTCCGATATACCAGACATCGCGTCCACATAATCACATATATACTAAACGCCAAGAGCACTGTATCAACTTCTACACATGCACATATACCAGCTGCACTAGCCACTATACATGATCATATCTCGATACAGAAGATGTTCTATACCAGCTGTACATATATAATTATATACAGGAGATACCCAGGTATATATACCAGCTGTACATATATAATTATATACAGGAGATACCCAGGTTATACCAGCATGGTCCATATCACTATATACAAGAAGATGTATAACTTATACCAGCTGTACATGTATAATTATATACAGGAGATACCCAGGTTATACCAGCATGCTCCATATCACTATATACAAGAAGATGTATAACTTATACCAGCTGTACATATATAATTATATACAGGAGATACCCAGGTTATACCAGCATGCTCCATATCACTATATACAAGAAGATGTATAACTTATACCAGCTGTACATATATAATTATATACAGGAAATACCCAGGTTATACCAGCATGCTCCATATTACTATATACAGACGATGTATAACTTATACCAGCTGTACATATATAATTATATATAGGAGATACCCAGGTTATACCAGCATGCTCCATATCACTATATACAGAAGATGTATAACTTATACCAGCTGTACATATATAATACTATACAGGAGATACCCAGGTTATACCAGCATGCTCCATATCACTATATACAAGAGGATGTATAACTTATACCAGCTGTACATATATAATTATACACAGGAGATACCCAGGTTATACCAGCATGCTCCATATCACTATATATAAGGAAGTAGTACTTTGACTACTCACCCATCCTCCCTTCTCTTGAAGAACGGGGCAGATATGTTCCTCCACGTAGGCGCCCAGTCTCTCGGTTAGGGGGTCCAGCACGCCGTCCATGCCATGCTCCTGGCAGTATATGGCCATCTGCCCGGCCAGGACGTATATGGACAGCACAGTGCTCCAGGGGATGTCGGCGGGGTACCCCGGGTGTCTCTTCTGTCGGTCCCAGTACCCCTGGACGTTCTCGTCTATGGTCTCTATCAGGAAGTCGCAGGCCCTGTCTTCTGTTAACCCTTTGAACACCCTGGGCCAGCGTTTGAAGAAGATGGGAAACCTTTCCAGGAGCTCGTCCCCTGCGTGGCGTAGGGTGAGGGCGGCCGCGGAGGGCGGAGGCCCTTTGCTTCGGCCTGTTACGTAGGCTATATAGTCCCGGGCTAGCTGGTAGGCCTCGGTGACCACAGGGTCTCTGTGGTTCCCGGCAGCCATGTCCACAGCTGAGATGTAATGTATTTATAGCCCTGGAATGCCGGCCACCTCCTCTAAAAATATCACCAGCGCTCGGGCCACCTGGTCTGAGAGACTTTGTGTAGCTATTCTTTACCCTTTTCAAAATCTCTGCTTGCTGTCAGTGAATCGGAACATTTCTGTCCCTCCTGTGTCCTGGCTGCGCAGCTCATTGCACCGTCCTTTGAGGAGCCCTGCAGCTGTGATCGGGGCTTATCCTCCGCTATGGATCATGGTCTGGAAGCAGTGTTTCCATTCAACGACAACAAGCAGAGAGCTTGATATGTGTTAGGAATTTATCATTGCACGCCATTTTTGGCATAAGCGGAGTCCCAAAAAGTGGCAACCATTGACCTCTTCATGTCCGGAGTTTAAACATGGCGCCTGCTCAGCAGACACCTATAGGCATTATCCGTGATCGGCGATGTTGCCGATTATGGCCATTTAACCCCTCAGTTGTTGTCAGTTGTGACCACAGAATAGGGGTGATCTTTCCCCGGACAGGTGCGCTCCCAGGTCCTAAACAGCTTCCCTGCAGCTAGATGGAGGGAGCCGTTCAGGTGCTGCGGCAGCCTCGACACTATAAATGTGATATCGCTGTAATCGTACTGACCCGGAGAATGAAGGGAACAGGTCAGTTTTATCGTATAGGGAACGTAAAAAAAAAACGAAACCCATAAAACTGTGGTGGAATTGTGTTTTTTTTCACAATTCCATCCCATTTGGTATTTTTTCCCACTACACCATATACAATATGGTGCCATTAGAAAGTACAACTTGTGCCACAATAAAAGCCGTCATATGGCTACGTGACCGGAAAAATAAAAAAGATACGGCTGCGGGAAGTCAGGGAGTAAAAAACGAAAACGCAAAATTGGAAAAATCGCTTGGTCCTTAAATGGTTAAAGTTCTGGACAGGTTTGTGAATACTGAAACCAGAGAATGGCCCAAATTATGGAGCAAATCAATGGTTGGCATGAATATAATGCTCTGATGTACTGTGTGTTTGTTTTTTTTATAAAATTGCCAAAATTCACTCATTTATAATTTCTTTTAAACTGTGGTACCAACCGCCTTCCGCCCCATAGGTTTACATGGGATGTAATAACAGCGTCCCTCCACAAGATGGCGCAGTCAGCCCAGGTATGTACTCAGTGTGAAGTGGAAGGAACTGCTCAGCCACCAACTGGAGACCAGGTAAAGGTAGAGAGCCCAGGACCGCCAGCTGTCCAAAAATTTCTGGACTTTTTACCTGTGTTCATGAAAAAAACTACATGTGTAGGTTATTTCGGCGGTAATTATCATCATTTTACTGCTCCCAGTAAATGCTGGTAATGAGTAATCATCAGTATACTGAGCCATGGACATGGATTACTTATCATCTTCATCATTCATTAATGTTTTCCAATATGTCCGTAAAAAATGTTGGCTGTCTGTGATTTTGGGATAAGTTGTCCAAAACAAAGAAAAAAAATCTATCTATCTATCTATCTATCTATCTATCTATCTATCTATCTATCCAATATCTATCTATCCATCTCATATCTATCTATCTATCTATCTATCTATCTATCTATCTATCTATCTATCTATCCATCTCATATCTATCTATCTATCTATCTATCTATCTATCTATCTATCTATCTATCTATCTATCTCATATCTATCTATCTATCTATCTCATATCTATCTATCTATCTATCTATCTCATATCTATCTATCTATCTATCTATCTATCTATCTATCTATCTATCTATCTATCTATCTATCTCTTTCTCTCTAACAATCCCCACCCGGATGTGTCTCTGGTTGTGAATGAACCCATGACCCCAGTGCTATAAGCAGGTGACACAATCTATTGATTATCTAGACACATAAGATAAGCTGCGGATTGTTCCTTCTCTTATCTCCCACATGTAGATCTATAGGTGGCCCGCCCCGGAATCGGCTTCAGCTCCTGGCGGTGAATGAATCTCCTTCCAGATCCATAGGAGGAACAATCATGTTACTTCTTAGTGTTGTCGGGGGCTTTTCTCTTTATTATACATTTCAGGTCATGGAAGTTTCTGCTGTTGATGGATCCTGTGCAGGCGAGGAGCGCAGTCCTGTCACTGTAAGC
Source organism: Rhinella marina (assembly GCA_900303285.1). NCBI lineage: Eukaryota > Metazoa > Chordata > Amphibia > Anura > Bufonidae > Rhinella > Rhinella marina. The sequence continues at coordinate 1,010,128 of ONZH01008949.1, forward strand.
AAAGGGGTGAGTACCACTTACCTGGGGGCACAGGACAAAATGGATTCTGTGATGTACAGGAATGTATGTGGGGATTTGCCGGATCCATAGAACGACACAGAATATATGAGGGGCGACTGAGGATGTAGTTTCCAGGTAGGAAAATAAAATTTGGATTACAGAGCGCTACTAGCAGGAAAGAAGTTATCAAAAGCAGATAAAAAGCCCATAAAGACAATGGATTTTTAAGGGGTTCCCCTTCTTCCTCAGGATCCTCATCTCCCCCATCTTTATCAATATCCCACTCAGGGGCGTAGCTAAAGGCTCATGGGCCCTGGTGCAAGAGTTCAGCTTGGGCCCCCCTTCCCTTAGTGCTCTGTGTGTCTTCTTATGCGGCACAAGGATCTTTGGGCCCCCTCAGGCTCCTGGGCCCGGTGGCGACTGCTACCTCTGCACCCCCTATAGCTACGCCCCTGATCCCACTTCTTCTGGACTCCACTTCTTCATCAGGATTCCTTGTTCTTCCTCAGGACCCTTATACTCTATTGGGATCCCCCTTCTTCGTCAGTATATCCCTTCTCCCTGAGGATCCCCCTTCTTCATCAGGATCCTCATCTCCCCCATCTTTATCAATATCGCCCTTCTTTGTCATTATAGCCCTTCTCCCTGAGGATCCCCCTTCTTTATCAGGATCCCTTTTTCTTCCTCAGGACCCTTATACTTTATTAGGACCCCTCTTCTTCATCATTATACCCCTTCTCCATCAGGATCCTTTTTCTTCATCAGGATTCCCTGTCTTTATCAGGATCACCCCTGCTTCATCAGGACCCCCTTCTTCATCTGGACCTTCTTCTCCATCAGGATGCCCTTTCTTTATTGGGATCCCTCTTCTTTATCATGATCCCCCTTCTTCACCAAGACTCCCCTTCTTCATCAGGATCTCCCATCTTCATCAGGATCCCCCTCTTTATCAGGATCTTCCATGTTTATCAGGACCCCCCACCTTCATTAGGCCCCCTTTCTTCATCAGGATCTCCCATCTTCATCAGGATCTCCCTTCGTCATCAGGAACCCCCTTTTTAATCAACACCCATTCTTCATCTGGACCTTCTTCGCCATCAGGATTCCCCTTCTTCATCAGGACCCCCTTCATTAGGCCCCCCTTCTTCATCAGGATCCCCCTTCTTCATCAGGAACCCTCCGACTTTATCGATTGGTTTACAGTCAAGGTCTGGTCCAGTTATTGTGTGCTGAGAGCACCCAGCACCCAGCACATGATGGTGCCACAGGTAAGTCTCCACTGAGCTCTCAGGTAACATCCATCCGAGGGATGGGCACTATCAGGCTGCAGGGGCACAGTGTGGCATTCATATATACTGACTGGGTACTACTATATAGGCACACAGGCATGATTCGAATGACTACATGAATTAAGTACGATATAATATATTATAATATATAATGTAATCATTTGTACACAATAGCTTATGCTGGAAATTTTGGTAGACAAATTCCTCAATTTTAAAATTTTTTAAGATTTTTAAATTTTTTAAATTTTGACCTCATCCCTAAAATCCACGCATCCTATACTAGAATAAGAGCTAATTCATTGGTTAATACTGACAAGCACCCTTTTTTATGATCTGGGAGGTTGTCACAGCCCCGTAGCCTGTAAAATAAAACCAAAAAGTTTCTTCTTGTTATAATTTTGTAAATTTTTTATGCCTTTTTTTTTTTATAAATAAAATATTTATATAATAAAAAAATTATTGGCTTGGGTTAGGATTTTTTTAAAAAAATTTTATTGTACAATTTAACTAAAAATAATCCCTCGTACATCGCTGGGTCTCAAAGTCCTGCTGGGAGAGTTGGGTCAGTCGGTTCACGGAGAACTTGGCACATTCTTCTTATCAGTGACCTTGGTTACGACTTTGCTCTAGATGGATCGAGATAAGCTTCATGAGGAGGACGTAGCCGCAGAAAACCTTTAATCACGACGATAACCGTTCAGAAGCTCCAATTTTATTTTTTTTTTACAACTCGGCGTGCCAGTCTATAAATTCCTTTGATTACAGAACATGTTGATCCACTGGAGACCTCGACCATTAGGTTCTTCCAGGTAAATTTACTTACCATTGTCTGCTATTGGGGTAAATTTGCTTAAAGGGATCCTGTCACGTTGGACATGGCGTCCGATATGTGGGCACCATGTGATAGAGCAGGAGGAGCTAAGCAGATTGATATATAGTTTTGTGGGGAAGGATTCAGAAAAACATTAATTTTTATCCAGTTCTAAATTCTTCTCATTTTGATCCTAGGAGACATATGGGTGGGTCTACTTCCTGTCAATCACTGGTGGCACCGCCCACTGATCTCCTAAGCCCAAAATGCATCAGGAATTTAAATGAATAAATTACAAGTTCTTCAGAATCTTTTCCCATCAAACCATACATCAATCTGCTCAGCTCCTCCAGCTCTATAACATGATGTCCTCAAATTGGGCTTCATTTTCAATGTGTCAGGGTCCCTTTAAAAGTCTGGCAGCACCACCTTGAAGCTGAGAAGCGGTGTGATAAGCGGCAAATAGATTTTTTCCATATATGAAAGGAGCGGTGGTCACATATGTGCACTACTGCCTCAATCAATGACAGATGGGTGCTGTCAGCTCCATAGATTTTCAATGGAGCAGCACTGAGCATGTGCGACCACCAGCAAGCCATGAGGAGGATCCCTCAGTGATCAGCTATTGGTGACAACCCCTATCACATCCACTTTAAATCTCATTGCCTTTTTTTCTTTAATTGCTCTTCTCTGTGTAAATCTTTATTCTAATAATCTCTTAGATAAGTGGAAAACAACTTAAGTGGATGTTTTTATTACTTTTTGTAATCACATTGTCCGGATAATAATTCCCAAGCCATAAAAACAGCAGACAGCGTGTAAACAAGTTATCCAAGAGAGGAGATTATAGTGATCTATAGTGATCGGGGCTCCTCAGTGGTATAACTAGAAATGACTGGGCCCCACAGCAACTTTTTTGCACACAAGATGGCTCTCTCAGACCAGGCCCGCCAGCCGCTTCTTCCTTCATGTATATACTGAATGTCACTGTATATAATGTCATTGTATAATACAGCTGAGGGGCCTGACAATAAAATAGTTTAGTCCTCCTCCCGGGTGTCAGGCCCCAAAGCAACCGCTTCCCTTATAGCTACACCCCTGTGATAACACTGACGATGATAACACTGACGTCTTAAAGGACAAATCCACCTGAATATTATCCACGCACATAAGAAGATGTTATCCTGCACTGCGACTGGAGGAGGAGCAATGACAATGTGAGATAGAGATAGATAGATAGATAGATAGATAGATAGATAGATAGATAGATAGATAGATAGATAGATAGATAGATATGAGAGATAGATAGATAGATAGATAGATAGATAGATAGATAGATAGATAGATAGATAGATAGATAGATAGATAGATAGATATGAGAGATAGATAGATAGATAGATAGATAGATAGATAGATAGATAGATAGATAGATAGATGCAGCGTGTATACACTACATCACAAATCCTTTACTATGGGGGGTAGATCATTCATTCCAGAGTGGCACAGTGTCTGGGATCTTCGGGATCCTCACGGCTTTAGCTGTCAGTACGACCTGTTCAGATAAAACAGTTTATGTCGTTTTTCCCGTGCCATCTTTCTGTACAGATTGTGTTACTGATGTATGGCCACTAGAGGTCACTGTGGTCTCACATCTGTCACCAGCAAACAGTTCCATTGCAATGCCTCCGCAGAAGCGATTGTCTTCGGGCATTGTCCCACTGACTTGTAAAGGAGAAGAAAAATAAAAGCAGGTGCCTTTAACAGGACCATAGCAGAGGGTCTGTTACAGTGTTCTTTAGCACATCCTTACCCACTTTCACAATACCCACCAGATTTATTTTTTAAGCTGGTCATCCCGTACTGCTCATCCCAAGCCAAGTGAAAAGGTAAGGAAGGACACAACTGTAAATCTTTATGGGGGTCTGTCTTTCTGATACAAATTCCCTGCATAGAGAGATGTAAGTGATAATATGTTCACTTCCTGCAGCCACCACCAGAGGGAGCTCACTGCACAATGATTTGTTATGGTTTTCACTTTATGCAGCAAGCTCGCATTCTCCCTCTAGTGGTGACGGCAGGTTCCACACTCTTTTACATAGTATATGGACACTTTCCAATTTACTTCTCCCAGACCATATTTATCTGCTATGGGCCCGAGGGTAAGTGGCCCCTGCTCACGTTAGGACTACCCCCCTTTCCTATGGCCTGAGCCTGCATATGGTGAGGGAGCAGGCAACATACACAGTTCGTTTGTGTTATGCCATGTAGCATGGAACTATGTAGAAAAAGATCACGGATGGATGAATTATGAGAATTATCACAGCAGCACAGAGTATTTAAGAAGAGGGGTATCCCGACTGTGTAGGACTGATTGACTTCATGTGATGTCATATTGAAAGGAGTGGAACAGAGACAAGTGGGCATTTGCAGACAGTGGAAGGAGCCGGTCTGCAGCAGCACAGAGTATTTCAGGAGAGAAGGGAACTGGTCTTTTTAGGGGCAGTGACTTCTCTGTGGGCAGAGCTGTATGTGACAGGGCAGTGTCATGTGAGACAAGTGGAGGATTACGATGAAAAAGCTTCTCCAGCAGCACAGAGTATTTCAGCCAAGGAGTGTACTATTAACCTGTACCCATCCATTACAGACCAATAAGACCGATAAGATAAATTTATACCGCCAAGTACTACGCTCCGTGTGTGTAATCCGTAATCTGCTGCCTGTATGATATGTTGACATGATAACCTTGTGCAACAAGCGATGTACGGTACAAGAAGCCACGATATCTAGGAGATAATGATTTCCATTGCTTCCTGCCCAACCCCCCCCCCATCTTATCCTGTAGTTCAACAAGAACATTCATCAGAACATTATCACCTCATCCTTCATTAACATCCCATTTAGAAGCCTTAAAAATATTCACTGTCGTTGACATTATACTGCAGAGCTGCACTCACTATTCTGCTGCAGTCACTGTGTACATACATTACTTATCCTGTACTGATCCTGCGTTACATCCTTATACTTCAGAGCTGCACTCACTATTCTGCTGGTGCAGTCACTGTGTACATAGATTACTTATCCTGTACTGATCCTGAGTTACATCCTGTATTATACTCCAGAGCTGCACTCACTATTCTGCTGGTGCAGTCACTGTGTACATACATTACTTATCCTGTACTGATCCTGAGTTACATCCTGTATTATACTCCAGAGCTGCACTCATTATTCTGCTGGTGGAGTCACTGTGTACATACATTACTTATCCTGTACTGATCCTGAGTTACATCCTGTATTATACTCCAGAGCTGCACTCACTATTCTGGTAGTGCAGTCACTGTGTACATACATTACTTATCCAGTACTGATCCTGAGTTACATCCTGTATTATACTCCAGAGCTGCACTCACTATTCTGCTGGTGCAGTCACTGTGTACATACATTACTTATCCAGTACTGATCCTGAGTTACGTCCTGTATTATACTCCAGAACTGCACTCGATATTCTGCTGGTGCAGTCACTGTGTACATACATTACTTATCCTGTACTGATCCTGAGTTACATCCTGTATTATACTCCAGAGCTGCACTCACTATTCTGCTGGTGCAGTCACTGTGTACATACATTACTTATCCTGTACTGATCCTGAGTTACATCCTGTATTATACTCCAGAGCTGCACTCACTATTCTGCTGGTGCAGTCACTGCGTACATACATTACTTATCCTGTACTGATCCTGAGTGACATCCTGTATTATACTCCAGAGCTGCACTCACTATTCTGCTGGTGCAGTCACTGTGTACATACATTACTTATCCTGTACTGATCCTGAGTTACATCCTGTATTATACTCCAGAGCTGCACTCACTATTCTGGTAGTGCAGTCACTGTGTACATACATTACTTATCCAGTACTGATCCTGAGTTACGTCCTGTATTATACTCCAGAACTGCACTCACTATTCTGCTCGTGCAGTCACTGTGTACATACATTACTTATCCTGTACTGATCGTGAGTTACATCCTGTATTATACTCCAGAGCTGCACTCACTATTCTGCTGGTGCAGTCACTGCGTACATACATTACTTATCCTGTACTGATCCTGAGTGACATCCTGTATTATACTCCAGAGCTGCAGTCACTGTGTACATACATTTCTTATCCTGTACTGATCCTGAGTCACATCCTGTATTACTCCAGAGCTGCACTCACTATATCATACTGTATGCCAGCCCTTGGGATTTCCTAAGTTTTCTGGCACCAGTTTTGTCCTTGAAGATGAAGTCATGTTGGTTGCAGATAACTTGGTCACTAATTGGCATCCCATAAACTACCACCAATAGTGATTGGCGCGGCCTGGATGTAATCAGTCTTGTTTTCAGGTATTCAGCAGAATTAACGGAGGATGCCATTATCTCATTCGTCTCCATTATCAGCTCCTTATGAAACAGGGCGCCTTTCCAGCAGCTGCCTGGCATCAGCCATACCAGATCATGGGACATGTAATCAAGGCGCCTTATCAGCGGGTCATAAAGAAGGTTGGTAAATGCTTCTCACATGACAATGCGCTACCAGTTCAGTAGCCGCCAGCCTACACTTCCGATCGGTTAGTTGCTCCCGGTTTGTAAATCAGCGGGATTGAGGGAGTCGCCATCAGATGACAGCCGCTCCACTCTCTGCATGGCGCTCCTGTATCTTACAACTGCACCAATGTAGGTGGCACAGCACCCCTTCTATGTGACCATCCAAGCTCAGATAATTGGGGTATATGCCAGTTTTTTTTAGGGTGCTGATGCCACCCAACTACAGTTTACGCCGGGAGCTGGCCTGGTATTGGAACATAGGGTCTAACTTTTAGGTCTGAGGCCTGGCAGTGACTCATTGAGATCTATACTCGACGCCAACAGAGGAGGAACTTGTGTCTTCAGGGGCCCGAATGCGCCCATCAATTATCATGAAACCTTTTGGGCTCCCTCAGAATATGACTGCAACCTCTGCACCCCCGGGACCAAGGAGGCATCACAGGCCTCCTTATGGTGCTCCATGAGGTTTATTCTGGGACATAACCACAGAAGGTTCAGGGGTGACTGCAATGAACCCGTACGTCTCACTTAACCCTTTTCACCCTCAGAAGAGTCACGGAAGCTGAGATGTGGGGGGCTGTTTGGTGGAGTCCTGAGCTGCTTTGACATGGAGGAAACAGGGTGGACCCAGCAAACAGCTCCTCCTATCTCAGCTTCCAGAAGGTTCAGGGGTGACTGCAATGAACCTGTACGTCTCACTTAACCCTTTTCACCCTCAGAAGAGTCACGGAAGCTGAGATGTGGTGGGCTGTTTGGTGGAGTCCTGAGCTACTTTGACATGGAGGAAACAGGGTGGACCCAGCAAACAGCTCCTCCTATCTCAGCTTCCTTGGCAATGTGAGTGTGAAAATAAAGGGTGAGGAACACAGTGTACATTATAAAGATGGAGAGCTTCTCAGGATCTGTGGTGTCAGAATAGGACTAGGTCTGTCTTCTCCCAGTAGGACAGTGGTCTGAGGCCTGGCAATGACTCATTGGGATCTATAGGTGGCACCAACAGAGGCAGAGCTTGTCTCTCCAAGGGCCCCTATTATCATGAAAGCTTTTGGGCCCCCACAGAGAATGATCACAATCTCTGCACCCTGGGACCAAGGAGACACAAGGGGTCTTATAGATTCTCTTATGGTATCTTATGATGCCCCATGAGGATTATTCTGGGACATAACCACAGAAGGTTCAGGGGTGACTGCAATGAACCCGTACATCTCACTTAAGCCTTTTCACCCTCAGAAGAGTCCCGGAAGCTGAGATATGGTGGGCTGTTTGGTGGGGTCCTGAGCTGCTGTGACAAGGAGGAAACAGGGTGGTCACTAGAGTTTTTCAGTTTTAGGGTAAGAAGACCCAGCAAACAGCTCCTCCTATCTCAGATTCCTTGGAAACGTTAGTGTGAAAATAAAGGGTGAGGAACGCAATGTACATTAGAAAGATGGAGAACGTCTCAGGATCTGTGGTGTCAGAATAGGACTCGTTCTGTCTTCTCGCAGTAGGACAGTGGTCTGAGGCCTGACAGTGACTCATTGGGATCTATAGGTGGTGCCAACAGAGGCAGAGCTTGTCTCTCCAGGGGCCCCAATCATCATGAAAACTTTTGGGCCCCCACAGAGTATGATCACAATCTCTGCACCCCGGGATCAAGGGGAAAGAAGGGGTCTTATAGATCCTCTCATGGTATCTTATGATGCCCCATGAGGTTTATTCTGGGACATAACCACAGAAGGTTCAGGGGTGACTGCAATGAACCCGTACATCTCACTTAAGCCTTTTCACCCTCAGAAGAGTCCCGGAAGCTGAGATATGGTGGGCTGTTTGGTGGGGTCCTGAGCTGCTGTGAGGAAACAGGGTGGTCACTAGAGTTTTTCAGTTGTAGGGTATGAGGACCCGGCAAACAGATCCTCCTATCTCAACTTCCTTGGAAATGTGAGTATGAAAAGGGTGAGGAACGCAATGTACATTAGAAAGATGGACATTTTAGGATCCGTGGTGTCAGCATAGGACTCGTTCTGTCTTCTCCCGTACAGTGGGACAAGGTGACCCCATGGCCTCCTGGAGGCCTGTCTGCGTGGGCAGCTTAACTGTAGGTGGACCTTTGCCCCGTTCTGCTGCCGAGCTGAGAAAAGTCTACAGAATGAACCTGGTTACATCTCTCCTGCGCCAGATAAAGGAACAGTCCCTACACCGCAGACCTCACGATGGAATCCGACCCATGGATCTGTCTCAAAGGTCGAGGAAAACGCCAGAAATACGCACAAAAACACTGGGCAAAGTCTGAAATTCAGGTTGTGACACCGCATAATATAGAACTATCTATAGGTGCACATGAGGGATAGGTACCCCTACTGGACAAGGCAGATGTGCCCTCCAAGAAAGCTGGGTGACCACCCTAGTGGGAGAAACGAGAAAAACCTTGGAGTCCCTATGCGATGTCACAAGGAAAACCTTGATGATGTCATCGACTGGGCTATGACAGAACATCCTTGTCGAGTCTCATATCCTTCTTTTTTAGTAGCGTTCCCCCCACCATGGGAGCGGGAAGTAACAAGATGACAAATTCACAGGAGTTTAAAGGGGTCGTCCCAACTTGGACATATTGGTAGGGCCCGCACTGTATGTTGGTATTATATGAGCACTGTATGACGGTATTGCAGTGCACCGGGCCGCTGCGGAGAAGTGGTGGCTGGATCTGGAGAGGATGGGACTGGTAGCAGTGAAGATGGTGGTTGTCCTCACGGTGGCTAAACCCCCTGGCGCTCACGTGCAGCACGACTCGAGGGACACAACCCTTCTCTTGCACAGGACACACCCTTTCTACTTGCAGTAAAGTCTATTGCCATAAACGTGCGTTTACTTTACTGTCTCAGCCATTTTAGTGGTCCTCAACCACCTGGACGCATATTCAGTACTTCTTTCTCCCCGGGGTAGTCTCTTACTTCAGTTGCTCTTCTGGCAGCTTTCAGTCTCAAGGATGGCGGTTTTCTAGACTAGGCTGAGTTGTCCGCATACATGTCCTCTCTGTAGACCTGCTCAACAAAGGCGCTTAACTAGGGGGGTGGGACAAGCCCATCACCCTAGCAACTGCACTAAAGACTACCAGTTAACTTTTTGCTGCCTATACATAACCATCTAGGATACACAGTGCACCACACTACTTTACTTTGGCAATGAATCGTAACATTACCTCTTTAGCAGTGATCCACTGGGTCACTGAAGTATTTATAGTATATGGAACTGCTGCTTTACATAGTATAGTACAGTATATCTGTGTATGTAGTGGTGGTGGCACTGTATAGCATTACTATAGGCCAAAATAGGATGGCTGTTTTTCATGGGCCTTTAAAAAAACGCCATGTGAATACGCCAATAGACCTCAATGGTTCTGAAAACTTTTCTGTAAATGTAGCCTTAGGCTACTATATGGAGCTATTATGGGACCAACATATGGCAGTGGTATATGACCGCCGTAGTGTACTTATAATTAGGCAATGTTCAGTGTGGTGGCTGTATACTATATGGGAGGAAGGGGTCCACCAACACAAGGTACACCATCGAAAGTAAGGTCAGCCTTGTGCGTATTTTCTCCTCTGCAGTACTTACTGTACATTTCACAGTTAAAGATGAGATATCCTGAATGCTCGCTGCGGTATAATAACTGCTTATCACTACATTCCCTGGTTACAGACAAAATTATTAAGTTAATAAACCTGCAATGAGTCAGCCATTAAACATGCATACCCATCATATCACAGACCGTACTGTATGTCCGAGAATAACAGACTGTATCCAAATTACTGGTTAATGTAACATTCTCCAAGTGGCAGTATTATTATAAGACAACCTCACTGACAGCAGCATAGCCCCAGTCCTGTAAATTTATAACGATTATACAGCAATGATAATAACTCCTATACAGTAAGAACAAACAAGTAGTCAAGGTACTTCGCTGTATCCCCTAAATCAGAGAAATGGGGCAGTATTATAGTACTTATATTTGTGCACAAAGGAGCAGTATGATAGCAGTTATATTCTTGTATATAGGAGGCAGTATTATAGTAGTTATATTCTTGCACATAGGAGGCAGTATTATAGACGTTATATTCTTGTACATAGGAGCAGCATTATAGTAGTTATATTCTTGTACATAGGAGCAGTATTATAGTAGTTATATTCTTGTACATAGGAGCAGTATTATAGTAGTTACATTCTTGTACATAGGAGGCAGTATTATAGTAGTTATATTCTTGTACTTAGGAGGCAGTATTATAGTAGTTATATTCTTGTACATAGGAGCAGTATTATAGTAGTTATATTCTTGTACATAGGAGCAGTATTATAGTAGTAATATTCTTGTACATAGGAGGCAGTAGTATAGTAGTTATATTCTTGTACATAGGAGCAGTATTATAGTAGTTATATTCTTGTACATAGGAGCAGTATTATAGTAGTTATATTATAGTATTATAGTAGTTATATTTTTGTACATAGGAGCAGTATTATAGTAGTTATATTCTTGTACATAGGAGCAGTATTATAGTAGTTATATTCTTGTACATAGGGGGCAGTATTATAGTAGTTATATTCTTGTACATAGGGGGCAGTATTATAGTAGTTATATTCTTGTACATATGAGGCAGTATTATAGTAGTTATATTCTTGTACATAGGAGCAGTATTATAGTAGTTATATTCTTGTACATAGGAGGTAGTATTATAGTAGTTATATTCTTGTACATAGGAGGCAGTATTATAGTAGTTATATTCTTGTACATAGGAGCAGTATTATAGTAGTTATATTCTTGTACATAGGAGCAGTATTATGGTAGTTATATTCTTGTACATAGGAGCAGTATTATAGTAGTTATATTCATATACATAGGAGCAGTATTATAGTAGTTATATTCTTGAACATAGGAGGCAGTATTGTAGTAGTTATATTCTTGTACATAGGAGCAGTATTATAGTAGTTATATTCTTGTACATAGGAGGTAGTATTATAGTAGTTATATTCTTGTACATAGGAGCAGTATTATAGTAGTTATATTCTTGTACATAGGAGCAGTATTATGGTAGTTATATTCTTGTACATAGGAGCAGTATTATAGTAGTTATATTCTTGTACATAGGAGCAGTATTATAGTAGTTATATTCTTGAACATAGGAGGCAGTATTGTAGTAGTTATATTCTTGTACATAGGAGCAGAATTATAGTAGCTATATTCTTCTACATAGGAGGCAGTATTATAGTACTTATGTTCTTGTACATAGGAGTAGTGTTATAGTAGTTATATTCTTGTACATAGGAGCAGTATTATAGTAGTTATATTTTTGTATAGAGATGAGTGAATCTATTCGCCGCTTCGTAGAATCCGGATTTACTCAGATTCGCTTCATATTATTCGGAAATGTTCTTAAAATTTTGAACGCTAACGCTATGTATGCTATGTACACTACGTACGCATTCTTCTTGCCCCCCCCAGCCTCCAGAAGTGGGAAAATGATGATACGCCCCCTGAAGAGTGGGAAAGTGAAGATACGCAACCCTCAGAAGTAGAAAAAAACAGCCCGGCCCACCGAGAACTAACTATTTGCAAGTATAGGGAATGAAGACTCCTCACTCATTACTCCGCCCTCCTCTCGAGTTCAAGCCAGCGGTGAACAAGATACTACAGCATGGCAAAGCAACTGCGACCAAAGTGGGGAGAGATGGTGTTTGATAGCGAGTTACCCGAACCACCATCCAGTTCAGAGGACATCAAAGTGTCATAATTGGCCAAGAGAATCCCACCAGGTCCTGACTCGATGTTCGCTGTGCCAGCTGGTGCGGCGGAGGCGGCTGGAGCGTCCACTCTGCCGCCCAGGAGGAGAACAACACCTTCCATGCGGAAAAATCCCATCGTGCCTGCATCAGTGACGGCCCACGCCCAGACCCTATGGGATTACAAGAATGCAGTGGAGGACTGGGTCATCCAAGTACTGGACCATCCAAGGCCAGGAGACCCTACACTGGAACGGCGTAAGGGAACCGTCCTATGGTTTTCAGTGGAGCAAGGTTGTGGCTTCCTTGCGGACGATGAGTACGAGTACTTTGTGGGCCGCAGGTCAGTGAAACGGCCATACCTGCCCCAACCCCATCACAGTCTATACATGGGGGATCAGGTGGAATATACCCCCATGGCATCCCTGAAAGGCCCCTTTGCTTCCTGGGTTACCTTATTATCTAAGCCCCTGGTACCTGCATCAGCACCAGAGGTTTGGCCGGAGGAACCACCAGGCGAAGGACGCGCGCTGCCTACAGAAGTCACCAGATGGCACCCTCCGTTTCAGAGAGAAGCCACAGCCGGAGCCTCTGATCCTTGGATTGCCACCACCACCATCACAGTCCTTTCAGCTGGGTCAGCTGACAACTTCATTGTTTACTTTCCAGTCCACGGTGATCCAGTACCAACTACACTGGAAAATGATGTCAGCAGCAGCCAAGGGAGCTGGCGGTTCTTCACTGGGTGCAACCTTGCCTGAACTGCTACTGCCAGAAGTCCTTACCCCCGCTGTCCTGGCAGGAGTATCCGGAAAAGTGAAGGCGCAAGTGGATGCAGCGCTCACCAGTGTGACCACCACCCGGACCCGGTCAAGTCCGGCTTCTGGCAGCAGAGGGCAGTGGAGCTCAACCACGGCAGTCAGCTTGGCCTACAGGTGGCAGGAGCGTCCTCTGATGTCATTCAGTAGCAGTTCCAGAGAGGAGGACTTCAGGTCCCTCATCTGAGGAACCCTTCTACTGGCTGTCAGTCTGGCTGATTTAAAAGACACCTCTGGAGGACCTATGGGAGCTGCAACATGGACTGCACCTGACGGGTAAGAGCTAGTTGGCAGTTGATTTTAGTTTATGTTGTTTTTATTGCCCCCTGTTTGACTCTCACCCAGATGGACATGGCTTGTCAGGATCCCCCTCCCATTCTGCAGAAAATCCCCAGTTGCGCCTAAGCGCACCTATTTTCCCTTTTCCCCCCTTCTCAGGTTATTTGGGAGCCCGCTTTGCTAAAAGGGTTCTCTATTTGCTGCTATTTTATATTATCCATGTGGATTACACGTTACCTGTTTGGATTCCAAAATTACCTCACGTGGATTACAATTGAATTTTGGACTGTGTTCCAGTGTTTTATGCCAAGCAACCATGAGGAGAGACTTAAACGTATATCTGAGCCTATTATGCTATTACACTTTAGCCCATTGTGTGTATTCTTTTTCCGATACTGCAATGTGTCCTATTATGCACTTATTGTACGGTGTTTTTAGTAAATTATGCACTTAGCTGGATAGCTAGCAGTGAGCACCTTACTTTTCTACCTCATATAGACTGGCTCTGAGTACTATACGCCATGGCCTAGCCTCGTGCGTGCGTATGACGCAATCGCGAGTCAATAGTACGCTAAGGATTTGTACGCACTTTGTACGCTAATGCGTACACATTCAATTCAAAAGCCTACTTAGACTGTACGCTTAGACTGTATTATCGCAATTTGTGCAGTAATGTTCGCAAAACACGAATAATAAATTCGTATTAAGAACTAATCTTGTCATATATTCTTCGATTATTTGCCAAAGCAAATTTTTGATGATTCGCTCATCTCTATTTTTGTTGCATAGGAGGCAGTATTATAGTAGTTATATTCTTGTACATAGGAGCAGTATTATAGTAGTTATATTATTGTACATAGGAGCAGTATTATAGTAGTTATATTCTTGTACATAGGAGCAGTATTATAGTAGTTATATTCTTGTACATAGGAGCAGTATTATAGTAGTTATATTCTTGTACATAGGAGCAGTATTATAGTAGTTATATTCTTGTACATAGGAGCAGTATTATAGTAGTTATATTCTTGTACATAGGAGCAGTATTATAGTAGTTATATTCTTGTACATAGGAGCAGTATTATAGTAGTTATATTCTTGTACATAGGAGCAGTATTATAGTAGCTATATTCTTGTACATAGGAGCAGTATTATAGTAGTTATATTCTAGTGCATAGGAGCAGTACTATAGTAGTTATCTTCTTGTACATAGGAGGTAGTATTATAGTAGTTATATTCCTGTATATAGGTGGCAGTATTATAGTAGTTATATTCTAGTGCATAGGAGCAGTATTATAGTAGTTATCTTATTGTACATAGGAGCAGTATTATAGTAGTAGTATTCCTGTACATAGGAGCAGTATTGTAATAGTTATATTTCTGTACATAGGCATTAGTATTATAGACGTTATATTCTTGTACGTGGTAGTTTTATAGTAGTTTTATTTTTGTACATAAGGGAAAGTATTATAGTAGTTATATTCTTGTACATAGGAGCAGTATTATAGTAGTTATATTCTTGTACGTATGAGGCAGTATTATAGTAGTTATATTCTTGTACATAGGAGCAGTATTATAGTAGTTATATTCTTGTAAGTAGGAGGCAGTATTATAGTAGTTATATTCTTGTACATAGGAGCAGTATTATAGTAGTTATATTCATGTACATAGGAGCAGTATTATAGTAGTTATATTCTTGTACATAGGAGCAATATTATAGTAGTTATATTCTTGTACATAGGAGCAGTATTATAGTAGTTATATTCATGTACATAGGAGCAGTATTATAGTAGTTATATTCTTGTACATAGGAGCAGTATTATAGTAGTTATATTCTTGTACATAGGAGCAGTATTATAGTAGTTATATTCTTGTATATAGGAGCAGTATTATAGCAGTTATATTCTTGTACATAGGAGTAGTATTATAGTAGTTATATTCTTGTACATATGAGGCAGTATTATAGTAGTTATATTCTTGTACATATGAGGCAGTATTATAGTAGTTATATTCTTGTACATAGGAGCAGTATTATAGTAGTTATATTCTTGTACATAGGAGGCAGTATTATAGTAGTTATATTCTTGTACATAGGGGCAGTATTATAGTAGTTATATTCCTGTACATAGGAGCAGTATCATAGTAGTTATATTCTTGTACATAGGAGCAGTATTATAGTAGTTATATTCTTGTATATAGGAGCAGTATTATAGCAGTTATATTCTTGTACATAGGAGTAGTATTATAGTAGTTATATTCTTGTACATATGAGGCAGTATTATAGTAGTTATATTCTTGTACATATGAGGCAGTATTATAGTAGTTATATTCTTGTACATAGGAGCAGTATTATAGTAGTTATATTCTTGTACATAGGAGGCAGTATTATAGTAGTTATATTCTTGTACATAGGGGCAGTATTATAGTAGTTATATTCCTGTACATAGGAGCAGTATCATAGTAGTTATATTCTTGTACATAGGAGGCAGTATTATAGACAATGTATATCAGACTCTGGATCTTCTCTATGTTGATTTAATTCTGAAATAACATATTTTGTCATGTTTTTTTTTTATTAGTTTGCTTTTCTATGTGAGTTATAATGACACAGTGACCACACCCAAGAAGACAAATGACCAGTTTTAGATTTTTATGTTTTTTTTTTTATTTCATACATGAAAGGTTGAACAACCATTTCTGCCATTTTGCAGTTATCTGCTGTGTACTGCAGAATGTGATTCTTCTGGCAGGCAATCTGCATTGACCTTCAGGTGCTGAGGTCTATTCCGGGAGGTCCCGTAGGTGACAGTTGGCCTTTGTTTAAGGCAGTTGTTTCATTTGATGTGCAGTTTCTTCTGTCCTCCTGTAGCACTGCTCATCATAATCTTCCTGGTTCATATATGGAATACCATGCAGGGAATACCGACACGTAGCACTTGGTAGGCCAGAACTGGAGAGGGGTCTACACTACATAACAATACATATTTTGTTGATATTTTTCTTGCATGTCTATATCTGTGGTCTCCTACCAGCTGCTGGGGATTGGAGCTAAGGCATTGACTTCACACCTGCAAAGATTTGCTGCTAAATATCGAGTACTAGGGCTCGGGCCTGTATAACATGGTCACGTGATCCAGATGCCAATGTCGACTCACCGCTTGGTCCTTTGGAACAGAGCTCGTTACTACGTACAAAAAGCAAGAATTTTAATAAAATACAAAAAAAAAATATTTTTATTTGCCATAAATATTCGGGAGAGTCTTCGTGAGAGTGGGAATTTTTAGTCCAGAGGTTCTGGTTAGTCCGTGGTAGGGAAGGAGTGGTCATAGACCTTGCGATTGAACAAAGTCTGGATTGTCGTAGCAGTGAGTCTCAAGAGATGGGATATCCACGGGCAAGAGTTCTTTTGGTTTTTCGTCTTCGTTGTCCGTGTGCTGGGAGCATTTCTTACAACAGCAGCCGCACATTTTGAAGATAAGCCTGTCACAGGGAGCCAAGGAGTGTAACCAGAGGGGAAGGAAGTTCCAGTTTTTCAAGAAGGATGGAAGGACTTTGGGGAACCTCTTCTGGAGGATATTAATGATGATGACGACAATGAACAAAAGGAGGAGAGGACCACCCACGGCGGCTAGGACAATCCATCCAGCCATGGATAGGCCAAATATGGCCAAAGGTAGGATAAGGAAGCTGAGGAGAAGGTACAAGACGGCAAACCAGCGGTACTTGGCTGTGATATCTCCAAATTTCTTGGCCACGTGGATGGGAAGACGAAAATAAGGAACGACGTACCAGAGAACGATGCCGGTGAGGTTGAAGAACAAGTGGATGAAAGCCACCTGGAATGGAGAAGAAGGCAATTTAGATGTGTTATCAACTTGTGGAGCTTCGTGATGACTAGGGCAATCAGATGTGTTATCAACTTGTGGAGCTTCGTGATGACTAGGGCAATCAGATGTGTTATCAACTTGTGGAGCTTCGTGATGACTAGGACAATCAGATGTGTTATCAACTTGTGGAGCTTCGTGATGACTAGGGCAATCAGATGTGTTATCAACTTGTGGAGCTTCGTGATGACTAGGGCAATCAGATGTGTTATCAACTTGTGGAGCTTCTTCAAGACAACGATGAACAGTTCCTAGTTAGAAAAGTCTTGGCAGACTCCCAATATCCGGTACCTTGTCATGAGGGTTCAGGTGGGGACAGGTCATGTAGACATGTCATGGTACAGTATATAGCTCCTGACTAAATGCTAAAGTCCCCCTGAAATCTGCAGGACAAGAAGTTCTGTGATAGAACTTTGGACGGTAGCTGATAATCCCCCAGATATAGGGCCAGATTTCCCACCACGCCCCCAAGGGCATGGTGTTTTCATTTGCCCCTCCATGGTCCTTGGACCATTTCTTTACCTCCTGCAATAATAGTGGTTGGGTACCAGTGGCGTACATAGAGAAGGGCCCCATAGCAAGGATCACACCGGGCCCCCCACACAGGACAGAAGGGTTTCCGCCTAAACCCTTTTCAATGACCCTTGGGCCCTTCTCCCACTGCCTCGTTTGCTAAAAGTTGTTCCTTTAGAGGGTAGAGTCCTGACCAAGTTTTCACCTCCAGTAGAAGAGGGGATGATCCCAACTGGGCCCCCTCTTGTCCTCGGCCCCAGAGCAGTCGCATGGTAGTTACGCCCCTGTTGGGTAATTTCTCTCCAAGGGCCTTATAAAAGAACCAATGTCTGAATGGTCATACAGTGTCCCTGGACCCTACTTTGACCACCAGAACCTATAAGGCTTAGATCCTCCCCTTCCCTGTATAAATAGTCTGAATCTATGTTCTCTTCTGACCCCCCCCCCCACATGGGCTATTTTTTTGATTTATGGGCCCAGCTTGAATGGTCATGAGCTGTAATATCAGTCATGGCCAGCAGACAAGAGTGGCTCTGTTTCCTGGATAAGTCCTGGAACCCCCCCCCTACCCCATAGGATGTTGTCAGTGGGTGCCACCATTTTTATTGGCATGTATAGGTTTATAGGGGGTTGCTTGGCACCCCTTGGACCCCTGTTTTTCAAGGAAAGTTTGTCCTTACCCCATTTATTGCTCTCGACATCAATCTAGAATTTATATCTGCCAGTTACTGCTCGATGCACAGGAGAACATTGTAATATGTATAGTCAACTTTAGTGTCTAGCGCCACCACGGCTTCAGGATAGTCAGGGTATTACAAGTCATTATACCTGTACTGATTCACTCAGGGACTCTGCAGGACTGGCCAAGGCTGCCAACACTGCCGTAGTGGTAGTTCCGATATTAGATCCGAGGAATAAGGGGTACGCCCTGTTCATGCTTATGACCCCGACACCTGAAAAACAAGACATATACGATGCCATGACCTTACACCACAAAATATGGCTTCTCAATTACTATCATTGCCACTGAATGATTCCTGGGATTAGCAAAAAGGATTCGATTTTTTTCTCCATAAACTGCGCCCCCATCTAGTCCATAGGCTGTCTATGGTATTACAGCAAGTAACTGGGGTTGAATATGAATACTAGACACAGTCCATGGAGAAGAGAGGCTTGATAATATATCATTGTAACACTTCACCCTGTATCCTATATCTTCCATGTATGTTCTATTTCACTCACCCATTAAAGGCACGATAGCAGCGGTGAAGACAGAACTGCTCTGGACCACGAACGTCATTATAGCGCCAACAATGATCGCCAAATATCCGGTGAGCCAACTGAATGGGAATGGAAAGTCTGAAGGTATATAAAGGATAACAGTGATATGGAGCATGCTGGTATAACCTGGGTATCTCCTGTATATAATTATATATGTACAGCTGGTATAAGTTATACATCTTCTTGTATATAGTGATATGGAGCATGCTGGTATAACCTGGGTATCTCCTGTATATAATATATATGTACAGCTGGTATAAGTTATACATCTCTGTATGATAGTGATATGGAGCATGCTGGTAAAACCTGGGTATCTCCTGTATATAATTATATATGTACAGCTGGTATAAGTTATACATCTTCTGTATATAGTGATATGGAGCATGCTGGTATAACCTGGGTATCTCCTGTATATAATTATATATGTACAGCTGGTATAAGTTATACATCTTCTGTATATACTGATATGGAGCATGCTGGTATAACCTGGGTATCTCCTGTATATAATTATATATGTACAGCTGGTATAAGTTATACATCTTCTTGTATATAGTGATATGGAGCATGCTGGTATAACCTGGGTATCTCCTGTATATAATTATATATGTACAGCTGGTATAAGTTATACCATCTTCTGTATATAGTGATATGGACCATGCTGGTATAACCTGGGTATCTCCTGTATATAATTATATATGTACGGCTGGTATAAGTTATACATCTTCTGTATATAGTGATATGGAGCATGCTGGTTATAAACCTGGGTATCTCCTGTATATAATTATATATGTACAGCTGGTATAAGTTTACATCTTCTTGTATATAGTGACATGGAGCATGCTGGTATAACTGGGTATCTCCTGTATATAATTATATATGTACAGCTGGTATAAGTTATACATCTTCTTGTATATAGTGATATGGAGGCATGCTGGTATAACCTGGTATCTCCTGTATATAATTATATATGTACAGCTGGTATAAGTTATACATCTTCTGTATATAGTGATATGGACCCATGCTGGTATAACCTGGGTATCTCCTGTATATAATTATATATGTACAGCTGGTATAAGTTATACATCATCTGTATATAGTGATTATGGAGCATGCTGGTATAACCTGGGTATCTCCTGTAATATAATTATATATGTACAGCTGGTATAAGTTATACATCTTCTGTATATAGTGATATGGACCATGCTGGTATAACCTGGGTATCTCCTGTATATAATTATATATGTACAGCTGGGTATAAGTTATACATCTTCTTGTATATAGTGATATGGAGCATGCTGGTATAACCTGGGTATCTCCTGTATATAATTATATATATACAGCTGGTATAAGTTACACATCTTCTGTATATAGTGATATGGAGCATGCTGGTATAACCTGGGTATCTCCTGTATATAATTATATATGTACAGCTGGTATAAGTTATACATCTTCTTGTATATAGTGATATGGAGCATGCTGGTATCACCTGGGTATCTCCTGTATATAATTATATATGTACAGCTGGTATAAGTTATACATCTTCTTGTATATAGTGATATGGAGCATGCTGGTATAACCTGGGTATCTCCTGTATATAATATATATGTACAGCTGGTATAAGTTATACATCTTCTTGTATATAGTGATATGGAGCATGCTGGTATAACCTGGGTATCTCCTGTATATAATTATATATGTACAGCTGGTATAAGTTATACATCTTCTTGTATATAGTGATATGGACCATGCTGGTATAACCTGGGTATCTCCTGTATATAATTATATATGTACAGCTGGTATAAGTTATACATCCTCTTGTATTATATATGTACAGCTGTTTATCATGTATAATATATACGTGCTACCAGTAGATGACACTATTGCTCTGCAGTTGACAATATTGTTTAAGAAATTTTTCAAAGTTTTCTGTGGATCTGAGATGGACGGGCAGTAATCTCACACAGTGAATGACTCCAAGTACCCATAGCTTACAACTCTTATATTTCCAGGGATTTGTGGCCACTGTGTCGGCCTCGGTGCTCACCTGCATTAATGATCTTCTTGATGATTTGAGCGATCTGGCCCTTCAGGACGGAGTTGAGAAGTTTGACGATAAGAATGAGACACGTGCAGAGAACCACCAGAGAGGCGGTCAGGAGGATTAAGCCCACCGCTATGTCTGGGAGGTTGGTATAGGCAAAAATATGGGTACCTGATAAAAAAAGAGCAGGAGAACCGTTCTCATACAACTCAAGATCATGATTCTTAGCCTTCAAGGAAAATGACCCTAGACTGTAAGAGCCTGATGTGGGAAAAAAGTAGAATATATAATAAAATAAGAGCTGCCGGGGACCAATTTAATCTACAGACATCCTTAAAGATCATTTGCCAGCGGGATCAACTCTATTAAACAAGGCATACTGTCTGATAGGGCTGATCCTGCTGATTAAAATGATACCTGTCTTGTGAGAATCAGTTGTGGTGTTCCCAAAAAGAAAAAGGTTTTATTCTTTATGAGCATGAGGGTTTCAGCGCATGAAGGGGCGGGGCTAGACCATAGCTTTCCAGTGCTGACCACGCCCCTCGGTGCACTGCAGCCCTCATGTGTATAAGGAATGAAAGTATTTTTTTCTTGGGAACAACACGACCGATTTTCACAAGACAGGTATCGTTTTAATCAGCAGGTTCAACCCTACAAGACAGTATGCTTTGTTTAGTAGGGTTGATCCTGCTAAGAAGTACTCTTTAAGCGGGTCGCTAACATATAAGAGGACAGAGGAGCAGGCAACATCCTGGACTCATTATTATTTACAACCAAAGGCTGGACTCCTCCTGCCACAACCCCACAATCCCAAGAGGCTCATTACAATGAATCAGTGTAATTAAGAACTGTCCAGGACAGAGGATAAATTGGTGTCGCTGTGTAGGCCACTGTCTAAACTGATACACTGTATTGCTGTCTGACCTTCTGAATGTGATCGATGTTTCCACTCACTGACAACAAGCAAAGATCTTGAAAAATGCAGAGGAATCCTTTACTTACATCTCCCCACATTCTCTTTAATTGTGATGTTATTTTCTATGAACGTTCCACTTTCATTGGTAAAACAGGTGACAGCGCTGCAGTTAGTCAGATTTGTGACTGGTATGTGTTCTGTTACCTGCAACAACCCACAGTATCCAACGATAATTGTCACACATATCATTGCCTACACATATACGGTAGTTACATATATAATGTTCCATTGTGTCCCTACATACATCTCATAGAAAGTTATTTTATGACTTGTAGTACCACTTTCAACCACATACTTCCCATAGCTACTAATGGAACAGCGCCCCCACTTTCAATCGATCTGATATTCCATACATTTTGGCTGTTTCTAAACAGCGTAACACTATTGTTTCAATACAGCAAGCAGTGATGGCTGCCTGGTGAAGTACCGCATGATGCCCTCACTTACATTTGTTTCGGAGGTGATGCACCATCTCTTGATCAGGCTTTTGTTTGCAAATTCTTCATTTCCTACAGCGTTTCCAGCAATAACGGAGCTGTCCAGCTACAAGACGTGAAATGAGAAGCCACTGAGCTGCAAGATCTGGTGACAGTCTGGGGTCTACAGTGTTAGCAGCTCATTTCTGGGAACGAGGAATCTCTATCACTTGAAGAGGGCTGACATCTTACCTTGACGATGAGATCAGTAAAAGGTCGGGTGATGACTTTAAGAATATCCGGTGCGTCTCCTCCTGCATGGATGTTAAAACTCTTGATAATGGCATCAGAGACGTAGAAGAGGTATCCTGTTCCCAGCTCGATAGGTAGCAGAATGATGACGGTCAACCAGTTGAACATACCGTGCACAGCAGAACCACCAAACGCCCTAGAACCAACCAGTTCATGTCTATTATACTGAGCACTTGGGAGTTTGGCACAAGCCCACAGTCATAGGGCAAATGGAACTACTATACTTCATAAACCTTATAGATATAACTCAAGACCATATAGATAACTCAAGGACTCTACCTTCGAAATTCATTGCGGTCTCCAGATTGAGCCAAAGACACCAAGGTGCTGGTAACCGATGTTCCCACATTGACCCCCATGATGATGGGAATAGAAGCTTTCACGTTCAGAACTAGGGAAGAACAGGAGTCATATTGGGTAAAATGTTCTTCATATGCAGCCAAGCGCAACTCTATCACTAAGTGCTAGAGTTAGGTCTTTAATATCCAGCCTCAAAGTTTTACCCTACTCAACCCAACCCCAAAATATTAGACTTAGGTCTTCACTGTCTACCCTCAAGATGTCTCATCATGTCTACCCAATAAATCCTTGCTTCCCATGCAACTCAACCCAACCTGAAATGCCAACTTACCTAACAAGTTCATATGAAACCCAACTCAACCCATCACCAAATGCCAGACTTACCCCACAAAATTTTAGTCAAATGTAACCCAACTCAACCCAACCCCAACTTGTTAGACTTACCTAGCTAGTCCTTGCAATCCAATTCAATTGAACCCTAGAATTCCAGACAAATCCTTACTTCATATGCAACCCTACTCAGCCCAACCCCCAAAATCTAGACTTAGATCTTCAACATCCACCCTCACGATGCCTATTATGTCTATCCAGCTAGTCCTTACTTCATAAACCGAACCCAAACCCGAAATGCTGAATTTAGAAGGTCTTCACCATCCACCCTCAAGGGGTCTCATCATGTCTACCCAACACTTCATATTAAACTCTACTCAACCCAACTTCCAAAGTCTTAGTCTTAGGTCTTCAACATCCACCCTCAAGATACCTATTATGTTTTCCAAACTAGTCCTTGCTTCATAAACTGAACCAAAATACTGGAATGCTGGATTTAGAAGTTCTTCACCATCCACCCTTAAGGAGTCTCATCATGTCTACTCAACAAATCCTTATATCATATTCAACCCTACTCAACCCAACCCTCAAAAGCTAGACTTAGGTCTTCAACATCCACCCTCAAGATGCCTATTTTTTCTACCCAACTCGCCTTACTTCATATATTGAATCCAAAGCCTGAAATGCTGGGATTAGAAGGTCATCATCTTCCACCCTCAAGGTTTTTTTTTTATCATGTCTACCCATTAAGTCCTAGTTTCATATGAAACCTAACCTTGAAATGCTAGACCTACCCATTAACCCAACTAAAATTTTACAGTTATTCATCAAATACCTGCTTCATATGCAACCCAACCCAACCATGAACCAACCAGTCCTTACTTCCAGATGAAACCATGCTGACAATGATGGAAGATGAGGTACTTGAGCTCTGCACCAGTACTGTCACCAGCACACCAATGACCAGGCCGGCAATGGGATTGGCAAGAACATCGTTATCGCTGAAGATGTCTCCTGTGAGTTTACCTAAGATACAAGACATATTGAGATCCTTGATACATTCTGAAGATGAGGACACATATCACAGGAGAAAAGGGGTCACTTACTTCCAACAAGCTGGAATGCTGAGCTCAGAACGTCCAAGGAGCAGATGAACAAGTAGAGGAACCCAATGAGAAGACAACCCTTCACGATACCAGTTACGACACGTTTTACTCTCTGTTTGTTGTTCAACTCTAAAGAATGATCATATATAATATTACCAGTGGTACCACAGGCAGATATTGGGGAATACTGGTAAACAACAGCTACAAAAATAACCCACCTTTCCAGGAAGGACCAGAGGCTTGAAGTTCTGGTAGAGCCCAAGGATCAAATTCTTCATGTACTTCTTCATGTGGTGCCAAATCCATGGATAACGTGAAGGCGGAGTCTAAGGAGCAACATATAAGTAGTATGGGCTCAGTACATGGCCTTGGACATTGAAATCTACTATGTCTTGCCCCATAGGCAGCTGATATACCACACCCTAATTGTACCTCCTTGCACAGATCACAGGGCTTGTGAAGGTGATTTAGTACAGCCCTTCCTGGACGAAGTGTCAATTCTTGCCCCACCCTTCATACCCCATGACTGGTGAAGGGGAGGCAAAATGTCATCAAATTACACCCTCTATTAATTATTGCCTATCGGTAATACAGATCTGATTCTGGTATAGTGCATAAAATTGTTTGAACAGTGCACCCAGTGGTCACATGTGGTTTTGCAATGTTATTAAAGGGGATCTCCACCTAAATTATTATTTGTTCTGGAAAAATCTTATTACTATGGCAGAAAGAGATAAAAGTAATCTGATTACTGCCACGGCCTTTAGCTGAGGACTGATTCATAATAGTGTGTATCCATTGCAACCTGTATGACTCATTGACTCATCTCAATGCTGTTCCACATCCCAGCCTGCAGTATTAATCAGATTTTTCCTTAGTAATCAGATTTTGATTAGTAATCAGATTTTTGATTAGTAATCAGATTTTTATCTGATTTAGTAGTAGAAAAAAGACTGAACCCTTAAATCCTTAATTGAAACAACCATGTGATGACCCTTATAAACGTCCTCCTAGGCCCTGATAGAACCCCCTCCCTTGCTATGCCTTTGGTTTACTCCTTCTGTGTTTACTTGGATAGGGTGATCTCAGGATATGGGACTAAGGTAAACTAGGCCGCCCATCCATAGTGTCAGAGGCCACCTCCATGTCACTTATGCAAGTCTTACCAAGATTGTCCAATGGGACCTTCATGGGAGTATCATCGATGTTCATCTTCATGTCAGGCAGAGGAACCTGTGGGTTGTTGCTGGTGAATGGCATGTTGGTTGCTTTGCTCTCAGACTCTTGTGAAGTCTGGTGTTACTCTGTAGATGGAAACATTATATCAAAATGGAGGACAGACAATATATTATCATGGAACATATAGATTTTAAGGTTGGGCTCATTGATAATCTTTGAAGATCAACTCGACTCCTTAAAGAAGAACTCCCGCAAAAAATGTTATTGTTAGAAAGGTGCATGACATAATCTGTAGTGAATGCAATCTTCTTATCAGAGACTGTATTTGTGAGTTATCCGCTCTGTTCTTATTGTAGCTGGGTCATGTGACCAACTCCCTGACCTCCAACTGATCCAGGACAGGAAGCCAGTTACTTCTCTATTCATTCATATGAGACTCACAGTGAGGCTCCCATAGGAATGCATTGAGAAATAGACTTCCTGTCCACACATAAGATGCTGTGTCAGTTGGTGAGTCTGATTGCTGGTCACATGACACAGATGAGAAGCATCAGGGAGATATAACTCACAAATACAAACACTGGTAAGAAAGGGACATTCACTACAGATTACATCATGTACATTTATAGCAGGACATGGAATAACATTTTTTGTGGGAGTTCTTCTTTAAAGGAATTCAAAAAATTGTCAATATACATTTACAGTTTTAGGGTTCCAAACTGTGAAGTCCCCATTGATGTGACTTGGATTCCCTCCTGAAGTTCATCATCCTTGAAGTCACGCCAACATTGTCCATCTCTTTCGATTTAGCACCATGGTTACATTGTGCCAAAGCTACGACTTCAAAGATGTCCCACCGTTGTGTGGTGGGAGGAGCTTGACAACTTTTTTAAAGTTTGTGACATGTCACCAAGGGTGGAAGTCTCTTCTATAGTCCTCCAGGCCATTGCCTGGTTGGAAGAACCTGCAGTGTATGAAGTCTCCGCAGGCTGGAGACTTCATACACTGCATCCATAAATGTCAACCAGCATTATTTTGATTTTTGAGGGACAGTTCCTTAAAGGGATTGTCCACTTGCTGTATTTTTTCCCATGTTTGGTAGTATCATCATCTATCAAAGCTTGGATCTTCATTAATACCCAAGATGATGGACCCTAGTTTTTAAGAAAAAGCCAGTCAAGACAATCCATTGACTTCAAGTGCTGGGTTGAGAAGCCCTTTAAGTGAACAGTTCCTTGAAGTCTTCACACGTGTACATACGTTATCTCACTGCTTTTTTTTAGCAATTACCACTCTGCAAATATTTTTCCACGATCTTATAAACTGAGTATCTTTGACTTGTACATTCTTTTTGGTTCTTCGCTCGTACAGAGTGCGGAAGGTTGTAACTATTTATGGCCGTATGAACGCAATGCTTTTGTATAGTAAAGGTGTCCTCTGCTCCAAGGTGTAAAGACCTGATGAAGACCGGGCGGCGGGGGGGGGGGGGGGTTTGGGAGGTAACAGACTGATAATGAATGGAGCAGTTTCCAACAGCAGCACAGAGCATTTCAGGAGACAAGGGACCTGTCCACTCAAGGGATGATTTTAGTAAGGACAGGGCTGTATGTGACAGGAAGACAAGTGGGAGATCACTGACTGATAGTGGAAGAAGCCCGGGCAGCACAGAGTATTTCAGAAGAGGAGGTACCTGTCTGTTCATGTTGTGTTAGTGGAACATACAAAGAGTGCTCTCTTCCCTATATATACTGTATGCATGCTTGGTTCGGCTGAGTATGCATGTCTTCTCAATGAGGAGAGGGGAATAAGCTGTTGCCTGACATCTTATCTCAGTATGTCTGATCCTCCCATTCCCCTACATCTGATGAGGCGTTGGTATGACCCATACACATAAGGGGATCAGCCATTTCCCCTAAAATTGGTGGATTTGGCTGAGAGACAGAGAGACAGAGAGAAAGCAGCTTTTTGGGGAAGAAGGGGAGCTTCTCATTAGGGAGACCCAACCATGTGCGCAGTCCAGTGCCCTGACTGCACAGGGAGGAGGCATCAGTGTAGTGACTGGCACAGGGTGAAGGCATCAGTGTAGTGACTGGCACAGGGAGGAGGCATCAGTGTAGTGACTGGCACAGGGTGGAGGCATCAGTGCAACGACTGGCACAGCGAGGAGGCATCAGTGCAACGACTGGCACAGGGAGGAGGCATCAGTGTAGTGACTGTCACAGGGAGGAGGCATTGGTGCAGTCATTGGCATGGCGTGGAGGCATTGATGCAGTGACTGGCATAGGGTGAAGGCATCAGTGCCACCTCTGGCACAAGGTGTGGGCATCGGTCACTGGCACAGGGTGGGGGAATTCTCATTAGGGAGACCCAACCATGTGCGTAGTCCGGTGCCCTGACTGGCACAGGGAGGAGGCATCAGTGCAAAGACTGGCACAGGGTGGAGGCATCAGTGCAAAGACTGGCACAGGGAGGAGGCATCAGTGCAACGACTGGCACAGGGTGGAGGCATTAGTGTAGTGACTGGCACAGAGAGGAGGTATCAGTGCAACGACTGGCACAGGGTAGAAGCATCAGTGCAACAACTGGCACAGGGTGGAGGCATCAGTGTAGTAACTGGCATGGACTGGAGGCATTGATGCAGTGACTGGCACGGAGTGGAGGCATTGATGCAGTGATTGACACATGGAGAAGGATGCAGTGACTGGCACATGATGGAGGCATTGATGCAGTAGTTGGCAAAAGGTGGAGGCATTAGTGCCTTGGCACAAGGTGGAGACATCGGTGCAAGTGACTGGCATGGAGTGGAGGCATCAGTGTAGTGACTGGCACAGGGTGGAGGCATCAGTGTAGTAACTGGCATGGACTGGAGGCATTGATGCAGTGACTGGCACGGAGTGGAGGCATTGATGCAGTGATTGACACATGGAGAAGGATGCAGTGACTGGCACATGATGGAGGCATTGATGCAGTAGTTGGCAAAAGGTGGAGGCATTAGTGCCTTGGCACAAGGTGGAGACATCGGTGCAGTGACTGGCATGGAGTGGAGGCATCAGTGTAGTGACTGGCACAGGGTGGAGGCATCAGTGTAGTGACTGTCACAGGGAGGAGGCATCAGTGCAATTACTGGCACAGGGAAGAAGCATCAGTGCAACAACTGGCACAGGGAAGAAGCATCAGTGCAACGACTGGCACAGGGTGGAGGCATCAGTGTAGTAACTGGCATGGACTGGAGGCATTGATGCAGTGACTGGCACGGAGTGGAGGCATTGATGCAGTGACTGGCACAAAGTGGGGGCATTGGTGTAGTGACTGGCAAAGAGTGGAGGCATCGAAGCAGTGATTGACACATGGAGAAGGATGCAGTGACTGGCACATGATGGAGGCATTGATGCAGTAGTTGGCACAGGGTGGAGGCATTAGTGCCTTGGCACAAGGTGGAGACATCGGTGCAGTGACTGGCATGGAGTGGAGGCATCAGTGTAGTGACTGGCACAGGGTGGAGGCATCAGTGTAGTGACTGGCACAGGGTGGAGGCATCAGTGTAGTGACTGTCACAGGGAGGAGGCATCAGTGCAACGACTGGCACAGGGAAGAAGCATCAGTGCAACGACTGGCACAGGGTGGAGGCATCAGTGTAGTAACTGGCATGGACTGGAGGCATTGATGCAGTGACTGGCACAAAGTGGGGGCATTGGTGTAGTGACTGGCAAAGAGTGGAGGCATCGAAGCAGTGATTGACACATGGAGAAGGATGCAGTGACTGGCACATGATGGAGGCATTAGTGCATTGGCACAAGGTGGAGACATCGGTGCAGTGGCTGGCATGGAGTGGATGCATCGATGCAGTGATTGACACATGGCAGAGGCATCGGTGCAGTGACTGGCACAGAATGGAGGTATTGGTGCAGTGACTGGCACAGGGTGAGCCACCGTGTGAGCAAAAAGTGATCATTTAGGACCAAAACATTCTTGTCCCTAAGGGGTTAAATGTTAATTATAAACAATATGGCTGCCAAAATATCTTTCGCATGTTACCCATGTCAGCTTATCATTATACCTTAGATGTGTGATGGAAACCATAAGCATGGAGGCTGTTGTCTGATCCTCAACAACAATTATTTTATGCCGCCAGAGCATAACTGGCGGCATAACACCAGGGGTACAGGGTTAGGGGGTGCAGGGGTAGCAGTTACCTCCGTGTCCCAGGTGCCCCTCTGCCAAACCCCACCCCGGAATTATAAATGGCACCAGGTGGGTAGAGGATCCGGGGCCCTTGAGTTATGGAGGAGATGAGCAGCTGCTGCCCGACATCTCTGGTGATGCTATCAGAACTGGATTGGTCGATTCCTATACATTCATTTCTGGACCTGTCTTTGCTGTTTATGGATCTTAACCTGGAGAAGAGGCGCCGAGGAGCGGAGAAGTCACTTACCAGTGAGAGCAGGATCTGCAGCTGGCCCAAATGCGAGGAGCAGAGGTGCGCGCCCCCTATATAAACCTCCAGGAGCGAGGTCAAAGTTTTTTGCCTTCTCAGCAGCTCGTCACTTTCTATCGCTCCCATTATTAATGTTTATCGGACGCGGTGTTTTTCTCTCTCAGGTGGCGCTGTCGTAATTTGATGCTGAGATATATTGTCCTGTTTACTGCGCTCACGTTATCACTATTATCACTTATTCACTATTATCACTTATTCACTATTTACATCCATTCCATACCTCCCCCTTGGTAGGACCCATATCTCTGCACATCTTAAGCTTCCTGGCCCATGAATAGAATGTCAGAACTACAGTGAAGACTGACACACGGTTAGAGGGATGTAAGTATTCATTTACCCAACTTTTTCAGTGTCTATTCACTATTGCCGAAGTTAACGGCTGATGAATACAATGCCAGGACTGCAGTGAAGACTGACACAGAGGTAATAGAGAAGGCTCTAGGGGAATTTAACCATTTCACCACAATCTGGTTCACAAATATAATACTGGGAAAACAGTGCAGACTGACAGGACAATATGTGCCCTCCTACAACTGCATAAAAGATACCTCTAGGGCCTGTTCCTGCTGATTGTACTAGTCAATGAATATAAT
Source organism: Rhinella marina (assembly GCA_900303285.1). NCBI lineage: Eukaryota > Metazoa > Chordata > Amphibia > Anura > Bufonidae > Rhinella > Rhinella marina. The sequence continues at coordinate 1,041,080 of ONZH01008949.1, forward strand.
TCTAGAAATACAGTGAGGACTGACAGGACAATATGTGCCCTCCTACAACTGCATAAAAGATACCTCTAGGGCCTGTTCCTGCTGATTGTACTAGTCCATGAATATAATTCCAAAAATACAGTAAGGACTGACACACAGTCACAGAGGTAGGAGATAGAGAGCTAAGGGAATGTAACCTTTTTTTTACCACTATTTCTGTCTCTTCCCACAATCCCTGAGCTTTCAAGAATATAATGCTAGGACTACAGTGCGGACTGACACACCTTCTATGATTTCATTTAATGTTTAGGATCTATAGGACCAGTTCACACTGAGCTTGCTGTTCCATGAATATAATGACAGCAATACAGTGAGGACTGACACACGGCAATGCAGAGTCTGCAAAAAGCTGGGCGAACAAATCTGAGAACTGATAAAAATTCCATTCTGTGCTCTAATCCCGCGACGTTGCTGTAAGATAATGCGCCAAAGTTATAAAAATCCTTCACATCGGAAAGCGCTGCGAGGAATGGCGGGAATCCATAAATTACCCCTCATTAATATGCATCATTGCTTTATTATGAGATTTGCTGAGGGCTGAAGACGCGGATACGGGGAGTGCGCCTCGCGCCTCTACTAAGTACTAAACCCATTAAGGGAGATGGTTCTGGTATAAAATGCGCGGCGCTCTCCCCGGGAGACGATTGTGAATCTGTAACGCAGTTAATGTATCCTTTAAAATATTCCTACAAGATCTTCAGGGTTTTCTTGGAGGGAAAACTTAACTTTTATCAACTGACACCAGAGTTATACGGTAAAATTCCTTCAATCCAGCATCTATTGGATATGTCAGGTGCCGGATTATCAGATGCCCTGGATTATTGGACAGACATAGAAGTTACTCCTTGGCATGTTAGTTAGTCAGTGGTATATACAGTCTATAGCTCCTGGTGGTCAGTGGTATATACAGTCTATAGCTCCCTGGTGTCCGTGGTATGATACAGGATCTATAGCTCCTGCTGGTTGCATGGTATTTAACATCTATAGCCCGTGGGTCAGGTGGTATTTATCTAGCTTGTGGTAGTGTTTAATAGTATCTTAGTGGTGTTGGATTTACATCCATAGTCTGGGGTAAGTACATATAGTGGTGGTTTTATTACATTCTATAGCCCTTTCGTCATGTATAATTACAATCATAGCTGTGGGGGTCAGTGGTAATATAATCTAATTCCGGGTCATGGTAATACACTATACTTGGGGGCGGTAGTGGTATATACAATCTTAGATGGTAGCTCTCCTGGGGGGTCATACAGTTATAGATCCATGGTCAGTGTTATACAGTCTATAGTCCAGCGTGGTCAGTGTATATTATATATACTCTGGTGGTCAGTATATATTAACCATACTCTGGTGGTCGTGGTATATACAATCTATGCTCTGGTGGTCATGTATATCATCTATAGCTCCTGGTGGTCAGTGGATATACAGTCCATGCTCAGGTGGTCAGTGGTTATACAGTCTTAGTCCAGGTGGACAGTCAGGTATATACAACATATTATGCTTCCTGGTGGTTCAGTTGATATATACATATGCTTAAATAGCCCGGTGGTCAGTTGGTAATATACAGATCTATAGTACCTGGTGTCAGTCGGTATATAAAATCTATGCTCCTGGGAGTCGAGTATGTATGATACGTCGATGTCCAGGTTGGTCAGTCGATATATAAATCTATAGCTCTGGTGGTCGTGGTGTATACAATCATAGCTCTGCTGGTCAGTGCGGTTATACATTATAGCTCTGGTGGTTCATAGATATATACATCTTATTAGCTCCTCGGTCAGTAGTATATAATTCTATAGCGCCTGGGGCAGTGGTATTACAATCCCATAGTCCTGCGTGAGTACAGTAAGTAATATAAATCTATAGCTCGGTGGGTCAGTGGTACTTGACATCTATAGTTCCTGGTGGTCGTGGATATTTTACATATAGTAGCTCATGGGGGTCAGTGGCATATACAATCTATAGCGCTGGGGTAGTGGTTATACAATTCTATGCTCGGGGTCGTCGGTATTTACAATCTATAGCTCTGGGGAGTCAGTGGTATATACAGTCTATAGACTCCTGGTGGGTCAATGGTATACTACAAGATAGAGCTACCTCGGGGGTCAGTGCATATAATTATGAGCTCTGGTGATACGTATATGGTATATACATTTAGTCCTGGGGGTCAGTGGCATATACAATCTATGCTCCGGGGTAGTTCCGGTATATACATCTTATTGCTCCTGCGGGTCAGTCTGGTATGATACTCTATATCGCTGGGGGTCAGTAGGTATATACAATCTTAGCCCCTGTGGTCAAGTAGGTATTACAATCTTAGTCTGGGTATAGATTATCCACTATAGGCTTCTGCGGGGTCAGGTGGTATATACAATCTATAGTCTGGCGGGTCAGTGTATTATACATCTTAGCTCTGGGGGTCAGTGGTATTTATTTTATAGTCCTGCGGGGTCAGTGGGTATATACATTATAGCTCTGAGTGATAGTGGTATAACAATCTATAGCTCTGTGCTCAGTGGTTATATACAATCTATAGTCCCTGGGAGGTAGTTGGTATTACATCCAGACTCTGGTGGTCAGTCGTATTACAATCTATAGCTTGGGTGGGGGTCAGTGGTAGATCAGTCTATGCTGCTCCTCGGTGATCGAGTCGGTATATACAGTCTTTAGTTCCTGAGGAGTCAGTGTAGATATACATCCTAGCTATCTGGTGGAGTCAGTGGTTATACAAATTATAGCTCTGGTGGAGTGGTATATACAATCTATACGACCTCTGGGGTCGTGGTAATTATACATCTTAGATCCTGGTGTCGTCGGTATTCATGTATGCTCCTGGGCGTCATGGCAGGTTACATCTATAGCTCTGGGGTCAGTGGTATTACAACTATGCTGCCTGGAGTGTTAAGTGGTTATATACATCTATAGCTCCTGGGGGTCAAGTGGTATATAGATCATATAGCTCTGGTGACACGGTATATCAGTCTATAGCTACGTTGGGGGTCATGGTTTATACAGCTATGCTCCTTGGTGTCGATGGTATATACAAGTTTATTGCTCCTGGGGTCGGTCGGTTATACAATCTTATGGTCCTGTGAGTCAGAAGGTATATACATTCTAGTCCTCGAGTGGTCGTGCGTATATCCAATCATGCTCCTGGTGGCAGTGGTATATACATCATAGTTCCTTGGTGAGTCGTGGATATATACAATCTAGTAGCTCTGGTGTCAGTTGGTAGTATCAAGTCTAGAGCTCCTAGGTGGTCAAGTGGTCATTACTCTTAGACCCTGAGGGCTAGTGGTATTACAATCTTAGCTTAACTGGAGTGTCAGTGAGGTATATACATCTATAGCTCCTTGGGGGTCAGTGAGGTATATAAATCTATAGCTCTGGTGATCAGTGGTACTTACAGTCATATAGCTCGCTGGGCGTCGTGAGTATATACAGTCTATAGCTCCTGTGTGAATCAGTGGATATATACATCTATAGTCTGGGGGTTCAGTACGGTTATATACATCATAGCTCCTGGTGTCTGTGGTATTAATCTATAGCTCCAGCGTGGTCAGTCGATATATTACAATATATAGCTCCTGGAGGGTCAGTGGTAGTATACAATCTTAGCTCGCTTGGTGGTCAGGGTATATACAATTTATGCTCTGGTGGTCACGTGATATTAATCTTAGCTCCTGGAGGTCAGGGTATATACAGTCTATTAGCTCCAGAGTGGCAGTGGATATACTATATATAGCTACTTGGTGGTACAGTGGTATATACAATCTATAGCTCACGGGGTGTCAGTCGGTATCTATAAGGTCTTGCTCAAGGTTGGTCAGTGATATATAACATTATGACTCTGGTGGTCAGTTAGGATATATACAATCCATAGTCCTGCTGCGTCAGTGGGTATATAATATTATAGCTCTGGGGTTCCAGTGTTATTACAATCTTATAGCTACCTGTGGTCGTGGTATATACATCTATAGCTCTGGGGGTCGTGTTTATACATCTATAGCTCTGGGGTCAGTCGGTATATACAATATTAGCTTTGATCAGTGATATATAATCTTACCTGGGTCGTAAGTATATACATCTTAGCTTCTGAGGGTCGTGGGTATTACAATTAGCTCTGGGGTCAGTGTTTATTAATATACAGTCTATTAGCTCTGGGGTCTGGTATATTACAGCTATAGATCCTGGGGGTCAGTGAGTATATCTTATAGATCCTGGTGATCAGTGGTTTAATACAGGCAGTCCTGGGCGTCAGTGGTATATACGTCTATGGTCCTAGGGGTCGTTGGGTATATAACAATCATAGATCCTGGTGAGTCAGTAGGATATACATCTTATAGATCCTGGGGCTCAGTGAATACAAAATCTATACTCAGTCGGTCAGTGATTATATACATCTTATAGCTCCTAGGTGGTCAGTAGGTATTATACGTCATGCTCAGGTGGCAGTAGGTATATACCATATATAGCTCCTAGGTGGTAAGAAGATATTACAAATCTATTAGCTCCCTGGAGTGTCAGTAGGTATATACCAGTTCTATAGCTCCCAGTGGGTCAGTGATATATACAATCTATGCTCCTAGGTGGTCATGGTATAGTCATCATAGCTCCTGCTGGTCAGGTATATATATATAGCTCGGTGTCAGTGATTATACAATCATAGTCCTGGTGGTCGTGTAATACAATCTTAGCTCCTGGGGGTCAGTTATATACAATCTATAGTCCTGGTGGATTCAGTGGTATATACAATCTATAGCTCCTGGGGGTCAGTTTTATATAAATCTATATCTCTGGTGGTCAGTGGTATTACAATCATAGTTTTATGGGGTCATGGCATATAAATCTAGCTGCCTGGTGGTCAGTGATATACACTATGCTCTGGGGGTCAGTGTATTCAATCTATATCTCCTGGGGTCAGTGATATTTACAATCTATATCTCCTGTTGTCAGTGGTATATCAGTCATTAGCCCCTGGGGGTCCCCCCCCCTAGGGGTCAGTGGTATATACAATCTTAGCTCCTGGGGTCAGTGGTATATACAATCTTACTCTGTGGTCAGTGGTATATACAATCTATAGTCCTGGGGTCAGTTGGTATATACAATCTATAGCTCCTGGGGGTCAGTGGTATATAATCTATACTCCTGGTGGTCAGTGGATATTACAGTCTATAGCTCTGGTGGTCAGTGGTATATACAGTCTTAGTACCTGGTGGTCAGTGGTATATACAATCTTATTCCTGGTGTTAGCTGGTATATACAGTCTATAGCTCCTGGTGGTCAGTGATATTATACCCAATCAAGGGCCCCTGGGGGTCAGTGGTATTACAGTTATAGCGGATGGTCAGTGGATATAACAGTCGTATAGCTCCTGGTTGGGAGTTGGTATATACAACTATAGCCCCTGGGGTCGTAATGTTACATCTATAGCTCGGTGGTCAGTGGTATTACAGTCTATAGCTCCTGGTGGTCAGTGGTATATACAATTATAGCTCTGGGGGTCAGTGGTATATACAATATATAGCCCTGGTGGTCAGTCGTATTACAATCTATAGCCCCTGGTGGTCAGTAGGGGTATATACGAATCTTATAGCTCCTGGTGGTCAGTGATATATCAATTTAGCTCGTGAGGGTCAGTGGTATATACATCATCTCTAGGATGGTCAGTGGTATATACAATCTATTAGCTCCTGGGGTCGTGGTATATACAGTCTATAGTCCTGTGGTCAGTGGTATATACAGTCTATAGATTGGTATACCCTCTGGAAGTCAATATGTCATATTATAATCTATAGCCCCTGGGGTCAATGGTTATACAGTCTTAGCTCCAGTGGTCAGTATGGTATATAAATCTATAGCTTCCTGGGTCCAGTGCGTATACAATCTATAGCTCCTTGGTGGTCAATGGTATATACAATCTAAGCTCCTGGGGTGGTCGTGGTATATACCAATCTTATAGCTACAGTCTATTAGTGTATATACAGTCTATAGCTCCTGGTGGTCAGTGGTATATACAGTCTATAGCCCCTGGTGGTCTAGTATATATATAGCCCTGGGGCAGTGGTATATACAGTCTATAGCTCCTGGTGGTCAGTGGTATATTAGTGGTCTGGTTAGCTTCCCTGGGGGTTGTATATACAATTATAGCTCCTGGTGGTCAGTGGTATATACAGTCTATATCCCTGGTGGCAGTGGTATTATACAATCTATAGCCTCCTACAATGCTCTGGTGGTTATATACATCTATGCCCTGGGCAGTGGTATATACAATCTAGCTCCTGGTGATCATGTATATACAGTTAGCCTGGTGGTCAGTGGTATATACAGTCTATAGCTCCTGGGGTCAGTGGATATACAGACTATATCTCCTGGTGGTCCAGTGGTATTACAATCTATAGCTCTGGTGATCAGTGGTATATACATCTATAGCTCCTGGTGGTCAGTATATCAGTCTATAGCTCTGGTGTAGTGGTATAAGTGGTATTATAAGTCATATAGCTACCTGAGGTGTCAGTGTATATAGTCAGTCTATAGCTCCTTGGGTGCGTCAGTGGGTTATAAGTCTATAGCTCCTGGTGGTCAGTGGTATATACAATCTATAGCTCCTGGTGGTCAGTGGTATATACAGTCTATAGCTCCTGGTGGTCAGTGGTATATACAATCTATAGCCTGGTGTCAGTCAGGTGGGTATATACAATCTATAGCCCTGGTGGTCAGTGGTATATACATCTTGTGGTTTAGTGGTATATACAGTCTATAGCCCCTGTGGTCAGTGGTTATACAGTTTAGCTCCTGGTGGTCAGTGGTATATATAGTTCTATAATCCTGGTGGTCAGTGGTATATACAGTCTCATAAGCCCAGGTATATATCAATTTATAGCCTGGTGGTCAGTGGTATATACAATCTATAGCTCCTGGTGGTCAGTGGTATATACAGTCTATAGCTCCTGGTGGTCAGTGGTATATACAATCTATAGCCCCTGGTGGTCAGTGGTATATACAATCTATAGCTCCTGGGGGTCAGTGGTATTAGTCTATAGCTCTGGTGGTCGTGGTATATTTAGTCATAGCCTGGTGGTTCAGGGTATATACATCTTAGCTCTGGTGGTCAGGTATATACACTCTATGCCCGGTGTCGTGGATATACAAATTATAGCTCCTGGTGGTCAGTGGTATATATACAATCAGTCTAGCTTCCTGGGCTGGTCAGTGGTATATACAGTCTATAGTCAATCTATATCAATCTATAGCCCTGAGGTGTGGTAGTGGTATATACATAGCTCTATAGCTCAGTGGTTATATATAGCCAATCTAAGCCTGGGTTCAGTTGGTTATATAATCTATAGCTCCTGGTGGGTGGATATACAGTCTATAGCCTGGTGGTCAGTGGTATATACATCTATAGCCCCTGGTGTCAGTGGTATATACAATTTATAGCTCTGGTGGTGTGGTATTACATCTATAGCCTGGTGGTCAGTGGTATATACAAATCTATAGCTCCTGGGTTCAGTGGTAATACAATCTATAGCCCCTGTGGTCAGGGTATTACAGTCTATAGCTCCTGGTGGCGTGTATATACAGTCTATAGCTCCTGGTTGGTCGTGGTATATACAGTTATTAGCTCTGGGTCAGTGGTATATTACAGTATAGCTCCTGGTGGTCAGTGGTATACAATCTATGTCCTGGGGTCGTGTATATAAGTTAGGCCTGGTGGCAGTGGTATTTACAGTCTATAGTTCCTGGTGGTCAGTGGTATATACAGTCTATAGCTCCTGGGGGGTCAGTGGCATTCAGAGAAGACTGGCAGATGCACAGTCGCGCAGCGGAAACAAGTAATCTCTATAGGAGCCATCATTGCAGTCATTCACGTTTGTCATCCACTCCAGCATCTATTATTGTGAATGTTCATGAATAGAATGCCAGAACTTCAGTGAGCACTGACACTTCCACAGCCAGGCTATTAAATATAGGGAATTACTGTCATGGCAGCCATTTGGAGATGGGTCAGAACAGGGATATGGGCACAGTCAGCCCGGGGTCAGCAATGTGACCTGTAGATTGCTCCTTGCTCTGCACGTGTCCTGGATTCTTGCGGAGGCGTCGTCCTCGGCAGCGCCTCTTGTCTTGAGGAGGCAGCGATTACCTGCTTACGTATTTACAGACCTGTTAAAGCTGGAAGAAGATGAACTTCTGTCATGATAAACCCTTCACACAACGAGACAATACTAAGAAAAGTAACATAGAATTGCTCAACCTGCAACTCCATAAGTCCTTTTATGTGAGTGGCTCGTCCTCCATGATTTATACTGCAGCTCTGCTTGTTCAGACTGTCAGAGAATGTACTCATGGGTGGTGACACTGGTGAATCTATGGTGAAAAGGAGAAGTTGTGCATTGCTTCATTATCACTGTTGTGGGGTGCTGTGGCGGTCATTGTTATGGGGTCCTCTTGTGTTGCTGCTTATGGGGTCCTCTTGCTGTGCTGTTATGGGGTCTCTGCTGTTATGGGGGTCCTCTTGCTGTTTCTGTTATGGGGGTCCTGTTTGTCAATGGGTTTTCTTTTATGGGGTCTCTTTCGTCATGTTAAGGGGGTCCTCTTGCTGTTGCCTGCTGTTTGTTGGTGGGTTCTCTTGCTGTCGCTGTTATGGGGTCTCTTGCTGTCGCTGTTATGGGGGTCCTTTGCTGTGCTGTTATGGGGTCCTCTTGCTGTTGCTATTATGGGGGTCCTCTGCTGTTGCTATTATGGGTCCTCTTGCTGTCACTGTTAGGGGTCCTCTAGCTGTCGCTGTTATGGGGGTCCTCTTGCTGTCGCTGTTATGGGGGTCCTCTTGCTGTCACTGTTATGGGGGTCCTCTTGCTGTCACTGTCATGGGGGTCCTCTTGCTGTTGCTGTTATGGGGGTCCTCTTGCTGTCACTGTTATGGGGGTCCCTTTTGCTGTCACTGTTATGGGGGTGTCACTTGTGGTACTTCCTATGGGGGTCCTCTTGCTCACTGTTATTGGGGTCCTTCTTTCTGTCACTGTTATGGGGCTCCTGTGACAGACACCATGTAACTTATATGTAGTACTTCTGGTCGGAGAACCTACCTCTCTTACCTGTCCCCACGTAGTCTGTTAGCTCCCTAAGATGCTACCCATCATCACCACCAGAGGGCGTCTCTACCACATCTCTTAGTCATCCTTGACAAAATAAGTGCAGTGCTTTAGATTAGAACTAGATACATTGTAGCAAACCTTCAGCTGTGAGAAGTATTAGGCAGTACAGTTTTTTTTAGCTTCCGTTTCTAAATCAGAATGTTCCCACTCACTGACAGCAAGCAGAGGATTGAAACATACATTGTAGTTTTATTAGTATTTGATACCATCTAATAATCCATAATTACAAGGGCACTGATAATAAGATACGGCAGTATTATAAGGGCACTGTATGGCAGTATTATAAGGGCACTGTATGGCAGTTATAAGGCACTGTATGGCAGTATAGGGCATGTATGGTATTATAAGGGCCACTGTATGGCAGTATTATAAGGGCACTGTATGCAGTTATATAAGGGCACTGTATGCAGTATTATAAGGGCGGTATGCACTGTATGCAGTATACAAGGGCAACTGTATGCAGTATTATAAGGGCACTGTATGGCAGGCACTGAGTTTTATTTTAAGGCACTGTATGGCAGTTATAAGGGCACTGTATGCAGTTTATAAGGGCACTGTTATGGCAGTATTACAAGGGCACTGTGTGGCGTTATATAGGGCACTGTATGGCAGTATTATAAGGGCACTGATGGCAGTATTTATAGGGCACTGTATATACAAGGGCATTGTTATGGCAGTATTACAAGGGCACTGCATGGTACATTTATATAGGCACTCTAAGTCAGCATTATGTGGTCTCTGTATGGTGCTATGTGTTCTCCAAATGGCACTTTTATGTAACCACTCTATGGCAGTATTCTGTGGACACTATATGTCAATATTATTTTAGCATGTTATGTTGATATTACGTGGCACTGTTAGTATTATCTGGGCACTATATATCAATATTATGGGGATACTATATCTTAGTATTATGTGGGCACTATATGTCAGTATTATGTGGGCACTATATGTCAGTATTATGTGGGTATTATATCTCAGTATTATGTGGGTGCTATATGTCAATATTATGTGGGTATTATATCTAAGTATAATGTCGGTACTGTATGACAGTATTACGTGGCCTCTGAACGACAGTTTTATCTGGGTACTATGGTGGTCATGTACCAGATTGCGACTTCTCGACTTCTCTCACGGTAGGTCTAAAAAAGGGGTTGTGGCATGTGTGGGGAAGGGGCGTGCCAGTCTCATTTATCATTTTGTACACCTGTTCTAAATCTACGCCAGCAAATCTAAAACGCCGGTCTTAATAAATGATCCTATATGTGGCTACAATATGAGAGTATAATGTGGCCACTATATTGCAGTATTATCCGGCCCCCGTAAATCAGTATTATGTGGGTACTATATGTCAGTATTATGTGAGTACTATATGTCAGTATTATGTGGGCACTATATTGCAGTATTATCTGTCCCCTGTATATCAGTATTATGTGAGTACTATATGTCAGTATTATGTGAGTACTATATGTCAGTATTATGTGGGCACTATATTGCAGTATTATCTGTCCCCTGTATATCAGTATTATGTGAGTACTATATGTCAGTATTATGTGGGCACTATATTGCAGTATTAATTGGCCCCTGTATATCAGTATTATGTGGGTACATTATGAGAGTATTATGTGGCCACTGTATTGCAGTATAATCTGGCCCCTGTATATCAGTATTATGTGAGTACTATATGTCAGTATTTTGTGGCCACTATATTGCAGTATTATCTGTCCCCTGTATATCAGTATTATGTGAGTACTATATGTCAGTATTTTGTGGCCACTATATTGCAGTATTATCTGGCCCCTGTATATCAGTATTATGTGGGTACTATATGTCAGTATTATGTAGGTACTATATTCAGTATTATGTGACCACTATATGTCAGTATTTTGTGGTTACTGTATGGCAGTAGTTTGTATATATAATATTTGGGAAACATTTAAAAGATAAAATGTAGAAGAAGTCTTCCCCATGCTGCAGATTTGCGGTGTATAGCCCTTTAATGGTCAGGTCGGGGGTAAATCTTCCCGTATATGGGCTTAGTCATCACTATACACTCACCGGCCACTTTATTAGGTACACCATGCTAGTAACGGGTTGGACCCCCTTTTGCCTTCAGAACTGCCTCAATTCTTCGTGGCATAGATTCAACAAGGTGCTGGAAGCATTCCTCAGAGATTTTGGTCCATATTGACATGATGGCATCACACAGTTGCCGCAGATTTGTCGGCTGCACATCCATGATGCGAATCTCCCGTTCCACCACATCCCAAAGATGCTCTATTGGATTGAGATCTGGTGACTGTGGAGGCCATTTGAGTACAGTGAACTCATTGTCATGTTCAAGAAACCAGTCTGAGATGATTCCAGCTTTATGACATGGCGCATTATCCTGCTGAAAGTAGCCATCAGATGTTGGGTACATTGTGGTCATAAAGGGATGGACATGGTCAGCAACAATACTCAGGTAGGCTGTGGCGTTGCAACGATGCTCAATTGGTACCCAAGGGGCCCAAAGAGTGCCAAGAAAATATTCCCCACACCATGACACCACCACCACCAGCTTGAACCGTTGATACAAGGCAGGATGGAATCATGCTTTCATGTTGTTGACGCCAAATTCTGGACCCTACCATCCGAATGTCGCAGCAGAAATCGAGACTCATCAGACCAGGCAACGTTTTCCAATCTTCTACTGTCCAATTTCGATGAGCTTGTGCAAATTGTAGCCTCAGTTTCCTGTTCTTAGCTGAAAGGAGTGGCACCCCGGTGTGGTCTTCTGCTGCTGTAGCCCATCTGCCTCAAAGTTCGACGTACTGTGCGTTCAGAGATGCTCTTCTGCCTACCTTGGTTGTAACGGGTGGCAATTTGAGTCACTGTTGCCTTTCTATCAGCTCGAACCAGTCTGCCCATTCTCCTCTGACCTCTGGCATCAACAAGGCATTTCCGCCCACAGAACTGCCGCTCACTGGATGTTTTTTCTTTTTCGGACCATTCTCTGTAAACCCTAGAGATGGTTGTGCGTGAAAATCCCAGTAGATCAGCAGTTTCTGAAATACTCAGACCAGCCCTTCTGGCACCAACAACCATGCCACGTTCAAAGGCACTCAAATCACCTTTCTTCCCCATACTGATGCTCGGTTTGAACTGCAGGAGATTGTCTTGACCATGTCTACATGCCTAAATGCACTGAGTTGCCGCCATGTGATTGGCTGATTAGAAATTAAGTGTTAACGAGCAGTTGGACAGGTGTACCTAATAAAGTGGCCGGTGAGTGTATAGCGGTCTTAGGGGAATTTAGAAGAATATCATGAAGAAAGTCCCCCCAGGGGGCAGGAATCAGGGGATCAGACGGGAGCGGCGATCCTGGAATGTCTCACGTCAGAACTATTATTAACAACGTTCAGACACCTCAAACCGAAGCGGAACGTCTTCTAATAACCCAAACAGAGCGAGAAAAATGAGGCCGCGCCTCGCAGCAGACGACCCGCTGTCCAAAATATCCTCCCGACACGTTCCAGCCCACGCAAGACACTACGTCAAGCGGCCGGATATTTAGGGAGCACTTCCCTTTAAATAAAGAAAAAAAATCTGTTTATCCGTTGTGTGGCTGGGTGACAACCAATATGGCCGCCAGAACAGGCTCCATGGAGGTAGTCACCCGGCTGTCCCATACTGGGAATGTACCAAGATGTTAGAGGGGGTGTTCATCTCAACCCTTTCCTCAAATACTCTCTGCTACAATTGCAGTCTTAGTTCTTCCATCACAGTGTCCCTCTCATCAGTCACAACCAGGGTGCCCACATCACAGTAACAGTGCCTCTATCACAGCCTGAGTGCCTCATCATAACCACAGTGCCTCCATTACAATCACAATGCCCCATCATAACCACAGTGCCTCCATCATAAACACAGTGCTTTCATCACAGCCTGAGTGCCCATCGTAACCAAAGGCCTTCTATCACAATCACAGTGCCTCCATCACAACCACCAGTCCCTAAATCACAACATGAGTGCCCCATCATAACCACAATGCCTCCATCTCAGCCTGAGTGCCCCATCGTAACCTAAGGCCTTCTATCACAATTACAGTGCCTCCATCATGACCACAGTGCCTCCATCACAGCCACAGTGCTTTCATCACAGTAATAGTGCCTCCATCATGACCACAGTCCCTAAATCACAACCTGAGTGCCCCATGATAACCACAATGCCTCCATCACAGCCTGAGTGCCCCATCGTAACCAAAGGCCTTCTATCACAATTACAGTGCCTCCTACAGGACTACAGTGCCCCCATCACAGCCACAGTGCTTTCATCACAGTAATAGTGCCTCCATCATGACCACAGTCCCTAAATCACAATCTGAGTGCCCCATGATAACCACAATGCTTGTATCACAATCACAATGCCTCCATCATAACCACAGTGCTTCCATCATAACCAAAGGCCTTCTATCACAATTACAGTGCCTCCATCAGGACTACAGTGCCCCATCATAACCACGGTGCTTCTCTCTAAAATCTCAGTGCCCCATCATGACCACAGTGCCTCCATCACAGTTACAGTGCCGCCATAACAATCACAGTGCCCCATCATAACCACTGTACCTTCATCATAGTAACAGTAATCATGACCACAATTCTTCCATCACGTCATAGTGCCTCCACCACAACCTGAGTGTGCCATCACAACCACAGTGCCCCATTCAATGCTCCATCATAACCACAGTGCCTCCATCACAATTAGAGTGCCCCATCATAACCACAGTACCTTCTACAGAGCCACAGTGCCTCTGTAACAACCTGAGTGTGCCACCATAACCACAAGGTTTCCAGCACAATCACAGTGCCCTATTTATTGACAAAGATGCCCACCCTGCCCACTGTGCCCTCATTATAGCTGTAGTGCCATTATTAGAGCAGCAGTGCCCCCATTATACCTGCAGTGCCTCCACAACAGTGCCCATTTCTAGCCATAGTTTTCCGTTCTTACCCACAGTGCCTCCATCACAGACCCAGTGAGAAAACGTCTTATTTAGGAAATATTCTTAACCCTTCCCCTGCCGGTGACTTGTCTTGTGATCTGTCTCTCTAATTCCTCACTTCTCACTTCACAGGCGGCAGCAGCAGAACCTTCATTTCCTGGAAAATTCATTATTCACAGAAATTGTCAAATATATAATTATCCCTCGAGGAAGAAACCGTGTTTATAAGAAGCCGCTCGCCAGATGTCCGTAGCCGCGAAACAATGCTGAGCCTAATGTATACAGCGCCGCACAATACTGCACTGTTCTCCTGCACCCCGGCCACGAAAACAGAGCCCAAAATGTTCTCCTTCCAGAGACCCCACCGATCCCCCCCATCCCCGACATCCCTCACTGTCAGCACAAGCAGATTTTCCAGCTTTGAGGATTTTAATATGTGGAACTATACAGCTGCCATAATGTGTCCTATGTATGTAAACCGTGTGTGATACAGTGAGCATCCCGATCATGTAATCTCCATTGGAGGCAGTATTATAGTAGTTATATTCTTGTACATAGGAGGAGTATTATAGTAGTTATATTCTTGTACATAGGAGGAAGTAATTATAGTTAGTGTTATTCTTGTAGCATAGGAGCCAGTATTATAGTAGTTATATTCTTGTACATAGGAGGAGTATTATAGTAGTTATATTCTTGTACATAGGAGCAGTATTATAGTAGTTATATTCTTGTACATAGGAGGCAGTATTATAGTAGTTATATTCTTGTACATAGGAGGCAGTAATTATAGTAGTTATATTCTTGTACACTAGGAGCAGTATTATACGTAGTTATATTCTTGTAGCATAAGGAGACAGTATTATAGTAGTTTATATTCTTGTACATATGAGCAGCATTATAGTAGTTATAGTTCTTGCACATAGGAGGCAGTAATTAATAGTAAGTTATATTCTTGTACAATAGGAGGCAGTAATTATAGTAGTAAGTTATATTCTTGTACATAGGAGCAAAGTATTATAGTCAGTTATATTCTTGTACATAGGAGGCATTATATAGTATAGTTACATATTTATTGTACTTTAGATAGGAGCAGTATTATAGTAGTTATTTTGTACATAGAGGCAGTATTATAGTAGTTATATCTGTACATATGGACAGTATTTATAGTAGTTATATTCTTTGTTAGAGCAGTATTTAGTAGTATATTCTTGTACATAGGAGGCAGTATTATAGTAGTTATATTCTTGTAGAGGCAGGTGAGGCAGTTAGTAGTTCTTGTACATAGGAGCAGTATTATAGTAGTTATATCTTGTACATAGGAGCGTATTATAGTAGTTATATTCTTGTAATAGAGGCAGTATTATAGTAGTTAGTTATAGTAGTCTTGTACTGGAGCAGTATTATTAGTTATATTTGTACATAGGAGTATTAGTAGTTATAGTATGGAATATTCTTGTACATAGGAGTATTATAGTATTCTTGTACATAGGAGCAGTATTTATAGTAGTTATATTCTGTACAAGGAGCAATAGTAGACATGGGCAGTATAAATAGTAGTTATATTCTTTACATAGGAGCAGTATTTTTAGTAGTTTATTCTTGTACATAGAGGCAGTATTATAGTAGTTATATCTTGTACATAGGGGTAGTTATAGTAGTTATATCTGTACATAGGAGTAGATCAGTATTATAGTAGTTCTATTCTTGTAGCCATTAAGTAGGGAGTCAATATAGATAGTAGTTATATTCTGTACATAGGAGCGTATCGTTAGTTATTATATAGTAGTTATATTCTTGTCATAGGAGCCAGTATTATAGTAGTTATATTCTGTACATAGAGCAGTATTATAGTAGTTATATTCTTGCTACATATGGAGGGTAGTTTATAGTAGTTTAATTTTAAAGGAGTACAGTATTAGTGTTCTTATAGTAGTTATTCTTGTACATAGTACACATAGGAGCCTTGACATAGTATTATAGTAGTTATATTCTTGTAGTAGTAGTTATATTCTTTGATGTACTAGAGGAGTATTATAGTGTTATATTCTTGTATATAGGAGCAGTATTATAGTTTATATTCTTGTATCAGTATTAGTTATATTATATGTAGGAAGCTTTCTTATAGAGTTATATTCTGTACATAGGAGGAGTATTATAGTAGTTATATTCTGTACATAGGAGGAGTATTATAGTAGTTTATTCCCTGTACATAGGAGTAGTATTATAGTAGTTATATTCTTTGTACTAGGAGTAAGTATTATAGTAGTTATATTCTTGTACATAGGAGCAGTATTATAGTAGTCATCAAGTAGTTAATATTCCTGTACATAGGAGGCAGTATTATAGTAAGTATATCTTCTTGTACATAGAGGCAGTATTATAGTTAGTTATATTCTTGTACATAGGCCAGCGCAGTATTATATAGTAGTTATTTCTTGTTAATAGGAGGCAGTATTACAGTAGTTAATACTTGTACATAGGAGGCAGTATTATAGTAGTTATTATTCTTGTACATAGGAGCAGTATTATATTCTTGTAGTTTATATAGTCTTGTACATAGGAGGTAGGCAGTATTAGTAGTATTATAGTAGTTATATTCTTGTACATAAGGACAGTTTATATTAGTATATTCTATTGTACAATAGGAGCAGTATAGTATAGTAGTAATTATAGAGTCTTGTACATAGGAGCAGTATTATAGTAGTTATATCTTGTACATAGGAGCAGTATTAAGTAAGTAGTATTATAGTTCTTGTACATAGTAGTTATATTCTGTATATGTAGAAGCTTATTATAGTTGTTTTATAAGTTGTACATATTCTAGTGGTACATTAGGAGCAGTATTATAGTAGTGTGATTATTTTAAGTTACACATAGGAGCTATTAGTAGTGTGAATAGTTATACATGTCAGTATTGCGTTTTCCTTGTTGCCACATGCTCCTTTTTGCACGCCCTGCTGCTTAGTGGATGCTTAGTTGTTGGGATGCTCAGCCTTGGGTTCAGCCCGGGGGTTAGGGGGTAGGGTGGAGATACTTGGTTGGTATTCCTGGTACACTTTCACTTTGGGTGAGTCTTTACTAGGAGCAGTATTGTAGTAGATGTCTAATATGAATAGAGCAGTTTATAGTAGTTATATTCTTGTACATAGAGCAGTATTTATAGTAGTTATATTCTACTAAGTACATAAGCAGTATTTATAGTAGTATAGATTATTTGTACATAGAGCAGTCCTAGGAGCATGTAGTTATATTCTTGTACATAGGAGCAGTATTATAGTAGTGTGATTTTTATACATAGGCTACAGTATTGTCGTAGATATATTCATGTTTACAGCATATTTTCCTTGTTTGCACACCTGCTGCTCTGTTTTATTGTCCCTGGATGCTTAGTTGTTGGGATGCTCAGCCTTGGACTCAGCCTCAGCCCTCTGGTTTATAGTCCGGAGGGTAGGGGGAGATTACTTTACAACTTGGTATTCCTGGTATAAATTGAACTTTCACAAGTACTAAATGAGACACTTTGGGATGTTTTCTTTATCTTCTGGTTTACTATCTTCTAGGTAATAGATCAGGATCCTACATGTTGGTTTTCACAGATTTCCACCCGATCCATTGGCAATCTGAGGTCCTTATCTTCAATCTATAAATAAGTGGTGATAAGATTTTTCCTTTTCCTGATTTCCTTAAAGGAGTGTTTTGACGAAAGACATTTTTAGAACACGCCACGAATGTCTGTCAGGTGAGAGTGTAGTGCCCTGGAGTAAGGCGTACTTTGACGTTTAGAGATTTGTGGACATTTGTCTATTTCCCCTATGCAAAGTTATAAACTTCTTACTTATTTTACTTGAAAAGGTTAACTTGTACTGTTTAATACTGTGTAACTACACTCACCGGCCACTTTATTAGGTACACCATGCTAGTAACGGGTTGGACCCCCTTTTGCCTTCAGAACTGCCTCAATTCTTCGTGGCATAGATTCAACAAGGTGCTGGAAGCATTCCTCAGAGATTTTGGTCCATATTGACATGATGGCATCACACAGTTGCCGCAGATTTGTCGGCTGCACATCCATGATGTGAATCTCCCGTTCCACCACATCCCAAAGATGCTCTATTGGATTGAGATCTGGTGACTGTGGAGGCCATTTGAGTACAGTGAACTCATTGTCATGTTCAAGAAACCAGTCTGAGATGATTCCAGCTTTATGACATGGCGCATTATCCTGCTGAAAGTAGCCATCAGATGTTGGGTACATTGTGGTCATAAAGGGATGGACATGGTCAGCAACAATACTCAGGTAGGCTGTGGCGTTGCCAACGATGCTTCAATTGGTACCAAGGGGCCCAAAGAGTGCCAAGAAAATATTCCCCACAACCATGACACCACCACCAGCAGCTTGAACCGTTGATACAAGGCAGGATGGATCCATGCTTTCATGTTGTTGACGCCAAATTCTGACCCTACCATCCGAATGTCCGCAGCAGAAATCGAGACTCATCAGACCAGGCAACGTTTTTCCAATCTCCTACTGTCCAATTTCGATGAGCTAGTGCAAATTGTAGCCTCAGTTTCCTGTTCTTAGCTGAAAGGAGTGGCACCCGGTGTGGTCTTCTGCTGCTGTAGCCCATCTGCCTCAAAGTTCGACGTACTGTGCGTTCAGAGATGCTCTCTGCCTACCTTGGTTGTAACGGGGTGGCAATTTGAGTCACTGTTGCCTTTCTATCAGCTCGAACCAGTCTGCCCATTCTCCTCTGACCTCTGGCATCAACAAGGCATTTCCGCCCACAGAACTGCCGCTCACTGGATGTTTTTTCTTTTTTGGACCATTCTCTGTAAACCCTAGAGATGGTTGTGCGTGAAAATCCCAGTAGATCAGCAGTTTCTGAAATACTCAGACCAGCCCTTCTGGCACCAACAACCATGCCACGTTCAAAGGCACTCAAATCACCTTTCTTCCCCATACTGATGCTCGGTTTGAACTGCAGGAGATTGTCTTGACCATGTCTACATGCCTAAATGCACTGAGTTGCCGCCATGTGATTGGCTGATTAGAAATTAAGTGTTAACGAGCAGTTGGACAGGTGTACCTAATAAAGTGGCCGGTGAGTGTACATTTTTATATGTTGTGATATAACTTGTATACACTGTTCTCTGTGGAAAGGGTTAATGAATACTGAGAGACTGTTAGGACTTTGAATGAGAAGCTGGTAATTTTCCACAGCTGCCGTAGAGTTTAGACAAGACCATGTTTTGGAGGGAAAAAACAAGACGTTGTTTTCCACCAAACCCAGACAGACCGAACCTATGACTGTCTGGTTTAGCTATGTTGTTATGTCTGGATACTTGTTTTTGTCTGGAAAAACTGTTGTGTCATTGCCGTTGAGTATCATTGAAGCTGTAATGTAAGTCTATGACAAGCAGAAAGTGTAACATTGTATCTGTTTGTGCTGAGACTCTCCACTCCACCCCTCTCACTAGGAGGTTGTAGTTTAGCTAAAACTGTATATAAGGAGAGCAGTCAGAGTCCCTAGTGTTCTGCAGTTAGGAAACATAGCCTGGAAGAGTAGACTCTGCCAGACTAATGACTGACCAGAAGAAGATGCTAAGACGAGGATACTCTGCCACAGACCCTGGATCACCAGCCCTTGACCAGGGACAGCTAGCTCATGCCTTTCCTCAGCATCAAACCCTTCGTTTGTCAGGGAGGAGATTGGAGAAGCCGGTCCTATGCCTCACCTGTATTGCTTTATACCTGAATTCCTACAATAAAGAAGCACACTGGATTACTGCAGACCTGCACTCTCTGGACTTTTTCCCCATTAGGGTGCACCACGCTTTACCATCCCTTCCAGAGAGCAGCAACACGTGCTGATGCCTCGATGGTGTCTGGGAGACCTGGCGTAGCGTTAGGGCCACCCCAAACCTGGCCACTGCAGGGGTCCCACCCGATCCCTTTT
Source organism: Rhinella marina (assembly GCA_900303285.1). NCBI lineage: Eukaryota > Metazoa > Chordata > Amphibia > Anura > Bufonidae > Rhinella > Rhinella marina. The sequence goes on from ONZH01008949.1 coordinate 1,061,218, forward strand.
CTGTGAATAATTGAGGGGCATTCATAGAATATACACTAAGGGGGTCATTTACTATTCTGAAATATGCCGAAATTAGGCGTATTTAAGGCGCAAATGGAGGCGCATCAGTTAACTTTGTCCCGCTAACAGGTCTAAAATTATGGGTGGGGAAGCGGGCGGGCTGTCAGGCTGTCTTACATTTAGAACTGGCTCTGGATGCGCAGGAGAGGCTGGCGCTTCTACATGACTCTGGCGGATCCACCGCCCCCACACAGGGTTTCTGTCACCAGTTTTTTGCGTAGGAATCAGGCTGACATTAGAGATGTGCTAATCTCACCTGATTCTAACTATTTATATCTTTTATTCAATAGTGCCCCCGTTTTTATATAATTTTAACTTTTATTTTATGCTAATAAGCCTCTAGGAGCAGGGGAGTGGGGGGGGGGGGCGTTACCCCTGCTCCTAGAGGCTCAGTTCGCCCACCGTTAGAAACGCCCCCTTGGTCTTGAGTTTCTTCTCAGCTTTCTTCTCCTCCTGCCGGCCCTGTCCTCGGTCTAAATCCCTCGCCTGTGCCATGCTATTCATTATTCGGCGCAGGCGCAGTGAGTGAAGGGCGCTTGTCGGCTCCCGGCTTCCTCACTGTGCTTGACGGTGACCGAATAATGAACGGCACGGCGCAAGCGCGGGATTTAGACCGTGGACAGGGCCGGCAGGAGGAGAAGGAAGCTGCCTGGCCCTGTCAATCAAGAAGAAGGGGGCGTTTCTAAAGGTGGGCGAACAGAGCCTCTAGCAGCAGGGGTAACGCCCCCCTGCTCTTAGAGGCTTATTAGCATAAAATAAAAGTTCAAATTGTAGAAAAACGGGGGCACTATTGAATAAAATGTATACATAGTTAGAATCAGGTGAGATTAGCAGATCTCTAATGTCAGCCTGATTCATACGCAAAAAACTGGTGACAGAAACCCCTTAATAAATGTGCCTGTAAATATTGTCTGTATTCTCAGCAGGGGATTTAGGAACACCACTATGGGGTGAATATACAATATGGCCTCTATCTTACCCCCGTATTAGGATCATCTACAGCTTTACAATGTCATTCAGAAATCCCGACAATCCTGCACTGTATAGTGTTCTCGCTAGTTGTGCGTCCCCCGCAGAGGATAAGTATTGTGTTCTGTAATTATCTGTGCGTGGAGAGTTTGTGTTGTGGATGGAAAAGCTTTTAAATGTGCTGGGGGAGCAACAGGTGGAACGCAGAGCAAAAAACAGCAGGCGACCTGCGTACATTGTACAGAGCGTCCCATTATGATTGTGGGGAAATTATATGGTGTGAAAGGGTCCAGCTAGCTGGAAGAATCGGGGGCGACGAAACGCGTTATATCTCTGACGATTATAAAATGGGAGTTTATTCTTGGCATCCGATATTTTTTATTTAAATAGAGTCATAATATTTTCTTGCAGAATGGGGCCACTTGGAGGCTTGTCTCACCCCATCGGGGCTCATGATGCACGGTGCGGCTTGTGTGCCATTGCTGCAACCAAAGGTTCATCCGGGACACTGTTCTTCGGGGGTCAACAAGGCTCCCTGCCACTGCCCCCTGCGTATCACCTTTTCTTCTCTCACACCCTAGGGAGTAGCATGCTAAATTCTCGAATTCGACTTTCTGTCCAGCTCATATTAGATTTATATTGCATAGAGGAGGCAATATTGACCAACTGGACACCAGGGAATATGATTTACCATTACCCACTAGACACCAGGGAATATGATTTACCCTCATCTTGTCATCTCCTGGACACCAGGGAATATAGTCCACACTGAATACCAGGGAATATGATTTACCATTATCCACTAGACACCAGGAATATGGACACCATATGGATACCCTTATCTACTGGACACCAGGGAATATAATTTACTTTGAACACCAGGGAATATATCTTCATGTCACCCACTAGACACAAGGGAATATAATTTACCCTCACCTCCTGTACATTGAGAAATATGACTTTCCTCCATCTTGTCATCTCCTGGACACTAGGGAATATGTCTTAATGTCACCTCCTGTGCACCAGGGAATATAATTTAGCCTCATCTCTTCACCTTCTGGACACTGGGGAATATGACTTTCCCTTGTCTTGTCGCCTCTTGGACACCAGGGTATACAACCTACACTGAACACCAGGGAATATTACCTTCCTCTCCTACTAGACACTAGGGAATATACATACAATGCAACGGCACACTGCCAACCAGATAAAGCACAAAATGCCATAGAGATATGAAGTACTCTGGAGCTAATGCTATGCTTGTTTAGTAAATTAGAGATTCTTGGCAAATACATTTTGTACAAAATTATCTGAGCCCGTCCACCAAATCGTCAAGGTGATCTCTGTAGGACGGGAACCTAACACTATTTCCTACCTGTTATGTGCCAACCTTGGATTCCGTATAATCAGGGGGTGTTGGTTCCACATGCATGCTGGGTCCACTCTGCCTTTTGCCATTTCTGGTGCTTCAAAGGCCTCCACTAATACAGGGATGCAGGTACCAACATGCATGCCGAGTCCACTCGGCTTTATAGTTACACTAATTAAAATCAGCCTATGGGGCAGACGGGGCTAGTCAGGAGTGCATAGGGAATGTAGGCTGCACTAAACACTGAACACCAGACAATATACTTCACAGTGAACACCAGGGAATCTAATTTGGACTGAACACCAGGGAATATGACTTCCCCTTGCCCCCTCATCTACCGGACATCAGGAAATAAAACCTACACTGAAGACTGAGGAATATGTCTTAGTGTCACCTACAGGACACCAGGGAATATAATTTACTCTCGCCTCTTCACCTCCTGGTCACCAGGGAACAGGGACAGATTGGCCATAGACATTACAGGGAAACTTCCCGGTGGGCCGATGCCCAGGGGGCCGCCTGGACCCTCCTATTGTCCAGCCAGTGGAAGTTTTTGGGTACGTATTTTGTGCTGCTGGCATTATTTTGTGATGGACTGTGGTACTTGGCTATGTTGGGGCGGTATAATGTGCCACAATTTTGTATTGCTGGCCCTGCCTTCCATCAATTTGGACCTGACTACGGGGCCAATTTTAGAAATTTTTCCAGGGCCACTTCAAGTTCCCAGTCCGCCCCTGCCAGGGAATATGACTTTCCCTTGTCCCATCACCTACTTGACACCAAGGAATATGTCTTAATGTCACCTACTGGACACCAGGGAATATAATTTACCCACACCTCTTCACCTCCTGGTCACCAGGGAATATGACTTTCCTTCATTTTATCACCTACTGGACACTGGGAATATAAACTATATTTAACAGAGCTGAATGTAAGCTACTGTCATAGGCCCACTCACAACTAAGCAATATAGATTCTAAACTGGACACAAAATCGATCCTTAAGTATCTACCTACTGCAAACCAGAAAATGAATGACCCTTACCTGCTGGACTATTTAACTCCAACTAACTCCACTAGACACCTGGGATTATAACGTTCACCCACTGCACGCCAGGCTATATAACCTACCTTTCTCTGCTTATCCAATAGACACTGGGGATCAAAGGGCATACAGTATAACACTGAACACCAGTGCATATGATAGTCTAAACCAAGGTAAATAATCGACTTTAAGCCACTAGACACCAGGGATTATAAAGATCACCCATGTGACACTAGAGAATATAAACAACCCTCATCTACTCATCCACTAAAACCATGGAATATAGTCTGCTCTGGACACCAGGGAATATAATCTAATTTTATGCACCAATTTATTACAAATTAGGAAAAGTAATTAGTCTTTACCCACTAGACACCAGGGATTATATGTATCAAATACAAGACAGTCGTGAATATAGTCTACCCTCACGTAATCCCTACCAGGGATTATAGGATTCATTGGACAGTAGAGAATACAGTTACATATATCATAGCCTTATCTATCTTCCTGGTAGAAACCAGGGAAAATCCCAAAAACCTATTTTCATCTACCTATCCACAAGACACCAGGTACTATGGGGTTCACCCTATGGATGCAAGGGAATATAACCTATCAGGGGCAAAGCTAAAGAGAATACAGGCCAACAGCTAAGTCTAAGGAGCACGGCCAATCTTCTACCAAACAAGCAAAATAACCTACCTCAACCCACCAGGGAAAATAAAGATCATTCACTGGACACCATCAGAATATAACCTATTTTCATCTACACACCTGCTAGACAACATGAGTTAGAGGACTCACTCACTGGACACCAAGACAGATAACCATCCCTTATCTAGCCACCCACTAGACACCAGGGACTATAGTGTTCATCCTATAGCTCCTCTGGGGCATAGCTAAAGAGGAAACAGACAAAAGCTTAGGTCCCTTTCACACTAGCGGCAGCACGGATCCGGTAGTGAAGGGTTCCGCTGGATCTGTGCTGCCGCAGGTGCACGTGTGGGGCTGGAACCGTGTTCCAGCCCCACACGTGTCAGAAACTGTGTTGGGGGGGGGGGGGCGTTACTTACCTGTCCCAGCAGCTTCCGACCTGACCCAGACCTGAAGAAAAAAAAAATCTAAGGAGTATGGCCATTATCTACCTATCTTCTAAAAGCCAAGTAAAATAACCTACCTCCACCCACCAGGGATGATAAAGATTGCCCACCGGACACCAGGGAATATAACCTATAAATAACACCAGGGAATATAACCTATATGTACTTATCTGGGGTCGAAAAATCACCACAGATAAATGCTCTAAAATATACCACTAACCTACCCTATTTATATGCCCCTGTAGATGCCAGGGAGAACTTTTTGGTAATTAGAGAATATTAGGAATTTATTTAGCTATCCATCACATAAAGATTCTTCACAACAGGACATTTTGTAGCATTTAAAGAAGTTCTAAACTTACTGTGTGTACTCCATCATACATAGGGTCATAGATATTGAGCCCAGCAGATGTGCAGACTATATTGCTGCTGGCTGGAAACCAGTTCAATGCAAATTGAGCGTGTTGGATTTCGCCGGTACCTAGGGTAATCATGTAAGAACCACTGGGGACCAGGACATGATGACAGATCCTGGGGAAAGTGATGGATGATGAAGGAAATTACATCGATACATTATAATACGCCTGTAGTTGATGAGGGATGTATCGGTCCAGACACAGACATATGATTTCTGGAGGGGGCAGGGAGTCCGGGCGGAATGAACCCTTATACCACAAAATTAAAAATTATTGATACAAAAAGTGCCACTCATTTTTTTGGGTATTTTGTCTATATCAGATAATGGTTTGCGCTTCACAAAATTATCAAATTTATTCCTTTGTGTGACACAAAATGATCCACAGAATTATTATTATTAATAATAATAATAATAATAATAATAATAATAATAATAATAATAAAAATAATAGTAATATAATATTAATAATAATAACAATAATAATAATATAAAAATGATAATAATAATAATAATAATGATAATATAGTAAATAATAATAATAATAATCTTTCAATTTTGTGAATATATCATTCAACTTTTTGATATATAGTTTAAATTCTAATAATAAATAATATTTTGTGGTTTAAAATGCTATTATGAAATAAATAATAATAATAAATAAATAATAATAATAATAAAATAATATTCTTTCAAGTTTGTGAATATATAATTCAACTTTTTGATATATAGTTTAAATTCTAATAATAAATAATTAATATTTTGTGGTTTAAAATGCTATTATGATATAAATAATAATAATAACAACAATAATAATAATAATAATCTTTCAATTTTGTGAATATATAATTAAACTTTTTGATATATAGTCTAATTTCTAATAATAAATAATTAATATTTTGTGGTTTAAAATGCTATTATGAAATTAAAAATAATAATAATAATCTTTCAATTTTGTGAATATATAATTCAACTTTTTGATATATAGTTTTATTTCTAATAATAAACAATTAATATTTTATAGTTTAAAATGCTATTATAAAATAAATAATAATAAAATAATAATAATATTCTTTCAATTTTGTGAATATATAATTCAACTTTTTGATATATAGTTTAATTTCTAATAATAAGTAATTAATATTTGGTGTTTAAAATGCTATTATGATTTTTGAGAGGGGGCACGAGACCGAACGCCATGAAAATGAAATTAACCCGGGCAACAGATTGTCAAGCGTTTGTTTTCCTCTTATTTCGTGACACAAAATGCGATTGTGTGCCATAAAATTCAATTTTGTGATATGCTGTGTATGTTTTTGTGAGTCGGAGTTTAATATTTTGTAACATTTCAAGTTAAAGCCACATTTTGAATCTAATTGTGCAGTCTACAAAAGGCGACTTTTGCGCCCTATAGAAGAAGATTATAAAAAAATATTTTAAAAAATTCCACGGAAATTTTTGCAGATGGTAGAGAAATTTTTTTTCTTCAGATTTAGCAAATTCGGCTCCTTTGCTTGGCATTTTCCCTTCTATTTGTAATGTGCTGCCATAAAGGGGCCCATTGCTGTATCCTGGGGCCCTTCAGACGCCTTCTGAGCGTGTTATGTTACATTCCAAAAAGTGGAAAAAAAACAAAAAAAAGAAATGACGTGCAGCCCATGGAAAGGTGTCAGCATAGCAGGAGTCCTGGCACAGTGGCGCCCCCTGCGGTACACGAATTGTTACTACAGCGGTATACATGACATACAGCTAACCGTATCCGCACAGACAGGGAGATGGAAAGCGCTTAATGGAGAAGCGCGCCTCGTGTTTAACATGCATTAGCCGTCGTCCTCGGAGAAATGAATTGAATACGTCTCCCTCGGCAACGGCGTGAACATCAAGGCGGCGCAGTCCCCTAATGGGAATTTCACTTACCAGACTCTCATAAACAAAGACTTGTTTGTAATGTCCCAATAAAAAAATAAAATAAAAAAACTTCTGCCGCTGCGATCATCAGGGGCCCACAGCAGTGATCATAATTATCAGGACTCCGGATGGGATCATCAATCTTCCTCTGCTCGACAAATGACATTAACCCGCCGCCTCCTGTATAATCAGGCGTCATCCTGCAACATGAGAGATCTCTACTGAAGGCAAAGTTGTAGGAGTGAAATGCAAGGTGGAGATGCATTTCTATTACAAATTCATTGCAGGTATCCAGATGTCACCCAGCTATATGTCATATCCACCAGGACAAATATCATTATGTGCATGAAATCGCTATGTGTCAGTCTTCACTGCCGTTCTGGCATTATATTCCTAACTCAGGAAGCTGTGCTGCAGAACATGCAGTCATGACCTGATCCTACAGACCCTGACTGCCCCCCCACATATGCCAGTATGGAGAAAGGCACCTCATCTATAGCCAAAAATTGCTCCCGTTTGTGTGTCCTCCTAACGGTTCATGCCATGCTGACGGGGCACATGTCCTGCACTCCTGGCACGAGACCCACAGGTGCCAAGAAGAGTTCAGGCACGTGAACATCACTCAGCTTGGCACAATCCTGTGCATTTCACGCTCCGCTCGGCTGAAAGTGATGCAAACGTCTGCTTCCATAATACACTATGTGCTACAGTTCCTCGCCATTTTCAAGACCTCTGCTTGCTGTCGGCGAATGAAAAGATGTTTACAGAGTCTGAACAGACCAAATACTTCTAACCGCTGGGGGGGGGGGGGAGTTGTTACAATAACATCCAGTCTACACAAGGTGAGTGTAACCACCTTTATACATTTTACCTGCGCCGATACATTGTAGCAAACTATGAGGACAGAAGAGATGTTTGTGTTGCTGATACATTTAGCTAAAAGAGGATACAACTGTAGCAAACCCTCAGCTGTGAGGCTTTTTGAATCAAGACCTTGCAAAGAAAAACAGCACAAATATCCTGTCGTGACTCGTTACAATGTGTCAGTTCAGACTGGAGACTGTTATAACAAAGGTCACTACTAGATGTAAAGAGAGAGTTCCCTTCCATTAAGCCCTTGCTATACTAAACTAGATGATTATAAAAAGAAGGTTCCCATTCACTGACAGCAAGCAGACGTTTTGGAAAGTTGCAGATCTTCTCATTCCAATCTGGATGGTTATCCATTGGGGGACGGGGCGATTCATAGTCTAGATCATCCCATATGTGGGCAGGATGATATGTATTCACCCAGCACACCCCAGCTACGGCGCCGCTGAGTCAGCAGTGCCGACCCTGATCTCTTGGCGCTGTACCCTGGTTAATATGTCGTCAGGGAGTCTTAATATGTGACACCATCAGCAAGAACAGAACATTCCTCAGACCCATCAATAAACACATTTACTTGTAGGATTTTGAAGTTCTGAGCGTGAAGTCAGCTGATAACCACTTACTGTTTAAACCACTTACCTTAAAGGGGGCACACCTGAACGGGTAGTCCAGTAAAACATAGCTTCGATAAAAATCTGATTAATATGGCAAAATGAAGTGTAGTGCCAAGGCACCCTGATACAGACTGGACGCTAGGGACCTGATGCCTTTGAGGACTCATAGCTTCAGGCATCATGCCGAATATCAGGCAGATTTAGTAATCAGATTTTTCTATAATTATATCTATTGGATGGACCTCTTTCATTTCTGGTGCAAAATAAAATGGCAACAGCCAGTACTGGCACATAATGGACTAGTTGTGAAGGAGGGGCAATAATGGATTAAGTGCTGATGGCGCCCACGAGGTGTCAGCATGGTCGGACTAAGGACATAAGCCGATGGCCTCTTATCCTGCTATACAGAACAGGTCGATGTTCCCTTTGACTGCACTGTAAAGTTTACTGGACCTCATAGGCTGGGGTTCATGATTATGTAAGGGCCAAAGCCCGCTAAACCACCCTGCAGCAGGAGGTGGGATAGGCTTTGTTTTTATTTCGGGTTTTGGCCCCTCCCTCTGTCCTATGTACCACAAATTATTATAAATTCAGGCTGGGTGTGAAATGAGCCAAGCCCTGGCTCAGGAGTAAATTTTCAGTTTGTTAAAGGAGCAGTCTGCTTAAATGTAGTTTTGAAAAAAAAATCTGATTAATATGGCAAAATAAAGCGTTGTGCCAGCAATGCCAAAACTACCTCCTACAGACTGGAATCTAGGGACTTTATGCCATCGAAGAATGGGGTGGTTAAAGGGCACCTGTCACATTGAACAAGGTGTCTGAGATGCAGGCAGCTTGTTATAGAGCAGGAGGAGCTGAGCCGATTGTTGTATAGTTTTGTGGGAAAAGATTCGGTATAACTTGTAATTTATTAATTTATATTTTTGCACATTCTAGGCTTTAAAGTGAAGGAGGCGGTCCTATCAGTGATTGACAGCCTTTTCTCTATAAGGAGGCGGTCCTATCAGTGATTGACAACCTTTTCTCTATAAGGAGGCGGTCCTATCAGTGATTGACAGCCTTTTCTCTATAAGGAGGCGGTCCTATCAGTGATTGACAACCTTTTCTCTATAACGAGGCGGTCCTATCAGTGATTGACAGCCTTTTCTCTATAAGGAGGCGGTCCTATCAGTGATTGACAGCCTTTTCTCTATAACGAGGCGGTCCTATCATTGATTGACAGCCTTTTCTCTATAACGAGGTGGTCCTATCAGTGATTGACAACCTTTTCTCTATAACGAGGCGGTCCTATCGTTGATTGACAGCCTTTTCTCTATAACGAGGTGGTCCTATCAGTGATTGACAACCTTTTCTCTATAACGAGGTGGTCCTATCAGTGATTGACAACCTTTTCTCTATAACGAGGCGGTCCTATCATTGATTGACAGCCTTTTCTCTATAAGGAGGCGGTCCTATCAGTGATTGACAGCCTTTTCTCTATAACGAGGCGGTCCTATCAGTGATTGACAGCCTTCCCTCTATAAGAAGGCGGACCTATCTGTGATTGACAGCCTTCTCTCTATAAGGGGATGGACCTATCAGTGATTGACAGTCTTTTCTGTATAAGGGGGCAGACCTCTCAGTGATTGACAACCCTCTATAAGGAGACGGTCCTATTAGTGATTTACAGCCTTCTCTCTATAAGGAGACAGTCCTATCAGTGATTGACAGTCTTTTCTCTAAAAGGAAGCCGTCCTATCAGTGATTTACAGCCTTCTCTTTATAAGGTGGCATACCTATCAGTGATTGACAGCCTGCCCTCTATAAGGGGGAGGACCTATCAGTGATTGACAGCCTTCTCTCTATAAGGGGGCGAACCTATCAGTGATTGAAAGCCTTCTCTCTATAAAGAGGCGGTCCTATCAGTGATTGACAGCCTACCCTCTATAAGGAGTTGGTTCTATCAGTGATTGACAGCCTTTCCTCTATAAGAAGACTGTCCTATCAGTGATTGACAGCCTGCTCTCTATAAAGAGGCGGTCCTATCAGTGATTGACAGCTTACCCTCTATAAAGAGGTGGTCCTATCAGTGATTGACATCCTACCCTCTATATAGAGGTGGTCCTATCAGTGAGTGTTAGCTCCCTCTGTATACACAGTCATAAAAGGAAGGCTGTCAATAACTGATAGGTCCGCCTCCTTGACTTCAAAGCCCAGAATGAAGAGGAATTCAAATCAATAATTTAAAACTTATACTGACTCTCTTCCCAAAAACCTATACGTCAGTCTGCTCAGCTCCTCCTGCTCTGTAACATGCTGTCTGTAGCTTACATTGCATTTTCATGGTGACAGGTTCTCTTTAAGCAGCATACTCACAGGAAGTAATCAGGAAGGAGGAAGAGGCAGGAGTCATCATGCTGAATCTCAGGAAGCTTTAGTAATCAGATTTATTGGGAAGGATTTCTTTAATTTTTGGGATAGAATAAAATGGCAAAGGCCTGTACTGGCAATAATGGACCAATTGTGAATTGTGAAGTACAGGCATGGTTGTATTAAGTGCTGATGGTGCCCACGAGGTGTCAGCATAGTCAGACTAAGAACATAAACTGAAGGCCATTTATTCTGCTATACAGAACAGGTTGATGTCCCCTTTAAATCTAATGGAAAGCTTGCTATTTGACTAAAGTCCTTGATTATATAAAGGCCCAGGCCCACTAGACCACCCTGCTGCATTAGGTTGGGTAGGTGGGGGCTTTTTTTTTATTTTGGTACCCTTGATTATCATACATTTAGACTGGGTGTGGCTTAATTAACTTAAGGTGGAGTTTAGATCCAATGTAAGCTAAACAGTGCGGACTCCAGTCTATTACCTTATACCTGCACAGATACATTGCAACAAACTATCAGGACAATAGAAAAGTTTGTGTAGACGATGTACATCCGCCTTGATAAACAAGAATTTTTCCATTCACTGCCAGAAACAGATGAAAAACAACTTGGTTACATTTGCCCCTTTTCAGATGGGGTTACGAGGCTGGAGACTAATGGCCCAAAAGAGAAGCCTGCCTCTAAATCCTCCCAGCTACAGTCACCCCTAGTCCAAGGAGATGCATTTCACTGACTTCAGCCTGCAGATTAATGGGAATCACATAGGTCTGTGCTGCCCCCCAGTGGTTTCTCTGAAAAATCCAACACCTTAAAGATTTCTAGGACGTGGATGTTTTATTTATTCATTTATTCTACTGCACTGAAACACTGTAACTGAGCTGATAACAGCGCATCCTGAACCCATGTTGCCTCATCCCAAAATCTGCTACACAGTGAGGAGGTCAGCTCTTCACTACAGACACACAACGTCACCTAACATCCAATAAAGTAGTATACTAGCTATATTCTTGTACATAGGAGCAGTATTATAGTAGTTATATTCTTGTACATAGGAGCAGTATTATAGTAGTTATATTCTTGTACATAGGACCAGTATTATAGTAGTTATATTCTTGTACATAGGAGGCAGTATTATAGTAGTTATATTCTTGTACATAGGAGCAGTAATATAGTAGTTATATTCTTGTACATAGGAGTAGTATTATAGTAGTTATATTCTTGTACAGAGGACCAGTATTATAGTAGTTATATTCTTGTACATAGGAGCAGTATTATAGTAGTTATATTCTTGTACATAGGAGCAGTATTATAGTAGTTATATTCTTGTACAGAGGACCAGTATTATAGTAGTTATATTCTTGTACATAGGAGCAGTATTATAGTAGTTATATTCTTGTACATAGGAGGCAGTATTATAGTAGTTATATTCTTGTACATAGGAGCAGTAATATAGTAGTTATATTCTTGTACATAGGAGGCAGTATTATAGTAGTTATATTCTTGTACATAGGAGCAGTATTATAGTAGTTATATTCTTCTACATAGGAGCAGTATTATAGTAGTTATATTCTTGTACATAGGAGCAGTATTATAGTAGTTATATTCTTGTATATAGGAGCAGTATTATAGTAGTTATATTCTTGTACATAGGACCAGTATTATAGTAGTTATATTCTTGTACATAGGAGCAGTATTATAGTAGTTATATTCTTGTACATAGGAGCAGTATTATAGTAGTTATATTCTTGTACATAGGAGCAGTATTATAGTAGTTATATTCTTGTACATAAGAGCAGTATTATAGTAGTAATATTTTTGTACATAGGAGCAGTATTATAGTAGTTATATTCTTGTACATAGGAGTAGTATTATAGTAGTTATATTCTTGTACATAGGAGCAGTATTATAGTAGTTATAGTTTTGTTCATAGGAGGAGTATTATAGTAGTTATATTCTTGTACATAGGAGCAGTATTATAGTAGTTATATTATTGTACATAGGAGCAGTATTATAGTAGTTATATTATTGTACATAGGAGGCAGTATTATAGTAGTTATATTCTTGGACATAGGGGGCGGTAGATATATTTGTGTATATATATAGACTGTAGTATTGTTCTCTCTCTCACCCTTTTCTTCTTTTTGCAGGACGTCTCCTCTCTCTTCTAAGTCTCGGGTTATTCTCTCCATTGCTTTTTCCAGCTGTGTTTCTGCTGTTTCCCCCTCTGTAAACCTGATGGATTGTATCTCCCCCCTCCCTGTTTTCTTGGGTCCGATCTGATGATGGAACTCATTGAGCATGGGGCGGCAAAGCCAAAAGGGGTCCTGTCAGTCACCCCAGCTTGCCCATATGTTTGCCGGCATGAGTCCTGGATACACGCTGCCAGAATCAGTGGCTCGTGCCAAAAGATATTAAAGTGCCAGCAGGGTGTGTTCAGAGCCGGGATGATTGATTAAACACAGAATCATGAGCTGATGCGGCTGAGCAGAGGCAGAAAAAAAGAAGACGAGGAGAAAGGAGGAGAAGAAGTTGTCAACGGGACCCTGAGGAGGAAAGTTCAGACAGAGACATAGATCAGCGCAATTCTAAATATTCAGACTGGAATGTCTACAAGGGATTTAACAAATGTACATTGGACATATAAGTGCTGGCGTCTTGGCAAGAAGAGCATTAGTGCAGTAGTAAAATAAAACACTATGCTGAAATACTCTGTGCTGCTGGGGACCCTGCTCTATAACCCGCCACTTCCTCCATTCCCCACCTTGCATCATTATACTGCCCTATGTACATACTCACATCATCACATGAGGGGACAGGTCGCTGCCTCAGCACACTACTGTCCTGATATACTCTGTGCTGCTGGGAGATTTACTCCTTCCATTTTTAACCTATTGCCTCACACGATCACCCCACTTACCACTGCTGAAATACTCTGTGCTGCTGAAAATCCAGCTTCTTCTACTGTCAGTCTGTGTTCTCTTTCCTCTCCAGATATCATCATGGCAGCCATCTGGTCACTGGTACCTACAGGACTCCTTTCCAGAGATACTGGGAATCTGGGAGTAATCCTGCACGGCTGGGTCTGTGGTCGCTCACCTGTCTCCATTCCCAGTTATATAAGCTTATAAAGAGGTAATAGTTTGTATGAGGGTATCTTGAGGTTATATGTAAGTATTGTGAGATAATATGGGAGTTTGGTAGGTTTTATGAGGTAATGGGGTATTATAATGTTAGGTGTTATTATTACTAGGTTGTAATGGTTATTATCGGTTATTATTAGGTTATGGGCTCATGCACATGACTGCATGTATTTTGCGGTCTACAAAACACAATTCTGCAAAAAATACGGATGACAGTCCTATCCTTGTCCGTAATGGGGACAATAATAGGACATGTTCTATTATTTTGCGGAACGGTCATACGGAAACAGAATGCATACAGAGTAATTTATATTGTAGTATTATGAGGTAATAAGGTATTATGAGGTAATGTTGGGATATTATGAGGTAATATTGGGGTATTATGAGGTAATGTTGGGATATTATGAGGTAATATTAGGGTATTATCAGGTAATGGGGTATTATGAGGTAATTTGGGGATTTTATGAGGTAATGTTAGGGTATTATGAGGTATTGTTGGGATATTATGAGTTAATATTGGAGTATCATGAGGTAATATTTGAGTATTATGAGGTAGTGGGGAATTATGAGGTAATGTTAGGGTATTATGAGATAATATTAGGATATTATCAGGTAATGGGGTATTATGAGGTAATTTGGGGATTTTATGAGGTAATTTTAGGGTATTATGAGGTATTGTTGGGATATTATGAGTTAATATTGGAGTATCATGAGGTAATATTTGAGTATTATGAGGTAGTGGGGAATTATGAGGTAATGTTAGGGTATTATGAGGTAATATTAGGATATTTTGAGGTAATATTGGAGTATCATTAGGTAATATTGGAGTATTATGAGGTAATGGTGTATTATGAGGTAATATTGGATTATTATGAGGTAATGTTTGGATATTATGAGGTAATGTTAGGGTATTATGAGGTAATGGGGAATTATGAGGTAATGTTGGGATATTATGAGGTAATGTTAGGGTATTATGAGGTAATATTAGGATATTATGAGATAATATTGGAGTATCATGAGGTAATGTTAGGGTAGGGGTGCACAATTTGTGTCCTATGCAGTAATTTCCGTTTTGTTTTTTTTGGGGACCCATTGAAATGAATGGTTCCACATACGGTCCGCAAAACAAACAGAACTGACACGAAAAGAAAATACGTTTGCGTGCATGAGCCCTATATTAGAGTATTATAATGCTATATGATGGTATTATGAGAAACCGTTGGGGTATTATGAGGTAATGTTGGGATATCATGAAGTTATATTGGAGTATTATGAGGTAATAAGGTATTATGAGGTATTATGAGCTAATGTTGGGATATTATGAGGTAATGTTAGAGTATTATGAGGTAATATTAGGATATTTGAGGTAATATTGGAGTATCATGATGTAATATTGGAGTATTATGAGGTAACGGGGTATTATGAGGTAATGTTGGAGTTTATAAGGTAATGTTGGCATTTTATCAGGTAATGTTAGGGTATTATGAGGTAATGGGGAATTATAAGGTAATGTTAGGATATTATGAGGTAATGTTAGGGTATTATGAGGTAATATTAGGATATTATGAGGTTATATTGGAGTATCATGAGGTAATATTGGAGTATCATGAGGTAATGATAGGGTAGGGGTGCACAATCTGCAGCCCATGCAGCCCTCAGAGCCAAGGTTTGTGGCCCCCGCCGTGCTGGGCAGAAATACAGCTGACCGTGCAATCAGCTGTGTTTCTGCCGGGAGCGCCGCACAGCATAGGATAACATCTCCTGCTCCTGCACTCTAACAGGAGCCGGTCGGGTCCCCAGCTGTTAGTGACAGTGGGGTATTTGAGGAGAAGGCAGCGCTTCTTATCAGCACTTCCGCCGTCTTCTCAAATAGGTGGCATAGTTCTCATTGACCACTATACAGTTTAGACCCAGCGATCACATGATCACTGGGCATCTTGGGGGCAGAGGAGTGCAGATCTACTGAGTCAGTAGTCCCTGGTCAGTTCTGCCTGGTACAAAGCCCCCACAGCAGGCTGGTATCCCCTGTAGCTGCGGCTCTTTTGGTTGCCCAGTTATAGTGGAAATGAATAGTGCTAAAAATAGTTTCTCATTGTGTTCCAAAGGTCAGTCACCTCTTGGGGACAAATTATGTGGAACAAATATATATAAAAAAATAAGTTAAAAAATTATATTAAAAAATAAATTGAAAACAGTAAAAAGAAATTGAAAATGGTAAAATAAAAATATAATAAAATACAAATAAAGTAAAAACAATAAAAGAAAGTCTGTTTGAGGGACATATTATGTGGCAAAAATATATTTAAAAAAATAAGTAATAAACCAATTATAAAAAAAAATATTAATAAAATACAAATAAAAGTAAAAAAAAAACTTTTTAAAAATGTTTTGTGCAGTTTTCCCCAAATGAAACTAAAAAGTAAAGTAAATTATAAAGCTTTGTGTGTCACGTAAAAAAAGATTTTGCAAAAAGTCCAACAAATAAAAAAAGTTACAACCATTTGAACGACCACATGCGCTACATCACAAAAAAGTGTCTGGTCATTTAACGGGTTATCCCATGAATAATGTAAAAAATGAAAACCCGATATAGATATAGTACATGACAATCTCTTTCTAACAATGGTAGAACCTGCCCTGTACCTCAGATGGATCCAGTGATCTCCCCATTCATTCCTCTGCTAGATTTATATCAAGCTGACATCTCAAGGGGAGTGTCTTTTCTGCTGAAGCTAAGGGGGAGTGTCCATGCTCTCCCTATCACAGCTCTGGAGGCAGTTGAAGGATGAAACTGAGCATGTGTGGCCATCTCAGTGACCATGTCAAAGAACCAGTGCTCATTCCTGGTATCTGGCCGATATAATCAGCCACTGAACCGAGCCGATAAACAAGAAATCACTCATTTTGCAGCTGATTTGCATATTGTATCAGGATGAAAGAAGGAAAATTATTGTCAGCACATCTCCCGGTGTAATCAGGGATCGGCTACCGATAATCAATAGAAGTGAATGAGAGAGGAATGACTGCGGTAGTGATACATATGCCAATGCAAACGAGTGGCGATCTACATTTTTTAATTTGAGGCACATTGAAATAGACCGATGTAACAATTCGGCCCCCAGACGAAAAAAGTTTGTGCACCCCTGTGTTAGGGTATTATGAGGTAATATTGGAGTATATAATGAGGTAATTTAGGGATCTTATGAGGTAATATTGGAGCATTATGAGGTAATGTAGGGGTATTATGAGGTAATGGGGTATTATGATGAGATGTTGGGGGTATTATGATGTTATAAGGGTGTTGTTAGGTAATAATAGTTATTATCAGGATATGTTGGAGAATTATGATGGTTTATTGGGGTATTATGAGGTAAATTTGAGGCATTATAAGGTTATATGGGTGTTCTTTTATAATGGTTTTTATTGGGTTGTGTTAGAGCATTTTGATACTATATGGAGGTATTATGAATTAATAATGGGTTGTTATGAGGTTATGGGTAGTATTATGCTATTTAGAATACTTATTATCAGGTTTAGGGATGAGCAAATCGACTTTGGATAAAACATTAGAAGTCGATTCGCATAATACTTCGTTCTAATACTATACGGATCGGGAGCTCTGTACAGTATTAGAATGTACTGGCTCCGATGAGCCGAAGTTATTACTTTGTGAAGTCTCGCGAGATGTTGCGTAATAACTTCATAAATCAATTTCTACTGTGAAAAAAACATTTTCCGAACTCGTTCAACACTGTACAGTATTGGAACGAAGTATTATATGAATCGACTTCGGATGCTTCGCTCATCCCCAATCAGGTTATATTTGAGTTTTATGATGCTATATGGGGGTAATGTTGGGGTTTTATGAGGGAATGTTTGGGGTATAATGAAGTAACGCTTGGCTATTATGAGTGAATATTGCGGTATTATGAAGTAATGTTGGGGTATTATTAGGGAATCTGGCGGTATTATGAGCGTATTATAAGGGTATCTGGCAATAGTATAAGTGTATTTTGGGGTACTGTGAGGTTTATGGTGGTATGATGAGGGTATTTAGTTTTTTAGGTGATGTTGGGTATTATTAGGTTATAGTTGGGCATTATGAGGGTATCTGGTGGTATTATGAGGGTATTTCAGAGTACTATGAGGTTTCTGGTGGATTTATGAGGGTATTTTGGAGTATTACCAGATTACAGTGGGGTATTTTGAGGGTATCCTGTGGTATAATGAGGGTATATTGTTCTTTAGGTTATGTGGGGTGTTCTCAGGTTCTAGTTGTCTCTCTCACACGTTAGTCGGTCTCCCGCGGACACACCGTACATCATCCGCCATTCTCTGCGCCTTATTATGCTGATCTGTATGAAGTTATTCATACACAATCCCTGTAACAGGGGAATATTCCATATTTCGGCGCATTACTCGGCCTCCCCTGGTCAGTCAGGCCTCATTTGGAAATCTCGTGTTTATTGAGTCAGTAAAAATAGGTAATTATCATCGGGGGGACCGTCCGTCATCCACATACAAGCCCCCCCGGCTGATAATAGCCGAGGACTGTTCATTACGCCATGCTGACTCCTAACTGCCCGCTAAGACTGGTAATCTCACTTCTCCCGGGGCTAATGGCACATCACCACCCCTGCCACGGACGCCCACCGCCTCAGCATTAATGTGACCCTGTGACTGATAGCATTAGGCCTGTTAAATCCTGTGCTCCACCGTCTGGGAATTTACCGCTAAAATATGCTGAATGTTCAACGGTAAAACTTGAAAAGCCCAAGAAAGCGAGAAAATCTGACCCATCGCAAATAGCGGTGATGTCACCACATGCTGGGCCCAGTGATTGGTTGCTGTGGTCACCTGATCTGTGGCCGCTATGGATGCAATATCATTATCCAGCAGGATTAGTGGTGGGCGACTAGGACCGGCATGCAATTGTAACAGACCCTCAGCCCTAAGAAGAATTAGGTCAAGATGCGTTTCTGAATGGTATAAGCACATTTCCATTCACTGACATCAAGCAGAGATCTTGAAAACAAAAACTGAAACAAAAAGAGGCTTTCATCCAGAAACAGCACCACACCTGCCTACAGGCTGAATACGGTATTGCAGGTCTCAAGTGTTCAGATTTTTTTAGAAATCCCTTTTATGGGACATTTGCCATTCAGCTGGATGAAGGTGTGTTTGCCAACGGTTAAAGCACATCCTAACAGACGCTAAGCTCCAAAAAGGTGCATTTACAAAAGCAACATTTCCATTTATTGACAGCTAGCAGAGATCTTGAACAACAACAAAAAAACAACAACAAATAATTGCAAAGCCGTTTATGATCCTTTCTTCCCGAAACAGCGCCACACCTGCCCACAGGTTATGTGGGGTATTACAGCTCACTTCCATTTCCTTCAGTGCAATGTCAGACACCCCCAGGTGTGGCGCTGTTTCTGGAAGAAAGCAGCCATGTTGTTCTAATCACTTACCATTTGTGACAGTCACCAATTTATGTGGGATGCCCCAAAATATAAAACGGGTGGGGCTGGTTTAGATTTGCATAAAGGGGTGTTCCTGTGTTGTGGGCTGGGCTTAAATCTCCTGTACTGGCGAAGGTATGATAATGCCGCAGTACATGGAGGATCACCAGTGGATCCAATATGGCGGCCACAATGGTAAGGCTATGGAATAATGTAGCTGGTAGGCAATCGCATATTGGCAGTTGCTTCCCTGTGTAATTTGGGGAGGGGGCAGGAGAAGGGGGGGTGTAGGCTGCACTTTCCTCTCTCTCCTGTGCACCTAACCAGCGGCACCTCCGGGAGACATGCTAATAATAGCGCCAGAACCTCACAAGCGTCACTTATGGTGTCAGGCTGGGCGGACAGGAGCACCGCGCGGGGGGAGGTGACAGCGCGTCTCCCTAATGACTTCTAAAAATGCCTGAATTTGCTAAATTGACCGAACGGATTTGGCGACAGGAGCTGGGGAAAGTGTCAAGTAATAAAGAGGAAGAGTACGGAAATCAAAATGCAAAAATGGTCAATACACGGCAATTAACAGGGGAGGAGATCATCGGAAGTAGCTGTGACCCCCATCCTCCCAATATACCGAGTCTGGTGAGGTGTGAAGATATAAGCTACCATCCTACGTATGGACTCCCCGACCGAACCAGTAGACCTGCACTGATACACTGTAACAAACCCTCAGATTTTTCCGGCTCGCAGGGGACTGTCTAGACTGGATGCAATGGTAACGAACCTTCAGCGGTGAGAATGGGTCTGGGTTCCATTTTCAGCCTGTCAATTAGAGTGCTCCCCAGTCACTGACAGCAACCAGAGATCTCGAAAATGAGAGAAATTAAAATGTGGCACAGAAATCATCGGGCCCCATAGCAAAACTTAGAATGGGCCCCAAAACACAAAGAGCATTTAGGAAAATCTCAAAAGATTTGGCACAAAAATTTGCGACTTTTGTGCTCTTCAGCTTCAAAAAATCTGTCACAAATGATGGATTTCTGTTTTCCCGCAGCCACCACTAGAGGGAGCTCACCGCATAGGATTTATATGGCTAAGGCTGAACTCAGGGCAGTGAGCTCCCCCTAGTGGCGGATGCAGGAAAATGCAATGACAGCAGGGATGACTTTCTCACCAGGATGGTGGTCCCTCAGGGTCTCCGTAGCTCCCCTTATGGCTTCAGGGGATGCATCTTGTGTTTCTCTCCCGTCTTGCAGCTTTTGCAGACACTTAATCACCTAGATGCTTGTTCTCAGGTAATTGTGCTTCTTCCCAGCAGTCTGCAGCAGCGCAGGCCCATCTCCATCCCTCCCACTGAGACTTTAATTGTAGCCCGGACCGCCAGATGTCTGCCTGTAATTGTGCTGGGTACCAGCTGTTGCATGTAGGACTAGGGAGGGTGTTGGTTGGTATATGGAGGGTGTCAGAGGAGGGGGGGGGACTCTGTCAATCACAGTGCTGCTCAAATCTTGGAAAACTAGATGGCTACCCCGGCAGGAGCGATGGTGGCAGCCATATTGGTTATCACCCAGCTTTGCCAGAAACAGATAGAACTAAAAAATAATGGCTGAATATATTATCAACGCCCAGGAATCCTGAAAATGTCTGCCCTCTGTTATGTGAAAGTAACCCCTTACCTTCAGCACATTGCCCTTTCTCTGCCCCCCCTCTTGCCCCTACCTGGTGCTCACCTCACTTGGCCTCATTGTAGGTGCACCCCTGCCTGTATGTACTGTGTATGTTTATAGCCTGAGTGAGGAGATCTCTGGATCCATGTGAGGTACAGGGCTGGTTCTAGCTTTAATGCAATTTGGATTTTAGAAATTTTTATATTCAGAAAAATATTTGCGCTATTGTGTAAAATAAAACTGTTGAAGTGAATAAGTGTGCAGGAAAAATGGATCTTTCATACAATGAACCCAACGTGTCCCTCTCTGACCATCCAAAAAGTTGGGAGGTACGGTGTATGTTTGTATATGTGTGTTTTATATGTATATCGTATGTATGTATATGAGTGTTATACACTATGTATATGAGTGCTATACACTATGTATATGAGTGCTATACACTATGTATATGAGTGTTATACACTATGTATATGAGTGCTATACACTATGTATATGAGTGCTATACACTATGTATATGAGTGCTATACACTATGTATATGAGTGCTATACACTATGTATATGAGTGCTATATGAGTGCTATACACTATGTATATGATACACTATGTGCTATACACTATGTATATGAGTGCTATATACACTATGTATACTATAGAGTGCTATACACTATGTATATGAGTGCTATATATGAGAGTGCTATACACTAATGTATATGAGAGTGCATACACTATGTATATGAGTGCTATACACTATGTATATGAGTGCTATACACTATGTATATGAGTGCTATATACACTATGTATAATGAGAGTGCTATACACTATGTATATGAGTGCTATAACTATATGTATATACTGAGTGTATACACTATGTATATGAGTGCTATACACTTGTATGTATATGAGAGTGCTATACACTATGTATATGTTATATACACTGTATATGAGTATACGCTATGTATGGTATACGATACTATGTATATGATGAGTGCTATACACTATGTATATGAGTGCTATACACTATCTATACGTATATGAGTGCTATATATGTGCTATACATACGCTATGTATATGAGTGCTATATACTATACTATGTATATGAGTGTTATACGCTATGCTATACACTATGTATATGAGTGCTATACACTACGCTATGTATATGAGTGCTATACACTATGTATATGAGTGCTATAACTATGTATATGAGTGCTATATGTATATAGAGTGCTATACTATGTACTATACGCTATGAGTATACACTATGAGTGCTATACACTAATGTATATGACTATGGTGCTATACGCTATGTATATGAGTAGTATATAGTGCTACGCTATGTATATGACGTATACTATGTAGTGCTATGCTATAACTATGTATACGCTATGTATAATGAGTGCTATACACTATGTATATGAGTGCTATGTATATGAGTGCTATGTGCTATACACTGAGTGCTATAGACCTATGTATAATGTATAACTGTATATGAGTGCTATATACGCTATGTATATGAGTGCTATACGCTATGTATATGAGTGCTATACGCTATGTATATGAGTGCTATACGCTATGTATATGAGTGCTATACGCTATGTATATGAGTGCTATACACTATGTATATGAGTGTTATACACTATGTATATGAGTGCTATACACTATGTATATGAGTGCTATACACTATGTATATGAGTGCTATACACTATGTATATGAGTGCTATACACTATGTATATGAGTGCTATACACTATGTATATGAGTGTTATACACTATGTATATGAGTGCTATACACTATGTATATGAGTGCTATACACTATGTATATGAGTGCTATACACTATGTATATGAGTGCTATACACTATGTATATGAGTGCTATACACTATGTATACATCACTGGCCCCGCTCTGTCAGTGTTGATGTTACATGTATACTGGAACCTTCTGTAATCTGATGTCCAAGTACACACATAACTATGAGGCGCCGCTGATCGTCAGGCCACACCCTCTCCGGGTCAGAGGTCATGCTCTCACTTTCAGCTTTTCCATTGCAGTCACTTGGGGATGATTTCATGGGTTCAGAGGTCAAGTGCTGGCAGGATTCCTTCTTCCTTTAAGTAGCCGAAATGATTTCACAACAACATCAGCTTCATGCTCCGAAAACATGGAGGCTGGGACGTACACACCGCGACGGTGTACAATTATCTTACTGAGAGGGAGGGTGGGACTCCGAGGAAGGGTGAGCAGCCCATGGGTGGGACCCCGAGGAAGGGTCGGTCTATCTATCTATCTATCTATCTATCTATCTATCTATCTATCTATTATCTATCTATCTATTATCTATCTATTTATCTATCTATTATCTATCTATCTATTATCTATCTATTTATTTATCTATCTATTATCTATCTATCTATCTATTTATCTATCTATTATCTATCTATCTATCTATCTATCTATCTATCTATTATCTATCTATATAGGAAGGGTGAGTAGCCCATGGGTGGGACCCCGAGGAAGGATGAGCCCCCCATGGGCTATCTATCTATCTATCTATCTATCTATCTATCTATCTATCTATCTATCTATCTATCTATTATCTGTCTATCTATCTATCTATCTATCTATTATCTATCTATCTATTATCTGTCTGTCTATCTATCTATTATCTATCTATTATCTATCTATCTATCTATCTATTATCTGTCTGTCTATCTATCTATCTATCTATTATCTATCTATCTATTATCTGTCTGTCTATCTATCTATTATCTATCTATCTATTATCTATCTATCTAGCTATCTATCTATCTATCTATTTATCTATCTATTATCTATCTATCTATCTATCTATCTATTATCTATCTATATAGGAAGGGTGAGTAGCCCATGGGTGGGACCCCGAGGAAGGATGAGCCCCCCATGGGCTATCTATCTATCTATTATCTATCTATCTATCTATCTATCTATCTATCTATCTATCTATCTATCTATTATCTATATAGGAAGGATGAGCCCCCCATGGGCTGTCCCTACAGGTATGCAAAATAATGGATCCAGCCCATGAGGAGTATGTGGGCCCCTGGAGAAGTGTGGCCCCTGGGTATCCCGCCCTTGGGTAGATAAGCTGGGCAGTGGGGACTCTTCTGTCCCGGGATAGTATTGAGGAGGGAGTCATTTACTGTTATCTACTGAGACCCTTATCTTCTGTGGGCCCCTCCCCCGCCCACAACCTGCCTGTCCCAGGTGTTCGGAGGTGCGGTGGGTGCACATCTCAGGGCAGTTTATGGAATTTTTGTTACCACTCCCATCATCCACGGGCTGTTAATTACAAGCGACACATCACTGAATCCATTCACTCCGCAGCTGCTGAGATTTATTTGATCTTTGCCCTCCATTACATTCCTGATAAACAGACCCCTATACACCGTAATCCCCTTAATGCAAACTTACACACAGGTGGCAACCCAGCTGTCACCGAGCAGGAAGTGATGGGAGTTGTAGTCCATCCACTAAACTACCAAACAAAATAGATCTGTAGCCATATTGGTCAGGTCAAGGGGAGTGCAGAACAGCGCCGCCCTAGTGACCATTGATGTTAACAATGATGGTCTATCTATCTATCTATCTATCTATCTATCTATCTATCTATCTATTTATCTATCTATCTATTATCTATCTATCTATCTATCTATCTATCTATCTATCTATCTATCTATCTTCTATCTATTTATCTATTTATCTATTATCTATCTATCTATTTATCTATTATCTATCTACTATCTATCTATCTATTATCTATCTACTATCTACTATCTATCTATCTATCTATCTATCTATCTATCTATCTTCTATCTATCTCATATCTATCTATCTATCTATCTATCTATCTATCTATCTCATATCTATTATTATCTATCTATCT
Organism: Rhinella marina; assembly: GCA_900303285.1. Classification (NCBI taxonomy): domain Eukaryota; kingdom Metazoa; phylum Chordata; class Amphibia; order Anura; family Bufonidae; genus Rhinella; species Rhinella marina. The sequence goes on from ONZH01008949.1 coordinate 1,086,113, forward strand.
ATCTATCTATCTATCTATCTATCTATCTATCATCTATCTATTATCTATCTATCTATCATCTATCTATCTCATATCTATTATTATCTATCTCATATCTATCTCATATCTATCTATCTATCTATCTATCTATCTATCTATCTATCATCTATCTCATATCTATCTATCTATCTATCTACTATCTATCTACTATCTATCTATCTATCTATCATCTATCTCATATCTATCTATTATCTATCTATCTATCTATCTATCTATCTCATATCTATCTATCTATCTATCTATCTATCTATCTATCTATCTATCTATCTGTCTCTCTATTTGTCTATCACTATCACTTTCTCTCTCTACCTTTTCTCTGCATTCTCTTTCACCTTCTCTCTCTCCTTATCTCTCCTCTCTTCTTCTTCGTCTTTTCTCTCTTCCATTTCCTCTTTTCTTTTCTCTCTCCTCTCTTTTGCTCTCTCTGTTTCCCTCTATCTCTCCTCATCTCTCTCCCTCTGTTTCTCTCTTTCGCGGACCGTATGCGGAACCAGTCATTTTAAAAAACCCTGAAGTTACTCTATGTGCATTCCGTTTCCGTATGTCCGTTCCGCAAAAACATACAACATGTCCTATTATTTTCCGCATCACAGACAAGGATGGGACGGTTCTGTTCCGTTCTGTAAAATACGGAATGCACATGGACGTCATCTGTGTTTTTTGAGGATCCATTTTTTGCATGAGCCCTTATTCTCTCCTATTTTCTGCTCTGTCTTTCTCTCTCTCCTCTCTTCCACTCTTTTTCCCTTTATCTCTATTTTTATCCTCTCTCCCTCACTCTCTTTCTACATATCTTTCTCCCTCTCCTCCTCTGTCTATCACTCTCTCTTTTTTCCTCTATCTCTATTCTTCCCTTTCCCTCTATCTCTCTCTACCTCTCTCACTTTCCTTCCTTCCTTCTCTCTCTCTTTCTTTTCTCCTCTGTCCCATTCTCTCTCTTTTTCTCTATTCTTTTCCCCCTCTCTCTTTATTTATTTCTCCCTCTATCGCTCTCTTCTTCTCTCACTTTCCTTTCCCCCCTCCTTCATCTCTTTCTCTCTCTCTCTCTTTCTTATCTCCCTCCTCTCCTCTTTCACTCTCTCTTTTCCCCTCTATATGTATTCTTCTTCTCCTCTCTTGCTCTCTTTCCTTCTCTCTTTCTATATTTTTCCCTCTATCTCTCCTTCCTTCTTTCTTTCTTATTTCCCTTCTCTCTACCTCTCTGTTTTCTCCTCTCTCTCTTCTCTCTTCCACTCTCTCTTCTCACTATCCTCTCTTCTTTTCACTCTCTCTTTTCCCCTCTATCTCTATTCTTCTTCCTCGCTCTTCTCTATTTCACTCTCTCTTCCCGTCTATCTCTATTCTTTTCCTTCTCTCTTCTCTCTTTCACTCTCTCTTCTCTCACTCTCTCTTCTCCTCTATCTCTATTCTTTTTCCTCTTTCTTGCTCTTTATTTCTCTCTTTCTATCTCTCTGGCTTCCTTTTCTCTCTCTCTTTTCCCTCTTCTTTTTCTTCTTCTCTCTTGTTGCTCTTTCTTTCTCTCTTTGGTATCTCTCTCTCTCTGACTTTCCTTCTCTATCTCTCTTCGCTCTCTTTTGTTCTCTCTCTCTCTCCGTTCCCCTCTATCTCTATTCTTCTTCCTCTCTCTTTCTATCTCTCTCTCTCTCTGACTTTCCTGCTCTCTCTCATTTCTCTCTTTCAACACTCTCTCTCTTTTCCCCTCTTTCTTCTTCTTCTTCTCTGTTGCTCTTTCTTTCTCTCTTTGTATCTCTCTATGACTTTCCTTCTCTCTATCTCTCTTCGCTCTCTTTTGTCTCTCTCTCCTTTCCCCTCTATCTCTATTCTTCTTCCCTCTCTCTTTCTGTCTCTCTCTCTTTTCTCTCTTTCACACTCTCTCTCTTTTCCCCTCTATCTTTATTCTTCTTCCTCTCTGTCGCTCTTTCTTTCTCTCTTCATATCTCCCTGTATCTCTCTGACTTTCCTTCTCTCTCTCTCTCTATGACTTTCCTTCTGTCTTTATCGCTCTTCGCTCTCTTTTGTTCTCTCTCTCTATCTCTCCTTTCCCCTCTATCTCTATTCTTCTTCCTCTCTCTTTCTATCTCTCTCTCTTTGCTCTCTTTCACACTCTCTCTTTTCCCCTCTATCTTTATTCTTCTTTCCTCTCTGTCGCTCTTTCTCTCTCTCTTCGTATCTCCCTGTATCTCTCTGACTTTCCTTCTCTCTCTCTCTCTATGACTTTCCTTCTCTCTCTCTCCCTCTCTCTCTCTCAGGAGCTGTCTCCCAGTGTCTGGGTATTTTGGGGGGTTATCCTGAGTGCAGCAGAGGCATGTCTGACATGTGGAGTATCCGGCTGTCTCTCGGGGTCTCTTCTCCTGTGTGCGGTGCAGTAAAGCTCCTGACACCCCAGCTGGCATCAGACAGAAGAGGCTTCTTTGATTCTGTGACAATCCTCGGCTTTTAGCTGCATTTTGCCGGAGTGTTTATTCCTCCGTCCAAACAGAATTAGTGAGAGTTTATTTTATAGTGAATTAAGTGTCAATAGGAATTTGACCCTATCTCAGCAGATATTACAAGGATTTGTCCACTGGAGGTAATCCAGGATGGGACTGGCATATCTCACGTTCTGGAGACCACACGGAACGGCGAACATACAACGCTAAATCAGCGCAAAGGTCACACGCTGCGGCGGCCAATCAGATCGCCGAGCTCAGCATGGAAATAGCCACAGATTAAGCGTATGTGTCATGTCAGAATGAAGCAATCTGCCGCCTCCTCACAGACTTTGTGTATCTACTTCATACACAAAGACCTCTGCTTGCTGTCACTGAATGGGAACACTCTTCTAAGCTGAAGACCTAATACTTTTCACAGCTGAGGGTTTGCTAAAATTGCACCCAGTCCATCAGCAGCAAACATCTTTCTTCTGTTCTGAAAGTTTGTTACAATGTATCAGTGCAGGTCAGAATGTATCAGGCTGTTTATCCCAGAGGATTCTCCGTGCCGAAAGCTTAATCATTCCTTCTGAAAAGTCTACTTTGTGTTTTAAGACCTCTGTTTGTTGTCAGAGAATGTGAACACCCCTGACCTAATATATCTCACCACTGAGGGTTTGCTACAGTTGTATCCGTGAGCAAAGCACATCAGCAGCACAAATCGCTATCCTGTCACGATGATTTGTTACAATGTATCAGGACAGGTACAATGTACCAGGCTGTCCGACTCACAGAGGATTTTCTAGACTGTATACAGTTGTAGCAGATCCTCAGCTGTGAGATGTAGTAGGTCTTTTGAGCCTCTGGATCATTGGGTAGCTACAGGGAGTGACACCTGGGCCCTGGAGCCTAAGGGGCCACATAAGAAGAGACCACATGGTAGATGGGGGCCCATTGCATATTTTGCTCTGGATGTAAACCGGAAAGTTCATATTCGCTGACAGCAAGCAGAGATCTTGAACATAAATGCTGAAAACCTCTCTCAAGGGGAAATACCTCTGCTTACGTATATTATGCAACTGCTCGTATAGCAACCCCCTAATATCCACAATCCAGCGCTTGGGTCTGACTACCAAACGTTCTCCAGGAGGCGCTCCAGAGCTTGTGAATGACTACAAGGTGGAATCATTGTGTCGGAGTTTCCCTTTAACTCCATAATGACCTAGAATTTTTTGTTGTATTTTTTTATGGCACGGTTTAACTCAATAATTAACTTTTATTAACTCTCTCTTGGGCAGGATGGGAAAAACATCAATACCGTCATTGAGTTTTTACTTTTTACATTTTCACAATAAAACCCCTTTAAAAACAAGAGAATGTTTTTGCGTCGCTACATTTTTTTTTTCCAGAGCTGTGCGAGGGCTTGATTTTTGGAGGACGATGCAGTTTGCAGTTTTTATTGGTATCATTTCTGGGTACAGAACTCTTCTTGATTGTTTTTTATTCCATTATTTTTTTGGGGGGGCAAATAAGCAAAAAAAAAAAAACCCACCAATTTTGGCAATTCTTTTTTTCTTTTTATTATGGCGTCCAGTGTGTGAGATAAATTACATGATAAGGCCTCATGCACATGACCGTACATATTTTGCGGTCTGCAAAAAACGGATCCGCAAAAAAAAAAAACGGATGACGTCTGTGTGCATTCCATACTTTGCGGAACGAAGCAGCCGTCCCCTCATAGAACAGTCCTATCCTTGTCTGTAATGCGGACAATAATAGGACATGTATTTTTTTGCAGAACAGAAATACTGACATACGGAAACGGAATACATGCGGAGCACCTTCCTTTTTTGTTTTGCGGACCCATTGAAATGAATGGTTCTGTATACGGTCCGCAAGAAAAACAGAACGGAAAAACAGTCCAGGTCTTTAGGGATTTTATTTTTGCAACTTTTTTAATTGAAAAGCAAATTTTCAATGGACAAAGGTGCAATTTTTAAACTTTTTTTTCAAATTTTTTATTTTTTTTTACCACTTTCTTATCACCTTTTACCCAGGTGATCTTCTGATGGCTTCTATAATACACTGTACTGCTTATGCAGTACAGTGTATTATACTGTCAATAGAATACTGATCCCTCGGCCTAGGGAAAGGTACGAGCGCCGGTGCCTTCTCAAACAGCTGATCGATGGGGGCCCTGGGTGTCAGACCCCCACTGATCAGATACTGATGACCTAAAGTAAGGTAAAGAAATCTCGGAAAACCCCTTTATTTATTTTTTTTTACGCACTTATAAAGCACTTACATATTCCGCAGCGCTTTATATACATGACCATCACTCACTGTCCCCAGGAGCTCACAATCTAAGTTCTCTATCAGTCTGTCTTTGGAGTGTGGGAGGAAACCGGAGAACCCGTAGGAAACCCACACAAACATGGGGAGAACATACAAACTTGGTTGGAGCGGAAACCAGGACCCCAGCTAAGCTGTAAACATGCATAATGGCAGTGACTAAGGGGTTAAATTTTTTATGATTGTATTTTACTCATTTTGAGCTAAAAATAATTTTTTCTATTGCTCTTTATTGAAAATTTCAGTTTAGCTGTCTTCACGCTGGACCTGTGTGTAATTCCATATCAAGACCACTAGATGGAGCACCAATCCAGCAAAGTGGGCCCCAGTTCCCTTCCAGCAGGCCCACCGTGAAACGCGTTACGCTTCCTCCCAGGTTTGCAGAAGGCAGCCGGCATCAATGGATTCCATTTACATTCTGTTTTCTTTAATTCCTAATTAAGTCCCCCTGAATCCAATTACAGCCCTGGTTTCCCTGAGTCAGAGCCGCCCTGACATAACACTGTTTATATACAGCGTTCGGATGAAAGGGCTCAACATGTGAACTTATAAAGAGCTTAGTGTCCCTGCAGTTAACCCCTATCATGCTGCTACCCACATCCTGTCAGAGGAGATGGCGGCTGGGTGTAAGGGGCGCAGGTGTACGCAGTGTTTAGTTACTCCCGTGACCGGGCGGCCTGTCCGGGCGATGACCACTACTGGATGTTTGCCTCGAATGCGTCAAGACCAATGCAATGAAATAGGAGAAGCCGAGCACCGCACGGCTCCTGTGATCAGGCATTGTTTACCGGCAGCCGCAGCGTCAGGTTTCACCAAAGTTTATTTTCCATACGTTTTTAGTTATAAAGCAATTTTCTGAATTGTGCCCCCAGTATCGCTCCCGGATTCCTTCCAAATCTGTTCAATCTTATGTCAATACAGCGTAATCATTGTGTAATAAAAAAGTCCTGCAACTTAATAATATACTTTCTGTTTCAGATCATCACCTTTACTCTGCTTGCCATCAGTGAATGGAAACAAACTTGTTTAGGTCCAGAAGCAAAAAAGTCGTTTGCTAATACAGTATAATTCCCTAATGTATTTGATGCAGGAAGAAGGCCTGGTATGTCTAATGTTAGATATCTCCACCTCTGAGCACAATATTATAAGTAACATATAGATTTAATCTACATAAAACTGAGCCACTGTGTACATACATTACTTATCCTGTACTGATCCTGAGTTACATCCTGTATTATACTCCAGAGCTGCACTCACTATTCTGCTGGTGCAGTCACTGTGTACATACATTACTTATCCAGTACTGATCCTGAGTTACATCCTGTATTATACTCCAGAGCTGCACTCACTATTCTGCTGGTGCAGTCACTGTGTACATACATTACTTATCCTGTACTGATCCTGAGTTACATCCTGTATTATACTCCAGAGCTGCACTCACTATTCTGCTGGTGCAGTTACTGTGTACATACATTACTTATCCTGTACTGATCCTGAGTTACATCCTGTATTATACTCCAGAGCTGCACTCACTATTCTGCTAGTGCCGTCACTGTGTACATACATTACTTATCCTGTACTGATCCTGAGTTACATCCTGTATTATACTCCAGAGCTGCACTCACTATTCTGCTGGTGCAGTCACTGTGTACATACATTACTTATCCTGTACTGGACCTGAGTTACATCCTGTATTATACTCCAGAGCTGCACTCACTATTCTGCTGGTGGAGTCACTGTGTACATACATTACTTATCCTGTACTGATCCTGAGTTACAGCCTCTATTTTACTCCAGAGCTGCACTCACTATTCTGCTGGTGCAGTCACTGTGTACATACATTACTTATCCTGTACTGATCCTGAGTTACATCCTGTATTATACTCCAGAGCTGCACTCACTATTCTGCTGGTGGAGTCACTGTGTACATACATTACTTATCCTGTACTGATCCTGAGTTACAGCCTCTATTTTACTCCAGAGCTGCACTCACTATTCTGCTGGTGCAGTCACTGTGTACATACATTACTTATTCTGTACTGATCCTGAGTTACATCCTGTATTATACTCCAGAGCTGCACTCACTATTCTGCTGGAGCAGTCACTGTGTACATACATTACTTATCCTGTACTGATCCTGAGTTACATCCTGTATTATACTCCAGAGCTGCACTCACTATTCTGCTGGTGCATTTACTGTGTACATACATTACTTATCCTGTACTGATCCTGAGTTACATCCTGTATTATACTCCAGAGCTGCACTCACTATTCTGCTGGTGCAGTCACTGTGTACATACATTACTTATCCTGGACTGATCCTGAGTTACATCCTGTATTATACTCCAGAGCTGCACTCACTATTCTGCTGGTGGAGTCACTGTGTACATACATTATTATCCTGTACTGATCCTGAGTTACATCCTGTATTATACTCCAGAGCTGCACTCACTATTCTGCTGGTGCAGTCACTGTGTACATACATTATTATCCTGTACTGATCCTGAGTTACATCCTGTATTATACTCCAGAGCTGCACTCACTATTCTGCTGGTGCAGTCACTGTGTACATACATTACTTATCCTGTACTGATCTTGAGTTACATCCTGTATTATACTCCAGAGCTGCACTCACTATTCTGCTGGTGCAGTCACTGTATACATACATTACATGACTTATCCTGTACTGATCCTGAGTTACATCCTGTATTATACTCCAGAGCTGCACTCACTATTCTGCTGGTGCAGTCACTGTATACATACATTACATATCCTGTACAGATCCTGAGTTACATCCTGTATTATACTCCAGAGCTGCACTCACTATTCTGCTGGTGCAGTCACTGTATACATACATTACATATCCTGTACTGATCCTGAGTTACATCCTGTATTATACCCCAGAGCTGCACTCACTATTCTGCTGGTTAATTTTTGAACCAGTCATCAAACAAGCACCCTCCAGCAGTTTCGCAGAGTTGCTATAATGCAGCGCAGCAGCTAATTCTTCTTACATCTGGTGACTGTACATGGTCTAGTGTAAAGATGAATGCAAATCACAAGAGAAAGAATTAACCCTGATCAGACTGTGAACAAGCGGAGAATGCTGGGAGATTTCATCTCTGGAACCTGTAGATTGGTGAATGCTGCTCTAGACTGTAATAGAAATGGTAACTAATAAAGGAGATTTCCAAGATTTTTATACTCTCCTCAGGATAGGTCATCAGTATCTGATCTGTTGAGGTCCGACACCCAGGACCCCCGCTGATCAGCTGTTTGAGGAGGCAGAAGATGTTCAATCCATGTCTCCTTTAATACTGTGGTGTATATTGTTTTCATTTAGCATCTGATAATCCAGAAAGTCTGATAATCTGATACAATGTAACATGGATGCAATTCCAGAAGCTCCAGAAGCAGAGAACTGACCACGTTGTATACATTTTGCTATGGCTGTACAGTAATTCAGAATGTCATATTATCCGGCGATTCTCGGGTCCCTTTGATACAGATTAAAGTATTGGGTGGAGTCAGACAGTAGGGAGGTGGATGATATAGTTCTCTCACAATTTCAACCCCCCCCGATTTAAGGGAATGGAGCGACTCTGCCGACCCCCATGTTATAATTGCCTTCCAGTAAAGACTCCATCTTTTATCTCATCACCCATGAAGGGGTCAGATATCCAGGACAGATATTCCCTGGGAATATAATAAGAAAATCATCTCAGAGGAGAGGGTGGGATGACGTTACTAGTGCGTGGGGGCAAGACGCCTCTGCTGGCCTGTGGAAGACTAGATGTGGCATCCATTATCTTATATACACTCCTAGGAGATGGAGAGAGTGTAAAGGGATAAGGGGCATCTGGCAGCAGCTTTGTCCCTATGACACTGGCTGACCTGTTGGCAACTGAAGACATCTGTGTTGGTCCCATGTTCATATGTGTCCACATTGCTGAGAAAAATGATGTTTTATTATATGCAAATGAGCCTCTAGGAGCAACGGGGGCGTTACCATTACACCTAGAGGCTCTTCTCTCTCTGCAACTGTTGCACACTCTGAACAGGGCTTGGTGTTAAGACTTTTTTCACTGTCTGGTCCTGTCAATCAAAGTGGAGAGGGTGCGGCAGTAGAAGAGAGAGCTGAGCCTCTAGGTGTAACGGCAACGCCCCCGTTGCTCCTAGAAGATACTGTATTATTTGGGGAGGGTACTTTGGGCGGTTTATTATCATCTAATGCAGTGGTTCTCAACTCCAGTCCTCGGGACCCACCTGCCAGTCAGGATTTAGGAATATCCCACAGAATGAATACCTGTGGTAAGTCCTGATGGATGGACGCTAATTATATCAGCTGGTCTAAACTAAGGAAATCCTGAAAACCTGACTGGCAGGTGGGTCCCGAGGACTGGAGTTGAGAACCACTGATCTAATGCTTTAAAGGGTGCTGCAACATTTTTGCAGTATCTCAGTACAGGGGGTATCTGCAATTGTTGGCAGTGTAACTTTATGTTATGTCATGTTATGCACTGTGTGTGATGTCATGCATACCCAGTGTTGTTGCATGAGGTCGGCTCGGTCAGAGTTAATAATCTTGGCCTGGCCCTATTAGGAGCTCAGGGTGTGGGCTGGCCCCACCCCCTGGCTAGAGAGTTGTAGGGGATTCTGGTGAGTTGGAGGTAGACAGCAAGGAGGTAGGGAGCAGACTCTTTTCTCGGTCTAATCCTGGAATCACTTGTATCTCCGCCGTCTACTTGGAGGATAGATAAAAAGACAAGGTAGAGACTCTGCAAGGCCAAAAAAGGAGTCAGTCAGCAAGTTAACCTGCATAAAGCTTTCCAGACCCTGCTGCCGTGGAGGGGAAACATGTTAAGACACCCTACACAGTTCAGGAACAACTTGGCCAGTCGTATCATTTGGATCTGCGCACTGCTATGCGAATTGTAGACCGTTTTGCTATTACTTAGTCGCCAAAGAAAGACTCTATAGAGAGATATTTTAGCAAGAGACTGTGTAAAGAGGGCCAGAGTTTCCAGAATTGATTAACCCATGCATTGTCATCTGGGAATAGGGACTTGCTGCACATTTCTATCTTCTGCCTTTGAAAGAACACGTGCCTCTACCCAGCCTGTATTCCATATCAGCCGTTTCCAGATTAGAGGAATTTCCCGGACTATAACATAAGTTTGATCGTCTGGAGAACAGATTTTTTAATGAAACTGCTTAAAAGAGAAACAGTCCTTGTTGGCCATAGCAGCCAATCACAGCGCAGCTTTCATTTCTTCTAGTACGTTAGAAATATAAAAGCTGCACAGTGATTGGTCGCTATACATCCAGTCCGCATTCTTCCTTTATTCGTCCACCCCCCAGTGTAAATGTGTACATTATGACAAGCTTTGTAAATGAGTCCTGATTGTGACCGCGACTAATTATATGGTAGAAAGAGACGTCCCTTTAAAAAAGTAAAAAAAGAAACAAACCAAAAAACTGCATATGGTCAGACAGCTCCAATTAGGGGGGCTACTTTCATCCTAAAACAGTGCCATGCCTGTCCACAGGTCAGTTGTGGTAATGCAGCTCAACCTCATTCACTTCAGCAAAGTAGTGGAGTTGACCTGCAGTACCAGACACAACCTATAGACAGGTGTGGCGCTGTTTTAGGAAGTAATCGCCCATGTTGTGCTAATCCCAAACCCTTTTAACTCTATTAAAGCGGCGGCTCTCCCTGCATCCTATGACATTGAGATGTTCCCACGGCTACATCTATCAATAGTCTGGCCTGGTGGTAAAGCCTGGTGGCAGCAGTGAAGGGGTTACTTCCATTTAGGTCTGTGATACCCCTGCCTTCCCCCCTCGCCCACTCCTCCCGAATCTAGCAGCGGTACAAGTTTGCAGATTCAGGCTCCTATTTCATTCCCAGCATGGGGCAGCCTCAGAAAAAAGGCCAAATTGCACTAAATTTACTGGTAATTGAAAATGCCATCCAGCCAACTTACCCCTCCTACCCTCTTCTGTGGTCCCTGGGAATGAGTTCTTTTTGTGCCGCCTGAGTCCCCCGCCTGGCAGGGCCTATTTGGCTTTAATTGAGTTGAACAATTGAGAGGCAATTACGAACCTTTGCAAGATGGAAGGGCAGGAGGGGAAGACTGGGCGAGCAGCGGGCTTTTCTATGCTCGCAGCGCTGCAAAGTGTCTACTTTTGAAATGCCAAGTCGCCCCCCCCCTGCCCAGCGGGATAGGTGCAAAACAGGGAGATAGATTTCATTGATTCCTCTCTTCCAGTTATTTTCCTCTGGTGTTATGATTGCAAACTGGCAGCCTTCGTCGTGTGGGAGGAGAGCCGAGGAGGCGGAAGGATTTTATTTTATTTTTTATTATTGACATTCCGCCCTGATGGAGGCAGTCAACAAAACCCGGTCCGCAGCCTTTACCCCTCTGCGTGGAAAATTCCTTTAATCCAGAACCAGTGGATTAGCAGGAAATTGCTCAATGGTCTAATATTTACCCAGTGTAAAGCATGGGGTATCAGGTTGGGGAAGGAGGTGGAGATTCACAGGGTCTGTCATCATCTATTTACTTCCAAAATTAGCCTTTCCTTTCTTTCTTCCCATTCTTTTTTCGGTCTTTCCCTCCTTTGCTTCCTTTCAATCCTTTTCTTTTCTTTCCTCTATCCCTTCTTTTCCTTTCTATTCTCTATCACTCCCTTTCCATCCTTCTTTCATCCCTTCTGTCCATCCTTCCCTTCATCCAGTCCTACTTTCCTGCCATCTTTACCCCCCTTTCCTTCTTTTGCTTACTTTCAGTCCTGCAGGTTCTTTATTTCCTTCCTTTCCCTTTTACTACTTCCTCCTTTAATTCCTTCTGCTTTTACTACATTTCTCCCTACTTCTCTTCCTTCTATCCTTCCTTTCCCTTTTACTAATTCCCACCCTTCCTTCTGCCCTCCCTTTCCCCCTAAGTTCTTTCATTTCTTTTTTCAACTTTTCCTTCCTTTTTCCCTCCCTCACTTCCTACCCCTTTTACCAACTTTCTCCCTTCTTACCGCCCTCCACCCTCTGCTTCCCCTTTCCAATACTTCTTTTACTTCCTTTTCTTTCCATCATTCTTTTGTTGCCTCTTTCATTCACCCCTCCTTTCTTCCTTTCTGACATCCTTCTTCAGTTCATTTTTTTTGTCTTCCCCTTTGTTCTTATCCTTTCTTACCTCTCCTTCCTTTGTTCCCTTTTTTCTTCCCTTCCTTTCCATAATTCTTTTACTTCCTTTTCTTTTCATCATTCTTTTGTTGCCTCTTACATTCTCCCCTCCTTTCCGACATCCTTCTTCAGTTCATTTTTTCTATCTTCCCCCTTGTTCTTATCCATTCTTACCTCTCCTTCCTTTGTTCCCTTCTTTTCTTCCCTTCCTTTCCATAATTCTTTTCTTGCACTTCCTTCTTCTCTTCTTACAGTCCTTCCTTCCAAACCTTCCTTTTCTCACTAATCTCTCTTTCTTCCTTTAGTCCTTATTTTCTTCTGTCCATTCCTTCCTTCCTATATCCTTTCCTTCTCTTCCTAGCTTTCCTCCTTGCCTGACAATAGACTCAACTGAAGAAAATTCTTCAATTTGGCGGGCTTTACATTTCTAGACAAAATCTTTGCTTTTGTGATTTTTCAGTTCAGAGACAGAAATGATGCTCGGATGACAAGTTAGAAACCAATGCTGAAAATAACTTGTCCCCCCAGTACTTTTTAATTTTTACAAATGCTAATAAGAACATTGTCACCCAGCCCAGCTAATACTTCTTACGTCTCCCGGGTGGTAGTAATATTAGAACTTGCCCCCTCTTGTTTGGAGGCTCACGGAATAACATAATCATGTGGCTGCAGTGAGAGTCAGGAGTGTCAGCTCTGTAAATTAAGTCATTAGCCGAAGCGCCCCCCAGTGGATTCATAAAACCCAAATTTTAAAAATCCTTTGAGGGTAAGGACTTTCACCAATATTTTTCTCATATGGTATATGATTGCCAAATCACATAGTTCACAGATGAATGACGGCCCTCAATCGCAACATGAGAGGCAGTTGGGCCTGTAAAGAGACACCCCACGGACACACTGGTAATTTGCATCAGTCTCATAATTTAGCAGATATTATTTTCAGATCATATTTCTCCCTCTGCAGACGACTGCTTCCATGGTCAGTGGAGTAGATGAAAGTAATAAATCTGCCGCTTTCAAAATTGCAAAAGAAGGTCAAGAACTTTGAACCTGGTGGTTGAGGGAGATGTAACAACAGAATGAAAGGTATAGAGGGAAAGACAAACAATTGTAGACCTATTGGTTGAAAGCTGTAAAATAGAAGTTCAAGAATTGTAGATGTGTTGGTTGAAAGAGAGTGGCAACAGTGGTGGAAAACGTGTAAAAGTGAAAGTTGTAGAGCAGCAGGCATTGATTCGTTGACATGAGAGTAGTAAAAAAAGTCAAGAACTTTGAAGCTGATAGGTCAGGGAGATGTAGCAACAGGATGAGAGGTGTAGAAGACAAAGATTTGTAGACCTGTTGGTTAAAAGATGTAAAATAGAAGTTCAAGAACTGTAGATGTGATGGTCAAAAGACAGACAGAGAAATAGCAAGAGGTCAAGGGTAGTGGAAAACTTGTGCGAGACAATGTAGTTGTAGAGCAGAGGACAATGATTTGTAGACCAGAAAGGTCAAGAACTTTGGAACTAATGATTGAAAGAGATGTAGCAACAGGATGAGAGGTGTATAGTGGAAGACAAAGAATTGTAGACCTGTTGGTTGAAAGATGTAAAATAGAAGTTCAAGAACTGTAGATGTGATGGTCAAAAGACAGACAGAGAAATAGCAAGAGGTCAAGGGTAGCGGAAAACTTGTGCGAGACAATGTAGTTGTAGAGCAGAGGACAATGATTTGTAGACCAGAAAGGTCAAGAACTTGTAGCAGCAGGATGAGAGGTGTATAGTGGAAGACAAAGAAATGTAGACTTGTTGGTTGAAAGTTGTAAAATAGAAGTTCAAGAATTTTAGATGTGTTAGTTGAAAGAGAGACAGATAAAAAGAGGTCAAGAGTGGTGGAAAATGTATGGGAGATGTAGTTGTAGAGCAGAGGACAATGATTTGTAGACCTGCAAGTCATAAAGAAGGTCAAGAACTTTGGAACTGATGGTTGAGGCAGATGTCTCAAAGTGTAGATCTGTTGGTTAAAAGTTGTAAAGTGGTCAGTGTTTGACAGTGGAAGTAGAAGACGTGACTGAGATCAATGAAACAGATGGGGGAACAGAAGACTAAGAATAGTAAAGAACTGTTAAAGAAGACTGAGCCTGCCATACACAATAAGATAACATCTCATCTAATGTGTATAACCAACATAAGAGTGGTAGATCAAGAAGATGACAGAGGACAAAGACACAGCTTATGTTTGTGAAGAAGCTCAATAATTGAAAAACTGGTGGTTGGAGCACGACGATGAGGAAGATAGGGCAAGTGCATACATGTGATGGAGTACAGGTGGTGAGAAATATACAACAAATAATTGAGAAGGGCTAAGTAAGACAGCAGAAGAACAGAGATCTAAAATTTTAAGTTAAATATACCGGTATGTATTGTATGGCCATCTCAGGACTAGAGCCACCAGATGACGCTTGTAGACCAGGAGATTGAGAATTTCTTGAGCCATATTAGTAGCTGGAGTTATAGTTGAAGACTGTCAAGGTGCAGAAAGCATCTAAGAAAGAGCTTGGAGTTGGAGAGCAGAGACACCTGACACTAATTACTTGCCCGGATACATACGCCATCTTTCTTTCTACTATTCCCACCGTCCTCAGCTCTTCAGTGTTGTTGACACACACAATTGCAGGTGGATAGATGTCCCCCCAAACACACATCTCAGCCGTCATGTAGCTGGCCCACTGATGAGCCTCTCATCTAGTATCTTTCCTTCCCAATAATCACTCTCTCATTAGCTGCCGGCAGCCGTTAATTATGTAAATGAGTCTGTTTTGCACGGGGGCGTTGTTTCATTTTAACTCTGATTACAGCACCTGGGGTCTCGATGAGTGGGCGGCTCGGTGTCTATTAACATGGAAATAATTTGCTAATTTATATTAAAAGCCCAACGATCACCAATCCCAAGGCATTTGCCATGTCCTGACATTAAAAATAACTTAAAGCAGAGGAAGATGAAAGAGGGGACGAGCCCGCTGATCTGACGAGTGCTAATTGATGTGTTCCTGCTAATGACAATCACCCAGCCATCCCGGAGATGTGCCCTCACCTGGCAGGTATCTAATTCAACCACTGACCTCCCGAAGATACATTAGTCTTGTTTTTTATGACGGTCTTTCCATTAGAACTTAGGATCTCATCCATCTAATGGCCAATTAGTCATTATGAAGATGTACCACTCCCAAGCTCCCCATTACAAAAACAAGCCAAATCACAGCTCATGGTGGGCATCTCACTGGGCATTATGGATGAAATCCTCCAAAAAACGAGTAATCTTAGTTTTGCAAGATTCAGGTTGCATATATGGACCTCTGTTGACCCTCTGTCATCAAGCATAGAGATATTATCTAGATCACCATTAGCCCTCCAAGCCCAATGGGCCCTGGCATCTGCAGCCACTAGCCTAAAGGATGATTAACTGGTGGGGGGTCATCTTCGTAGAACCTTAAGAAAAAAAAACAAGGTTGGAAGGAACCAGGAGGATCCAACTCAAATCCTGCATCTTGGTTACTCCTTGTAGACATGTAGGCCAATACGATAATGGGTTGCACCAAAAGGGGCATAGATGGCGGTGATGAGAAAATAGTCCTGCCACTTTACACATCACTAGTCAGACCACACATGGAGGACTGTGTACAGTTCTGGGCTCCTGTGAACAAGGCAGACATAGCAGAGCTGGAGAGGGTTCAGAGGAGGGCAACTAAAGTCATAACTGGAATGGGTGGACTACAGGACCCAGAAAGATCATCAAAATTAGGGACGACTGAGGGGAGATGTAATAACTATGTATAAATATATCAGGGGTCAGTACAGAGATCTCTCCCATCATCTATTTATCCCGAGGACTGTGACTGTGACGAGGGGACATCCTCTGTGTCTGGAGGAAAGAAGGTTTGTACACAAACATAGAAGAGGATTCTTTACGGTAAAAGCAGTGAGACTATGGATTCTTTACTGTAAGAGCAGTGAGACTATGGACTCTTTACTGTAAGAGCAGTGAGACTATGGATTCTTTACGGTAAGAGCAGTGAGACTATGGAACTCTCTGCCTGAGGAGGTGGTGATGGTAAGTTCTCTATAAGAGATCAGGAGGGGCCTGGATGTATTTCTGGAGGTAATAATATTACAGGTTATAGTTACTAGAGAGGGGTCGTTGATTCAGGGAGTAATTCTGATGGCTGATTGGAGTCGGGAAGGAATTTTTTCCCCTAAAGTGAGGAAAATTGGCTTCTACCTCACAGGGGTTTTTTGCCTTCCTCTGGATCAACTTGCAGGATAACAGGACGAACTGGATGGACGGAGGGCTTTTTTCGGCCTTATAAACTATGTTACTATGTTACATGGTTGGACATATCATGTCAGAGACAATCCAAAGCCGAGATGAATTTAATAGCTTGGCACAAGACTGAAATTCTTAACAATTGTGGTGCCAATAATCAAATGCCCCTGCACCATAGATAATGGTCTTCAGACAGTCCAATGTCTAAGACAGGCCATAGACTATTGATGGCAGGTGCCACCAAATTTACTACTGTCTATGATCTCTTTTGGCTGGGGACAATCAAGGCCCTAGCAACACGTCGAGAAGACTGTCCTCGGGAAGTTGGATTTCTCCGGCCTTGTACTCGCACACACTGCTGTACAGTTTACGACATTTGTTGTCATTCCACAAAGACCCCGGGAGAAGAACTGCACAATCTTCATTTCCTAAATTATCCGGCTGCTTCTGAAACCAGAATCTGTGGAAAAGGAAAAGTCAAGAAACTGGATGAAGACAAAACTTAACGGAAGATCAGCCACTATGGACAGGACCTAATGACCAGTTCAACCAAGCCAACAGTCACGGAAGAATGATCTACCCCTCTTTTGCCATCCCTTCCTTAGTGGCATTTGCCAAGTTTGACCAGTTCCTTACTTTGGAGTTGAGTTATAGGGGGTTCCATCCACCCATTTCCACTGTCCTTCCATGTCCCGGTCAGATAAGCCAATCCAGGATGAAGTCTTCACTGCTGTCTGCAAGAATTCCTGTGGATTGTAATAGTTAGTGGCGAGGAGAGTGAGCAATGAGCTGGTGTATCTACAACATCCATAGCTGTCGTAATAAGCCAAAGCCCTCTACCTGCTCCTCCTCGCTGTTAATCACCACCAGGTGCGCCCCTTGCTTACGGCACCAGTGTAAGCTGTCCTGCCAATTCCTGGTCTGTGGTGAAAGCAGGTAACATGATAACCCAAAGAAATGCCAACCTGCTGAGCAAAACGGGCAAACGGTGCCTGCAAGAGATACAAAATATAACTGGGACTTAAAGAAGAACTCCTGCAAAAATGTTTATTCTCTGACCTGTTAAAAAGGCACATGATATAATTTGTAGTGAATGTCATTTTCTTATCAGAGACTGTATTTGTGAGCTATCCCCTCTCTTGTATCTGGGTCATGTGACCAAGTCCCTGACCTCCAACTGACCCCAGGACAGGAAACCAGTCACTGCTCTATTCAATCCTATGAGACTGAAAGTGAGGCTCCCATAGGAATACATAGAGAAATAGACTTCCTGTCCACACATAAGATGCTGTGTTATCTGGTGAGTCTGATTCCTGGTCACATGACACATGAGAAACATCAGGGAGATATAACTCACAAATACAGACACTGGTAAGAAAATGACATTCACTACAGATTATATCATGTACATTTCTAGCAGGACATGGAATAAAATTTTTTTGCGGGGAGTTCTTCTTTAAAGAGTGTAAAAAATATCTATTTATCTATCTATCTAATCTATATCATATCTATCTATCTAATCTATCTCATATGTATTTTCACTCTAAGCTCCATTAGAATGTATGTTATTTCAAAATGGCTGCCTTCTGTTCTTGATTCCACAAGATCCTTCTCTGTTGATATCTATGATGGCACCATGTGCAGATCCCTACCTTGGTGTCTGCTTTCGCAGTTTCTGAGCAGTGGGCTCTCCCGGGGGATGGGCAGGTAAGTTCTGCTGATGTGCTCCATCCTCTTTTGGATGTGGATGTATTGCCGGAGCTCCACCTGGTAGAGTTGTCCTTGTTTCTCCATCTCCTGTAGGATTTCTGTCTGGTTCAGCATCAGCACGGACAGGGTTTGTTCCTGTATGGAGGAGATGTTGTCCAGTAACGATGACAGGTTCCTTGCCAAAACCCGAGTGTCTTCCCTCAGGTTCTCTATATTTGCCATGTTGTGGCTCAGGTTCAGGGACAGGCTTTCTCTTACTTTGTAGATGGTGTCTAGACGGGAGCCGCCCTGGAGATCTGTAAGAAAACCGACAGATTAAGGCTTGTGGCTATAGAGGACCCCCCAAATTATATTTTGTCTGATACAAGAGTCCCGGAGTAATCCTCTTCTGTTCAGTTCTCAATATAGTTGGTTCACTGGGTGTGAACGTAGTATGCCTCCGACACATGCCCCATAGTATGCCTCCGACACATGCCCCATAGTATGCCTCCGACACATGCCCCATAGTATGCCTCCGACACATGCCCCATAGTATGCCTCCGACACATGCCCCATAGTATGCCTCCGACACATGCCCTATAGTATGCCTCCGACACATGCCCCATAGTATGCCTCCGACACATGCCCCATAGTATACCTCCGACATGCCCCAAGATGCTCCGACACATGCCCCATAGTATGCTCCGACACATGCCCCATAGTATGCCTCCGACATGCCATATGCCCGACCATGCCCATAGTATGCCTCCGACACATGTCCCATAGTATGCCTCTGACACATGCCCCATAGTATGCCTCCGACACATGCCCCATAGTATGCTTCCGACACATGTCCCATAGTATGCCTCCGACACATGCCCCATAGTATGCCTCCAACACATGTCCCATAGTATGCCTCCGACACATGCCCCATAGTATGCCTCCGACACATGCCCTATAGTATGCCTCCGACACATGCCCCATAGTATGCCTCCGACACATGTCCCATAGTATGCCTCCGACACATGTCCCATAGTATGCCTCCGACACATGCCCCATAGTATGCTTCCGACACATGCCCCATAGTATGCCTCCGACACATGCCCCATAGTATGCCTCCGACACATGCCCCATAGTATACCTCCGACACATGTCCCATAGTATACCTCCGACACATGCCCCATAGTATACCTCCGACACATGTCCCATAGTATACCTCCGACACATGCCCCATAGTATACCTCCGACACATGTCCCATAGGTATACCTCCGACACATGCCCCATAGTATACCTCCGACACATGTCCCATAGTATGCCTCCGACACATGCCCCATAGTATGCCTCCGACACATGCCCTATAGTATGCCTCCGACACATGTCCCATAGTATGCCTCCGACACATGTCCCATAGTATGCCTCCGACACATGCCCCATAGTATACCTCCGACACATGCCCCATAGTATGCCTCCGACACATGCCCCATAGTATGCCTCCGACACATGCCCCATAGTATGCCTCCAACACATGTCCCATAGTATGCCTCCGACACATGTCCCATAGTATGCCTCTGACACATGCCCCGTAGTATGCCTCCGACACATGCCCTATAGTATGCCTCCGACACATGTCCCATAGTATGCCTCCGACACATGTCCCATAGTATGCCTCCGACACATGCCCCATAGTATGCCTCCAACACATGTCCCATAGTATGCCTCCAACACATGCCCCATAGTATGCCTCCGACACATGCCCTATAGTATGCCTCCGACACATGCCCCATAGTATGACTCCGACACATGTCCCATAGTATACCTCCGACACATGCCCCATAGTATACCTCCGACACATGTCCCATAGTATACCTCCGACACATGCCCCATAGTATACCTCCGACACATGTCCCATAGTATGCCTCC
Organism: Rhinella marina; assembly: GCA_900303285.1. Lineage (NCBI taxonomy): Eukaryota > Metazoa > Chordata > Amphibia > Anura > Bufonidae > Rhinella > Rhinella marina. Next base: position 1,106,013 of record ONZH01008949.1, read on the forward strand.
GACACATGCCCCATAGTATGCCTCCGACACATGCCCTATAGTATGCCTCCGACACATGTCCCATAGTATGCCTCCGACACATGTCCCATAGTATGACTCCGACACATGTCCCATAGTATGCCTCCGACACATGCCCCATAGTATACCTCCGACACATGCCCCATAGTATGCCTCCGACACATGCCCCATAGTATGCCTCCGACACATGCCCCATAGTATGCCTCCAACACATGTCCCATAGTATGCCTCCGACACATGTCCCATAGTATGCCTCTGACACATGCCCCATAGTATGCCTCCGACACATGCCCTATAGTATGCCTCCGACACATGTCCCATAGTATGCCTCCGACACATGTCCCATAGTATGCCTCCGACACATGCCCCATAGTATGCCTCCAACACATGTCCCATAGTATGCCTCCGACACATGCCCCATAGTATGCCTCCGACACATGCCCCATAGTATGCCTCCGACACATGCCCTATAGTATGCCTCCAACACATGCCCCATAGTATGCCTCCGACACATGCCCCATAGTATACCTCCGACACATGTCCCATAGTATGCCTCCGACACATGCCCATAGTATGCCTCCGACACATGCCCCATAGTATGCCTCTGACACATGTCCCATAGTATGCCTCCGACACATGTCCTATAGTATGCCTCCGACACATGCCCCATAGTATGCCTCCGACACATGTCCCATAGTATGCCTCCGACACATGCCCCATAGTATGCCTCCAACACATGCCCATAGTATGCCTCCGACACATGCCCTATAGTATGCCTCCGACACATGCCCCATAGTATGACTCCGACACATGTCCCATAGTATGCCTCCGACACATGCCCTATAGTATGCCTCCGACACATGCCCCATAGTATGCCTCCGACACATGTCCCATAGTATGCCTCCGACACATGTCCCATAGTATGCCTCCGACACATGCCCCATAGTATGCCTCCGACACATGTCCCATAGTATGCCTCCGACACATGTCCCATAGTATGCCTCCGACACATGCCCCATAGTATGCCTCCGACACATGCCCCATAGTATGCCTCCGACACATGCCCCATAGTATGCCTCCGACACATGCCCCATAGTACACCTCCGACACATGTCCCATAGTACACCTCTGACACATGCCCCATAGTATACCTCCGACACATGCCCCATAGTTATGCCTCCGACACATGCCCCATAGTATGCCTCCGACACATGTCCCATAGTATGCCTCCGACACATGCCCCATAGTACACCTCCGACACATGTCCCATAGTACACCTCTGACACATGCCCCATAGTATACCTCCGACACATGCCCCATAGTATGCCTCCGACACATGCCCCATAGTATGCCTCCGACACATGCCCCATAGTATGACTCCGACACATGTCCCATAGTATGCCTCCGACACATGTCCCATAGTACACCTCTGACACATGCCCCATAGTATACCTCCGACACATGCCCCATAGTATGCCTCCGACACATGCCCCATAGTATGCCTCCGACACATGCCCCATAGCATGCCTCCGACACATGCCCCATAGTATGACTCCGACACATGCCCCATAGTATGCCTCCGACACATGTCCCATAGTATGCCTCCAACGCATTGTTGTTATGGGAAGCCATAGAGAGTGTGCAACTCACAGAGGGACACCAGGGCCGCGCTTACAGCCAGCAGAGCCACGGTCAGGACTAGGATTCCTATCATCCGATGACGGTGGCCCAAGGAACCTTCGAATCTGAAGGACAAAGAAATCACAGTACACAACAATAAAAGTGGCACAACTTCTATTATGCATCATAACACACACGTTACACTTATATCTCCTTTACAGGAATATGTTATAGGGGTGCTATAGTGAAGCGTTATTCGGGCACTATATGGCACTGTCGTGTGTTCACTGTATGATACTGCTATGTATTAACTGCATTGCAATAAAACGTGGCCCCCTGTATGACGCTATTATTTGGCATGGTATAATTGGGGCACTGTATAACCCTATTATATGGGCCTTATATGGTATTATTATGTGCAGAATGCTGCTACAAAAGCACTATATGGCAATATTATCAGTTATCGGATGGTATTTCTATTTGGAACTGGGTGATGCTATGTTTTAAGCATGAGATTGCCCTGATAGTTGGGCATTGCCAAGCGTGGGTATTATATGGGAGTATCATATTTATTTTTATGGTTCTGTATTTAGCACTGCCTGTTGGTATTATTTGGGCATGATATGGTTTTATTACTTCAGCACTATATGGTGGTATTTAGGTACTGTATGGTTATATCCTTTGGACAATCTATGGTGGTATTATTTGGGTACTATATGGTGGTGTTATTTGGTCACTATAGGGTAGTATTATTCGGGCACTATACGGTGGTATTATTTGGGCACTATACGGTGGTATTTGGGCACTATATGGTGGTATTATTCGGGCACTATACGGTGATATTATTTGGGCACTATACGGTGGTATTATTTGGGCACTATATGGTGGTATTATTCGGGCACTATACGGTGGTATTATTTGGGCACTATACGGTGGTATTATTTGGGCACTATACGGTGGTATTATTTGGGCACTATATGGTGGTATTATTCGGGCACTATATGGTGGTATTATTCAGGCACTATATGGTGGTATTATTCAGGCGCTATACGGTGGTATTATTAGGGCACTATATGGTGGTATTATTCGGGCACTATACGGTGGTATTATTCGGGCACTATATGGTGGTATTATTCAGGCACTATATGGTGGTATTATTTGGGCACTATACGGTGGTATTATTCGGGCACTATACGGTGGTATTATTAGGGCACTATACGGTGGTATTATTTGGGCACTATATGGTAGTATTATTCGGGCACTATACGGAGGTATTATTAGGGCACTATACGGTGGTATTATTTGGGCACTATACGGTGGTATTATTTGAGCACTATATGGTGGTATTATTCGGGCACTATACGGTGGTATTATTCGGGCACTATACGGTGGTATTATTTGGGCACTATACGGTGGTATTATTTGGGCACTATACGGTGGTATTATTTGGGCACTATACGGTGGTATTATTTGGGCACTATATGGTGGTATTATTTGTGAACTATATGATGGTATTATTTGAGCACTATATGGTGGTTATATTTGGGACTATATGGTTGTTTATTTTGGGCACTGCATGTAGGTATTTGGGCACTATATGATGGTATTATATGGGCACTGTATGGTGGTATTATATAAGCACTATATTGTAACTGTTATTTAGGTACTGTATAGCTATGTGTTTACTGTATTATATAGCAGTATTATTTGGGCTTTGCATGTACTTTCATAGGCACAGTGAATGGCATTGTTGTGTGGGCACTGTATGGCAGTATTATATAGACTGTATGTTGTGAACCAAGTAAAAAAGCTAAAAAAAATAACAAAAAAACAAATCAAATATCGCCAAATACGATTTTTTTTTTTAAAGAAAGTCACATGACAACCTACATGGGAACCTTCACCCAGCTTTCCAAGAGCCTGGAAATGCAAAATTTCAGCAAACTGGCTGGCACATACCTGCTGTCGCTGGTTTCTGTGTTCTGGTTGTCGGATTGCTGTGCCCTTTCTCTTGCCAGGGTCAGGACCTCCACGTCTGGGTATATCAGCATGTTGGAACTGATTCTTCTATCCCTGCCACCGAAGAGAACGGGTGAAGATGCGGCACACTTACTCACTCCTCCATCCCAATGGCCCATGCCGAATCTCCTCTGGCTCCAAGACAGGTCCATCATTTCATGATCATCCATTATACTCTTTAGATGCCCGCTCTGGGCTCGTCTCAGGCTCAGTGTCTCCTTCTTTTTGCTTGATGCCCTTGACCAGCTAGCATCCCCCCACCCTACAACGTGACACAAGTGATACATAGTGGCACTGCCATCTCTTGGCAAACAGCGAAGGATCTGCTGAAAACACAAACAGATTCCTGAGAAAGTCACACTGAGCAGACATTTTCTTTACAGCAGAGCTGCGGGTGGCATGATAGCATGTTAGATGCCCCTTAGTACCTTCCCTGTAGGGCTTCCACCATTTTACCAGTGTAATGGACATGGCACTGTAAAAACTCCAGTGGTTGGACCTGTACATGTGGGGTCACTGTATACATACATTACTTATCCTGTACTGATCCTGAGTTACATCCTGTATTATACCCCAGAGCTGCACTCACTATTCTGCTGGTGGAGTCACTGTGTACATACATTACATATCCTGTACAGATCCTGAGTTATATCCTGTATTATACTCCAGAGCTGCACTCACTATTCTGCTGGTGGAGTCACTGTGTACATACATTACATATCCTGTACAGATCCTGAGTTATATCCTGTATTATACTCCAGAGCTGCACTCACTATTCTGCTGGTGCAGTCACTGTGTACATACATTACTTATCCTGTACAGATCCTGAGTTATATCCTGTATTATACTCCAGAGCTGCACTCACTATTCTGCTGGTGCAGTCACTGTGTACATACATTACTTATCCTGTACTGATCCTGAGTTACATCCTGTATTATACTCCAGAGCTGCACTCACTATTCTGCTGGTGCAGTCACTGTGTACATACATTACTTATCCTGTACAGATCCTGAGTTATATCCTGTATTATACTCCAGAGCTGCACTCACTATTCTGCTGGTGCAGTCACTGTGTACATACATTACTTATCCTGTACTGATCCTGAGTTACATCCTGTATTATACTCCAGAGCTGCACTCACTATTCTGCTGGTGCAGTCACTGTGTACATACATTACTTATCCTGTACTGATCCTGAGTTACATCCTGTATTATACTCCAGAGCTGCACTCACTATTCTGCTGGTGCAGTCACTGTGTACATACATTACTTATCCTGTACTGATCCTGAGTTACATCCTGTATTATACTCCAGAGCTGCACTCACTATTCTGCTGGTGCAGTCACTGTGTACATACATTACTTATCCTGTACTGATCCCGAGTTACATCCTGCATTATACTCCAGAGCTGAACTCACTATTCTGCTGGTGGAGTCACTGTGTACATACATTACTTATCCTGTACTGATCCTGAGTTACATTCTGTATTATACTCCAGAGCTGCACTCACTATTTTACTGGTTGTAAATGGAAACAGTCAACAAACCTGTCAACAGGTACACCCCTAACCATGAAGCTGAGCTCCTACAGTAAAAGGCAGCAGTTAGTCTTTTGCATATCTTCAAAATACGTTATGTGCAGAAATGGAACAAGCAGGTAATGCTGAGAGATTTCAGCTCTTGAGTACTATAAGTATGTGTATATTTTATGCAGAATATTTATGGTAACACACTTGGAATGTTATTGTTATCAGCGTTGCCCCTGTGTCTCTCTGCAGTAATAATCTTATTTGTTGATTTTTATTTATATTTCAACTTACTTCTATATACTGCAGTGTTTATTGCGGCTTTTTAATTTTTTTCCTCTTTGCTTTTTATTCGTGGTTTAATTGCCATCTCGGGAGCGTCACCTCGGCATCCGCTGTCATACAGAGGCTTTCATTAAATCATAGCCTCAGGCAGCCATAATATATATTTTGTCATTAGCTCTGATTGTAGAACATCTGCCATGTGATCTGACGACCATGACATACTGTAGACACGGGGACATGTCTGCTCCATGCTTTCTGTCTACAGCGAGGCTTCACCACACGATGGGCCCAATGCATGGGCATCAAAGAGGGCTTCAGTGGGGGTACTGTTATTTCTTGGGGTTCTTTAATTATATACAGGAGATGCCCAGGTTATACCAGCATGCTCCATATCACTATATACAACAAGATGTATAACTTATACCAGCTGTACATATATAATTATATACAGGAGATACCCAGGTTATACCAGCATGCTCCATATCACTATATACAAGAAGATGTATAACTTATACCAGCTGTACATATATAATTATATACAGGAGATACCCAGGTTATACCAGCATGCTCCATATCACTATATACAAGAAGATGTATAACTTATACCAGCTGTACATATATAATTATATACAGGAGATACCCAGGTTATACCAGCATGCTCCATATCACTATATACAAGAAGATGTATAACTTATACCAGCTGTACATATATAATTATATACAGGAGATACCCAGGTTATACCAGCATGCTCCATATCACTATATACAAGAAGATGTATAACTTATACCAGCTGTACATATATAATTATATACAGGAGATACCCAGGTTATACCAGCATGCTCCATATCACTATATACAAGAAGATGTATAACTTATACCAGCTGTTCATATATAATTATATACAGGAGATACCCAGGTTATACCAGCATGCTCCATATCACTATATACAGAAGATGTATAACTTATACCAGCTGTACATATATAATTATATACAGGAGATACCCAGGTTATACCAGCATGCTCCATATCACTATATACAGAAGATATATAACTTATACCAGCTGTACATATATAATTATATACAGGAGATACCCAGGTTATACCAGCATGCTCCATATCACTATATACAGGAAGATGTATAACTTATACCAGCTGTACATATATAATTATATACTGAGATACCCAGGTTATACCAGCATGCTCCATATCACTATATACAAGAAGATGTATAACTTATACCAGCTGTACATATATAATTATATACAGGAGGTACCCAGGTTATACCAGCATGCTCCATATCACTATATACAAGAAGATGTATAACTTATACCGGCTGTACATATATAATTATATACAGGAGATACCCAGGTTATACCAGCATGCTCCATATTACTATATACAGAAGATGTATAACTTATACCAGCTGTACATATATAATTATATACAGGAGATGCCCAGGTTATACCAGCATGCTCCATATCACTATATACAGAAGATGTATAACTTATACCAGCTGTACATATATAATTATATACAGGAGATGCCCAGGTTATACCAGCATGCTCCATATTACTATATACAGAAGATGTATAACTTATACCAGCTGTACATATATAATTATATACAGGAGGTACCCAGGTTATACCAGCATGCTCCATATCACTATATACAGAAGATGTATAACTTATACCAGCTGTACATATATAATTATATACAGGAGATACCCAGGTTATACCAGCATGCTCCATATCACTATATACAGAAGATGTATAACTTATACCAGCTGTACATATATAATTATATAAAGGAGATGCCCTTGTTATAGAAGCCCAGGCCATATCTGCAGATCCCTCAGATACCACAGGATACCAGTGCTATGAGATAAGCTATGAAAGAGGAAAGATGTTCCAGGAGAGGGTGAATAGAATCTCATTCTAGGAAGACATGGTGTGTTGTCTGTGAATGGTCCGCTCTGTTACATCACGTATTGTGGTGGGAGATAGTTACTTGTCAGCTTGTCTGCGATAACCCAGCGACTCAACCATCGAGATAAACCGACACGTGGTCCAACGATAATGAGCCAGGAATAACCACAAATGCATCGAAGACTGAGCTAGAACTTAACATACTGAGGTTCGATACTTAGACACTAGCCTCTCATCATAGGCTTAGATACAGCCCTCACTGGACAAGATACACTTAGAAACAGCAGATCAGCAGACAGTATCACACATGGTAAGCTTAGATACTCTGACTCTGCAGACAGTATCGCACAACTCAGCAAGCAGTACCACACATAATAGGCTTAGATATAGTAGCTTAGCAGACAGTATCACACATGATAAGCCTAGATACATGGCTTAATATACAGTATCACACACAATAGGCTTCAATACCTTGGTTATTACAGTATCATATATGATAGGCTTATTAGGTATAGATACACAGGCTCATCAGGCTGTATCACACATGGTATACCAACTCAGCTGGCAATATCATGACTAATAGGTAGTGTTGATCGAGCACCGTAGTGCTCGGGTGTTCGGGTGCTCGGGTTGACCACTAGGTGGTGCTCGAGTGCTCGACCGAGCACCCGAGCATAATGGAAGTCAATGGGAGAACCCGAGCACTAAACCAGGCACCCCCTGCTCTGAAGAGGGGAGGGTGTCTGGTTCATAGGGAAAGGTCGGAAAATAGTGAAAACACCACTGGAATGGTTTGGGAACAGCATGGGGAGGATGTCTGGATGCATCTTGGACTCCCAAGTATTTAGGATGTTCAAACGTTATACAGCAGATGCTGCGCTGGTAATGTTGCCTTGATTAGCGGCAGAAAAAATTACACCGGATGTCAGGTATATAGGATACAGAAACTATATAATGCACACGCAACACAGATAATGTTGCCTTGATTAACGGCAGAAAAAATAACACCGGATGTCAGATATATAGAATACAGAAACGTTATAATGCACACGCAACACAGGTAATGTCGCCTTGATTAGCGGCAGAAAAAAATGACACCAGATGTCAGGTATATAGGATAGAGAAACGTTATAATGCACACGCTGCGCAGATGGTGTTAAGGTCAGGCAATCTTGCACAATTTTTGACCCCCCCAAAAAAAAAAAAAATATTGCAGCTAGATATAACAATAGCCCTTAAAAGGGCTTTTGGGTCTTTTCAACAAAAAAAAACTAGCCCTGCCTAGCCAATTTCTATCCCTACACTATCTGTCCCTCCCTGACTTGGACTGAGCTGGGTCACATGTCACTGGGTGCCAACATGGCTACAGCATTACAGTGAATGCCAGTACCTCCCCACACGCTAATTGGCTAAGTAGCGTGCGGGGAGGGGACTCGAGCACCAATCACCGCGTGGTCCCAAGCGCCGCCATGCTCGGCCGAATATCGTATTCGGCCGAGCATGCTCGCTCAACACTACTAATAGTTTTAGATATACCAGCGTAATAGATGGTATAAAATAATAGGACTAGATAAACCAACTCAGCAGACAGTATAAATGATTGCCTGAGATACTTAGGCTCAGCAGATTATAGGCTTAGATACATAAACTGAGCAGACGGTGTCATACATGAATGAATGAATTGGAAGCCTTATCTTACTTTGGACAAGATGGGTGGACATCTTCATCATAACACTAAGGGATCTGGAGACCCAACAGAAGATGGGAAACACTCACATGGTGTCCAGGAACCAAAACTGACCTTACATCTCATTCTGCTGTTTGCTTCCCAGTTCATAGAGCTAGGGTGACCCTACCCTGTCCTGAATAAGATGGTACCAGCCTTGTGCAGGGTACTATAAATGGTGTATAGTATGGATAGTTGACTACAGAGTTCTTCAAATGAGCAGTAGACCCTTAATCTACTCCTCACCTGAGGACATCTGTAGACAACTATCCATACTATAGATGCCACCATTTATACCACCCTGCCCAAGGCTGGTACCATCTTATTCAAGACAGCATAGGGTCACCATAGCTCTGTGGACTGAGACGCAACCAGGAGAACAAGGTGTGAAGTCAGTTTTGGTTATGTCATAGAAGTGAGGACCACCCAAACACCTGATAGACCTCAGTCATCCATTGAAGGACTGTCCATAACCATCTTACCAGCTTTCCCATCTAGACCCCATGGTAAATATACACATATATTCATATATATGTTGTATATATTTTTCTCTATGTAAAAGATCAAGTGACACTTGACTTTGTGTTGAGTCTTCTTATCTCCTGATAACCACTTATCTCAAGTTATCTCCATCTTACAGCTGCCGGATTATCTCCACATACATTGCCGGCTGTCTATCTCCCCACCACAGAGGTGATGCAATGATCCTACGAGCTGATAGAGCCTAATGCATCACTTAGATTACATCGGGACCTCTGAAAACGTCTCCTCCTGGCCTTTTTGTAGGTGATTGTCCTTGATGCTTATGCCTTCAGTGCCTCCTGCTGGCATTGAGGTTAACGTGGGGTTTTTAGATAGGAGTATTGTGCCAGAAAGAAAGCAGAAGTATGGTAGATTTGATCAAACTTTTTTTGGTTTTGAGTTCTGAGGTAGAAGTATCTCCTACCGAAGTTACAGTATGTCCTGTTTTATTAATCTAGAAATTCTGCTTTTCTTCAGAATTTATTCATTGAATGACCCCCATCTTGTAATACTGAACAAAAACGGGAAGCCACTCAAATCAACAGAAGTTGGTGGTCCTCCAGAGCAAGATGTTTCTGAGTGGTCCATGCCCTAGGGTGTTAGATCAGTCACCTGGATCATACATCCCTTTTTAAATTGTCCTCTTCTCAGTCTTCTGTCTTGACCCATTTTCTTGAAAGCCAGTTGACCTATATTTTTGACTGAAGGAGAAAAATCACAAGGAAGACACACAAATTCTACTTACATGATGGGTGAGCGTACATGACCACTGGGCCCCTGTCCAGCTTGGGAGCCCAGAGTGGTGCCTGGTGATGTTCTCAGCACTGGCGGACTCCAAAGTGGTCCATGGGACAGGCGTCACTCTTAGAATCACTTCACACTTCACCTTTTTGGTGAGTTATGGGTCAAAAACTGACCAAACAACCAAAGTGTGAACTCAAGGAGGAAAACAGGCAGCGCCACTTGTGTGAAATCAGCAGGCTGGTTTGACAGAATGAAAGCATATAATGCGCTCACCTTTAGTAGTTGTGAGAAGTCACAACAGTGTGAACTCAGCCTTACAGGTCAATGTTAGCATCAGGTATAAAAAACCGTGGAGTGGCCCAAGATTCTACTATAGTGTGAAAGTGCTGATTCCACATAGATTGCTAGAGAACCTGCCTGTTCCTATGGAGGTCCCTGGCGCCTCTTTGTTGGACATACTGTATGGTAACAGTGACTGTATACGTAATATAAGTTATTCAATGTTAATGTGGACACCCCAATAACAGTAAAACAAGACAGCTTATTCACCCCAATATGAGATTGAAGGCCTAACGTAATTGCTTATCCATTAAAGGGGTTGTGTCACTTCAGCAAATTACATTTATCATGTAGACAAAGTTAATACAAGGCACTTACTAATGTATTTCCATGGTTACGACCACCCTGCAATCCATCAGAGGTGGCCATGTTTGCACACTATAAGAAAAAGCACCAGCCTATGCAGGCTCCCACCGCCCCGGCAACCAGAGAGGCCGCCACTTTTTCCTACAGTGTGCAAACACGGCCACCTCTGATAAATTACAGGCTGGTCGTAACCATGGAAACAAGCAGTGTATAATGTGATAGAAAAATGAATCAAGCCAGCAAAGGAAGCAATATGACTAGAGATGAGCGAACGTGCTCGAAACGAGCACTGTACCGCTCGGCTCCCCTGGGCTCGCATGGGCGCAGGCAGGAGGACGGAAGCGGCTGCCTGCGCCCATTTGAGCGCAGGGGAGCCAAGCGGTACAGTGCTCGTTTCGAGCACGTTCGCTCATCTCTAAATATGACCAATCACAATACATTAGTAAGTGCCACTTGCTGAAGTGAGACAACCCCTTTAAACAAGGTAGGCACCGTTCTGTTAGATAGCCTTGTGCCCTACACAGGGGATTGATGCAAACTGCACTGTCTCCTATGGATCCCTTCAGCTTACAGAGCCTGCACTGTGCTGCAGTCTCCCTATGCCCTCCCTACAGTGTCTGAAAACTCTCCCTACAATCTCCCTACACTGTCCCTGCACTGTCCCTATCCCAGTTTATACTATTAAAAATTTTGTAAAACACTTTCCCACTTGTCACATCTGTCCCAGTTCACTGTAAAATGTAGGAGACCAGGCAGGATGAGGCTTTTTATAGGGCTGTGACCTCATAGGGGCTGGCTATCTGCTGATGGGCTGGCTGCACGGCATTATGGGTGAACCCTCGTTCCTGGACTTCTTATTTCACATTGTAACATGTGCAGCAGCCATTTTAGAAAAAATATGATTTGTAAGGAAATTTGGATTCGTGACTAATCGATTTTTTTCCTGAAATTCGGAATGAATACCTCTTCGTTAACTTTGATTCGCTCAACACTAACTGTCATCTTCTTATGTGGCAGAGGGTCCACCCAGACATAAGGGACCAGGTGCAGTGTTCCCTCTGCATCCCTTATAGCTATACCCCTATAAAGACAATGGTTTAACACTTTCATCTCTGTAGGTAACGAACCAATAAAGTGGCCACTACCAGGTACAGCATTGTTTTTCCTCTCCACCCATGGAAGAAAGTGCTTCTGCATTGTTATTGCTCAGTAGGAAAAGGAAGGTCCCACATTACTCATGTTATGGAAGATTGGCCATGTGATGGACAGCTCAGCCATCATTTGTCACTGGGAGCTGCAAGTGATCCTTTTATCTTCTGTGTCTTGACAGCCACATAATTACTCATTAATTACTATTGTAGAATGGAGACCACGTAGGATGAGCCTGAAGAAGGGTTAATTGAGGAGAGGACCAAGAATGAATAGATGCCCAACTTAGTATGATATATTGCTGCCAGGAGGAGTACTATGCACTATTGTTTAACTCTTGCTCGCTACTGCATATGGGTTGGGGGTCGGGTAATCTGATTTTCAAGGCATAAAATTTGAGTCAACCTTATGGAATGTTTCAGGAGGCACCTTTACAACTACCACGGATGATATTAACATCCTCTTGTATTTACGTTGCACTTGATGATCCCAATCTCGCCACGTAGGCCTCATAACCTCCCAAAAGTATATATTCACAAGACCTCCTAGTGTCAGTGTCCTAGTCCTGAGATGTTCCACAGCTGGCGTCTAGTGCCTTTATTTCCGGATTACTAGTATTTCTGGTTAAATCAATTGTCACTGTATTCCTTTTACACTGTGGAGTATACTAAAGAGGCAGGTTCATGTTAATTAGGACCCACCCATGAGCAAGGCAAACATTTTAGATACTGTATCATTGGTCTTAATTGCCCTTACACTGTAGAAGAGACAGGACTATGTTATTTAGGACCCTCCCATGAGCAATTCCAATGCTTCAAACTGGGCTTGCCTACTAAAGAGGTAGGTTCATGTTAATTAGGACCCACCCATGAGCAAGGCCAACATTTAAGATATTGTATCATTGGTCTTAATTGCCCTTACACTGTGGAAGAGACAGGGTTATGTTAATTAGGACCCTCCCATGAGGAATTTCAACGTTTCAAATTGGGCTTGCCTACTAAAGAGGCAGGTTCATGTTAATTAGGATCCACGCATGAGCAATTCCAACGCTTCAAATTGGGCTTGCCTACTAAAGAGGCAGGTTTGTGTTTATTAGGACCCACCCATGAGCAAGGCCAACATTTGAGATATTGTATCATTGGTCTTAATTGCCCTTACACTGTGGAAGAGACAGGACTATGTTAATAAGGACCATCCCATGAGTAATTCCAACTCTTCAAATTGGGTTTGCCTACTAAAGAGGCAGGTTCATGTTAATTAGGACCCGCCCATGAGCAAGGCCAACTTTTAAGATATTGTATCATTGGTCTTAATTACCTTTACACTGTAGAAGAGACAGGGTTATGTTATTTAGGACCCTCCCATGAGCAATTCCAATGCTTCAAACTGGGCTTGCCTATTAAAGAGGTAGGTTCATGTTAATTAGGACCCACCCATGAGCAAGGCAAACATTTAAGATACTGTATCATTGGTCTTAATTGCCCTTACACTGTGGAAGAGACAGGCTTATGTTATTTAGGACCCTCCCATGAGCAATTCCAACATTTCAAACATCATTGGGCTTGCCTACTAAAGAGGCAGGTTCATGTTAATTAGGACCCACCCATGAGCAAGGCCAACATTTAAGATATTGTATCATTGGTCTTATTTGCCCTTACACTGTAGAAGAGACAGGCTTTGGCTAAATAGGATCCTCCCATGAGCAAGTTCAACATGTAGGATATCTGCCCTTACATGGTGAAAAAAGAGGGATTATGTTAATTAGGACCCTCCCAGGAGCAAGTCCAACATTTAAGATGTCATTGGGTTCCCTGCCCTTACCCTGTGGAGTATATAAAGAGACAGGTTTTTGTTAATTAGGACCCCCCAGGAACAAGTCCAGCATATAAGATGTTATTGGCTTCCCTGCCCTTACCCTGCAGAGTATATTAAAGAGGCAGGCTTATGTTAATTGGGATACTCCCATGAGCAAGTCCAGCATATAAAATGTCATTGGCTTCTATGGCCTTACCTGCATAGTATATTAAAGAGGTCAGATTATGCTAATATGGACCCTCTAATGAGCAAGTACCCTGTGGAGTATATTATAGAGGCAGGCTTATGATAATTAGGACCCTCCCATGAGCAAGTCCAACACTTAAGGTGTCAGTGCCCCTATGCGGGTCCCCAAATAATACTGATGTCACTGAATATTTTTAGATTTTTATATGACATAATGTCCTTGATTTTTAGATGGGAGGATTAAGTTGGGTATGGACTTTGATGGGTTCATTTCCCATATCTCTGATTTGAGATGTGGTCAAACACTGGCTCACTGATTTTCAAAATATTGAGAACTAATTTGGTTGACCAGTCCACTGTAATTGATTCGGTGGCAAATCTGCCAATGGGGCAAATTGCTGAATTGGGTGGGTCCGACGTCTTTGTTCACAAGAACTTTAAATATCCACATCTCCAGACCATCAGAGGTTCTCTTATTCACCAGTGTGATAGCGGCTTATCGGAGGAGGGGGGTGGGTGGGAGCTGCATAAAGTGATTTTCGAACATAATTAGAGCCCTGGAATAAGGCCAAGCACCCGAATGTTTCAGAAACACCATTTTCACTCATCTGCCACTCTTTAAAACATCCTCATTAAAATGTCACAGTTCAAAAGAGAGAGAGAGATCCATTAACATAGTCGTTCCTCCCAGATCTTAATTAGTCGGATTTCTCCAGGTCATTATTTGTGTGTTGGTTGCTGCTGTTCATTTATATTAGGAAAATTCATAGAGAGTTGACAAATTCTACAAATAATAGGATAGATCTGGGGGAAAACGGGAAAAGAGAGCGCTCCCCTACTCATTACAATGAGGGCAAGGTCAATGTTTGTGGGCATCGTCTTCTACAACTGCCCAACAAGGTAATGGATCAGAGGTATCAGAGGTAAAGTGAGTGATGGGGCAGTGGTCAGTGCCTCATAGTGGACCTTACCTGAAGAAGATCCTCTGAGCAGGGGCAACACAGGGCTGTCTGTCTCCTGACCTTGCTGGTTTTTCAGTGGTGCCACCAACACCACCCATCATCTTGAACACATGTTCCACTAGCTCCAAACCCAACAAGGCTCCTGCCTCCAGGTGTACCCATTTGGGCAGTATTGTACCAATATTGTTTGGTTACTACCACTCATATCAAAGGTGATAACATTTTATGCTGCTCTAAGTTTCCAGTGTTCAAGGCATGGCATCCCATGTATTGAAGATAATGTGGCTAGCACCTATGGAGGTAATAGGGATGGCACCTATGGATATATTGTGGCTGACAGTTATGGAATAACGTGGCTGGCACCTATAGTTATAATCTTGTTGGCACCTATGGAGGTAATCTTGTTGCCACCTTTTGAGATAATGTAGTTGGCATCTATAGATATATTGTGGCTGAAAGGTATGGAATAAAGTGACTGGTACCTATAGATATCATCTGGTTGGCACCTATGGAGATAATCTTGTGGGCACTTTTGAGATAATGTACATGGTACCTATGGAGATAATGTGGTTGGCACCTGTGGAGATAATGTGGTTTGAATCTATGAAGATAATATGGCCTGTACCTATAGAGGTAATATGGGTGGCACCTGTAGAGATAATCTGGTTGGCACCCATGGAGGTAATGTGGTTGGCACATATGGAGGTAATGTGGTTGGCACCTATGGAGGTAATGTGGTTGGCACCTATGGAGGTAATGTGGTTGGCACCTATGGAGGTAATGTGGATGGCACCTATGGAGGTAATGTGGATGGGACCTATGGAGGTAATGTGGATGGCACCTATGGAGGTAATGTGGATGCCACCTATGGAAGTAATGTGGTTGGCACCTATGGAGGTAATGTGGATGCCACCTATGGAGGTAATGTGGATGCCACCTATGGAGGTAATGTGGATGCCACCTACGGAGGTAATGTGGATGCCACCTATGGAGGTAATGTGGATGCCACCTACGGAGGTAATGTGGATGCCACCTATGGAGGTAATGTGGATGGCACCTATGGAGGTAATGTGGATGCCACCTATGGAGGTAATGTGGATGCCACCTACAGAGGTAATGTGGATGCCACCTATGGAGGTAATGTGGATGCCACCTATGGAGGTAATGTGGATGCCACCTATGGAGGCAATGTGGATGGCACCTATGGAGGTAATCTAGATGGCACCTATGGAAGTAATGTGGACGGCACCTATGGAGGCAATGTGGATGGCACCTATGGAGATAATCTAGATGGCACCTATGGAAGTAATGTGGATGGCACCTATGGAGGTAATCTGGATAGCACCTATGGAGGTAATGTGGATGGCACCTATGGAGGTAATCTGGATAGCACCTATGGAGGTAATGTGGATGGCACCTATGGAGGTAATGTGGATGGCACCTATGGAAGTAATGTGGATGGCACCTATGGAGGTAATGTGGATAGCACCTATGGAGGTAATCTGGATGGCACCTATGGAGGTAATGTGGATGGCACCTATGGAGGTAATGTGGATGGCACCTATGGAAGTAATGTGGATGCCACCTATGGAGGTAATCTGGATGGCACCTATGGAAGTAATGTGGATGGCACCTATGGAGGTAATGTGGATGGCACCTATGGAAGTAATGTGGATGCCACCTATGGAGGTAATCTGGATGGCACCTATGGAAGTAATGTGGATAGCACCTATGGAGGTAATGTGGATAGCACCTATGGAGGTAATGTGGATGGCACCTATGGAGGTAATGTGGATGGCACCTATGGAAGTAATGTGGATGGCACCTATGGAGGTAATGTGGATGGCACCTATGGAAGTAATGTGGATGCCACCTATGGAGGTAATCTGGATGGCACCTATGGAAGTAATGTGGATAGCACCTATGGAGGTAATGTGGATGGCACCTATGGAGGTAATGTGGATGGCACCTATGGAAGTAATGTGGATAGCACCTATGGAGGTAATGTGGATGGCACCTATGGAGGTAATGTGGATGGCACCTATGGCCTATGACAGGTATGAGGCTCTACTACTAAAGGTGTATGAGAATCCTCTGCCGTGGCACATTCTGGTGTACGGCATTTGTTATGGGTACATAGAAGTAGTGGACACAACCTCTCCTAAGGGCTGGGAAGGAACGCCATTATACAGGATTTCTTGGAGCACAATATAAAGAAATACAGAACCAGATTCTTTCACAGAATTAGCACTATGAGGATATTCTTCTCTGTCCCTGACCACATGTGCGAGGGAGCAGAGCCTTGGGCTGCGCGAGATTTGGGATTTGTCCCCTCTGACCAAACACAGGCCACCATGTAGGTTGGGGTCACCAATGTACCCATCAAGCTGCATGATAAAGAGGCCTTTAATGTCCCGAAAATAAACAAGGAGCCCACATTCCTGTAGACGGCCATTGATTTCTGTGTTTTCAGCTGGCCATTGCTTGGAGACCCCAGGACGATAACAGTAGCCATCACTCGACAAAAGCCCCATGACCAGACCTGACAAATGACTCTCAGCTGCACAAAGACCCCGAGCTGGATACAGTGCAGAAATAAGGGGGGAAGAGTCAGAGGTCAGGCCTTTAAAACCTGATACAAATTAAAGAAAAACATTGGGGGGAACAGACCCCTTACCCCTTAGTTCTGATTGATGACGGATCCCTCTCCCCGTACACTTCCCTCTGCAGGACATTAGTTTGGGAAAGTCAGAAGACATAATGGACCTGTCCTGAATGGATCAGACTTGTGAAACTCTCAGGGAAATGTTTTCTTACCTTTTTCTTTTTGCATTCCTGGCGGATCGGCGATGAAAAGCCGAACGAAAGGCGGATTATTAATTGTATGGAAGGACATGAACGATCATCGCGTATAAGTCATTTTTCTTGTGCGTCTCAACCAAGAAGTGAATTTTCATTTGGTTTCAATTACAAGAAGATAAAATAAAATAAAAAAAAAAAGAAGAAAAATATTTTAAATAAAAATAATGACATGAATGACATATTACTGTAAGAGAGTATACATTTTGTGTGTGTGGAGAGGGGGGGACAGGAAAAAAAGAAAAGAAAAATGTTTACAAATAAAAGATATAAAATAAAAATGTAAAATTATTAATAATATAAATAATAATAAACAATGAATAATAACAAACAGTTATTATTAACAATAATAAACATTAATAATAGTAAAATTAATAATAACATAAATAACAATAATAGTGGTAAAAAGGTAAAACAGGAGGAATAGGACTCACGTAGGAAACATGCAACCAAAAAAATACTTGTTTAAAGCGCTACAGATAAAAAAAGGCTTTAAAAAAATGAGGAAAAAACGCAGACAAAATGGTAAACAGTGTATTTTACCATTGCAGAAAGTATGTGTGATGGAAGCCTCAAAAAAGGAAACAAATCATTTAAAATAAAAATGTAATAATAACAAAAATAAATCTAATAATAAGTAAATGTAATAAAAAATAATGCATAGAATAAATATCCAGTAGATATGTAATAATAATAATAATAATAATAATAATAATAATAATTATAATTATAATAATAATAATAAACATCATAATATAATCATAATAATATAATCATAATATTAATATCCATTTAACAAAAAATGGACAATAGTACATGTAATAATAATAATAATAATAATAATAATAATAATAATAATAAATAATGATAATTAAAAAAAGAAAAAATATAAAATAATACATAAAATATAGAATAGATAATATTCTAGTAAGTAATAATAATAATAATAATAAAATAAGTAGTAATAATAATAATCATCATCATATCAATATCCATTTAATACAATAAAAATGTAAGTGACAATAATAAATGTAATAAGAATAAATAATAATAAAAATTAAAAGAAAAAAATAAAATAAAAATGTAAAATAATAATAATGATAACTGAAGGAAAAAAAATTAAATAAAAGTAAAATCTTTTCCACTGCAAACATCCAAGGCTGACGCTCTACATATTTGCAATATGTTCTGGACCTCCTCCTCATGCACTAGATGCAGATTATGGTGTGTAATATTTGCCGAAATCTGTGTAAAAGAACGTGATGTCAGCAGACACTAAGCATAACTATAAATATACAACAATTTGGGTCTTGGGGTTTCAATGAAGGGATTACAAAAAATAATAGGTATAAAATAATGTCATAATAATAAAAATATATTAAAATTGCTACTAATAATATTTAGTAATGTGAACAGATCTCACTGTAAGCATGACTATGGCTATCACTCTGCACAGGCTATCCATACTGTATGCCGCCATACTTGTAACTTTCCTTCGTTAGCCCAGGGCTCATCTATCAGTAGCGTGAGAAAAAAAAACAGCCATTGATCATTGATCTCACCAGAGACCTGGAGATTTATGGCACCGGGGGGCCCCTAATCTACCACCATGTAACCAGTAAAGAACACACGTCCCATTGCTCGGCCTGTTATGGGTTAGACATATGGAGTTGTGGCCTTGTTAAAATAGCTTTAATTACCCAATTACAACTAACTAGACCTCAGCAGAGCGTTGTGCCCGGACCCCAGAGATGTGAACGCTGCATTCTTCAGCAGGACTGGGAAACATGAGACCCCTCGCTAATGATGACGCCGGCTCTGCTCGGATTGTTTCCAACCTCTCACAGTCCATGGCGCCCATGGAACAGAGGCATACCTGGCAGAGAGGCTGCCATCATGCTACCTGTATTATTTTGCTTCAGTTTGCTGCCCTAGCCCCCTACATTAGCCTGCAGGTAGGGTGAATGCACCCGCCAGGCCCCCAGCGACATGGTTGCCACAGTCCCAAATTTGCAAGGACTGTCTTTGAAAATTCAGGCTGTCCTGGGTTAAAAATGGGTGGTCCCGCTCTGTGTGGGGGTGTTCCCACTCCCTAATTTACCAACTGCAATGTTGGCGCTATGCTCCTGCCCAGGAACAGTTTCTTTTTGGCGAGTCCTCAGCAGCTGGGGCGCACAGCCGATGAGCACCCTTCTCCTAGTACATCCCTGGCACTACTACTCCCATCATCTTAGGGCTGTGTACACTAGAGGGAGTGACATGTCCAAACACGGGGCCTTGTGTCACGTGATGGCTTATAACACAGCGTCCCATCTGTCCCATGACAACCATCCCTGAATGGGTTAGCCTGGCATGTGATGGGCATGGAGCACAGAGGCGATACCCCAATACCAGAGATGCCCCAGCTTTAAGGAACCCTCAGGGCCAAACTGATTCCCTGGGGAAGAATTAGGAATGGGTCTTTATTGCCAGTAGCAACCACTTATAGTACAGCTTTCATGTCTTACTCTGCCCTTGAGAAATGAAAGCTGCGCTGTGATTGGTTGTGATGGGTCTCAAGTGTCATGCCTAGTGCAGGGCCCGAGGAGGCGGAGCATGACACTCTGGTCTTCTTTATGTCATGCTCCACCCCCTCAGGCCCTAGGGATCGCACTGTGTGTAATTTTCCTTTAATTAGTTCTAATTTCTACACGTAGGAGATTTCTCTTCTCCTCGTTATGTGAAGAGTTCCCACTGAGAGAGCCATGTGGCGGGGACGCCATTAGAGGTAACACACAGGCATCGGGTGACAATGAAGCACAATGAGCCAGAGACGTGAATCACTTTGGCAAAGATTTAGACGCAATTGTAAACAAAGGGGGGAAACGCAAGTCACTTGGAAAAAGCCAAAGGGGAAACGGATTCAGAGGGAATTATGCGTTTCGGATTTCCACCACAGGACATCGCAGCTACAGCGCAGAGTAGAAACTTCTATAAAGCGACTTGTGTCAAAGTTGCAGGTGGGGGCAACACTTTCGCAATAAATGCACATCCGTAGAAGTGAAGTCAGTCGTACAACTTGTGCAAATTCTAAAAACAGTGGCATTGCTGGAGTTGAATAGAAGACACAAAACGCCATATGGTCACTACCGTACTCGACAAGTGTCTCTACTTTCTTCAACCATGGGAACCATGTCTTGTCACGGAAATTAGAATTGGTAAAGGGTGTTAAAATGTATGCAGTGCCATAAAACCCATTACTAGACAGGTCTCTCAAATGAAGTATAGCTAGGGGGTCTGGTCTGTGGTCTTTACAGATGGGTGGTCTGGGGTCTGTATAGATAGAGGGTCTGGTCTGGGGTCTTTACAGATGGGTGGTCTGGGGTCTGTATAGATAGAGGGTCTAGTCTGGGGTCTTTACGGATGGGTTGTCTGGAGTAAGTCAGGGGTCTATATAGATGGACGGTCTGGTCTGGAGTCTTTATCGATGGGTGGCCTGTCTGGGGTCGTTCAGGGGTTTGTATAGATGGAGGTGTCTGGTCTGGGGTCTTTTTGGATGGGTGGTCTGGGGTCTGTATAGATGGAAGGTCTGGTCTGGGGTCTTTACGGATGGGTGGTCTGGAGTCAGGGGTCTATATAGATGGAGGTGTCTGGTTTGGGATCTGTATAGATGGACGGTCTGGTCTGGAGTCTTTATGGATGGGTGGTCTGGGGTCGTTCAGGGGTTTGTATAGATGGAGGTGTCTGGTCTGGGGTCTTTATGGATGGGTGGTCTGGGGTCTGTCAGGGGTTTGTATACATGGAGATATCTGGTCTGAGGTCTGTATAGATGGATGGTTCGACGCCTGTAAGTGGTTTGTATAGATAGAGGGGTCTGGTCTGGGGTCTGTATGGATGAGTGGTTTGAAGTCTGTCAGAGATTTATATAGCTGGAGGTGTCTGGTCTGAGATCTGTATAGATTAGGGGTCTGGTAGAAGGGCTGTGTAGATGGAGATTTGCATGATGGGGGTCTGGTCTGGGGTTTCTATAGATGCTGGTCTGGGGTCTTTATAGATGGGTGGTCTGAGGTCTGTAGTGGCTTTGTATAGATGGCAGTGTCTGGTAAGGCATCTGTATTGATGGGGGCTCTGGTTGAAGGGCTGTATAGATGAAGGATGAGGGTTTTAAAAATGAGGGTCTATATAAATGGGGCACTGGTCTGGGGTTTCTATAGGTGGGTTCTGGCTTCTGTATAGATGAGGGGTCTGTTTGAAGGGCTGTAGAAATGAAGGATGGAGGTCTGTATAAATGGGGCACTGGTCTGGGGTCTTTATAGATTGGGGCCTGAGATCTGTATAGACAGGGTTCTGTCTATCTGTACAAACATTACCATCACACTGTCCCCAGGAGCTCACAATCTAAGTTCCCTATCAGTCTGTCTTTGACGTGTGGGAAGAAACCGGAGAACCTGGAGGAAACCCACACAAACCCGGGGAGAATATAAAAACTTCATGCAGATGTTACCCATGGTTGTATTTAAACCCAGGACCCCAGTGCTGCAAGTCAACAGTGCTAGCCACTGAGCCACCATGCTGCCCCATTAGAAGGGACTAGTGGCCTCCTGGCGGTGGAAATGCTGGTCCTCTTCCCAGCTAACAATAGAAAGTAGAATTGGTCGGGGGTGTTAAAAGTTTTGCAATGGGTTAAATTCCTCAGTGAGAATTCAGGAGAAAAGCGTCCCTTCTGGGGATACTGCCTTAAAGCCAGAAAACTGACCAAAACTCAATACTCTATGTCGATGGAGTGGGGGATAACAACGGCATTTACCTAGGTAGGTCTCTGTGTTGATTTTGGCATGCCACCGTCCCCTTAGGTCAAGCCATCTTTCTTTCCAATGTGGTGGAAAAATTTAAAAAAAAAACAAAAAACATAAATAAATAAACCATATAAAATATAGTTTAAAAATGTTGGATAAAAGGAAATTCTAATGAAAAATATGAAGCAAACTGAAAATTAAAGGAAAAATAAAAATCGCCTTTGTATTAAATGAGATTTTTGGAGGTCTCGCCATCATCTCCATCATAAAAATAAAGTTAATTAGGGTTTAATTACACATGGGGGAGACTGATGTATCAGCTGCTCAGAGATTTCCTGGTTACCTGCCAATTAGGCGCACACTATAGAGATGACAGGAACGTGGTTGCGGGGTCACCTCTGGACGACTCCAGTGCTCGCTGCCCACGCATTTAATGAATTATTAGAAGCCATTTATTAATTGTATTACATTAGTGGATGAAGTTCTGTGATGTTCCATGTCATCGGGGGGAAATTCATTGACGGAAAAGACACGTTAACCATTTCAGCACTTAAAAAGTACTGCAGATTTCAGGCTTTTTTTTCAAATCCTTGCTATTTGTAATGTCTGCTTGCTGTCAGTTAATGGTAATTTCATTGTTTTCGTGTACAGGTAGGAACTAGCTGGTTGAACTAGCGTCACAGAATGACATCCAACTCAGACTTTTGAATTCCTTGCCACCAGTGGAGTTCTTAAAAGGGTTTTCCGAGATTTTAATACTGATTACCGGGGACAAAATGTGGCAGTCACTCACTAGGGGTCCGTGGTGGTGGTGCTATTACTGGAGGTCTGTGGCTGCACTATTACTGGAGGTCTGTGGCTGCACTGTTACTGGAGGTCTGTGGCTGCACTATTACTGGAGGTCTGTGGCTGCACTATTACTGGAGGTCTGTGGCTGCACTGTTACTGGAGGTCTGTGGCTGCACTGTTACTGGAGGTCTGTGGCCACACTGTTACTGGAGGTCTGTGGCCGCACTGTTACTGGAGGTCTGTGGCCGCACTGTTACTGGAGGTCTGTGGCTGCACTATTACTGTAGGTCTGTGGCTGCACTGTTACTGGAGGTCTGTGGCCGCACTGTTACTGGAGGTCTGTGGCCGCACTGTTACTGGAGGTCTGTGGCCGCACTGTTACTGGAGGTCTGTGGCCACACTGTTACTGGAGGTCTGTGGCCACACTATTACTGGAGGTCTGTGGCTGCACTGTTACTGGAGGTCTGTGGCCACACTATTACTGGAGGTCCTGTGGCTGCACTGTTGCTGGAGTCTTGTGGCTGTACTGTTACTGGAGGTCTGTACTGTGGCTGTATTATTACTGGAGGTCTGTGGCTGCACTGTTACTGGAGGTCTGTGGCTGCACTGTTACTGGAGGTCTGTGGCCGCACTGTTGCTGGAGTCTTGTGGCTGTACTATTACTGGAGGTCTGTACTGTGGCTGTATTATTACTGGAGTCTTGTGGCTGTACTATTACTGGAGGTCTGTGGCTGCACTATTACTGGAGGTCTATGGCTGCACTATTACTGGAGGTCTGTGGCTGCACTATTACTGGAGAATGGGAGTAGTTGCACTCATACTTTGGACGCTACCTGGGCCACCGTTCAGTGATGGGAAGTACGCACCTCCTACTGCATTTGGTGCACTCCATGGTTTTGGAGTTCTTCTGCCTGGTGTCAGTTGGGGTGCCTTTGGTGTCGAGGGTTGCAGTGAGATGCAAGGCAGGGTCCCTCAGAGCAGCTGAGGATGTTGGTCCAACGTAGCCGCGCAGAAAATAACGAGGCGAGGTTAACAGCAAACGGTTCTTTACTGAAGAGTCTAGTTCAAGTACATTAGTCACAGCTTCAGCCTGCATGGACTGACAGATGTACCACAAGTGCAATTTCCATGTTCTTAAATGGTACATGGCTGCAGCCGTGCAACCATCAGGCGGACTCCAACATTAGACTAAGTTCTGCTTTTGTACAGGGTTCTGTAATCACAATGTACATTTCCATAAATGTCCTCTGCAGAATATGGATATTTTCCCTATGCAGATGGCCAGTCTCCTCCTCAGGTGTGTCCAGGCACTGTAGGACTACAATAATCTCCTAGACACGTGGCTATGGAGTCTCAAAGATCATTGGCAGACACAGTTTCTCCACAGAACTTCTCCTCGCACCTCCTCCTTGCTTCTGGCATGCTCCTCAAATATATATTTTGATTTGTATCCACTTTCCTATCTGTTTGGCTAATGTCTGACTAATTTAATCCAGATCTCTGTTCAGCTACATGTCTGCTCCTCTCACTTCACTGTCTAGACTTTGTTTGCCTCTTTACTGATCTAGCTTCTGCTCCATATGGGAAGAGATCACATGCCCACGTAGGGGCTGGTGGTTATGCCCTGTTCATACTGCCAAAATGCATACAGTAAATCACAGCTTTTGTCTTTTAGTAGCAAAGGAACAGGAAATCTTTGGAAAACCCGATTTGAAGTGACACACGGCCATATACAGATCAGACAACCCCCAGGATCTTCCGAATCTGTGTGTACTGTGGTATTTTTTATATTTCAGCTATTCACCAAAGACCCTGACGTTTTGCTTTGTTTCTTCTGATTTTAGAAGACAAGGATCAAATGTTTCTGTATTCTACAGTATGTCAGCAAACCAAAGAGCTATTCTGGCATTGAAGTCACTGCTATTCCCTCCCTACGGTTTGGCAGTAGAATAAGGCCGATTGGCGGTATAGTTCAGGGGCTGATAGTTCTGGGTTCTACGCGGTTGTCGTTTTCAGCTCGTCCTCGTCGTCTGATGAAGTACCGATCTAATACGTCCTTTACAACACTGTACTTATAAATTCTTCAGTCTGACCGCCGTGGTTTGGCAAAACGTCTAATTTACTGGAAGGGAAAATCACAGTCATAAATAGTCCGACATCGCTCTGAATCATGAATTACAAGCTGTCCTCGGAGCAGCCCATGTGAATTGTCCATGAAAAGCCATATGAAAAGTCCCTGCTTAAAGTGTCCCCTGCATTATATGGATCAATGGATTTATGGTGCACATAGGCTAAGGCGCCTCTTAAAGGGAATGTCTACACTCCTTATGACTAAGTGTCTTAAAATTCTGGCCTATGAGAGGTTACATGGCTGCTCCCCCCTGGTGTCTATATAGATAGGGGGTATGATTGGATGTTTCTGTAAATGGTGGATTTGGTCTGGGGTTTTTATAGATAGGGATCTGGTCTGGGGGTCTGTATAGTTGGGGATTCTGGACTCTGATTAAATGGAGGGGTTTGTATACATGGGAGGTCTGTGGTCTGTTTAGATTGTGTTGGGTCTATTCTGGAGTTTTAGAGATGTGGTCTGGTCTGGGGTCTGTATAGATGGAATAGTGATTTAAGGTTGGTATAGATGGAAGATTGGAGTTGGTACTTGGTATAGTTAGGGGTGGTCTGGTCTAGGTACTGTATAGATGGGGCACCTGGTCTGTGGTTTGTAAAGATAAAAGTATGATCTGGGGTCTTTTTTTAGATGAGGAGTCTGGGTGCCGAATACATGGAGCATCTTGTTAGGGGTCTGCATAGATGGGGGGTCCTGGTCTGAAC
Source organism: Rhinella marina (assembly GCA_900303285.1). Lineage (NCBI taxonomy): Eukaryota > Metazoa > Chordata > Amphibia > Anura > Bufonidae > Rhinella > Rhinella marina. The sequence continues at coordinate 1,132,406 of ONZH01008949.1, forward strand.
TTTGTATATATAGGGGTCTGGTCTGGGGTTTGTATAGATGGGAGGTCTGGTCTGGAGTTTGTATAAATGGGAGGTCTAGTCTGGGGTTAGTATAGATGGGAGGTCTGGTCTGGGGTTTGTATAGATGGGAGGTCTGGTCTGGAGTTTGTATAAATGGGAGGTCTAGTCTGGGGTTAGTATAGATGGGAGCTCTGGTCTGGGGTTTGTATAGATGGGAGGTCTGGTCTGGTGTTAGTATAGATGGGAGGTCTAGTCTGGTGTTAGTATAGATGGGAGGTCTGGTCTGGTGTTAGTATAGATGGGAGGTCTAGTCTGGTGTTAGTATAGATGGGAGGTCTGGTCTGGGGTTTGTATAGATGGGAGGTCTAGTCTGGTGTTAGTATAGATGGAGGTCTGGTCTGGGGTTTATATAGATGGGAGGTCTGGTCTGCAGTTTGTATAGATGGGAGGTCTAGTTTGGGGTTTGTATAGATGGGAGGTCTGGTCTGGGGTTTGTATAGATGGGAGGTCTGGTCTGGGGTTTGTATAGATGGGAGGTCTGGTCTGGGGTTTGTATAGATGGGGGGTCTGGTCTGGGGTTTGTATAGATGGGAGGTTTGGGTTCTTTATAGATGGCTGGTCTGAGGTCTGCCAGGAGTTTGTATAGATGGGGGGTGTCTGGTCTGGGGTTTATATAAATGGTAGGTCTTGTCAGAGATCTGTATAGATTGAGGATGGGGGTTGGGAGGTCTGGTCTGGGGTTTGTATAGATGGGGGGGTCTGGTCTGGGGTTTATATAGATGGGAGGTTTGGTTTGGGTTCTTTATAGATGGCTGGTCTGAGGTCTGCCAGGAGTTTGTATAGATGGGGGGTGTCTGGTCTGGGGTCTATATAAATGGTAGGTCTTGTCAGCGGTCTTTATAGATTGAGGATGGGTGTTTGAATGGATAGGGTCGTCTGGTCTGGGGTTTGTATAGATGGAAGGTCGGGTCTGGGGTCTGTCAGGGGTTTATATAAATGGGGGTGTCTGGTCTGGGGTCTGTACAAATGGTAGGTCTTGTTGAAGGTCTATATAGATTGAGGATGGGGCTTTTTTGAAGATGGGGTTGTCTGGTCTGGGGTCTGTATAGATAGGAGTCTGTTTAAATGGGGCATCTAGTCTGGGGTTTCTACATATCAGGGTCTGATCTTGGGTCTTTATAAATGAGGGGTCTAGTCTGAAGTTTATGTAGATGGGGGTCTACTCTGGAGTCTTTATAGATCAGAGGTCTGGGGTCTGTATAGATTGGGCGTCTGGTCTGAGGTCTGTATAGATGTGTCAGGGAGGAAAGAGCAACAAGTTGTTACAATGTAGAAACCATACTGTAACAGCGGCTACCAAGCCTGTACTAGGCAGATACAAACTCTATGTGGAACTTTCCTTTGAGAACAATTCATTAAAACATCTTATTTCCATCAGCAGGGCATTCTGGGTAATAAGTGAAACTCCAGGTGTAGTCACAACATTCAAGGCAATTATTAGAATCGCTGATGTCATTAGAATAATTGTAATTGCAGCGGTCGGGTTCTGCTCATCAGAAAATTAAACATTTCCCTCTGTTCTGCCTTTATTTGCTGGACCGAAGGGATAATTTCATTTCTAAAATTGGAAATATTTTTGGAAAGAGAAGGATATGCCAGAAGTTTGTGAACCCATGACTCTCTTACCCCCCAATTCATCTGTGCAATAAGGAAAACAGATGTCCACGGAGCAGAGAGACCTGGGATCGAAGGGCAAATTGCAGACTTCCTCCTTTCTCAGAAGCTTTTTCTCCACCGAGAAGCCCCGGGTCTCCAATCAGCCGCTTCTCTCCCGCAACTTATTAGAATTTTCTTGACATTTCAACAAAATTATTTTTTGGCTCATCGGACTGTCCTCTATTCCAAGTCCTGGTGGCTTTCACTGCTTAACTCTTTACTGCCTGAAGGTCTATGTGGTTCCAAGAATCCCAGTAAAAAATGATTGGTTCAGGGCCAACGGGCATCTACGGTGGTGAGTTGGCCAAAGAGGCCATCTCACCATCGAAGGGTGGGACTGGTGGTAATTCCTGCTGCTCGGCAGATCTATCCATTGAAGGATGCTGTCTCTCCTCGAGGAAGTCGCCAGGAAGTCTTACAGGAAATGCTCCCTGGGAAAAGGTATGCAAATTAGCTCTCCTCCAAAAGGAAGAAACCGCATTTTGATTGCCACCTATAGGTTGCTCCCCTGACGATCCATCACCAGAAATCACACCTAGGTGTCTACTTAGGTGTGGTGACATTATGGTGGCAAGTAGTAGAATGGCCAAAGAGCCAGGCTCCCTGGTTGGGTCCACCTAACTTTTGAAAGGGAGATTGGTGTTGATACATGCTGTTCGATGGGTCTACGTGTATTGGGCAAACCATGGGTAGAACTCAAAGAAATATCTGGGGTCCGTTAGGGCTCATTCTTGGGGACAAGTCATTGAAATTGCCATAGAGGGAAGTTCTCTGTCACCATTGAGCGGAGCATTGTTGGTGATACATGCTGGGGGGGTGTTAATGTTTCTGCCAGCTGGCATGGAGAGTAAGGCAATGCTCACTGGGAAAGATATGAAAATGAGCTCTCCTCCTGAGGTGACACCCATAGGTAGACAAAATGGAGAGAGACCCATCTGTATACAGCAGTATTAGGGTTCTTGCCCCTCGTTAGTCTATATGTTTGGTAAACCATGTGCACGACTGCAATATCTGGGTCAGCCCGGTGGATTTTGGATCAACTGGTCATGTTCCTGTGTCGTTTATGGTGGCAAGTATTAGAAAGGGCCAAAGAAGAGGATTTTTTGGCTGGGTCCACCTCCCCATCAGATGATGTGATACATCCTATTGGCTGCCCGGTCTTCATATCCGGGGACCCACCACACAGCATGAGTCACCCCATGTGATGGTCCACTGAGCCCACCTACTCACCATGTCTATTACTCGAAACCATAAATGGCCACTCAGCTATCTAGTCTAGTGTTTAAGGAGGGCGCAGCGTACCCCTAAGTGCCACAGCCTCCTTGCAGCTTACCAAGCACAGCACCGAACATTGAACAGTGGCTGAGCTTGGTATTGCAGTTCAGCCCCATCAACTTGAATGGCACCTCGGCCATGTGACCGATGAACGGTGGGTGTCACGTTGGTTGCACTCCGACAATTTCCAAGATAGATCATCAATAGGTAAGTCTCAGAGAACCACTTTATAGAGACTAGTCAACCCTTCTTGACTAGTTGGCTATGGCTAGTTACCCCTGATCAACTCTTATTTGTAAGGAAAGTTGGACCAGGAATTTCTGGACTCATCCAAACATCTTGAGGGAGTCAACTGCTCTGAAGAACCTCCTTCATAACGTTAAATATTGGCCCTGTTATCTGCACCAGAATGGGCAGTGTTGCTAGAAAGTTAACGATAATGAGAGGGTCACCACAACAGACAGGGCCTAATTTATTTCTCTATCAACATATCAATTTAAAAGCATAAGGAGGAATGAAACAAAATAAGTGCCCCCCTCAGGGCTGTAGACACATAAAAAAATCTGGAATAAGGAATATTAGTGCTTATAGGACAAACTAACCCTTTAACCTCTGCTAGATGCTAAGAGGTGAAAGAGGAAAGAGGCCCATTACTGTGCTGAAGAGATGGACGGGGAAAATGTCATAGGCATTGTTCTTACTGGGTTTCTAATAAACGTCTAAGGTCAATGTGATACCCAGGAATGTGCTACTAGTTCCATACTTACTGTGGATGTCCACAGGAGGCAGCATTATAGTAGTTATATTCTTGTACATAGGAGCAGTAGTATAGTAGTTATATTCTTGTACATAGGAGCAGTATTATAGTAGTTATATTCTTGTACATAGGAACAGTATTATAGTAGTTATATTCTTGTACATAGGACCAGTATTATAGTAGTTATATTCTTGTACATAGGAGCAGTATTATAGTAGTTATATTCTTGTACATAGGAGCAGTATTATAGTAGTTATATTCTTGTACATAGGAGGTAGTATTATAGTAGTTATATTCTTGTACATAGGAGCAGTATTATAGTAGTTATATTCTTGTACATAGGAGCAGTATTATAGTAGATATATTCTTGTACATAGGAGGCAGTATTATAGTAGTTATATTCCTGTACATAGGAGCAGTATTATAGTAGTTATATTCTTGTATATAGGAGCAGTATTATAGTAGTTATATTCCTGTACATAGGAGCAGTATTATAGTAGTTATATTCTTATACATAGGAGCAGTATTATAGTAGTAATATTCTTGTACATAGGAGGCAGTATTATAGTAGTTATATTCTTATACATAGGAGCAGTATTATAGTAGTTATATTCTTGTACATAGGAGCAGTATTATAGTAGTTATATTCTTTGTACATAGGAGGCAGTATTATAGTAGTTATATTCTTGTACATAGGAGCAGTATTATAGTAGTTATATTCTTGTACATAGGAGCAGTAATTATAGTAGTTTATATTCTTATACATAGGAGCAGTATTATAGTAGTTATATTCTTGTACATAGGAGCAGTATTATAGTAGTTATATTCTTGTACATAGGAGGCAGTATTATAGTAGTTATATTCTTGTACATAGGAGGCAGTATTATAGTAGTTATATTCTTGTACATAGGGGGCAGTATTATAGTAGTTATATTCTTGTACATAGGAGCAGTATTATAGTAGTTATATTCTTGTACATAGGAGCAGTATTATAGTAGTTATATTCTTGTACATAGGAGCAGTATTATAGTAGTTATATTCCTGTACATAGGAGCAGTATTATAGTAGTTATATTCTTGTACATAGGAGCAGTATTATAGTAGTTATATTCTTGTACATAGGAGCAGTATTATAGTAGTTATATTCTTGTACATAGGAGCAGTATTATAGTAGTTATAATCCAGTACATAGGAGCAGTATTATAGTAGTTATATTCTTGTACATAGGAGATAGTATTATAGTAGTTATATTCTTGTACATAGGAGCAGTATTATAGTAGTTATATTCCTGTACATAGGAGCAGTATTATAGTAGTTATATTCTTGTACATAGGAGGCAGTATTATAGTAGTTATATTCTTGTACATAGGAGCAGTATTATAGTAGTTATATTCTTCTACATAGGAGCAGTATTATAGTAGTTATATTCTTGTACATAGGAGCAGTATTATAGTAGTTATATTCTTGTACATAGGAAGCAGTATTATAGTAGTTATATTCTTGTACATAGGAGCAGTATTATAGTAGTTATATTCTTGTACATAGGAGCAGTATTATAGCAGTTATATTCTTGTACATAGGAGCAGTATTATAGCAGTTATATTCTTGTATATAGGAGCAGTATTATAGTAGTATATTTCCTGTACATAGGAGGCAGTTATAGTAGGTATATTCCTTGTATATAGGGGCAAGTAATTATAGTAGCTATATTCTTGTACATAGGAGGCAGTATTATAGTAGTTTATATTCTTGTATATAGGAGCAGTATTATATGTAGTTATATATTCTGGTACATAGGAGGCATATTATAGCCAGTTATATTCTTGGTACATAGGAGCAGTATTATAGGAGTTATATTCTTGTACATAGGAGTTTAGTAGTTATTCTGTAATAGGAGGCAGTATTATAGTAGTTATTATTTCTTGGTACATAGGAGGCAGTATTATAGTAGTTTATATTCTTGTAACATAGGAGCAGTAATTACAGTAGTTTATATTCTTGTACATAGGGAGCAGTATTATCACGTAGTTTTATTCTTTACATAGGAGCAGTTATTATAGTAGTTATATCTTGTACATGGAGCAGTATTATAGTAGTTTATATTCTTGTACATAGGAGCAGTATTATAGTAGTTATATTCATGGTTACAATAGGAGCAGTAATATTATAGCTAGTTATATTCTTGTACATAGGAGCAGTATTATAGTAGTTACTATTCTTTGTACATAGGACAGTTATTATAGTAGTTATATTCTTGTCATATAGGTGCAGTAATTATGTAGTTATATCCTTGTTAGCATGAGGGAGCAGTATTATAGTTAGTTATATTCTTGTGACATGAGGAGCAGTATTATAGTCAGTTATATTTCTTGTAACGATAGGAGCAGTATTATAGTAGTTATATTCCTTGTACATAGGAGCAGTATTAATAGTAGTTATATTCTTGTACATTAGGAGCAGTAATTATAGTAGTTATATTCTTGTACATAGGAGGCAGTAATTCATAGTAGTTATATTCCTTGTACATAGGGGAGCAAGTCATTATACGTAGTTATATCTCCCTGTACATAGGAGCCAGTATTGAATACGTAGTTATATTCGTGTACATAGGAGGCAGTATTATGTAGTATTCTTGTACAATAGGAGCAGTATTATAGTGATATCTTGAATAGGAGCATCTTAGTAGTTTATGCCGTAATAGGAGCAGTATTATACGTAGTTATACTTCTTGTAACAGGAGGATAGTAATTATATGTTAGTTATATTCTTGTACATAGGAGCAGTATTATAGTAGTTTATATTCTTGTACATAGGAGCAGTATTATAGTAGTTATATTCTTGTACATAGGAGCAGTATTATAGTAGTTATATTCTTGTACATAGGAGCAGTATTATAGTAGTTATATTCTTGTACATAGGAGCAGTATTATAGTAGTTATATTCTTGTACATAGGAGCAGTATTATAGTAGTTATATTCTTGTACATAGGAGCAGTATTATAGTAGTTATATTCTTGTACATAGGAGCAGTATTATAGTAGTTATATTCTTGTACATAGGAGCAGTATTATAGTAGTTATATTCTTGTACATAGGAGCAGTATTATAGTAGTTATATTCTTGTACATAGGAGGCAGTATTATAGTAGTTTATATTCTTGTACATAGGAGCAGTATTATAGTAGTTATATTCTTGTACATAGGAGCAGTATTATAGTAGTTATATTCTTGTACATAGGAGCAGTATTATAGTAGTTATATTCTTGTACATAGGAGCAGTATTATAGTAGTTATATTCTTGTACATAGGAGCAGTATTATAGTAGTTATATTCTTGTACATAGGAGGCAGTATTATAGTAGTTATATTCTTGTACATAGGAGCAGTATTATAGTAGTTATATTCTTGTACATAGGAGCAGTATTATAGTAGTTATATTCTTGTACATAGGAGCAGTATTATAGTAGTTATATTCTGTACATAGGAGCAGTATTATAGTAGTTATATTCTTGTACATAGGAGCAGTAATTATAGTAGTTATATTCTTGTACATAGGAGGCAGTATTATAGTAGTTATATTCTTGTACATAGGAGCAGTATTATAGTAGTTATATTCTTGTACATAGGAGCAGTATTATAGTAGTTATATTCTTGTACATAGGAGCAGTATTATAGTAGTTTATATTCTTGTACATAGGAGCAGTATTATAGTAGTTATATTCTTGTACATAGGAGCAGTATTATAGTAGTTATATTCTTGTACATAGGAGCAGTATTATAGTAGTTATATTCTTGTACATAGGAGCAGTATTATAGTAGTTATATTCTTGTACATAGGAGCAGTATTATAGTAGTTATATTCTTGTACATAGGAGGCAGTATTATAGTAGTATATTCTTGTACATAGGAGCAGTATTATAGTAGTTATATTCTTGTACATAGGAGGCAGTATTATAGTAGTTATATTCTTGTACATAGGAGCAGTATTATAGTAGTTATATTCTTGTACATAGGAAGCAGTATTATAGTAGTTATATTCTTGTACATAGGAGCAGTATTATAGTAGTTATATTCTTGTACATAGGAGCAGTATTATAGTAGTTATATTCTTGTACATAGGAGGCAGTATTATAGTAGTTATATTCTTGTACATAGGAGCAGTATTATAGTAGTTTATTATTCTTGTACATAGGAGCAGTATTATAGTAGTTATATTCTTGTACATAGGAGCAGTATTATAGTAGTTATATTCTTGTACATAGGAGCAGTATTATAGTAGTTATATTCTTGTACATAGGAGCAGTAATTATAGTAGTTATATTCTTGTACATAGGAGCAGTATTATAGTAGTTATATATTCTTGTACATAGGAGCAGTATTATAGTAGTTATATTCTTGTACATAGGAGCAGTATTATAGTAGTTATATTCTTGTACATAGGAGCAGTATTATAGTAGTTATATTCTTGTACATAGGAGCAGTATTATAGTAGTTATATTCTTGTACATAGGAGCAGTATTATAGTAGTTATATTCTTGTACATAGGAGCAGTATTATAGTAGTTATATTCTTGTACATAGGAGCAGTATTATAGTAGTTATATTCTTGTACATAGGAGCAGTATTATAGTAGTTATATTCTTGTACATAGGAGCAGTATTATAGTAGTTATATTCTTGTACATAGGAGCAGTATTATAGTAGTTATATTCTTTGTACATAGGAGCAGTATTATAGTAGTTATATTCTTGTACATAGGAGCAGTATTATAGTAGTTATATTCTTTGTACATAGGAGCAGTATTATAGTAGTTTATATTCTTGTACATAGGAGCAGTATTATAGTAGTTATATTCTTGTACATAGGAGCAGTATTTATAGTAGTTATATTCTTGTACATAGGAGCAGTATTATAGTAGTTATATTCTTGTACATAGGAGGCAGTATTATAGTAGTTATATTCTTGTACATAGGAGCAGTATTATAGTAGTTATATTCTTGTACATAGGAGCAGTATTATAGTAGTTATATTTCTTGTACATAGGAGCAGTATTATAGTAGTTATATTCTTGTACATAGGAGCAGTATTATAGTAGTTATATTCTTGTACATAGGAGCAGTATTATAGTAGTTATATTCTTGTACATAGGAGCAGTATTATAGTAGTTATATTCTTGTACATAGGAGCAGTATTATAGTAGTTATATTCTTGTACATAGGAGCAGTATTATAGTAGTTATATTCTTGTACACAGGAGGCAGTATTATAGTAGTTATATTCTTGTACATAGGAGGCAGTATTATAGTAGTTATATTCTTGTACACAGGAGGCAGTATTTTAGTAGTTATATTTTTGTCTATAGCACACAGTCTAAGTTGATTTATTGGCATGATTGCGTCCTATGAGAACCCCAGGGCCCACATTTAATATAGCGAGCAGTCTCTCCCGTCATGCAGATAAGCCTTCGTTATTTATCTTCACTGTACAGAACCAGAGAATTCAGATTAACTGTAGATTTTAATAAAGTCTTGCGGGTTCAGCCCCCTTTCCTGATGCCGGTGGGGGGCTGGGTCCTGATATCAGGGGGCCTGTCCTGGTCAGACATGGAAGCTGCGGGTTAAACTTTTGTATGTTTGTCTATGCTAAAGCCGGAAGAGGGGGAGACTGAGGGGTGTTAAAAATGGAGCCCCAATAAAGCAGCGGAGGATCGCCTGTCACAAAGACAGAGGTTTGTTTTGGCAGAGAGGCAGAGAGCGAGCAGCTGGCTTTGATTATGTCAAAGGAAATTAGTTTTTAAGAACAAATTTTGCAGTTGGCTATAAATCAGGCCTCAGTGAAAGGATTCCGGAAAAATATTGACACAAGGACAATGATATCTGGGATTTCAGATGCATTTATACCCGGACTTACATAAATATATATGCAGCATTATGGAAGGAAAACACCGCTGTTTATACACGGGCGATGCCGACACACAAAACCCCCATTATCCACACACATTATGTATGCAAATACCTTCACATTCATCCGCTTCCATATATATACTGGTTACAAAGCAAACATCAATGTATGTATTACACAGACATCAAATGGCAACGATATTCTATGGGAAACCCAACTGGCTACATTGTATCAACCTTTAAAGGGACAGTCCCCAGCATTATTATATTAGGGTTTCCTTCAGAATAAAGAATTGTCCACACTATTCATCAAGTAGCAGCCTGACAAATTTCAGTAGTCTGCACAATTAGTCATAGAGGGCCCCCATATCCAGCACCACAATAATATATATATACAGTATATTATATATTCATTTGTATTAAATGTAATAATTTATATATAGTAAAAATTGGCTTTGTTGATCAATCTCTCCCCATTTTCAAGATCACTGCTGGTTGTCAGTGAACAGATGCATATATAAAAGTCTGTACATTGCATTTTAAAGGGCATCTGTCAGTAGTTTTGTCCCTATTACACTGGCTGATACATGTGCACTTGGTAGCTGAAGGCATCTGTGTTGGTCCCATGTTCATATATGAGAAATGATGTTTAATGTATGCAAATAAGCCTCTAGGAGCAACGGGGGCGTTACCATTACTCCTAGATGCTCTGCTCTTTCTGCAACTGCCTCTTCCCTTGCACTTTGATTGACAGGACCAGGCAGTGTAAACATCATCACACCTGGTCTTGTCAAAGTGCAGAGGGAGCAGCAATTGCAGAGAGAGCAGAGCCTCTAGGTGCAATGGTAACGTCCCTGTTGCTCCTAGAGGCTCATTTGCATACAATAAAACATCATTTTTCTCAGTAATGCGGGCACATATGAACATGGGACCAACACAGATGTCATCAGCTGCCAAGTATACATGTAACAGGTCAGCCAGTGTCATAGGTACAAAACTGCTGACAGATGCCATTTAATCCAGGGCAATCTTCTGCCACCCCTCCCCTAGATTATGTGTTCCCAAATGTATGTGAATAAAGCACATGAAAAACTCTGCAACTTTGTAATATACTTTATTGTCTCAGTTCCACACAGATCTCTGCTTGCTGTCAGTAAACGTCAACACCCTAGATCCTCTCCAGAGGCCGAAAAAACCCCTTACAGACCTAACAGTTCTCACAGCTGAGGGTTTGATACAGTTGTATCCAGTCTATAGATGATCCTTTGTGAGCTGAACACATCCGCAGCATGAATCTCTCCTTGGGGCTGATAGTTTGTTGCAATGGATCAGAGCAGGCAGGAATGGATGGAGTATGTGAGAAGTGCTCAGCTTAGGCTGTTGGATGTAAACAAGAATGCTTCTATTCACTGACAGCAAGCGGAATCTGGAGAAGAATTAGGACGAAGTAAATTAGAAAGTTGCGGAACTTTTCAAATCAAGCACAGTGGATGTTGGAAGGTCTGTGCCCGCGGACCAGTGCCCCGGTGATGAGGAAGTTCTGTGCAGCGCAGAGAAGTTGGGGTGTTGTCCGGCCCGTATCCTATGGGAATAGCCAGCTCGCAGCACAATGCGGGTGGTTCTTATCTGCGGCCTCTCTGTGTGTAATATGAATGGTGTGATCTTCCCCTGATTATCTCAGTCCGTTTCCTCGTCCTCGGCGCTGGTGCAGGCTTCCCCCATACACACGCTGCTCTGCCCTGTGCTTCCTTCCTCACACACAGGCCGGGATATGGTACTGATTGTATTCATATCAGTATTTTCAAATGTCCTTCCGCTCCTAAAAAAGCCACATGGACAAGTCCGGTCCCACGACATCCCACAAATAGTCCTTGGCGCCCGGCAGTGACCTGCAAAGCTTCACCATGATAGAGCTGAAGTGGTAGAAGAAGGTGACAGCTCAGACCCAGCTTCTCCCGGGACAGATATGTGAACTGCAGCAACATGGTGGACCTGCTATATGAAGGACAGTGATACACACACGTCCAAGTTACAAAGTCCATTAATCTCCCCATGTATTCTGCTGGCAGTGGTCTAGACTATAGGGGTCACTGCATTCAAGACTAGAACCCCAATGCTGCAAGAAAGTGCAAACTATTGGATTACTATGCTTCTTTTGAGATTATATATATTATACTCCAAAGCTGCACTCACTATTCTGCTGGTGCAGTCACTGTGTACATACATTACTTATCCTGTACTGATCCTGAGTTACATCCTGTATTATACTCCAGAGCTGCACTCACTATTCTGCTGGTGCAGTCACTGTGTACATACATTACTTATCCTGTACTGATCCTGAGTTATATCCTGTATTATACTCCAGAGCTGCACTCACTATTCTGCTGGTGCAGTCACTGTGTACATACATTACTTATCCTGTACTGATCTCTAGTTACATCCTGTATTATACTCCAGAGCTGCACTCAGTATTCTGCTGGTGCAGTCACTGTGTACATACATTACTTATCCTGTACTGATCCTGAGTTACATCCTGTATTATACTCCAGAGCTGCACTCACTATTCTGCTGGTGCAGTCACTGTGTACATACATTAATTATCCTGTACTGATCTCTAGTTACATCCTGTATTATACTCCAGAGCTGCACTCACTATTCTGCTGGTGCAGTCACTGTGTGCATACATTACTTATCCTGTACTGATCTTGAGTTACATCCTGTATTATACTCCAGAGCTGCACTCACTATTCTGCTGGTGCAGTCACTGTGTACATACATTACTTATCCTGTACTGATCCTGAGTTATATCCTGTATTATACTCCAGAGCTGCACTCACTATTCTGCTGGTGCAGTCACTGTGTACATACATTACTTATCCTGTACTGATCCTGAGTTACATCCTGTATTATACTCCAGAGCTGCACTCACTATTCTGCTGGTGCAGTCACTGTGTACATACATTACTTATCCTGTACTGATCCTGAGTTATATCCTGTATTATACTCCAGAGCTGCACTCACTATTCTGCTGGTGCAGTCACTGTGTACATACATTACTTATCCTGTACAGATCCTGAGTTACATCCTGTATTATACTCCAGAGCTGCACTCACTATTCTGCTGGTGCAGTCACTGTGTACATACATTACTTATCCTGTATTGATCCTGAGTTACATCCTGTATTATACTCCAGAGCTGCACTCACTATTCTGCTGGTGCAGTCACTGTGTACATACATTAATTATCCTGTACTGATCCCGAGTTACATTCTGTATTATACTCCAGAGCTGTACTCACTATTCTGCCGATGCAGTCACTGTGTACATACATTACTTATCCTGTACTGATCCCGAGTTACATTCTGTATTATACTCCAGAGCTGTACTCACTATTCTGCTGGTGCAGTCACTGTGTACATACATTACTTATCCTGTACTGATCCTGAGTTACATCCTGTATTATACTCCAGAGCTGCACTCACTATTCTGCTGGTGGAGTCACTGTGTACATACATTACTTATCCTGTACTGATCCTGAGTTACATCCTGTATTATACTCCAGAGCTGCACTCACTATTCTGCTGGTGCAGTCACTGTGTACATACATTACTTATCCTGTACTGATCCTGAGTTACATCCTGTATTATACTCCAGAGCTGCACTCACTATTCTGCCGGTGCAGTCACTGTGTACATACATTACTTATCCTGTACTGATCCCGAGTTACATTCTGTATTATACTCCAGAGCTGTACTCACTATTCTGCTGGTGCAGTCACTGTGTACATACATTACTTATCCTGTACTGATCCTGAGTTACATCCTGTATTATACTCCAGAGCTGCACTCACTATTCTGCTGGTGGAGTCACTGTTTACATACATTACTTATCCTGTACTGATCCTGAGTTACATCCTGTATTATACTCCAGAGCTGCACTCACTATTCTGCTGGTGGAGTTACTGTGTACATACATTACTTATCCTGTACTGATCCTGAGTTACATCCTGTATTATACTCCAGAGCTGCACTCACTATTCTGCTGGTGCAGTCACTGTGTACATACATTACTTATCCTGTACTGATCCTGAGTTACATCCTGTATTATACTCCAGAGCTGCACTCACTATTCTGCTGGTGCAGTCACTGTGTACATACATTACTTATCCTGTACTGATCCTGAGTTATATCCTGTATTATACTCCAGAGCTGCACTCACTATTCTGCTGGTGCAGTCACTGTGTACATACATTACTTATCCTGTACTGATCTCTAGTTACATCCTGTATTATACTCCAGAGCTGCACTCAGTATTCTGCTGGTGCAGTCACTGTGTACATACATTACTTATCCTGTACTGATCCTGAGTTACATCCTGTATTATACTCCAGAGCTGCACTCACTATTCTGCTGGTGCAGTCACTGTGTACATACATTAATTATCCTGTACTGATCTCTAGTTACATCCTGTATTATACTCCAGAGCTGCACTCACTATTCTGCTGGTGCAGTCACTGTGTGCATACATTACTTATCCTGTACTGATCTTGAGTTACATCCTGTATTATACTCCAGAGCTGCACTCACTATTCTGCTGGTGCAGTCACTGTGTACATACATTACTTATCCTGTACTGATCCTGAGTTACATCCTGTATTATACTCCAGAGCTGCACTCACTATTCTGCTGGTGCAGTCACTGTGTACATACATTACTTATCCTGTACTGATCCTGAGTTATATCCTGTATTATACTCCAGAGCTGCACTCACTATTCTGCTGGTGCAGTCACTGTGTACATACATTACTTATCCTGTACAGATCCTGAGTTACATCCTGTATTATACTCCAGAGCTGCACTCACTATTCTGCTGGTACAGTCACTGTGTGCATACATTACTTATCCTGTATTGATCCTGAGTTACATACTGTATTATACTCCAGAGCTGCACTCACTATTCTGCCGGTGCAGTCACTGTGTACATACATTACTTATCCTGTACTGATCCCGAGTTACATTCTGTATTATACTCCAGAGCTGTACTCACTATTCTGCTGGTGCCGTCACTGTGTACATACATTACTTATCCTGTACTGATCCTGAGTTACATCCTGTATTATACTCCAGAGCTGCACTCACTATTCTGCTGGTGCAGTCACTGTGTACATACATTACTTATCCTGTACTGATCCTGAGTTACATCCTGTATTATACTCCAGAGCTGCACTCACTATTCTGCTGGTACAGTCACTGTGTGCATACATTACTTATCCTGTACAGATCCTGAGTTACATCCTGTATTATACTCCAGAGCTGCACTCACTATTCTGCTGGTACAGTCACTGTGTGCATACATTACTTATCCTGTATTGATCCTGAGTTACATCCTGTATTATACTCCAGAGCTGCACTCACTATTCTGCCGGTGCAGTCACTGTGTACATACATTACTTATCCTGTACTGATCCCGAGTTACATTCTGTATTATACTCCAGAGCTGTACTCACTATTCTGCTGGTGCAGTCACTGTGTACATACATTACTTATCCTCTACTGATCCCGAGTTACATTCTGTATTATACTCCAGAGCTGTACTCACTATTCTGCTGGTGGAGTCACTGTGTACATACATTACTTATCCTGTACTGATCCTGAGTTACATCGTGTATTATACTCCAGAGCTGTACTCACTATTCTGCTGGTGCAGTCACTGTGTACATACATTACTTATCCTGTACTGATCCTGAGTTACATCCTGTATTATACTCCAGAGCTGTACTCACTATTCTGCTGGTGCAGTCACTGTTTACATATATTACTTATCCTGTACTGATCCTGAGTTACATCCTGTATAATAGCTGAACCAGGAAGCACAGGATGAGCAGTGCTATAGGTCCCAGC
The DNA here is from genome assembly GCA_900303285.1 of Rhinella marina. Taxonomy (NCBI): domain Eukaryota; kingdom Metazoa; phylum Chordata; class Amphibia; order Anura; family Bufonidae; genus Rhinella; species Rhinella marina. The sequence goes on from ONZH01008949.1 coordinate 1,147,945, forward strand.
CATACAGCTATTGATTCAGTCATCTGGAAGTAAACGCTTTAGATAATGATGATCTGTATGTTCATTTCTCACAGACAGCTTTTATATTTCCATTGTCACATGAACAGATGGGTTTAATTTTCATTTAATTAGCATGTTTGTATAGGTGCAAAATAAGGTGCTCACCTGAGCTTCATCTCACCCCCTCCCCACCCCCACCACACACCAGGCGTATAGGTATATATGCCGCAGAAGCATTTCATTTTCAACCTCACAGGCTGCACTCCCTGGTTACTCACCTGGCTCAGCACCATGGAGGTGAGATTTCCTCCTGCCCCTCATTTACCCATACTGATGGAAGTGATGTAGCGCAGCCGCCATAAAGCGAGAACCTCACTCAATAGAATGGTCTCCATCAGAGCTTGTACAAAGAGCGATTCCAATTAAACGCGTCTATTATGGAATTGCAGTTTAAGCAATTGCCTAATCTGCAGTGAGGAATGGCAGCCATTTTGCCTTTGCAAAGGAAATGTCCATCACCAGAGGCAGCACGCCATATAAGCCATCTGTCCCCTCCCATTTGTGTTTTCCATATAACCCTAGGTGGTCGTGCCACATGCAGCTGCACCTATATTTTCCTCCCCTCCCCCACTTGTAATAATTTGCCCCCTCCTCATGTAAAGCTGTTGGATCAACACAGGAGCAGAGAGGTGCAGCGTTCTCATCTCTTGCTAGGCAACTAACCAAACTTTTTTGCACAAGCTCAGTACCTGAAGGGATGGTTTATCCCCAATCTGTTTTTAGTGGAGTTCCCCATAGAGGTGAATGGAGAGGCAGGTCGAGCATGCGCACATAGAGGTGAATGGAGAGGCAGGTCGAGCATGCGCACATAGAGATGAATGGAGAGGCAGGTCGAGCATGCGCACATAGAGGTGAATGGAGAGGCAGGTCGAGCATGCGCACATAGAGGTGAATGGAGAGGCAGGTCGAGCATGCGCACATAGAGGTGAATGGAGAGGCAGGTCGAGCATGCGCACAAAGCATAAGCTTTGTCCCTAGTAAGAAGTAAGACGGGTCTTAAAGGGACAATCAGTGTTGTGCTAGACCGTTTAGCACAAACTGTATTTAAAAAAAAAAATAATAATTTTTTTTTCAAACCTATTGGTAATTAAGGGGTTAAATATAAACAAACATAAACCTAGAAACTGTTCCCCTCCTGTCAATCATGTGACCGGGGTGGCGGCGTTCTCCTGCGCATCACTGGGAGGAAGCTGCTTCGGCTGACAATCTGGTATTTGGAATGGTAAGGGGCGACCTCCTCGCCCTCCGCGTGCTTGCAGCGCTCTGAAGTGAGATGACCCCTAATATCCTGTGGTTATAACCACCAATCATGAACAGAGGCCTGGGCCCGGCGCAGCAGTACTGGTCGGACTGGGAACTGGGAGCAACAGGCTGCCAAAAGAGGAAGGTGAGAGCAGGAAGAGAGAGCTGCTGCAGATAACGATAGGGGGCCGCCGCAAACTCATTTCCTCCGCAGCAGATGGGCAGAAGATATTCTACGTGATCTTATCATAGGGACGATTCTCCACTCACTCTCACTTCCCCTCAGGCCTCTGCTTCTTGCACCCCACCCCCCCATTTGGACATTTCCGGTCCCAGATGACGTGGAGTGGTCAAACACCCACCCACACGACTGCTAAACACAGACGCTGGCTCTCGGAGCGTTGTCCAACAGATTTTTCCGCAGCTGTGTGTCAGTCTTCACTGTAGTTCTAGCATTCTATTCACGAATCAGGAAGCCCAGGATGAGCAGTAGAGAGTATGATCACTTGCTATAGTGTATGGGCTTTTGATAGATCAGATTAAAAAAAAAAAATCTGTAAAAAAAAAAAAAGAAATTTCAAAAAATACAAAAAATTTTTTTTCCACAAGATAGCAGCAGATTTGGCGTCATTTTATTTCAGGGAGATGTCTTTTCCGATAATGCTGGATATCGGATAATTCAGCCTAATCCTTTCTGTTAGGCTTCATTCACATGACCGTATTTTGTTTCCGTGTCCGTTCCGTTTTTTGTTTTTTTTTTGCGGACCATATGCGGGTCCGCAAAAAAAAACGGAAGGTACTCCGTTTCCGTATGTCCGCATTTCCGCAAAAAAGATAGAGCATGTCCTATTCTTGTCCGTTTGGTTGCTGACAAGGATAGGCATTGTTACAATGGATTTGCAAAAAAACGGAAATATGAATGCCATACGGAACGTCATCCGTTTTCTTTTGCAGACCGCAAAACACATATGGACATGTGAATGAAGCCTTAGGGTGCATTCACACAACCGTAAGTGTTTTGCGGTCAGCAAATTGCGGATCCGCAAAACAGGGATGCTGGCCGTGTGCGTTCCGCAACTTGCGGACCGCACATGGCCAGTGCTATATAGAGAATGCCTATTCTTGTCCGCTCTTGCGGACAAAAATAGGACATGCTCTATATTTTTTGCGGCGCCGCAGAACGTAAAAACGGATGCGGACAGCACACGGTATGCTGTCCGCATCTTTTGCGGCCCCATTGAAATGAATGGCTCCGCACCCGTTCCACAAAATTTAAGAACGGATGCGGACCCAAAACTACGGTCGTGTAATTGCACCCTTAGGTTGTTTTTTTTTGTAGGGGGGGTACACAAACTTTTATGAAGGGTTTGGAAACTATTTTAGATTTTTTTTTAAAAAAATTATAAATCGAGGACGACTGAACTCAATTTCCTTAAAGGCGGCATACGTGGGGTTAACCGACTACTGGAAGCCATCACAGCAGGCGCCCGACTTTCGGCTCAGGCTCCGTGATGGTCTGTTAACACCCAAGAGATAACAAACTCACTCAGCGTCAGGCTCCGGGCTCCCATTGGTCGGCAGAGGCGGTGTCGGCGTCCTCATTACCTGCGCTAATGAAGAAACTACGGAAATGAGAGTCAAACATCTGAGAAGAAACATAAACTTCAAGCCTCATGAACAGTGAGATTAGTCCGGGCTGGAGGGGTTTGTAGAGGACCCCCGAGAAGGTGGTACAACCCCTCCCCCACTGTGCAATAGTTATTGTATTACTAAGAGCCATTGAGACAGCCTTAGATACCCCAATAGAGAGCCATAGATACCCCATACAGTACTGGAGATACCCCCCTATAGTGCCAAAAAGATCTCATATAGAGCAGGAGATGCCCCCTACAGTACCAGAGATACACTGATTTCTCCTGAGGTGCCCACATGATGCAGGAGATGCCCCCACTCTATACATGCCTCAGAGCCCATCCAGAGCTCATCTCATGACACCTATGTTACCACTGACCAGTCAGTCATAATGTTCTAACAAAATCATACTTAAGGGTGCCAGTCACAGTGCCCCGAAATACAGAATCAGCCCTGACGCTCCCATACAATGCTCCCTTACCAGTACCTGATCCCATAACATACCAACCTATAGTCTGTGTCCCTATAATAATACCAGCAGCTATACAGGAGATGCTCAGGTTATACCAGCATGCTCCATATCACTATATACAGAAGATGTATAACTTATACCAGCTGTACATATATAATTATATACAGGAGATACCCAGGTTATACCAGCATGCTCCATATCACTATATACAGAAGATGTATAACTTATACCAGCTGTACATATATAATTATATACAGGAGATACCCAGGTTATACCAGCATGCTCCATATCACTATATACAGAAGATGTATAACTTATACCAGCTGTACATATATAATTATATACAGGAGATACCCAGGTTATACCAGCATGCTCCATATCACTATATACAAGAAGATGTATAACTTATACCAGCTGTACATATATAATTATATACAGGAGATACCCAGGTTATACCAGCATGCTCCATATCACTGTATACAAGAAGATGTATAACTTATACCAGCTGTACATATATAATTATATACAGGGGATACCCAGGTTATACCAGCATGCTCCATATCACTATATACAGAAGATGTATAACTTATACCAGCTGTACATATATAATTATATACAGGAGATGCTCAGGTTATACCAGCATGCTCCATATCACTATATACAAGAAGATGTATAACTTATACCAGCTGTACATATATAATTATATACAGGAGATACCCAGGTTATACCAGCATGCTCCATATCACTGTATACAAGAAGATGTATAACTTATACCAGCTGTACATATATAATTATATACAGGGGATACCCAGGTTATACCAGCATGCTCCATATCACTATATACAGAAGATGTATAACTTATACCAGCTGTACATATATAATTATATACTGGAGATACCCAGGTTATACCAGCATGCTCCATATCACTATATACAGGAAGATGTATAACTTATACCAGCTGTACATATATAATTATATACAGGAGATACCCAGGTTATACCAGCATGCTCCATATCACTATATACAAGAAGATGTATAACTTATACCAGCTGTACATATATAATTATATACAGGAGATACCCAGGTTATACCAGCATGCTCCATATCACTGTATACAAGAAGATGTATAACTTATACCAGCTGTACATATATAATTATATACAGGAGATACCCAGGTTATACCAGCATGGTCCATATCACTATATACAGAAGATGTATAACTTATACCAGCTGTACATATATAATTATATACAGGAGATACCCAGGTTATACCAGCATGCTCCATATCACTATATACAAGAAGATGTATAACTTATACCAGCTGTACATATATAATTATATACAGGAGATACCCAGGTTATACCAGCATGCTCCATATCACTGTATACAAGAAGATGTATAACTTATACCAGCTGTACATATATAATTATATACAGGAGATACCCAGGTTATAGCAGCATGCTCCATATCACTATATACAAGAAGATGTATAACTTATACCAGCTGTACATATATAATTATATACAGGAGATACCCAGGTTATACCAGCTGTACATATATAATTATATACAGGAGATACCCAGGTTATACCAGCATGCTCCATATCACTATATACAGAAGATGTATAACTTATACCAGCTGTACATATATAATTATATACAGGAGATACCCAGGTTATACCAGCATGCTCCATATCACTATATACAGAAGATGTATAACTTATACCAGCTGTACATATATATTATATACAGGAGATACCCAGGTTATACCAGCATGCTCCATATCACTATATACAAGAAGATGTATAACTTATACCAGCTGTACATATATAATTATATACAGGAGATACCCAGGTTATACCAGCATGCTCCATATCACTATATACAAGAAGATGTATAACTTATACCAGCTGTACATATATAATTATATACAGCAGATACCCAGGTTATACCAGCATGCTCCATATCACTATATACAGAAGATATATAACTTATACCAGCTGTACATATATAATTATATACAGGAGATACCCAGGTTATACCAGCATGCTCCATATCACTATATACAGAAGATGTATAACTTATACCAGCTGTACATATATAATTATATACAGGAGATACCCAGGTTATACCAGCATGGTCCATATCACTATATACAGAAGATGTATAACTTATACCAGCTGTACATATATAATTATATACAGGAGATACCCAGGTTATACCAGCATGCTCCATATCACTATATACAAGAAGATGTATAACTTATACCAGCTGTACATATATAATTATATACAGGAGATACCCAGGTTATACCAGCATGCTCCATATCACTATATACAAGAAGATGTATAACTTATACCAGCTGTACATATATAATTATATACAGGAGATACCCAGGTTATACCAGCATGGTCCATATCACTATATACAGAAGATGTATAACTTATACCAGCTGTACATATATAATTATATACAGGAGATACCCAGGTTATACCAGCATGCTCCATATCACTATATACAAGAAGATGTATAACTTATACCAGCTGTACATATATAATTATATACAGGAGATGCCCAGGTTATACCAGCATGCTCCATATCACTGTATACAAGAAGATGTATAACTTATACCAGCTGTACATATATAATTATATACAGGGGATACCCAGGTTATACCAGCATGCTCCATATCACTATATACAGAAGATGTATAACTTATACCAGCTGTACATATATAATTATATACTGGAGATACCCAGGTTATACCAGCATGCTCCATATCACTATATACAGGAAGATGTATAACTTATACCAGCTGTACATATATAATTATATACAGGAGATACCCAGGTTATACCAGCATGCTCCATATCACTATATACAAGAAGATGTATAACTTATACCAGCTGTACATATATAATTATATACAGAAGATACCCAGGTTATACCAGCATGGTCCATATCACTATATACAGAAGATGTATAACTTATACCAGCTGTACATATATAATTATATACAGGAGATACCCAGGTTATACCAGCATGCTCCATATCACTATATACAAGAAGATGTATAACTTATACCAGCTGTACATATATAATTATATACAGGAGATACCCAGGTTATACCAGCATGCTCCATATCACTGTATACAAGAAGATGTATAACTTATACCAGCTGTACATATATAATTATATACAGGAGATACCCAGGTTATACCAGCATGGTCCATATCACTATATACAGAAGATGTATAACTTATACCAGCTGTACATATATAATTATATACAGGAGATACCCAGGTTATACCAGCATGCTCCATATCACTATATACAAGAAGATGTATAACTTATACCAGCTGTACATATATAATTATATACAGGAGATACCCAGGTTATAGCAGCATGCTCCATATCACTATATACAAGAAGATGTATAACTTATACCAGCTGTACATATATAATTATATACAGGAGATACCCAGGTTATACCAGCTGTACATATATAATTATATACAGGAGATACCCAGGTTATACCAGCATGCTCCATATCACTATATACAGAAGATGTATAACTTATACCAGCTGTACATATATAATTATATACAGGAGATACCCAGGTTATACCAGCATGCTCCATATCACTATATACAGAAGATGTATAACTTATACCAGCTGTACATATATATTATATACAGGAGATACCCAGGTTATACCAGCATGCTCCATATCACTATATACAAGAAGATGTATAACTTATACCAGCTGTACATATATAATTATATACAGGAGATACCCAGGTTATACCAGCATGCTCCATATCACTATATACAAGAAGATGTATAACTTATACCAGCTGTACATATATAATTATATACAGCAGATACCCAGGTTATACCAGCATGCTCCATATCACTATATACAGAAGATATATAACTTATACCAGCTGTACATATATAATTATATACAGGAGATACCCAGGTTATACCAGCATGCTCCATATCACTATATACAGAAGATGTATAACTTATACCAGCTGTACATATATAATTATATACAGGAGATACCCAGGTTATACCAGCATGGTCCATATCACTATATACAGAAGATGTATAACTTATACCAGCTGTACATATATAATTATATACAGGAGATACCCAGGTTATACCAGCATGCTCCATATCACTATATACAAGAAGATGTATAACTTATACCAGCTGTACATATATAATTATATACAGGAGATACCCAGGTTATACCAGCATGCTCCATATCACTATATACAAGAAGATGTATAACTTATACCAGCTGTACATATATAATTATATACAGGAGATACCCAGGTTATACCAGCATGCTCCATATCACTATATACAAGAAGATGTATAACTTATACCAGCTGTACATATATAATTATATACAGGAGATACCCAGGTTATACCAGCATGCTCCATATCACTATATACAAGAAGATGTATAACTTATACCAGCTGTACATATATAATTATATACAGCAGATACCCAGGTTATACCAGCATGCTCCATATCACTATATACAGAAGATATATAACTTATACCAGCTGTACATATATAATTATATACAGGAGATACCCAGGTTATACCAGCATGCTCCATATCACTATATACAGAAGATGTATAACTTATACCAGCTGTACATATATAATTATATACAGGAGATACCCAGGTTATACCAGCATGGTCCATATCACTATATACAGAAGATGTATAACTTATACCAGCTGTACATATATAATTATATACAGGAGATACCCAGGTTATACCAGCATGCTCCATATCACTATATACAAGAAGATGTATAACTTATACCAGCTGTACATATATAATTATATACAGGAGATACCCAGGTTATACCAGCATGGTCCATATCACTATATACAGAAGATGTATAACTTATACCAGCTGTACATATATAATTATATACAGGAGATACCCAGGTTATACCAGCATGCTCCATATCACTATATACAAGAAGATGTATAACTTATACCAGCTGTACATATATAATACTATACAGGAGATACCCAGGTTATAGCAGCATGCTCCATATCACTATATAGAGAACATATATGACTTATACCAGCTGTACATATAAATTACTGGTATATATTCACGCGCAGTCTAATATTGGATCGTTAATAGATGTGTTTCGGTCGTCCTTGTTTCCTCGTCAGTGGTGAATGAACGATCTTTGTCAGGTACATCTGACTCTTCAGGAGGCGACACATTACAGGTGGAGGATGAGGATGGCTTTTGTGATTTTCTGGTTGATTTCCCTTACAAGTTCTTGTGCCGGATATTTCTACAGATTAATAATTATGCCTGTTCGCTCTTCTTTTCTCTCTCTCCGTTTTCCGTGGCGCTAATTGTAGTCAAGGCCAATCAGAGAGTGTAATTACAACCCGAGTGGAAAGGAAGAGGTAATTTTTGTGTTGAGAGCAGGAGCTGGAAATAAAGAGGAAATTAAAAATGGAAACAGTTTTAGGAGATTGTGAGGGGTGGTCATAAATGGAGGCGCTAGAGCAGGGACTGCTTTGGTCTACTAATCTGTAATACTGCAAGAGACTGTTTATTTCTATGCGAATAAAGCTTAATGATTGTATCATGAAAAGTCACCATATTTCAGATTATTCCCCATATTACAGACCTCTACTTGCTGTTAGTGAATGAAAACCTACTCCTTTACCTCCAGAGCTTGAAAACCTCACATCAGAGCACTTGAGAAAAGATTCAGTCTAATTTGTAATTTACAGACCAAATTCCTGCTTGCTCTGGGAGGGCGGAGTTACTTAATGAAGGAGATGCTCCGCCTCCTGGACTTATACACCCAGAGCGAGCAAGTCCACTGTATATCAACAGGGTAGATTTCATTTTTGCCCTATAAAACTATATATCAATCTGCTCAGCTCCTCCTGCTCTATAATATGGTGCCAGCAGAGAGGGGGGATGTGCTCAATTTGTAGAACGTCCAATATTTGTCATTAAACCCTTGCTCCCCCATAACATTCCTATCCCAGTAGGTTGCAATGATGTATGTCTTGTGTAGATCTATTGAACCCACTGCAAAATGGATGGGGTCCAGCAGAGCAGGGCCAAGCCCCAGAGTAGCTACATTGGATGCTCCTTTCCACTTGTAAAGGGAGATTTTGTTATAGACTTGTATTAGGGAATTGTCAGTTGAGCATTTCCCTAATATAATATAATACAAATATATATATAAGAATACAAAAATTTTGTGGTGACCCAAACCCAGCCTGACCTAATACTGCTGCCCTGTTGGTTGGTGTTCATGGGTGTGGCCCTTGGGACAGCTAACCTCTCCCTCGTGGGACAGGATTACCCAGTGACCATCAAAAAGTGTGATACTATATCCTTCTTGCTTAATATTCTGGAACTTAGCGAATCACAAAAATTCACAAACATTTTAGAAACTTTTCCTTGGTCTTGAATGGTTAATGGAGAATAGAAGGTAATGAAGAGTGAGTGATTTGCAGCATATTGGTTGAGGTCCTGGGGGTCGAGAAGTATGGAGGAACAGCTGAGACAGTACTTCGGAGTGTTAGAGCCATAAATAAACCATTTCACACCTTCATAGAGCGCACCCCGCCATTAATTGCTACATACACGTATTAACATTCTAATACACAGTATGAAATTGTAGCCATCTGTCCATCCTCATCACGTGACCGCGGCGCCAAGAGGGGGCGTCGCAAGGAAAAAAAAATCTACATTTCAATTAATCTCCAAATGAGAATCTACTGATTTCTAATTATAAAGCAAAAACCAAGTCCAAAAATGCCCCTAAAACAGTGTGCACCTGCTAAAGATGCCCCTAAAACAGTGTGCACCTGCTAAAGATGCCCCTAAAACAGTGTGCACCTGCTAAAGATGCCCCTAAAACAGTGTGCACCTGCTAAAGATGCCCCTAAAACAGTGTGTACCTGCTAAAGATGCCCCTAAAACAGTGTGCACCTGCTAAAGATGCCCCTAAAAACAGTGTGCACTGCTAAAGATGCCCCTAAAACAGTGTGCACCTGCTAAAGATGCCCCTAAAACAGTGTGCACCTGCTAAAGATGCCCCTAAAACAGTGTGCACCTGCTAAAGATGCCCCTAAAACAGTGTGCACCTGCTAAAGATGCCCCTAAAACAGTGTGCACCTGCTAAAGATGCCCCTAAAACAGTGTGCACCTGCTAAAGATGCCCCTAAAACAGTGTGCACCTGCTAAAGATGCCCCTAAAACAGTGTGCACCTGCTAAAGATGCCCCTAAAACAGTGTGCACCTGCTAAAGATGCCCCTAAAACAGTGTGTACCTGCTAAAGATGCCCCTAAAACAGTGTGCACCTGCTAAAGATGCCCCTAAAACAGTGTGTACCTGCTAAAGATTCCCTCAAATGGTGTGTACCTGCTAAAGATGTCCCTAAAACAATGTGTACCTGCTAAAGATGTACCTAAAACAATGTGCACCTGCTAAAGATGTCCCTAAAACAGAGTGTACCTGCTAAATATGCCCCTATCACAGTGTGTGTTTGGGGAAGATGCCCCTAAAACAGTGTGTTACTGCTAAAAGCTGCCCCTAAAACAGTGTGTACCCGCTAAAGATTCCCCCAAATAGTGTGCTACTGCTAAAAGCGGCCCCTAAAACAATATGTAGCTGCTAAAGATGTCCCTAAAACAGTGTGTACCGGCTAAAGATGTGTTACTGCTAAAGGTTGCCCCTAAAACAATATGTACCTGCTGTGTAGCATATTGTTGCTGTGTGAGCAGGTAATATTTGAATGTATCCGTAAGATAGGCCCCCAAAATAAACTTTACTGGTGGGACCTAGGCGCCCCAGTCCGACACTGACCTGCTTAAGATGTTCCTAAAACAGAGTGTACCCGCTAAAGATGCCCCTAAAACAGTGTGTACCTGCTAAAGATTCCCCTAAAACAGTGCGTACCTGCTAAAGATCCTCCTAAAACAGTGCGTACCTGCTAAAGATCCTCCTAAAATAATGTGCACCTGCTTAAGATGTCCCTCAAATAATGTGCACCTGCTAAAGATGCCCCCTCCAACACTGCTGCATTTCATTGGCTAGGTTTGAAATACATGGGCCCCTACAGTGAAATAGTCAGGGCCCCTCAGACTTTCTCAGGAGAGTAGCCCCTTTATTACAGACTCCACCTCTAGCGCCATGATGGCGTTTCTCGGAAGGAAGGAGATCATCACAACTATTTCAGTACCACAACCCTCATCATCCACCCCACATTTAACATGTTTTTTTGGGGGGGGAATGGGGACTGTCCTTTACAAACCTCCAGCAGTGAAATGGTCGACAAGGCAATATATTCGGCGCCGTCATTTGCATTCTGATGAGACATGTAATCAGGCAATCATTAAGCACTTAATTTAAAAGTGTTATACACACTTATTAGATACAAATTATTAAGACACCGCTATAATTGGTGGAAAAGCGCCGGAATTTTAGTAAATAATTCAGTCATCGCCGGAACCGTCTCCGAGCTTATGATTGTGAATGTCACTCCGTCTCATGATTTATCCATCAGCTTATAGGGAAAATGATTGGAAAATGGCAAATTCCAAGCGCAGGTGACACTCGCCGCACGCCGCCCTGACGTGTAAGTGACTTACACCCGGGATTGTTAATAAAGTGATACATAGTACAGAAGACTTAAGTCAAGGTGAGGATTATGTGCTACTTATTAACATGCATTATGCCCGATTCTCGCCTGACATTTCAGCGCTGGGCTCTGGAAACTTGATCTTCCTCTGCAGCGGACGCCTATATAATTGGGCCGCGCCGTGGAGCCTTGGATGCAGTCATTTCCAGGAGCAAAGTCACTTCATTAGCAAACATTGGCATTGTCACCTTCTGCTTGGCTGGGAGGAATGAGGAGAAATATCTGTGAGTTGAGGGGAGAAAAAGGTGCCTTTTTTTTACATTCAAGAAACAGTACCTCTCTTCTTAAAGGGCCAGTACCAATAAATGAAGGAGGGTCCAGACCTGATCGTTGCCTAGTGGTCCACTTTGCTTATTTTCTACAGGGTGGGCCATTTATATGGATACACCTAAATAAAATGGGAATGATTGGTGATATTAACTTCCTGTTTGTGGCACATTAGTATATGGGAGGGGGAAACTTTTCAAGATGGGTGGTGACCATGGCGGCCATTTTGAAGTCGGCCATTTTGGATCCAACTTTAGTTTTTTCAATGGGAAGAGGGTCATGTGACATCAAACTTATTGAGAATTTCACAAGAAAAACAATGGCGTGCTTGGTTTTAACGTAACTTTATTCTTTCATCAGTTATTTACAAGTTTCTGACCACTTATAAAATGTGTTCAAAGTGCTGCCCATTGTGTTGGATTGTCAATGTAACCCTCTTCTCCCACTCTTCACACACTGATAACAACACCACAGAAGAAATGCTAGCACAGGCTTCCAGTATCTGCACATCTCGTATCTTCAAAGCATAGACAATTGCCTTCAGATGACCCCAAAGATAAAAGTCTAAGGGGGTCAGATCCGGAGACCTTGGGGGCCATTCAACTGGCCCACGCCGACCAATCCACTTTCCAGGAAACTGTTCATCTAGGAATGCTCGGACCTGACACCCATAATGTGGTGGTCACCATCCTGCTGGAAAAACTCAGGGAACGTGCCGGCTTCAGTGCATAAAGAGTGAAACACATCATCATGTAGCAGTTGAATGGCCCCCAAGGTCTCCGGATCTGACCCCCTTAGACTTTTATCTTTGGGGTCATCTGAAGGCAATTGTCTATGCTGTGAAGATACGAGATGTGCAGATACTGGAGGCCTGTGCTAGCATTTCTTCTGCTATCAGTGTGTGAGGAGTGGGAGAAGAGGGTTACATTGACAATCCAACACAATGGGCAGCACTTTGAACACATTTTATAAGTGGTCAGAAACTTGTAAATAACTGATGAAAGAATAAAGCTACGTTACAACCAAGCACACCATTGTTTTTCTTGTGAAATTCTCAATAAGTTTGATGTCACATGACCCTCTTCCCATTGAAAAAACTAAAGTTGGATCCAAAATGGCCGACTTCAAAATGGCCGCCATGGTCACCACCCATCTTGAAAAGTTTCCTCCCTCCCATATAATAATGTGCCACAAACAGGAAGTTAATATCACCGACCATTCCCAATTTATTTAGGTGTATCCATATAAATGGCCCACCCATGCAGAATCTATAGGGCACTTTACTAGCAGATTGACAGATAGCAACACTGGCCACATTACCATACCGCAAAAATGTACATTTTTTTTGCTGAGGTTTTGCAGCTATTGAGCTCAATTGTGTTATTCCCGCTGTGCATGAAAGTAAGAGAACCCGGAATTATTTAAATGTATAATGCAGCATTGTCTTGTTGGCAAGTCAAACTCTGGTCTTTCTGCAGCTTTGATCCACCACTATGCTTTACACTGCAGCCATTCTTGTTCAGAGTCACTGTCGTGTATTACAGTTGACACACACCAACTAAACGTAATACGAATCACTACAGCTGATCCAGGAGAGCTCCAGCCTTTCCTTACATTCAGCTTGTTGCTGTTTTGATTTCTGTCCACTAGGGGAGCTGTGACATTGCTGTTTGGTTATGTTTTTCGGACCTCACTACTCATATATATATATGATGTTCTGAAGATCTGCATTAACAAGAGATACTGTGGTGACGTTATTTTTATATAAAGATATTCGATGACCTTTGCTGTCCTGATTTCAGCTTGAAGTGAGGATATTCCATCTTATCCAAACCTGCAATTTATCTGCCAAAAACTTCCTCATATTTCTGTTTAGTCTTATAGCAGCGCAATATCCTTATCGCTGAACTCTGTAAAACAAAGGAATGTTTAATGATGATTCGCAGTTAATGTTTATGAAGGTAAAGTGCAAGCTTGGAGCATTTATAGGACTACTCACCACTAATGGAATGCAGGTCTTTTACTTGTTCTGTGATTAACCTCCTCCCTGTCTATGAGGCAATGGATAGCTATTAAAAAAGTTATAAAAACCTTCCATATAACAACTATACAACTGCCCCACTATAACTGCTATAATACTGCCCCTATGTACATGAATATAGCTATTATAATACTGCCTCCTATGTACAAAAATATAACTACTAAAATACTGCTCCTATGTACATAAATATAACTACTATAATACTGCCTCCTATGTACAAGAATATAACTACTATAATACTGCCTCCTATGTACAAGAATATAACTACTATAATACTGCATCCTATATAAAAGAATATAACTACTATAATACTGCCTCTATGTACAAGAATATAACTACTATAATACTGCTCCTATGTACAAAAATATAACTACTAAAATACTGCTCCTATGTACAAGAATATAACTACTATAATACTGCCTCCTATATAAAAGAATATAACTACTATAATACTGCCTCTATGTACAAGAATATAACTACTATAATACTGCCTCCTATATAAAGGAATATAACTACTATAATACTGCCCCTATGTACAAGAATATAACTACTATAATACTGCCTCCTATGTACAAAAATATAACTACTATAATACTGCTCCTAAGTAAAAGGATATAACTACTATAATACTGCTTCCTATGTACAAGAATATAACTACTATAATACTGCTCCTATGTACAAGAATATAGCTACTATAATACTGCTCCTATGTACAAAAATATAACTACTATAATACTGCTCCTATGTACAAGAATATAACTACTATAATACTGCTCCTATGTACAAGAATATAACTACTATAATACTGCTCCTATGTACAAGAATATAACTACTATAATACTGCTCCTATGTACAAGAATATAACTACTATAATACTGCTCCTATGTACAAGAATATAAGTACTATAATACTGCTCCTATGTAAAGGAATATAACTACTATAATACTGCCGCCTATGTACAAGAATATAACTACTATAATACTGCCTCCTATGTACACGAATATAAATACAATAATACTGCCTCCTATGTACAAAAATATAACTACTATAATAATGCTCCTATGTACAAGAATATAACTACTATAATACTGCCTTCTATGTACAAGAATATAACTACTATAAAACTGCCTCCTATATAAAGGAATATAACTACTATAATACTGCCTCTATGTACAAGAATATAACTACTATAATACTGCCTCCTATGTATAAAAATATAACTACTATAATACTGGCTCCTAAGTAAAAGGATATAACTACTATAATACTGGCCTCCTATGTACAAGAATATAACTAATATAATACTGCTCCTATGTACAAGAATATAACTACTATAATACTGCCTTTATGTACAAGAATATAACTACTATAATACTGCCTCCTATGTACAAAAATATAACTACTATAATACTGCTCCTAAGTAAAAGGATATAACTACTATAATACTGCTTCCTATGTACAAGAATATAACTACTATAATACTGCTCCTATGTACAAGAATATAACTACTATAATACTGCTCCTATGTACAAGAATATAGCTACTATAATACTGCTCCTATGTACAAAATATAACTACTATAATACTGCCTCCTATGTACAAGAATATAACTACTATAATACCGCTCCTATGTACAAGAATATAACTACTATAATACTGCTCCTATGTACAAGAATATAGCTACTATAATACTGCTCCTATGTACAAAAATATAACTACTATAATACTGCTCCTATGTACAAGAATATAACTACTATAATACTGTCACCTATGTACAAGAATATAACTACTATAATACTGCTCCTATGTGCAAAAATATAACTACTATAATACTGCACCTATGTACAAGAATATAAGTACTATAATACTGCTCCTATATACAAGAATATAACTACTATAATACTGCCTTCTATGTACAAGAATATAACTACTATAATACTGCCTCCTATGTACAATAATATAACTACTATAATACCGCTCCTATGTACAAGAATATAACTACTATAATACTGCTCCTATGTACAAGAATATAACTACTATAATACTGCCTCCTATGTACACGAATATAAATACAATAATACTGCCTCCTATGTACAAAAATATAACTACTATAATAATGCTCCTATGTACAAGAATATAACTACTATAATACTGCCTTCTATGTACAAGAATATAACTACTATAAAACTGCCTCCTATATAAAGGAATATAACTACTATAATACTGCCTCTATGTACAAGAATATAACTACTATAATACTGCCTCCTATGTATAAAAATATAACTACTATAATACTGCTCCTAAGTAAAAGGATATAACTACTATAATACTGCCTCCTATGTACAAGAATATAACTAATATAATACTGCTCCTATGTACAAGAATATAACTACTATAATACTGCCTTTATGTACAAGAATATAACTACTATAATACTGCCTCCTATGTACAAAAATATAACTACTATAATACTGCTCCTAAGTAAAAGGATATAACTACTATAATACTGCTTCCTATGTACAAGAATATAACTACTATAATACTGCTCCTATGTACAAGAATATAACTACTATAATACTGCTCCTATGTACAAGAATATAGCTACTATAATACTGCTCCTATGTACAAAAATATAACTACTATAATACTGCCTCCTATGTACAAGAATATAACTACTATAATACCGCTCCTATGTACAAGAATATAACTACTATAATACTGCTCCTATGTACAAGAATATAGCTACTATAATACTGCTCCTATGTACAAAAATATAACTACTATAATACTGCTCCTATGTACAAGAATATAACTACTATAATACT
Organism: Rhinella marina; assembly: GCA_900303285.1. NCBI lineage: Eukaryota > Metazoa > Chordata > Amphibia > Anura > Bufonidae > Rhinella > Rhinella marina. The sequence goes on from ONZH01008949.1 coordinate 1,165,206, forward strand.
GTCACCTATGTACAAGAATATAACTACTATAATACTGCTCCTATGTGCAAAAATATAACTACTATAATACTGCACCTATGTACAAGAATATAAGTACTATAATACTGCTCCTATATACAAGAATATAACTACTATAATACTGCCTTCTATGTACAAGAATATAACTACTATAATACTGCCTCCTATGTACAATAATATAACTACTATAATACCGCTCCTATGTACAAGAATATAACTACTATAATACTGCTCCTATGTACAAGAATATAACTACTATAATACTGTCACCTACGTACAAGAATATAACTACTATAATACTGCTCCTATGTACAAGAATATAACTACTATAATACTGCTCCTATGTGCAAAAATATAACTACTATAATACTGCACCTATGTACAAGAATATAAGTACTATAATACTGCTTCTATATACAAGAATATAACTACTATAATACTGCCTTCTATGTACAAGAATATGACTACTATAATACTACTCCTATGTACAAGAATATAACTACTATAATACCGCTCCTATGTACAAGAATATAACTACTATAATACTGCTCCTATGTACAAGAATATAACTACTATAATACTGTCACCTACGTACAAGAATATAACTACTATAATACTGCTCCTATGTACAAGAATATAACTACTATAATACTGCTCCTATGTACAAGAATATAACTACTATAATACTGCTCCTATGTACAAGAATATAACTACTATAATACTGCTCCTATGTACAAGAATATAACTACTACAATACTGCTCCTATGTACAAGAATATAACTACTATAATACTGCTTCTATGTACAAGAATATAACTACTATAATACTGCCTTCTATGTACAAGAATACCACTACTATAATACTGCCTCCTATATACTAGAATATAACTACTATAATACTGCTCCTATGTACAAGAATATAACTACTATAATACTGCTCCTATGTACAAGAATATAACTACTATAATACTGGCCTTCTATGTACAAGAATATAACTACTATAATACTGCTCCTATGTACAAGAATATAACTACTATAATACTGCACCTATGTACAAGAATATAAGTACTATAATACTGCTCCTATGTACAAGAATATAACTACTATAATACTGCTCCTATGTACAAGAATATAACTACTATAATACTGCCTTCAATGTACAAGAATATAAGTACTATAATACCGCTCCTATGTACAAGAATATAACTACTATAATACTGCTCCTATGTACAGGAATATAACTCCTATAATACTGCTCCTATGTACAAGAATATAACTACTATAATACTGCTCCTATGTACAAGAATATAACTACTATAATACTGCCTTCAATGTACAAGAATATAACTACTATAATACCGCTCCTATGTACAAGAATATAACTACTATAATACTGCTCCTATGTACAAGAATATAACTACTATAATACTGCTCCTATGTACAAGAATATAACTACTATAATACTACTCCTATGTACAAGAATATAACTACTATAATACTGTCTCCTATGTACAAGAATATAAGTACTATAATACTGCCTTCTATGTACAAGAATATAACTACTATAATACTGCTCCTATGTACAACAATATTACTACTATAATTCTACCTCCTATGTACAAGAATATAACTACTATAATACTGCTCCTATGTACAAGAATATAACTACTATAATACTGCTCCTATGTACAAGAATATAACTACTATAATACTACTCCTATGTACAAGAATATAACTACTATAATACTGTCTCCTATGTACAAGAATATAAGTACTATAATACTGCCTTCTATGTACAAGAATATAACTACTATAATACTGCTCCTATGTACAAGAACATAACTACTATAATACTGCTCCTATGTTCAAGAATATAACTACTGTAATACTGCTCCTATGTACAAGAATATAACTACTATAATACTGCCTCCTATGTACAACAATATTACTACTATAATTCTACCTCCTATGTACAAGAATATAACTACTATAATACTGCCCCTATGTACAAGAATATAACTACTATAATACTACTCCTATGTACAAGAATATAACTACTATAATACTGCCTCCTATGTACAAGAATATAACTACTATAATACTGCTCCTATGTACAAGAATATAAGTACTATAATACTGCCTTCTATGTACAAGAATATAACTACTATAATACTGCTCCTATGTACAAGAACATAACTGCTATAATACTGCTCCTATGTTCAAGAATATAACTACTATAATACTGCTCCTATGTACAAGAATATAACTACTATAATACTGCTCCTATGTACAAGAATATAACTACTATAATACTGCTCCTATGTACAAGAATATAACTACTATAATACTGCTCCTATGTACAACAATATAACTACTATAATACTGCTCCTATGTACAAGAATATAACTACTATAATACTGTCTCCTATGTACAAGAATATAACTACTATAATACTGTCACCTACGTACAAGAATATAACTATTATAATACTGCTCCTATGTACAAGAATATAACTACTATAATACTGCTCCTATGTACAAGAATATAACTACTATAATGCTGCTCCTATGTACAAGAATATAACTACTATAATACTGTCACCTACGTACAAGAATATAACTATTATAATACTGCTCCTATGTACAAGAATATAACTGCTATAATGCTGGTCAGGTTGCTCCCACATGGCTGCTGACTCTCTTCCTAGGACTCTTCTAGGACATATACTCACACCACTGAATAAACAAAAGCATAATCTCTACATTTACATCCCCACAATCCTTTGCTTCTTTCATGTTCACTATTCATAGGCCTGTCCTTCCAAGCAAAACCCACAACCATGCTGCATATCCTTCTATGATGTCATCCATGTTGTTTTAGATCTTCCTGAAGGGATGTTAGAGCCTTTTCCATCACCATGCAGCAGAATAATAACTTGTACATGAGGTTTTGGTGGTTACTTGAATAAAAACCTTCTATTGTTCCTTGATTAATTCCCCGCGTCTGTCTTCTCAGGTCTATGAGAACAATTATTACATTCAGTTGTGCAGCATCGTCCCTGCTGGACTTCTTGTCAGAAGCCAAGTTTTCAGAATCCCGATGTGCCAAAAACAACCTAATTTGCTATTTCATGCTGAATAAGCCTTGGAGAAACTGATTTCAGGATTGCATGCTTGTGTTTGTGTTAGTTAAATGGCTTATTCCTGGTCAGATTCAGAAGTTGGCCAATTTGGAACATGATCTGGCCCTCCCACCACCACCACCACCGGCGACACGTAAGTCTCCAGTCATGGACGAGGCTTTCAATGAGTTAGTAAGACTTCTTTAATCACACAAAAGCACTCTGGTTTACATTTCAGCTGTTCTCAGTAAACAAAGAGTAAGAGCAACACAACGTTTGAGTCCTCGGGGGGCCTCCTCGGCTTCTCAGCTGTTGAGAAATAAGATTTTTTTTTAAAGCAGAATAATCTATCAAGGAATCTGTGCTTTGATCTCGATTCAGACGTCTCTCAACTTGGTGGAGGTACTGCTAAACATACAAGATGGTGAAGACTTCAAGAGCTTCTGAAGAATTCGTAGAAGGTTCCTCAGCACATGGTCCTCATATATCCCTTCTTCAAGAAAAAGATTCATTTCAATTGGCTCTAATGTAGACATCTCTCATAAGACACTAGAAGATGTAAAGTTTCTGGGTTGACCAATGTCTTGCCCTGAAAGAAGGCATTTTTGCATAGAAAGGAGTAAATATGTTCCAAAGAAATCTTCAGTGATATATGTGACAGTGAAGTAAGTCTAGGGCAGGACACTATTTCTGAGAACATTTTTCTAGTCATTGAGTTCCAAGAATCTCTTCTCTAGTGAAGAAGCAAGAGCTCATCCAAGAAATTATTCTCTAGTCCTGAAGCAAGGCCTCATCCAAGAAGTTATTGTCTAGATCTCATCTAAGAATCTGTAGTCATGAAGCACAAGCTCATGCAAAAAGTTATTCGTTAGTGCTGAAGCAAGAACCTCTTCACCGATTACGAAGCAAGGATTAAACCAAAAAACATCTCTTGTCATGTAGCAAGATCCTGTCCAAAAATCTATTCTTTAGTCATATGGCAAGAGCCCATCTAATAGCCTCTACTCATGCCATGGTGCAGGAACCTATTCAAAACCTTTTTTTTTTTTTGTTATGTAGGTATGACCCATCCAAGAAGCTCTTCTCTATTCATGTAGCAATGACCCATCCAAGAACTTCTTTTCCAGTCATAGAGAAGGCACTTATCCCAGAACCTTTTTTCTACTCATAAACTAAGATTCCATGCAAGAACCTGTTCTAGTCATATAGTAGGAGCTCTGGTGTGTTCTGAGGACATTACCTATAGACCTTGCCATCATAACTAACTAACTCAATATTTGTTGCAGACACCTGAATCTTTAGGAGAGGTAGACAGCATTAGAAGAACCATCACTAATGGATGGTGGAGGGTCTAAGGGTAACCAACCACTGATAAGCTGTCATAGCTGACAATGCGTCAGAGCAAAAATCAAGCCATGAGGAGGAAAGGACTGCCTGTAGAGTTCAGAGACAGGATTGTGTGGAGGCACAGACCTGGAGAAGGGGACAAGACATTTCTGTTGCGCTAAAGGTTCCTAAGAGCAAAGTGGTCTCCATAATAATTACAGTTTGGAACAACCAGGATTCTTCCTAGAGCTGGCCGCCCCACCAAACTAAGTTATCAGAGGAGAAGGGCCTTGGAAAGAGAGGTGACCAAAAACCAATTGCCACTATGGCTTAGCCCCAAAGGTTCTGTGTGCAGATGGGAGAAACTTCCAGAAGGTCAACCATCAATGCAGTACTATCTGGGTTTTATGGCAGAGTTAGATTTATGAAAGCCTGATGAAACTAAGACTGAACTTTTTGGCCTCAATTGTAAGTGTCATGTCTGGTGGAAACCAGGCCCTGCTCATCACCTGCCCAATATCATCCCTACAGTGAAGCATGGTGGTGGCAGCATCATCATACTGAGGGGACAGGGAGACTGGTCAAGGTTGAAGGAAAGCTGAATGGAGCAGAGTACAGAGATATTTGTAATGAAAACCTGATCTACAGTGTGCTGGACCTCAGACTGGGCCACAGGTTCTCCTTCCACAAGACAATGACCCTAAGCCAGGACAACACAGGAGAGACTTAGGGACAACTCTGAGAATATCCTTGAGTGGCCAAGCCAGAGTACTGAACCCAATGGAACATCTCTGGAGAGACCTGAAAATGGATGTCCACCAATGGTCCCCATCCAATCTGACACAGCTTAAGAGGATCTGCAGAGAAGAATGGCATCGTCTCCAAGAAGACCGGAGGCTGGAATCACTGCCAAAGGGGCTTCAACTAAGTCCTGAGGAAAGAGGCTGAAAACGTATGTCCTGAGGAAAGGGGCTGAAGACTTATGTCCTGAGGAAAGGGGCTGAAGACTTATGTCCTGAGGAAAGGGGCTGAAGACTTATGTCCTGAGGAAAGGGGCTGAAGACTTATGTCAATGCAACATTTTAGTTTTTCCTTTCAATATATTAGCAAAGATTTCTAACATTTTGTTCTTGCTTTCTCATTATGGGGCACTGAGTGCAGTTTGATGCAGAGAAGATTGACTTTTTTTGTATTTAAGCACAAGGGGCAACATAGCAAAATGTGGAAAAAAAAGTGAAAAGGTCTGAAGCCTTTCCAAATGCATTGTATGTCATCGATAATGCATGGTCTACGAGCCCTTTATTCCTATCCAACCCTCAGCTCACCAGAACCACATGGGCATTGGCCCTGGTTCCATGAGGAAGGAGGAGGATCATGTTACTTAAGAGAATCTCCTTCAGCTTTGAGGAGTAATTCCAACCACAGAATTCACCCATTATGTTCTTCAGCTCAAACTTGTCTTGTCTTGCATCTTAAGGCAGGGCACTATAAGGCTAGCTTTACCACGGGGCCTCAACATTTGACAAAATGATACATGACATTCCATCCTTGCATTCAGGCTTCTTCATTCAGCCCCCCTCAATGGAGCCCCTCGAACCAGCCAAAAAGCTTTTTTTTTCCAGCCTCTTGTAATGAGATTGCTTTCATTTATTTTCATTCCGGCAGCCTCCCGCTCGTTCACTCGCTCACTTGTTTTTTGGGGAAAGTGATGTTGCTTTAACAGCTTCTAGGGTCACTAATTGCACTGAACTGTTCCACTTGTGACTTGAGTGGTTGAGACGTAAAGTGGAGTGTGAGATTAAAGGCACCATTTTACGGTGTAAGCTTGTGTTACATTGTACTACTTTTTATGATGAGGGGGGGTAAGGAGTGAATTAATCTGTCAGCGCACGGTGCTTGAAAACCAGCGGAAGTGGAAAAAATACATAGAACGCTCCTCTCGAGCCTGATCGGTGCTGTGACCCTGCAAATGTGCAGACACTTATCAGACAAATTATGTAAGTGTATTCAAGTTCAAGAGTAATGGCGCTCTCGGAAGTTACAGAGGAAAAGACGAAGCAGAACACAGGGTACGATGAGCTCTAACAGGGAAAGGTGGCTCTTCCAAAAAGAAATTGGGGCAAAAAATATGCTGTGTCTAGAGCCGGTGTCTTTGTTGAGTTTCCTAACTGGTCATGGTCTAAGGTAGGGTCTATGCCGGGACACACAAGGGTTGAATTTTAAGAGCATGGACCTTAAGGGTCAAAAACTTTAAACGAAGGTGGTCATTAGTCACCTCAAGGGGTCCATAGTGGAAGTAGCCCGCCATAAGGCCAAATACACTGGCTCTTCCGAAAAGATATAGGGACAAATAATATGCCACACCTAGAGCCGGTGTCTTTGTTGAGTTTCCTAACTGGTCATGGTCTAAGGTAGGGTCTATGCCGGGACACACAAGGGTTGAATTTTAAGAGCATGGACCTTAAGGGTCAAAAACTTTAAACGAAGGTGGTCATTAGTCACCTCAAGGGGTCCATAGTGGAAGTAGCCCGCCATAAGGCCAAATACACTGGCTCTTCCGAAAAGATATAGGGACAAATAATATGCCACACCTAGATCCGGTGTCTTTGTCGAGTTTCCTAACTGGTCATGGTCTAAGGTAGGGTCTATGCCGGGGCACACAAGGGTTGAATTTTAAGTGCATGGACCTTAAGGGTCAAAAACTTTCAATGAAGGTGGTCATTAGTGACCTCAAGGGGTCCATAGCTGAAGTAGCCCTCCATGAGGCCAAATACCTTTCAATTAAGGAGATCTTTATTGACTTGAACAAGCTCCAAATAAAGTCAAACTGCTCCACCAGAGGTCCCAATAAGGACCCAAGACGTCAGGTCCAGCCAAGATTATGATGCAATTAAAATGTACATGCAAATGCTTTGTATACCTGGATATTGGGCTCTATGGTCGATTCAGAGGGTATTCCTATCCTGATGGTAGCCCACTCAGCCTGGACAATATGGTAGAGGAGATGCATCTACCCTTAACCTTCAACGAAGGTGGTCATTACTGACCTCAAGGGGTCCATAGTCAAAGTAGCCAGTCATAAGGCCAAATACCTTTCAATTCAAGAGATCTTTATTGACTTGAACAAGCTCCAAGTAAAGTCAAACTGGTCCACCAGAGGTCCTAATGAGGACCCAAGACGTCAGGTCCAGCCAAGATTATGATTCAATTAAAGGGAACATGCACCTGCTCTGTATAACTGGATGGTGGGCAATATGGTGGACTGGAGGGTATTCCTGTCCTGATGGGATAATATGGTGCCTGGACAATATGGCGAAGAAGACGCATCAATGCTTATGCCACACTACACATCAGTGGTGTTAGATATTTCCTACCTCCATTATGGGGTCTAGACTATCTTGTGGCCCGTCCGGGTATCTAATTGGTCACAGCAGCACAGAACATTTAAGGAATTGTCTTTTGTTAATTCCAGGTAAAGGAGCTCGTTACTGCTCCCTTTACCGCAGGAATAGAATGATATAATATGCAAAAAAATCTAACATAAAGCAAAAATATCCTGATCTTAGCTTAATCTCTAAATTGAGTCACTACCGCCTGGCGTCCTCTGGACTGAATTTCATCATCTCACTTGTAAAAAAAAAAACAAAAATAATCTTTTTTTTTTAGGGTGGCAGGGGGCGGCGATGATGTCCCCCTCCCCTGACCATACGCTTCCCTTTCGCTAGTGATAACCGATTTCTGCAGCGACATAGACAAAAAAAATGTCTCCTTCCTTCCCCTCCTGACAAGCCTTAAATCCTACTCTGTCAAATCCCTGTCATTAGAGCGGAGGCAAAAACGAGCAGGAAATTACGGCAAATTATATCCATGTCAATTCGACGGCCTATTGTCAAACCGTATTATTTGCTCAGCCGGCAAAAGTGTCCGCTGAATAGTAAGGATTCATTATCTGCACCTCGCTCTCTCCATTAAAAGAACACTCTAAATGTGTCGAAATAAAAGGCATTTGTAAGTTATGTCAGCGCGGCGTGTGTAAATGTGAGCGCGCCCCGTCTCTCTCGTACAGATGGCTTCCAGGCGCTCTATAAAAATCGCATCTCCTTATTGCCGTCGAGGGCGGAGGGGTTAGTAAATGCAGCTGGTAGTAATGAGCTTAAATTGAAATTACATGGAGATTTCACTCTTAAATGGTTAAGATAATAAGAGGGATTTAAACACCGGAGTTTAAGTGCCTCATTTAAACTGCTTTTGAGAAGGCAAAGTGGGGTTTGGGGGGGGGCTGCCAATAAGAGGAGTGGGGGGGATGGCGAGACGAGAGAAGATATAAAGAAGGACTAAAGATGCAGAGAAAGAGAATGAGAGCAAGATAATGGGATAAAAGGGATCGATAGCTTGGGACTCAGGGGGTCTGTCATTAGGTTTCAACAGTATTGGCCAAACGACAGCATGGAAGCGAATATATGAGCGGTGCCGGCTGCCATACTGAAAACCTGTCCACAGACGTTCGCATCAAAGAGGTTGATAATGGTGTAATCGATACATTGCATGGGGAGTAGACCAAGTGATTGTAAAATAATATTTAAGAAAAGCAAGAAAATGTGATATAAATATATTGCTACTGTTACTGTAAAGAATCCTTGCAAGGGATAATGCACGCCCCTTCCATCATAGATATATATATATATATATATATTACTATACACAATGAATTGCTGATAATGTAGATAATACAACTTTAAAGACTATTAGGAGAAAATCAAGCAATTCGTATTAGTCGACTAGTGCAGTTACTGTAAAGAATCCTTGCAAGGGATAATGCACGCCCCTTCCATCATAGATATATACACTCACCGGCCACTTTATTAGGTACACCTGTCCAACTGCTCGTTAACACTTAATTTCTAATCAGCTAATCACATGGCGGCAACTCAGTGCATTTAGGCATGTAGACATGGTCAAGACAATCTCCTGCAGTTCAAACCGAGCATCAGTATGGGGAAGAAAGGTGATTTGAGTGCCTTTGAACGTGGCATGGTTGTTGGTGCCAGAAGGGCTGGTCTGAGTATTTCAGAAACTGCTGATCTACTGGGATTTTCACGCACAACCATCTCTAGGGTTTACAGAGAATGGTCCGAAAAAGAAAAAACATCCAGTGAGCGGCAGTTCTGTGGGCGGAAATGCCTTGTTGATGCCAGAGGTCAGAGGAGAATGGGCAGACTGGTTCGAGCTGATAGAAAGGCAACAGTGACTCAAATTGCCATCCGTTACAACCAAGGTAGGCAGAAGAGCATCTCTGAACGCACAGTACGTCGAACTTTGAGGCAGATGGGCTACAGCAGCAGAAGACCACACCGGGTGCCACTCCTTTCAGCTAAGAACAGGAAACTGAGGCTACAATTTGCACAAGCTCATCGAAATTGGACAGTAGAAGATTGGAAAAACGTTGCCTGGTCTGATGAGTCTCGATTTCTGCTGCGACATTCGGATGGTAGGGTCAGAATTTGGCGTCAACAACATGAAAGCATGGATCCATCCTGCCTTGTATCAACGGTTCAAGCTGGTGGTGGTGGTGTCATGGTGTGGGGAATATTTTCTTGGCACTCTTTGGGCCCCTTGGTACCAATTGAGCATCGTTGCAACGCCACAGCCTGCCTGAGTATTGTTGCTGACCATGTCCATCCCTTTATGACCACAATGTACCCAACATCTGATGGCTACTTTCAGCAGGATAATGCGCCATGTCATAAAGCTGGAATCATCTCAGACTGGTTTCTTGAACATGACAATGAGTTCACTGTACTCAAATGGCCTCCACAGTCACCAGATCTCAATCCAATAGAGCATCTTTGGGATGTGGTGGAACGGGAGATTCGCATCATGGATGTGCAGCCGACAAATCTGCGGCAACTGTGTGATGCCATCATGTCAATATGGACCAAAATCTCTGAGGAATGCTTCCAGCACCTTGTTGAATCTATGCCACAAAGAATTGAGGCAGTTCTGAAGGCAAAAGGGGGTCCAACCCGTTACTAGCATGGTGTACCTAATAAAGTGGCCGGTGAGTGTATATATATATATATATTACTATACACAATGATTTGCTGATAATGTAGATAATACAACTTTAAAGACTATTAGGAGAAAAGCAAGCAATTCGTATTAGTCGACTAGTGCAGTTACTGTAAAGAATCCTTGCAAGGGATGATGCACGTCCCTTCCATTATATTATACTATATGCAATGAATGGCTGGTAATGTACATAATACAACTTTGAACAATATTAGGAGAAAAGCAAGCAATTCGTATTAGTCGACTAGTGCAGTTACTGTAAAGAATCATTACACGATTTAATAGAAGTCCTTTCCGTTGGATATGAACAGGTTTGATAAGACCATAATGGAATAGAAAATATGACCATAAGCAATGCATGCAGTGACATAGAGATGCATTACTGCAGTGACTCAAAAGAATCTTTGCAAGTTATAGTAGAAATTACAGAAGTATTAGTTAATTATCTATAATAACTATATGCCATATTTACTGAATTACAGGTAGGTAGATGATATTTTTAAATGTCTTGATATACATAACATTATATCTGTGCTGTCAATGTAAAGAATCCATGTAAAGGACTAAAGAGGCCAATCCAACATGACTCTAAACAATATTATGAGAAAATAATCAATTTCATTGAGCTATATTAGTACAGTTACTGCAAAGAACCCTTGCACAGGTTAATGGAAGCCTCTTCCATTGCGTATAAACCATTACAGTGTTGATAACACCATGCTAGAATAGTGAAAATGACCACAAGAAATGCATGCAGTATCACAGAGCTGTATTAGTGCAGTAACTGAAAAGAATGTATGCTGGGAATGTAGAAATCACTGAAATATTGAACCATTATGTATAATGACTAATATGGTTAATAATACCATATATTACTGGTATCATAGATGATATTTTACAAAGCCAGGGTTTGGAGGGTCTCCAGACCAGAGAGGTCCAGAGGGGTCGCACCTTTTGGGGCGGGTACTCCACTTGGCTGGAAATACAGTTCAGAGTAGGCCAAGTAGGGCAACGCAGGGACACATAACACATCCCGCTGCCTCGAGGGGACCCGAACAGCCATATAGCTGTATCAGTGCAGTAACTGTAAAGAATCCATGCAAGTCATACTTGCATATATATGTAAATATGTATATACCTACATACATATGATACTGTACATACTAAACTCTTGGTAGGGTACATGATATTTTTTAATCTGGAATATAATGCATTTCACTATATTTCTGCTGTTACTGTAAAGAATCTCTGTAAGTTATAATGGAAGTCCTATAAACTTTATCTAAAACACTTGGGCTTGACAATAAAATAAGTTACTGGTGGGATACATGGTATGTCCAGAAACAATTTGAAAACTGCATGCAATACCATAGATCTGAATTAATACAGTAACTGAAAAGAATCCATGCAAATGATTATTGAAATCCGTCTACAAAGAAAAAAATACAGAGCTAAAACTCATGGAAGAGGCGGCTTGACATACAACGGTCCCCTCTGTGACGCTCAATATACTTTAATAGGGCACCCGAAAAAGGTTTCTTGTGGCTTGAAGCTACTGGGATTAGAGTTCCATCAGGCATCCATTACTTACCATGTCTGGTACAAATGACCCCCGTGGGGGGTTGTCGGGGTCCAGGTGCAGCTGTAAAATCTGCAACCTCAATAGATACTGTGAGGAAAAGTCTGACAACTTTTTGGGTCAGTCCCACCTTCTATAACATGGAGTGGGTTGACTTGACCCTTTACACTTGGCCAAGGAGCCCAGTCTCTTGATCAGTCTGAAATCTAAACATCTCAAGTCTAAATACAGCTGCTATACCAGCAACATGGAAATTCCTGCTCCCACGTCATGGACTGAAACCAACATTGACATCACCTGCTCCCTTCACGCCATAGGAGGAACACACCACACAAATCTCTAGAGGTTTTATACTTGCTGTTCTCCACAATGGCGCAGAAGAGGTTAAAGTATGATATTGGAGATGTTTTATCTTTGATTCAAACCAGATTCTGATAACTATAAACAAAGTAAAGACCGGCAACATGCAGAGCTCCATCCTTTCTTCACTGTTTAGTAAAAATTGTAGCCTGCAGATGTCAGATTTAAAGCAGGCCCCGATCATTAGTCACAACAGACAGGGGTCCGCAAAGTAACATTTACACCATTGTGTCCTTAAAACATTGACGGCTCAAAGGTTCAAGGTACAAAAAATATAACTAATATAATACTGCCCCCTATATACAAGAATATAACTACTATAATACTGCTCCTATGTACAAGACTATAACTACTATAATACTGCCTGCTATGTACAAGAAGATAACTACTATAATACTGCTCCTATGTACAAGACTATAACTACTATAATACTGCTCCTATGTACAAGAATATAACTACTATAATACTGTTCCTATGTACAAGAATATAACTACTATAATACTGCTCCTATGTACAAGACTATAACTACTATAATACTGCCTGCTATGTACAAGAAGATAACTACTATAATACTGCTCCTATGTACAAGACTATAACTACTATAATACTGCCTGCTATGTACAAGAATATAACTACTATAATACTGTTCCTATGTACAAGAATATAACTACTATAATACTGCCTGCTATGTACAAGAATATAACTACTATAATACTGCTCCTATGTACAAGAATATAACTACTATAATACTGCTCCTATGTAAAAGAATATAACTACTATAATACTGTATCCTATGTACAAGAATATAACTACTATAATACTGCTCCTATGTACAAGAATATAACTACTATAATACTGCTCCTATGTACAAGAATATAACTACTATAATACTGCCTGCTATGTACAAGAATATAACTACTATAATACTGCTCCTATGTACAAGAATATAACTACTATAATACTGCTCCTATGTAAAAGAATATAACTACTATAATACTGTATCCTATGTACAAGAATATAACTACTATAATACTGTATCCTATGTACAAGAATATAACTACTATAATACTGCTCCTATGTACAAGAATATATACTATAATACTGCTCCTATGTACAAGAATATAACTACTATAATACTGCTCCTATGTACAAGAATATAACTACTATAATACTGCTCCTATGTACAAGACTATAACTACTATAATACTGCCTGCTATGTACAAGAATATAACTACTATAATACTGCTCCTGTGTACAAGAATATAACTACTATAATACTGCTCCTATGTACAAGAATATAACTACTATAATACTGCCTGCCTATGTACAAGAAGATAACTACTATAATACTGCTCCTATGTACAAGACTATAACTACTATAATACTGCTCCTATGTACAAGAATATAACTACTATAATACTGTTCCTATGTACAAGAATATAACTACTATAATACTGCCTCCTATGTACAAGACTATAACTACTATAATACTGCCTGCTATGTACAAGAAGATAACTACTATAATACTGCTCCTATGTACAAGACTATAACTACTATAATACTGCCTGCTATGTACAAGAATATAACTACTATAATACTGTTCCTATGTACAAGAATATAACTACTATAATACTGCCTGCTATGTACAAGAATATAACTACTATAATACTGCTCCTATGTACAAGAATATAACTACTATAATACTGCTCCTATGTACAAGAATATAACTACTATAATACTGTATCCTATGTACAAGAATATAACTACTATAATACTGCTCCTATGTACAAGAATATAACTACTATAATACTGCTCCTATGTACAAGAAGATAACTACTATAATACTGCCTGCTATGTACAAGAATATAACTACTATAATACTGCTCCTATGTACAAGGACTATAAACTACTATAATACTGCCTGCTATGTACAAGAATATAACTACTATAATACTGCTCCTGTGTACAAGAATATAACTACTATAATACTGCTCCTATGTACAAGAATATAACTACTATAATACTGCCTCCTATGTACAAGAATATAACTACTATAATACTGCCTCCTATGTACAAGAATATAACTACTATAATACTGCCTCCTATGTACAAGAATATAACTACTATAATACTGCCTCCTATGTACAAGAATATAACTACTATAATACTGCTCCTATGTACAAGAATATAACTACTATAATACTGCTCCTATGTACAAGAATATAACTACTATAATACTGTTCCTATGTACAAGAATATAACTACTATAATACTGCTCCTATGTACAAGAATATAACTACTATAATACTGCTCCTATGTACAAGAATATAACTACTATAATACTGCTCCTATGTACAAGAATATAACTACTATAATACTGCTCCTATGTACAAGAATATAACTACTATAATACTGCTCCTATGTACAAGAATATAACTACTATAATACTGCTCCTATGTACAAGAATATAACTACTATAATACTGCTCCTATGTATAGGAATATAACTACTATAATACTGCTCCTATGTATAGGAATATAACTACTATAATACTGCTCCTATGTATAGGAATATAACTACTATAATACTGCTCCTATGTACAGGGATATAACTACTATAATACTGCTCCTATGTACAAGAATATAACTACTATAATACTGCCCCCTATGTACAAGAATATAACTACTATAATACTGCTCCTATGTACAGGGATATAACTACTATAATACTTCTCCTACTTGTGTGAGTTTGGTCAGTGTATACAGATGAGTCAGTGGGTTTGAAGCCTCAGCCTCTGACTTCCCTCCTCCTGTGCAGGGATCTTGGAGCTGCTCGGAGGAAATGACTTTACACATTGTTAGAAGATTTTCCTCTCTCCTCACACTGGTGACGGTGGCCAGGATGGCGGTATAACTGCGTGCCTGTGCGATCCATCACTGTGAATCCAGAGCGCCTCTGGCCAGGGTGAGGTATGAGAGTGGAAAGAGAAATAAACGCAGCGAGGAGCAGAGAGAATCAACAGCGATTCCACACCCGACCGGCTTCAGTCATGCCGTGGTTGTATCTGTACCTGGAAAAGCTGGGTGATAAATGATAGATGCGCTATTACAGCGCTCATAGGTAGGCCACCTAACCCTCCTACACTCCCCCATGGCTGAGCCATGTATAACTACATAACTAAGCAGACTTGCAATTCTGAAGTTTAGGAAAGCTGGGTGGCAACCCCCATGGAAGCTGTAATGGCAGGGTACATCACAAGGGACGGAATGAATAGCACAGCATGCAGCATTAACTTTTCCAGCAAAATGCTGGGCACCATGACAGAACACAAGGGGCCCCACTTGAAGTTATCGGTGTCCATCAAAGCTTAAAAGGGTTTTCCAACATTTTACTACTGATGACCTGTCCTCAGGATAGGTGATCAGTATCTGATCGGTGGGGGTCTGACACCTGGACGCCCGCCGATCAGCTGTTTGAGAAGGTACCAGCGCTCCTCTGAGCACCACAGCCTTCTCCCTGCTCAATAAGCACAGCGCCGTACATTGTATAGTGGCCGTTCCTGGTATCGCATTCAACCCCATTTACTTCTATGGGGCTGAGCAGCTCCTAGACCATGTCTCCGATGAACATAATGTCACAGGAGCGCCAGTGCCTTCTCAAACAGCTGGGGGTCCGAC
This sequence comes from Rhinella marina, assembly GCA_900303285.1. Classification (NCBI taxonomy): domain Eukaryota; kingdom Metazoa; phylum Chordata; class Amphibia; order Anura; family Bufonidae; genus Rhinella; species Rhinella marina. The sequence continues at coordinate 1,181,355 of ONZH01008949.1, forward strand.
CCCCGCCGATCAGATACTGATAAACTATCCTGAGGACAGGTCATCAGTATTTATGTCTCAGAAAACCCCTCTAAATTATGTTTTTCTTCTCCTGAAATCTATCTATCTATCTATTCATATCTATGTATCTATCTATGTATCTATCTATCTATCTATCTATCTATCTATTCATATCTATGTATCTATCTATCTATCTATCTATCTATCTATCTGTCTGTCTATCTATCTATCTATCTATCTATCTCTATTTATCTAGTCATATCTATCTATTTATATCTATCTATCTATCTATTCATATCTATCTATCTATCTATCTATCTATCTATCTATCTATCTATCTATCTTTCTAGTCATATCTATCTATCTATCTATTTATATCTATCTATCTGGTATCTATCTATCTACTATCTATTCATATTTATCTATCTATCTATCTATCTATCTATTCATATCTATGTATCTATTTATCTCAATTCTATCTATATCTATCTATCTATCTATCTATCTATCTATCTATCTATCTATCTAGTCATATCTATCTATCTGTCTATCTATTTATATCTATCTATCTATATCTATCTATCTATCTATATCTATCTATCTATCTCCTATCTATCTATCTATCTATCTATCTATCTATCTATCTATCTCTATTTATCTAGTCATATCTATCTATCGATTTATATCTATCTATCTATTCATATCTATCTATCTATTCACATCTATCTATCTATTTATATCTATCTATCTATCTATCTATCTATTCATATCTATCTATCTATCTATCTATCTGGTATCTATCTATCTATCTATCTATGTATTTATATCTATCTATTCATATCTATCTATCTATCTCATATCTATCTATCTATCTATCTATCTATCTATCTATCTATCTATGTATTTATATCTATCTATTCATATCTATCTATCTATCTATCTATCTCATATCTATCTATCTGGTATCTATCTATCTCATATCTATCTATCTATCTATCTATCTATCATCTACCTCTTGTTTTTCCTATAATTCCTTCCCGTCTCATTATGTCTTTTCCATGCAGCTCTTTATACAGGACGAGGATCTGATTCGCTTTCCTCCGGTTCTTCCGCAGATCCTCGCCTCTCCTTATAACCCCCGTCTCCCCCTTTAAGACACTGGTTCATAGGATTATCTCCTGGAGACATCTGGGAGGACACATAGCTCTTCCTACATATGCACTTATATGAGTTGGCGCTCCCCTCCCATGGATTTGGTGCAGTTGGGAGGTCATTAGCGGTTTCAGTTCCTTTGAAGAGATTTCTGTCCGTTTTGGCCTCAGGAGCGATCGTTAGTAATCACGGCCAAGAACAATACAGCCCGTTTGGCAGGGAATATTCCTTTTAACAGGCTGGAGCTACCCTGGGAGCGAGCTGCTGTGTGCTGGAAATTCTTCCTTTTTTGGACAAGTGCAGATCAGGATATTCTCGATATATCTACGTTTTACAATTATGAAGACAATAATCCGGGAAAAGCGATTAGACGTCTTCAAGGGCCTGGTGTACAGGTCTAATATACTGTACCAGGCCCAAGTTAGTCCTGTGTATGTGAGCGAATGTCCACCAACTTACAAGTAGATCTAAAGATAGATTGTGCTGCCTTCAGAGCTGAAGTCTCACATCAATACCATAAATCGTTCCCTGCTTGTTCAGTGTCTGCACAGAGCTTGCTCTGATTTGTATTCTTAAAACTGTGTATAAAAACAAATTCACCCCCCTGCGTTATAGGAGTTCAGCAAAGAGGATGTATCTGACAAGACATTTGCTGTTTCTAATACAAACTGAAGAATTATAACTGCAGCTCTGGAGTATAATACAGGATGTAACTCAGGATCAGTACAGGATAAGTAATGTATGTACACAGTGACTGCACCAGCAGAATAGTGAGTGCAGCTCTGGAGTATAATACAGGATGTAACTCAGGATCAGTAGAGGATAAGTAATGTATGTATACAGTGACTGCACCAGCAGAATAGTGAGTGCAGCTCTGGAGTATAATACAGGATGTAACTCAGGATCAGTACAGGATAAGTAATGTATGTACACAGTGACTGCACCAGCAGAATAGTGAGTGCAGCTCTGGAGTATAATACAGGATGTAACTCAGGATCAGTAGAGGATAAGTAATGTATGTATACAGTGACTGCACCAGCAGAATAGTGAGTGCAGCTCTGGAGTATGATACTGGATGTAACTCAGGATCAGTACAGGATAAGTAATGTAATGTATGTACACAGTGACTGCACCAGCAGAATAGTGAGTGCAGCTCTGGAGTATAATACAGGATGTAACTCAGGATCAGTAGAGGATAAGTAATGTATGTATACAGTGACTGCACCAGCAGAATAGTGAGTGCAGCTCTGGAGTATGATACTGGATGTAACTCAGGATCAGTACAGGATAAGTAATGTAATGTATGTACACAGTGACTGCACCAGCAGAATAGTGAGTGCAGCTCTGGAGTATAATACAGGATGTAACTCAGGATCAGTACAGGATAAGTAATGTATGTACACAGTGACTCCACCAGCAGAATAGTGAGTGCAGCTCTGGAGTATAATACAGGATGTAACTCAGGATCAGTACAGGATAAGTAATGTATGTACACAGTGACTGCACCAGCAGAATAGTGAGTGCAGCTCTGGAGTATAATACAGGATGTAACTCAGGATCAGTACAGGATAAGTAATGTATGTACACAGAGACTCCACCAGCAGAATAGTGAGTGCAGCTCTGGAGTATAATACAGAATTAGTACAGGATTTATTGTACTGATCTTTAGTTACATCATACTCTAGTCACATTCACATCTGCAACTCCAGAACATTCTAGGTCTAATTGGTTTTCGTTGCCCGTAAGGACGGGTACCAACCTCCCTTTAAATTATAATGGTATCAGTATTGGTTGTCACCCAGCTTTCTGAGGAACAGGTACAGTATATCTAAGATCTGGTTGGATGGGATTTATAGGGACTTGGATGAGGATGACTGAAAAAGAAATGTGTAACGCAAATATCCATTTGGGGGGGGGGGGTAGATTTAATGCAGCAGTGAAAGGGTTACCAAGAAGCTGCCCCCAGCTCCATTCAGCAGTTGGCCTTGCTCAATGTGGCATGGATTCCTTTATTCCAAGTCCCAATGTCCCGCGCTCCAGAGCCAAGCTACATTGTACAGGGAAAAGGGCAGCCGGTTCCCAGGGACGGCGATCACGTGACGTCAGGTTGGAGGTCACTGCTCGGCGCTGCGACTGATAAGGGTCGGTTTTCAGAGCTTTTAAGTAATTGCCTAAAAAAAAGACCTTTCATAGAAGGAACTCATTAGGCCGGAGGAGGACGCCATTTTGAAATGAGGGCGCTGTGAATAGACCAAAAGAAGCAACGCAATGAACCACCGTCCAGACAAAGCCAATCGAGCCCCGCCATTGTACCGCAGCTTCAGCAAAGACAGAATCCTTCTCATTTACAGCCAGAGACTGGAAACCTACCCTGACCTACGACTTCTCACAGCGGAGGGTTTGTGACAATTTTACCTGTACTGGGACACTGTAGCAAACTATCAGAGAGAGAGAGTTGCGTTGATGATGTGTTTTTAGCTCACAGGCACAACGGCATAGCATCATAGGTCAGGGTGGACCCTGTTCATCCTGAACCTCCTGGTTCATGAACGGAATGCCAGAATGACAGTGAAGACTCAGCAGTTAAGAACTGCGCCGGCCCTTTAACGTGCCGCCATTTGTAAATTATCCTTCAGCGTAAAAGAAAAGCATCGCTTACAATACGTGAAGAGGCCGCCGCATCGCTGGCCAACTTCTCCGAAGGTAAATGGATTTTCTGTGTCGCCGGGTCCCCTGACACCAAATCCATTAGCTCTTTTGTGACAGAAAGTAACATCACTCACAGATATTAGGGATCTGGGGGCACGTTAGGCCACAGACGGCCGCCATTTCCCAGACACACACAGGGACGTTGTTCCTATAAAATGAGAGAATTAAATTTAATTAAATTATCTGTTTCTGGGAAAGCTGGGTAATTGCCAACATGGCCGCCAATCCCAGCTTTTCCAGCCTAGCATGTGCCATTTATAATGTCAGTGTCTTCTTTGTGTCCTTTGAGCTCCTCAGTCAGCGGGGCCCTGATGCAACGAATACCTTTGCACCCCCTATAGCTTCGTCCATGACGTAAAAACAATATGGGTCTAAGCTCTGTCACAACCTGATTCTGTCTACCTACGGGACACCATTTTTACAGTAAAAAAGCCTATGGCAACCACTGCTGTGATTGGTTGCTATAGGCAACAACTCTGTCCTGGACTAAAAAAATTAAACCCTACAGGCCTCATTTATCAATACTGTACAGTAAGACTGGCTAGGTTGCCCATAGCAACCAATCAGAGCCCAGCTTTCACGTCTTTACCTGCTGTGGGAAAATGAAAGCTGAGCTCTGATTGGTTGTCATGGGAAATCAAAGCAGGCTTACTAGCCGATCTGATAACTGAGGCCCAGATTTCCCCAAACTATTATTATGTCATACGAAATAAAACTAGTTCATCACACGTATTCTGTGGCAAAGAAATATTAGTCTGGGGTCTTTTATGGATTTTTTTTGGAGCGTTTTTGTGGTGTTTTGCAGTATTTGGATGAAAAACGCTGTAGATGTGACATGGAAGTCTATGGGAAATATTAAAGGGGTTGTCCCATCTAGGACATTGGGGGTATATCACTAGGATATGTCCCCAATCACGTGTGATAGGTGCAAATCCCACCTCTGGGCCACCCACCTATCCTTAGAACGGAGTCCGCAGAGTGCAGGAGGGTGCACTGCTCGTGTGCGGCCGCCCTCTATTCATTTCTATGGGACTGCTGAAAATAGCAGACCTCGATAAAAGTGAATGGAGTGGTGGTAGCGCTTGCGCAGTGCCCTTGCCATTCATTTCAATTGGACTTCCAAAAAAAGTTGAGCACGCCGCTTGGCTATTTTCCACAGTCCCATAGAAATTAATAAAGGGTGGCCACACATGTGCAGTGTGCCCTCCTGCACTTTTGTGGGTCCAACACATTGGGGGTATATTGCTAGGATTTGCCCCCAATGTGTGATAGGTGCGGGTCCCACCTCTTGGTCCAAGATAGGCCAACTTTAAGAGCAGGACAAAGAAGTGGTTTTATGCAGTGGTGTTTTTTTCACCCTTGAGGTGTGGTTTTTGTGAAAGTGCTGAGAGTGTTGAAAAAAAAAAAAGCTAAAAAGTCACACATTTTGCCACAAAAGGGCACTTGTTTTCTGGTGCAGAGCTATAGTAAATGACCCCCAATACTTCATTGGCCCTCTCCATGATGAACTTACCTTCCCTGAGGATCAAACAATGACCTAAGACCCTCAACCCCAAACATTTTGGTAACGTATGCAGCGCGGTGGCAATGAAGGGGTTAACCCGTCTCCCGACATTCTCTCCCCACCCCCACCGTTAGCATTAACAGTTTCATTCGCAGACGATGAAAGAACCGCTCTGTATTCTTGTGAAGCCCGAAAAAAAAAAAAAGCAACCAATTTCAAAAGCCACTAATTGGTGCCAATCTGTTTAATTAAGAATACCCAGGATCGTTAGGAAGTGTTTCCGATGCCAAATGTTGTGTTATCTCCATGTTACAGCCCCTCTGCTGCACACAGATTGGGGGGCCCTAGGTACAGTCACATAGCGGCAGGGAATTAACCCCTCCCCGGCTTCACACACCACCTGCCTCTCTGTCTGCGGCGTCTCCACATTATTGGGGGGGGGGGGTCTTTGATGTTGTAAATGATTGAGATACAAAATTGCAAAAATAGGCAAGATGATGGCCAGCGCAGGGGATCTGAGGTGGGGCGGAAAGCTACACATCATGGCAGTAGTCCATACAATTGGTCAAACACATACTTGCCAAAATTTTTAAAGTTAGCTTGTAATTTTCTGGATGTGGACAAGCCCCCACCATTTTTACATGGCGCAAAGCCGGTTTTGTGTGTCGCTCCTCCCCCTTTGCACTTTGGTTGTTGGGACTGCAGTTGATGATGCAGAATCACAGCGTCACATACATTTACAGTACATGGAGGGGTGTTTTGCGGGAGAAAGCAACTCTCCATGCTGTGTCCGGGGGAGATCTGACAACTCTTCCGGGAGTGTGGGAGGTCTCTCATTTTTCCAGGAGCCTCCTGGACATAAGTATAGCTAAAGGAACCAGACTACCCTGCTATCTGGTAGGAGTCACGGCCTAAGGTGGGTGCACAGGTAGCAGTTGTACTAGGGCCCTGGTACATGACAGGGTCTAAAGTCCTTTCTACCACATAAGAAGAGGACAAAGGGCCCATGGGACCGCCGAACTTTCTGGTGCCTTCATACTACCATTACTACACCTATGCCAAGACAGAAAGACCTTTACTTTTTTCCTTTATGGCTAATATTATGAATTATGAAGAGAAGGAGTCCAATTCAGTTTGGATCCACCCATGAGGAAACTAGATGAAGCCCAACTGCGCTGAGGACCCCAATCTAAGAACCAAGGGTCCTGCAATTATAACACCCAACCACAACAGGCTTATAATGTTCAGCAGTGGACGCTATGTAGATATTCTGTACAAAGATATGAATGGGGGGCCCAAAATCAATTCCTCTGTACCAAGAGGAACCATAATGGGCTCTTAATGGCCTCTCTGCCACATAAATAGAGGATAAAAGGCCCATGGGACTGCCAACCATTCTAGTGTTCCTTCATACTATCATCACTGCACCTATGCCAAGATAAAAAAAAAGACCTTTACCTTTCTCTCTATGGCTAAAATTATGATAACTATGAAGATTAGTAGTCTAAATCAGTTCAGCCTCGCCTATGAGGAAACTAGATGAAACCAAACTGCTCTGAGGACCCCAATCTAAGAGCCAGCCAGGCATACTACAATTATAACACCCAACCACAACAGGCCCATAATGTTTAGCAGAGGACACTATGTAGATAATCTGTACAACTATATGAATGGGGGGCCCAAAATCAATTCCTCTGGCCCAAGAGGAACCATAAGAGGTTCCTAATGGCTTCTCTGCCACATAAGAAGAAAATAAAGGGCCTATGGTACCGCCGACTATTCTGGTGTTCCTTCATACTATCATCACTGCACCTATGCCAAGATAAAAAAGACCTTTACCTTTCTCTCTATGGCTAAAATTATGATAACTATGAAGATTAAGAGTCTAATTCAGTAAGGCCCCGCCCATGAGGAAACTAGATGAAGCCAAACTGCTCTGAGGACCCCAATCTAAGAGCCAGGCATACTACAATTATAACACCTAACCACAACAGGCCCATTATGTTTAGCAGAGGACACTATGTAGATAATCTGTACAATTATATGAATGGGGGGCCCAAAATCAATTCCTCTGCCCCCAAGAAGAACCATAATGGGTTCCTAATAGCCTCTCTGCCACATAAGAAGAAGATAAAGGGCCCATGGGACTGCCCACTATTCTGGTGTCCTGTCATACTATCATCAATGTGCCAAGATAAAAAAAAAAGACCTTTACTCTTCTATCTATGGCTAAAACCATGAAGAGGAGGAGTCCAGTTCAGTTTGGCTCCGCCCATGAGGAAACTAGATAAAGCCAAACTGAGCTGAACACCCCAATCAAAGAACCTAGGGTCCTGCAATTATAATACCTAACCACAAAAGGCCCATAATATTCAGCAGAGGACGCTATGGAGATATCCTTTATAACTGTATGACTCAATTCCCCTGGCCCAATGAGGAACCATAGGTATGACCTTATCAATGGGATCTCAAACATTTCTAACCACTGAAAATTGCGGATCAAAATTTCGAGGGGGGTCTCCAGCTTGGAAGCCAGGGAAGAGGAGTATCCACTATAAAGAGGAGGCTCCATACCAATAGAGCTAGCAGTTGCACTCAGGTCTTGGTGCCTAAGGGGGCCCATTGCTACATAAGTGTATGAAAGTTGGTAGGTGGGGGCCATTGGGGCCCAAGAGCTTCAAGGCACGCCTAATTCAGGATCAAAAAAGTGAATGACCCCTTTAAGGAATAGTACGAATTTAGGGATAGACCGATTCTAGGTCTCCGACCTATCGGTGCAGCTTCATTAACCCTTTGTCGTCATCACGCAGCGAGTTCTCCTTCCAGGCACTCGTGGGTTAAGCGGACTGCGGCGGATGAAATAGCAGAGCGCGGCTAATGAAGGCAAGTTTGAGACTGACCATTTCACTTTACAAGCTCATTACGGCGGCAGCGATTACTCAGGGTACATTAGGTAGAACACATGCCAGCCCGGGCAGAAGAAAACACATATATATTCACGGGGGATATTCTTTCTGCATACGCTTAATGGACTAATTAAAAGAACTTTGGCCGGAGCGGCATCTGAAGGCGAAGCCGTATGAGCCAATTAGTCATATTGTGTCTGGAAAAAAAAAAAAAAACGACTCCAAGGCCAGGCCTGAGAAAAGATCCTCGTGTTTAGACTCAGTCTGGAGCTGTTCAGAGGATCCGGAGCAGCCGGCGACAAAGCCAGCTCTGCTAACGTGCTGGCGGCGCGTCCAATAGGGTTAATTCAACGTAAGCCGCGTGCCATGTGTTCAATATGGCGGCAGCTGGGGTGACTGTAAATATGGCCAAAGGCCCGCTATGATTAGAGGGATCATATACGTGGGGACCCATGTGCCACAAATGATTGGCGCATGCCAGGAGGGTGGAGAATTGGACTTAAAGGGAGTTGTTGCCAGGAAAGTTGCCTTTAATCCAGGCACAATACCTTGTAGGGCAAGGACATGGCTTCATTCATTCAAATGAGCAGTTAAAGGGATTGTCCAAGATTAGAAAAACATGTCTGCCTTCATTGAAAAACAGCACCACTCCTGTCCATGGGTTGTGCCTGCTATTGCAGCTTGGCTCCATTGGAGTAAATGGGGCAGAGTTGCAATACCGTACACACCCTGTGTAAAGGCTTAAGAAAGCAGCCATGTCTTTCTAGTCCTGGACAATCCCTTTAAGTGCCACAAGGGTGGTCCCAAGCCACTCTGCCAGCCCCGCCCTCTCTTTCTCAAATGGCAGGAACAGGTTCCTACATAGTCATCTCACCTCAAAAAGGAGAGGGAGGGGCAGGCAGAGGAAGCAGGAGGAGCAGTAAGAGTGCACAGAGTGGCTTTGGCCCGCCCTTGGGGCACTTAACTGGTCATTTGCATATGGATTCTTGTTAAGTGAGGAAGCCCTGTAAAGCACTGTGCCTGGTTTATCAGTGACTATCCAGACAACACTCCCTTTAAGTCAGAGTACACTCCAGGGGAATCCAATACATGTCAGGCTCGGTGTCAGGCTCCGCCCCTCAAGCTCTGCGCTAGGCCTCACAAAGTGTTTCATTTTGGTGAGGAGTGCTGCTTTAAGAAAATCTACACCCAGCAATTCAGGGGTAAGGGCTCATTACTTACCTTAAGAGATTTACCAAAGAGCAGTATGAAAGTGTGGCTTAAAGGGAATGTCTAGCCACCAGATACGGTACTTACCTGGTGCTCGTTTTCCTTGCTTCTTGGCTCTGCTAGATTGGTGGCTTCAGTTTGGCAGAATTGTATATTGTAGTCTGCGGTGATTTCAGTCTCTTTGTTCACCACCATGCTTTACCCTGCAGCTCTGTTTGCACTGATTGGCTGCTGAAGACACATGAGCTGAGCATGCTCTGCACAGATGAGCCAGCAGGGGCAGCAGAGAGGTGTGTAACCTGAGAGGTAACAGGAAATCAGCAGACTTGAAGTGTAGATGTGGACGTAACCCTACGGCTTGAATCCATCTCGTTATACCTGCTGCTGCTATGGTACCCCCTCATTTTTGTGGAACCCTCTAAGGGTGTATTATTTGAATGTCGCCCCCCCCCCCCAACCCCTTCTGGCGGGTCCCTGCAGCCAGGTTTAACCGCGAGCATTGCTGAGAGCTACATAAACAGACGGCGAGATTTAGCAGTTGGCTGTTTCAGATCTTATTACTCTTGGATCAGACGTAGACCCTGGATCTGCTTGTTAAGATAAAGCTACGCTGTTTACGTTCCAAAAACCGGGGTCATTGCCTGATTATAAATACAGCTGCCTCCCGAGCACACGCCATGCGACCAAACCAACTGCGGACACAACAGAGAATTAACCTTTTTATTTTATCATTCTGAGTGCACTATGGGGCAATATACCCCTCTAACATTCTTCTACATGGCAGTATATATAGTCAGTATTATAAGTGTTATATTCCTGTTACAGGAGTATATAGTAGTTATAGCATAGTAGTTATATTCTTGTACATAGGAGAGGTAGTATATACATAGTATTATTATTTTGTACATAGGAGCAGTATTATAGTAGTTATATTCCTGTACATAGTATTATAGTTAGTTGTACATAGGAGCAGTATAGTAGTATATTCTTGTACATAGGAGGAGTATATATAGTAGTTATATTCTTGTACATAGAGCCAGTATTATTTAGTTATATTCTCTTACATAGAGCAGTATTATAGTAGTTATATTCTTTTTACACACTTGTACATAGAGCAGTATTATAGTAGTTATATTCAGTACATAGGAGCAGTATTATATAGTTATATTCTACATAGGAGGGTATTATTATTAGTTTTATTCTTGTACATAGGAGCAGTATTATAGTAGTTATGTACATAGGAGAGTATATAGTAGCTATATTCTTGTACATAGAGCAGTATTATGTAGTTATTATTCTTGTATAGGAGCAGTATTATAAGTTATATTCTTGTACATAGGAGCAGTATTATAGTAGTTATATTCTTTACATAGGAGGATATTATAGTAGTATTCTTGTACATAGGAGCAGTATTATAGTAGTATATTCTTGTACATAGGAGCAGTATAGTATAGTAGTTATATTCTGTTACATAGGAGGCAGTATATAGTAGATTATATTCTTGTCATAGAGGAGTATTAGTAGTTATTCTGTACATAGGAGCAGTTTATAGTAGTTATATCTTGTACATAGGAGCAGTATATAATAGTTATATTCTTGTACATAGGAACAGTATTATAGTAGTTATATTCTGTACATAGGAGGCAGTATTATAGTAGTATATTCTTGTACATAGGAGCAGTATTATAGTAGTTATATTCTTACATAGGAGCAGTAGTATAGTAGTTATATTCTTGTACATAGGAGCAGTATTATAGTAGTTATATTCTTGTACATAGAAGCAGTATTATAGTAGTTATATTCTTGTACATAGGAGGCAGTATTATAGTAGTTATATTGTGGTACATAGGAGGCAGTATTATAGTAGTATATTCTTGCTACATAGAAGCAGTATTATAGTAGTTATATTCTTGTACATAGGAGCAGATTATAGTAGTTATTTTCTTGTACATAGAAGCAGTATTATAGTAGTTATATTCTTTACATAGGAGCATATATAGTGTTATATTCTGTACATAGGAGCAGTATTATAGTAGTATATTCCTGTACATAGGAGCAGTATTATAGCGTTTATATTCTTGTACATAGGAGGCTGTATTATAGTAGTTATATTCTTGTACATAGGAGCAGTGTTATAGTAGTTATATTCTGTACATAGAGGGCAGTATTATAGTAGTTATATTCTTGTACATAGGAGCAGTATTATAGTAGTTATATTCTTGTACATACATAGGAGCAGTATTATAGTAGTTATATTCTTGTACATAGAACAGTATTATAGTAGTTATATCTTGTACATAGGAGCAGTATTATAGTAGTTATATTCTTGTACATAGAAGCAGTATTATATAGTTATATTCTTGTACATAGGAGCAGTATTATAGTATTTTCTTGTACATAGAAGCAGTATTATAGTAGTTATATTCTTGTACATAGGAGCAGTATTATAGTAGTTATATTCCTGTACATAGGAGAGCAGTATTATAGTAGTTATATTCCTGTACATAGGAGCAGTATTATAGTAGTATTTCTTGTACATAGGAGCAGTATTATAGTAGTTATATTCTTGTACATAGGAGCTGTATTATAGTAGTTATATTCCTGTACATAGGAGCAGTATTATAGTAGTTATATTCTTGTACATAGGAGCAGTATTATAGTAGTTATATTCTTGTACATAGGAGCAGTATTATAGTAGTTATATTCTTGTACATAGGAGCTGTATTATAGTAGTTATATTCCTGTACATAGGAGCAGTATTATAGTAGTTATATTCTTGTACATAGAGGAGTATTATAGTAGTTATATTCTTGTACATAGGAGCAGTATTATAGTAGTTATATTCTTGTACATAGGAGCAGTATTATAGTAGTTATATTCTTGTACATAGGATCAGTATTTATAGTAGTTATATTCTTGTACATAGGAGCAGTATTATAGTAGTTATATTCCTGTACATAGGAGCAGTATTATAGTAGTTATATTCTTGTACATAGGAGCAGTATTATAGTAGTTATATTCTTGTACATAGGAGCAGTATTATAGTAGTTATATTCTTGTACATAGGAGCAGTATTATAGTAGTTATATTCTTGTACATAGGAGGCAGTATTATAGTCGTTATATTCTTGTATATAGGAGCAGTATTATAGTAGTTATATTCTTGTATATAGGAGCAGTATTATAGTAGTTATATTCTTGTACACAGGAGCAGTATTATAGTAGTTATATTCTTGTACACAGGAGCAGTATTATAGTAGTTATATTCTTGTACATAGGAGCAGTATTAGTTATATTCTTGTACATAGGAGGCAGTATTACAGTAGTTATATTCTTGTATATAGGAGGCAGTATTATAGTAGTTACAATTTGGTGCAATGTAAATTAGTTTAAACTGTTTTTGTCTCTGTTTTTCACCAGTGTCCATTTTAATTTTCCTATCTTCTTCATTCACTTAATTATGGGTTTGAGGTGAGAAAGAAAAGTGCAGAAGGAATCTCCCAATTACCTGTGATGGAAAGGGTTAATTATAAGTGAAGTTTTAATTTCCGAGATATGTCAGCGACATGAGATTCTCACAGCAGCTGGCAGGGAACACGCCAGACCCAACCAGCTGGGACGGCAGCTGCACTGTCCCTCAGAATGCAGGAACTAACGAAGACGATTGTCCGATGCGCTAATTATACCCTCTGTATCTGTTACATTTAGGAAGGGCCCCGCATCTCTCTCCACTAATTAGCAATGTTTTGCTGTTTCAGTATGATATATGCAAGGCCAATTACCAGCTCTCCCCCCCTCGCCTCCCACCTTATCTCAGGCTCCACGATGACACCACAGAAAAATCTCGTTACATTACGCACCTGTATCTGTATGAACGCGGCGGCTTTCGCCTACAGCTGCCGTGTGCTCTGTTCCCGTCTACAAACATTTCTGCTGATCGCAAGCACAGAATCAGGGATATTTTAGGGGAAAAAAGGTAAAAAAAAAAAAGATATGAAGAGAGAATGAAGTTTTTGCAGATTGCGCTGTGTTGCCTTGCATAGGTAGAAGGTAAAGGTTGCAGGATGGCGCAGACTTTCACAGCTGCCGTGTAGGATGCATTTCTGTAAGACGCAGGGTGACGCCGACATAATGGTGGTCAGAGCTCAGGCTCAAAAACAGCAAAAAAAAAATCTAGGTGAGTTCTGGGTGGTCACCAATATGGCGGTCATAACTGCTTTCGCCAAAAAAATGACCCAGCTTTCCGAGATCCTCGGCAAACACGACTTCCGTGGACAATTGCATTTATCTGCAAATAAAAAAAACTGTAATTTTGCCATTTTCTTTTTTCCTCCTTATCTTCTCGGGTAATTATCACCCGCTCTTCTTCCAATGACTCTGGAATAATTAGTTTACACAAATTAACAAAGATAATGACGATGGAAGGTTCCAGAAGAAGGTGACAGAAAAAAAGGAAGACGTTCAGAACGACACCCTGGACCTTATCCCCTTACCCCATGGGTGATGGAAATGAGCAGTGCCAATATGGCGGATTGAGATGGGGGCTACCTCTGGACTATCTGTAGGAGTTGGACTGGTATCAGGGTCCTGGCCTACAGGGGAAAAGTAAGCACTACCACATGGGGCAGTTGGGGGCCCCTGTACAGTCTTAACAGGCAGCTTGGGCCCAATTTTCCTACATCTTTACCACGGCCATAGGCCCCATAGCCTTTAGACAAGTTTGGAGAAGTTCTCCATGGTCAATGTCCACATCTTTGCCTCTTTTCTCTAGTTTCGAGGTCTTTCCACGTCCTCTTGCTCGCTCCCCTCCCCCATCTCACTCACTATTTATGTTGCGGAGGAACACGTGGCTTCATTAGCACTTATTAATTAAGAACATATGTAGGTTTCAGCACCGCTGCTAATGAGCCGCAGTGGAGGGCGCAGGAATCTCAGCGTGCCAGGCCTGACTGCTAATGAACTCAACTCTGACAACCTCTCCGAGAACAACCACAAAACTTGGCTGTGAAAACAGAGCCCTGTGAGGGGGCAGCACCACCCCATAGTCCTACACATGGCAACGGCACTGGCCTGGGCCTCTATCCCAGAGGGTGTAGTGCTCAGTCATGTGCGGGGATGGTGTTATCTATCTATCTATCTATCTCATCTCATATCTATCTATATCTATCTCATCTCATATCTATCTATCTATCTATCTATCTATCGCTCTGTCTATCTCATATCTATCTATCTCATATCTATCTCATATCTATCTATCTCATATCTATCTCATATCTCTCTATCTATCTATCTATCTCATATCTATCCCATATCTATCTATCTATCTATCTATCTATCTATCTATCTATCTATCCCTCTCTACATCTCATATCTATCTATCTATCTATCTATCTATCTATCTATCTAATATCTATCTATCTAATATCTATCTATCTCATATCTGTCTATCTATCTATCTATCTCATGTCTATCTCATATCTATCTATCTATCTATCTATCTATCTATCTATCTATCTATCTCTCCCACCTACAGGCAGAAAGCAAAAAGGTAGAATGTTCAAAATTCGGTCACGGCAGAGTTCAACTTGAGGCAAAAGTGTATGTCCCCTTTAAGACCACCTTGAACATTATGTATCACACAGGTATAATGCCTCTGCCAAGAAGAGCAGCCACCAAGCATAGTGCCTCTGCCCAATAGAGCAACTACCAAGCCTCTGTTTAGAAGAAAAAACACCAAGCATAGTGCCTCTGCTCTGAATCGTAACTACCAAGCATTGTGCATCTTTCCAGTAGAGAAACCACCAAGCATAGTGACTCTGTTTGGAAGAAAAAAACACCAAGCATAGCACCTCTGTTCAGAAGAGAAACCACCAAGCATAGTGCCTCTGCCTAGATGTGTAACAACCAAGCATTGTGCATCTGCCCAGAAGAGCAGCCACCAAGCATAGTGCCTTTGCCCAGTAAAGCAACTACAAGCATAGTGCCTCTGTTTAGAAGAAAAAACACCAAGCATAGTGCCTCTGCCCAGAAGCATAACCACCAAGCATTATGCATCCTCCCAGTACAGCAATCACCAAGCATAGTGCCTCTGCCCAGAAGTGTAACCACCAAGCATAGCACCTCTGTTCAGAAGAAAAACCCCCAAGCATAATGCCTCTGCCCAGAAGTGTAACCACCAAGCATTGTGCCTCTGCCCAGAAGTGTAACCACCAAGCATTGTGCCTCTGCCAGAAGTGTAACCACCAAGCATAGTGCCTCTGCCCAGAAGTGTAACCACCAAGCATAGTGCCTCTGCCCAGAAGTGTAACCACCAAGCATAGTGCCTCTGCCCAGAAGTGTAACCACCAAGCATTGTGCCTCTGCCCAGAAGTGTAACCACCAAGCATTGTGCCTCTGCCCAGAAGTGTAACCACCAAGCATTGTGCCTCTGCCCAGAAGTGTAACCACCAAGCATAATGCCTCTGCCCAGAAGTGTAACCACCAAGCATAGCACCTCTGTTCAGAAGAAAAACCCCCAAGCATAATGCCTCTGCCCAGAAGTGTAACCACCAAGCATTGTGCCTCTGCCCAGAAGTGTAACCACCAAGCATAGCACCTCTGTTCAGAAGAAAAACCCCCAAGCATAATGCCTCTGCCCAGAAGTGTAACCACCAAGCATAATGCCTCTGCCCAGAAGTGTAACCACCAAGCATAGTGCCTCTGCCCAGAAGTGTAACCACCAAGCATAGTGCCTCTGCCCAGAAGTGTAACCACCAAGCATTGTGCCTCTGCCCAGAAGTGTAACCACCAAGCATAGTGCCTTTGCCCAATAGAGCAACCACCAAGAAGGATGCATCTGCCCAAAACTACCAAGTATAGTGCGTCTACCCAGAAGAGACGCTATCTAGCATAGTTTCTTTTCCCAGAGGAGCACCCAACAAGCATAGTTCCTCTGTCCTTCCTCTGCCCCCCTCTTGCCCCTACCTGGCCATCGCCTCACCTGGCCTCATTGGTGGCGCACCCTGTGCCTCAGTCCTGAATACGCAGGTGTTTTTCTTCAACTCGCTGACTCTGTGTCCGTCACTACACCATGTAGAGGCCGACCACAAGGGCCAAATAGCTCCACTGATACCTGAACTGATCCCCTCACACTCTCACCATGATAGATGGCATAATTGCAGGAAGGGACGGGAAATTCATTAACCAACCCTATGGGCAATTGTCAGCCCTTCAGCCCAGCAGAGAGAACATGAAGTCCTGCGTCTCAGCAGTGATAAGGATGGGGTTGACTTTTTCTGTCTTGTGTATGTTTCTACCTCTTTAGTCCCACACGGTTTACACTGCCGAAGTGAGAGATGGAATTAAAATAGGAAATGTTCTCCCCTCCATAGACGGAAGCACAGAAGTCAGGACGTGTGCGGGAGTCTCCAGAGAACGCAAAGTACACGGAATAAAGGACATGTCGGAGAATGATAAGGGGCGAGATCAGTACGGGAAGAGATAAGGTTTGGCGGAGAGAGGACATGATATCTGTGAGGTCTGCCGTCAGCTTCATCCCGTCCGTCCGGATACAAAAAACTCTTTTCTTCAGGTTCTTTACAATTCCGCCGGGTTATCGCTCAGCGGCAGGGCCACATACCGGGGCGGGCAGCGCCAACAGCCCCACCATATCCACGTATTAATGTTCTTCTAACAACGCGGATCCGCTCCATGTGTAATTAATTAGTGGCGCTAATAAAATATCTCTTCATCTGCCGGGAAATCTGAAATATTAGAAATTTACTATAATACTGGACGCAAACAACGGGAGAAACCTACTGTAGAAGGCAGCATCGGGCACTGCCTCATCTGGGGCGGCCATATTGCCCGTCATAGGAAATATCTATCCATTCATATCATATATATCTATAGTATCTATTCATTTTACCTACATAGCACCAACATATTCCGCAGCCCTGTCCAGATATTATCATCACTCGCTGTCCCCAGTGGAGCTCACAATCTAAGCTCCCTATAACATGGGGAGAACATACAAACTCCATGCAGGGTGTTGTTCTATCTATCTATCTATCTATCTATCTATCTATCTATCTATCTATCTATCTATCTCATATCTATCTATCTCCTATTTATCTATTTCATATCTATCTATCTATCTATCTATCTATCTATCTATCTATCTATCTATCGTATCTGTAGTGGCCATATTGCTTGTCATATTTTGATTATAGGGACTGGAAGGAAATATATATCCATTTATTTATATCAGCTCATATATCTATCTAAAGTATTATGTACCTGTCCATAAATCTATCTATCTATCTATCTATCTCATATCTATCTATCTATCTATCTATCTATCTATCTATCTATCTATCTCATATCTATCTATCTATCTATCTATCTATCTATCTCATATCTATCTATCTATCTATCTATCTATCTATCTATCTATCTATCAATTCAATTCAATTCAATTCAATAAAGCTTTATTGGCACGTCCAAGTAAAACATTTAGCATTGCCAAAGCAAAAAGAAATAATAGGTGTTGTGGAGGGGGGTTTGATGTGGGAATTAGGGGGGTGGATGTTGGGTTAAAGGGGCAGTATAGGGGGATAATAGTCCATGGTATCTCATATCTATCTATCTATCTATCTGTCTATCTATCTATCTATCTATCTATCTATCTATCTATCTCATATCTGTCTATCTATCTCATATCTATCTATCTAGAAAAGTAAAAATGGAAGCAGCACAGCTGTGGAGAAGTAACGTGGTGTGCCAGTGGCTCAGGAGGTGATCTAACTTCCCAGATAAAGTAGAAAAAAATAATTCCATGGCACTCCCAGGGTTGTGATTAAAGTTGGTGTTCTTTATTCACCAGAGCATCTATCTATCTATCTATCTATCTATCTATCTATCTATCTATCTATCACATATCTATATCTATCCATCCATCCATCTATCTATCTTTCTATCTATCATCTATCTATCTCATATCTATCTCATATCTATCTATCTATCTATCTATCTATCTATCTATCTATCTATCATCTATCTATCTCATATCTATCTATCTATCTATCTATCTATCTATCTATCTATCTATCTATCTATCTAATATCTATCACATATCTATCTATCTATCTATCTATCTATCTATCTATCTATCTATCTATCTATCTATACACAAAACCAAAAGCTTGACAAAGGCCCCAATGAGCAGGGCTGAAACGTAGCGGGAATAAAGGATCCACTACCTTTTCACAAGCCTGGTGTGCTGCCTCATCTTTTGGTTTTGTGTATAGAAGACTCCTGGGCCTGGAGCCATTGAGGGTTTGCACCCGCTTTCATCTACCTGTGCTGCTGTCTACTCTGTGTTTTGCTATCTATCTATCTATCTATCTATCTATCTATCTATCTATCTATCATCTATCTAATATCAATCTATTGTGTATCTATCTATCTCATATCTATTTATTTATCTATCTATCTATCCATCCATCTAATATCTATCTATCTATCTATCTATCTATCTATCTATCTATCACATATCTTTCTATCTATCCCCAAATACCTTGCACCGTGCATAAATAGCAGCATATCACCACATAACTGTATCATATAGTTCCCACATAATACTACCATAGGTTGGCTTTCAGGAAAAGGTGGTCTAGGCCAGTGAAGGGTCAATGGTCCTGTTCATGATGGGGGTTCCCTGGGAATCGCTCAGTTTGCCAGCCCAGCAAGCGGGTATTAGGACATGGTTCACACCTCTGATTGATAGGCCTCCAAATGTAAAGGTCCCGCCGCCCCCCGGGGAGCAGGAGACCTGTAAATAAGGGTATTAATTCCCATAGATTATATTTTTATCACTTTCCTCTAGAATCATAATCCTTTCCTCACCATGTGGATCATTAGAGAGACTCCTTGTGTCTGTTCTTACTTTGTTCTGGTAAAGGTATTCATAGCTATAGGGGGAGTGGGATTTGCGGGGTTAATGGTGAGCGGGGTGGGGGCTTTGGGGGCTCGATGTCCTTTGTTTTGTTTGTTTCATATTTTGCTCTCCAGTTCTTCAGGTATTTATCCTGGACCGAGCAGAATTAAACAGATTATGTGGCCCATTAATTTTCCCGTGTAAGCTCGATAAAAGCTCGCTGGCTGGAGAGCCGCCCGCTCGCTCTAGTTGGGTGGTCTCCCATTTAATGGGCTCTTTACCTGGCACAGATTACCGAGCTGTTATATTGTGAGGTTTGGCCCGAGTTCCTTTCAAGAGAGTGTCCAGAGACTGAGGCGGCTCCTTCAGGGAGGAATAATGTGGGTGAAGGAGAATCAGTGTAAATAGGTCTCCCCTATACTGACAGCACCTGCAGGTATAAGACGCCGCCCTCCTGAGGGTGACTGACAGCGGGCGGCGGAGATCCGGGTCACCAGACGTAATGCCACATCCAGAGAGAGAGATAGGAAGGTCTGTAATAATACCGCCTGCTACAACATCAGTGTCCTGTACCCCGAGTGTCCGTGTCATTATCCTGTACCCCGAGTGTCCGTGTCATTATCCTGTACCCCGAGTGTCCGTGTCATTATCCTGTACCCCGAGTGTCATTATCCTGTACCCCAAGTGTCAGTGTCATTATCCTGTACCCCGAGTGTCATTATCCTGTACCCCGAGTGTCATTATCCTGTACCCCGAGTGTCAGTGTCATTATCCTGTACCCCGAGTGTCATTATCCTGTACCCCGAGTGTCAGTGTCATTATCCTGTACCCCGAGTGTCAGTGTCATTATCCTGTACCCCGAGTGTCAGAGTCATTATCCTGTACCCCGAGTGTCAGTGTCATTATCCTGTACCCCAAGTGTCAGTGTCATTATCCTGTACCCCAAGTGTCAGTGTCATTATCCTGTACCCGAGTGTCAGAGTCATTATCCTGTACCCCGAGTGTCAGTGTCATTATCCTGTACCCCAAGTGTCAGAGTCATTATCCTGTACCCCGAGTGTCCAGTGTCATTATCCTGTACCCCGAGTGTCATTATCCTGTACCCCGAGTGTCAGTGTCATTATCCTGTACCCCGAGTGTCAGTGTCATTATCCTGTACCCCAAGTGTCAGTGTCATTATCCTGTACCCCAAGTGTCAGCGTCATTATCCCGTACCCCGAGTGTCAGTGTCATCATCCTGTACCCGAGTGTCAGCGTCATTATCCCGTACCCCGGAGTGTCAGTGTCATCATCCTGTACCCCGAGTGTCAGTGTCATTATCCTGTACCGCCGAGTGTTCAGCGTCATTATCCTGTACCCCGAGTGTCATTATCCTGTACCCCAAGTGTCAGCGTCCTTATCCTGTACCCCGAGTGTCAGCGTCATTATCCTGTACCCCGAGTGTCAGCGTCATTATCCTGTACCCGAGTGTTCAGTGTCATTATCCTGTACCCCGAGTGTCAGTGTCATTATCCTGTACCCCCCGAGTGTCAGCGTCATTATCCTGTACCCTGAGTGTCAGTGTCATTATCCTGTACCCCGAGTGTCAGTGTCATTATCCTGTAACCCGAGTGTCAGTGTCATTATCCTGTACCCCGAGTGTCATTATCCTGTACCCCGAGTGTCATTATCCTGTACCCGAGTGTCAGTGTCATTATCCTGTACCCCGATGTCAGCGTCATATCCTGTACCCGAGTGTCAGCGTCATTATCCTGTTACCCCGAGTGTCAGTAGCGTCATTATCCTGTACCCCGAGTCCAGTGTCATTATCCTGTACCCCGAGTGTCAGTGTCATTATCCTGTACCCCGAGTGTCAGTGTCATTATCCTGTACCCGAGTGTCAGTGTCATTATCCTGTACCCCGAGTGTCAGCGTCATTATCCTGTACCCCGAGTGTCAGCGTCTTATCCTGTACCCCGAGTGTCAGTGTCATTATCCTGTACCCCGAGTGTCAGCGTCATTAATCCTGTACCCGAGTGTCCATTATTCCCTGTACCCGAGTGTCAGTGTCATTATCCTGTACCCGAGTGTCAGTGTCATTATCCTGTACCCCGAGTGTCAGCGTCATTATCCTGTACCCCGAGTGTCAGCGTCATTATCCTGTACCCCGAGTGTCAGTGTCATTATCCTGTATGTATCCCTGTACCCCGAGTGTCATTTATCCTGTACCGAGTGTCAGTGTCATTATCCTGTACCCCGAGTGTCAGTGTCATTATCCTGTACCCCGAGTGTCAGTGTCATTATCCTGTACCCCGAGTGTCAGCGTCATTATCCTGTACCCCGAGTGTCAGTGTCATTATCCTGTACCCCGAGTGTCAGTGTCATTATCCTGTACCCCGAGTGTGTCATTATCCTGTACCCCGAGTGTCAGTGTCATTATCCTATACCCCGTGTCACATATCCTGTACCCGAGTGTCATTATTATCCTGTACCCCGAGTGTCAGCGTCATTATCCTGTACCCAGAGTGTCAGTGTCATTATCCTGTACCCCGAGTGTCAGTGTCATTATCCTGTACCCCGAGTGTCAGTGTCATTATCCTGTTACCCCGAGTGTCAGTGTCATTATCCTGTACCCGAGTGTCAGTAGTGTCAGTTATCCTGTACCCGAGTGTCAGTGTCATTATCCTGTACCCCGAGTGTCAGCGTCATTATCCTGTACCCAGAAGTGTCAGTGTCATTATCCTGTACCCCGAGTGTCAGTGTCATTATCCTGTACCCGGAGTGTCATTATCCCACCCGAGTGTCATTATCCTGTACCCGAGTGTCAGCTCCTTATCCTGTACCCCGAGTGTCAGCGTCATTATCCTGTACCCCGAGTGTCAGCGTCCTTATCCTGTACCCGAGTGTCAGGTCATTATGTCCTCGTACCCGGAGGCAGCGTCATTATCCTGTACCCCGAGTGTCAGCGTCCTTATCCTGTACCCCCGAGATGTCAGTGTCATTATCCTGTACCCCGAGTGTCAGTGTCATTATCCTGTACCCCGAGTGTCAGTGTCATTATCCTGTACCCCGAGTGTCATTATCCTGTATCCCGAGTGTCAGTGTCATTATCCTGTACCCCGAGTGTCAGTGTCATTATCCTGTACCCCGAGTGTCATTATCCTGTACCCCGAGTGTCAGTGTCATTATCCTGTACCCCGAGTGTCAGTGTCATTATCCTGTACCCCAAGTGTCAGTGTCATTATCCTGTACCCAGAGTGTCAGTGTCATTATCCTGTACCCCAGGATAGAGAAGAGAGTACAAAATATTGAAGGGAAAATACAGATGGGGAGGAGGAGAAGAAAAAAAAATGAAATTAGAGAAAATAATGAAAAGAAGTTCATATAAATTATTCAAAGGCAAAGAGTATAATTATTATATGAATATGCAAAAAAAAAAAAGATAACGGTAAAGCCAAAAAAAAATGTAGTTTTAAATAGAATATTTTAGCTTCTTTTTTACTTCCAGCTGACTTGCTTCATTTTATCTCATAAATATTAATAATTATTTCTTTTTTAATTATTTATTGTAACATTTTGAGCTCCTTTATTTACATTGTTAATTTTCCCTTTTTTGTATTAGTTTGGATTTTTTTTCTGCTTTTTTTTTTTGTCTATTTTTCTACCTTTTCTTTCATTCTCGCAGCAACATTATTACTTTCGTTCATCTTCTTCTTCTTAGGGGCCATGCTCCCGAATAGAGGGTCCGCAATATACGGGCACCTGCCGTGTGCACACCATTTCACCCGTTCTCTTGAATGGGTCCGCAATCTGGAACATACCGCGTGGAATGCATCCGTGACATTTTGGTCCGTGCCAACCCACAGTGAAAGAATTAATCTATTTTTTTATTATTTTTTTTTTGCGGTGCAGATGGATCACGGACCCATTCAAGTTGAACGGGCCTGCATCCGTCGGCGCTGGCGGACGTGTCATTTTCTGCCCCCAAAGCATGGCACAGGCGGCACACGAGCCCTTAATATTATTATTATTATTTTCATCATCAGTTTATTTCCCATAAGGCCATCAAAAAAATCAGCCGCAGTAAACCCAAAATATCTTCATTCCCGCCTAGTTGGCCGATCCGTGACAGGTTTTCAAAAAGCCAAAAAAATTGTATGATACTTATAATAGAAATAGGAGGAGGAGTGGAAAAAAAATTCTTTGGTTTGGAATTAGTCGTCTTTCCAGGATTAGAACTTCCTCACTTAAAGTCTAATCACCTCTCGTCTGGCCCGGCGTACTTGGCCTTCAGTCTTCGGCAGCGGCCCATCGGGTCAACACACCGCAGGGTTCTGATTGGCCGGCGGCTGTTAGTTTAGGCTTCTTCATAAGATGCCCACCAGGAGAGAGCAATTAATTTATTGGAGGTCTACGCTGGCTCGCTCCCTCTCTCAGACTTTGAGCAGTAGACCGTACTAAAAAAAATTTTTTTTTTTCTTTTTTTCCAATGGCTCGGAATTTTTCTGCTGAGAAAAGCAAAGACCCTCTTTTATAACCCTCAAACCACCACTTAAATGAGCATGGAAAATAAAGTTTTCTGACCACGTATGGCGGCTGGAAGTCTGCGCGGAGATATTTGCACAAAACTTCTTCCTAATACTGCGAGAGAACATTGGGCTGACACCTTGAAATGGGCTGAGAGCTAGAAACGGGTTCCCGCTCGTGAGCACGACTTAAAGGGATTGTCCTCAGCTAACCCTGGACAGGGCAGACGGATCCCTAAGATATATATTTTTTTATTTTTAATTATATTTATTCATTTTTATTTTGACTTTTTGCATTTATTTATTTTTCTTTCATATTTTTGTTACATTTTTTTTATTGTTTTATATGTATTTATCATATTACATCATTATCATTAAATCTGCGACATTCAGAAAAATGTACAGCTTTTTTTTTTCTTCTTAGAACGGACAAAACAAATCTAGTAATTTAATACATTCTATAAAAATCTAATTTATAAAATGTAATAAGTGATTAGAAAAGTTTCCAAAGGGAAAAAGTGCAAACCTGTAGAAAAAACTTGTGCAGTTTCTTACAGTGAATTCTAAATCAACAGCAATAATTTCGAACCAATGAAGAATAAAGGGTTACCTGAATTTCCAATATTTATGATAAAAATACTAAATTTTAAATTAATTTATTATAATAAAAATATAATAATACTACTTATTATTATTATTATAATACTAATAATAATAATAATAATAATAATAATAATAATAATAATAATAATAATAAAATAAAACCATAATAATAAAAACATATAATAATAATAATAACAACATAAAAAAGCTAGAAAATATCTAAAAATAAATAAAAGTAAAATCTATTTGTCATACAAAAAGTTCAAGTATGGACACAAATGAGTACTTTTTGCTCCTTTGTGTCTGGATATATTGATGCAGACAGATATTGGGGCAATCACATGACCTTTCAGGCCGTCACTGACCCAGGGATGAGATAGTTAATAGTTAATTGTGACTTAATTTATTTTACAGCCATTTAAAGATGACAGAGAGAGGACCTGAGGTCAACTGGAAGCCGCGGTGGTCAGCCGGGCGTGACAGGGAGGCTGCTGGCTGGTGTGCACTGGTCCCTGCACAGACCACAAAGCCTATGTTATAGCAGAATCTGCAAGTGAGCGTCTTCACCATGATGGGCTTAGATACACGGGATCAGAACACAGTATCACACAACATTTATACAAGGCTAATAATGATAGATAGATAGATAGATAGATAGATAGATAGATAGATAGATAGATAGATAGATAGATAGACAGACAGACTAGTAGATAAGGTGGAAGCTCTTAGCGCATATAAATGATCATAAATATGTCGAGCCCATCTACCGACCGTTTAGATAAATAGATATTAGATAGATAGATGGATAGATAATAGATAGATATCCCCCGATGCACAGCTCTTCTATAATAACTATGTATAGAACATGGGACCAGCTCCAGGACTAGATTATCTTCTGATTTTTAAAGAGACAGTGCACCTATATTCCGCCTCTGCATGTTATGAGTATTATACAGGTATTGCAGGAGGCCCTGTAGTTACAGCAGTTCTTACTGATCGCAGTAATCAGATCCAATTATCCCTCTAGTTCTGTTCATCCTTATCCTCCTGGTTCATGAATAGAATTCCATATACAGTACATATATATATATATAGCTCCTGTATTCTATACTGTACACCCCCCATACAGGTCAGCCGCCTGTCGCTGTGTGACTGCTCTCACCGGCTGATAGCGCGGGAACAATGGCCCTTTGGTTCCCCGGTATATTGCGCCAGATAACGCCAGCCAGTGATGTCATCGTATGACGCATGGCGGCTCCTCCAGGGGACAATGGACGGACAGGAGATATCAGGAGCAGCGGGCCCCCACAGCAGTCTCTAATCTCTTGGAGGAACCCCAGTACCAGACATTTCGCACTTTCCAGGCCGAGAGGGAGAAGTGAGGGGAGGGGGGGAGGGGAAGTCGATAAGTAAGAGATATTAGACATCCGCGCCGCTGATCTCCCCGCACAGCGTGACATGGGACGTGAAGATACTGTCACAGCGCCAGGACTTAAAGGGGCGGTCGAGCCTTATAATGAAAAGCTCCGCAGCTTTCTAATATACTTGGGGTTTCCATGTCTTACTGTATATAAGATCTCTGCTTGCTGTCACTATACTGTGTACATCTGTACGGGGTTGGGGCCCCTCTGCCACATAAGAAGACACCAGTATTATAAATGGCACATGGTAGGTCAGTGGTGCACTTTACCATCACACAAATGTTTGGGGCCTGACTAAAGGGGCAAACCCAATGATTCAGCTACACGGGGCCCGGTGTGGTTGCGGGCCCTTCCCAGCTGTAGAGCAGAAGCAGAAGTTCCCAGGCTGCACTGCTCAGCTGTGGGTGGGGCTTAGCCAGAACATAGCGGGCTGACAGAGGCGGAGCTTAGCAGTGCAATGAAGCTGATTTTAGTGGGAGGAGTTTAGCGGTGCAGACATAATTTTACCAGGGGCCCCAGAAATACCAAATCTGCTTCAGGTTATAGCTTTGGGCCCCTACAATGTACACACCTCCCCATTATAAGCCCCTCCCAGATAAAACGCCCACTTCGAGGCACATTTGTATAAGCCTCCCCCACCCTTGAGAGTCCCACACAAAAGAAATGGATGATTGGGTGGTCCTCACTTATCACCACTGTCTTACAGTAAGACTGTCCTAGTTGTCCCGAGCAACCAATCAGAGCTCAGCTTTCATTTCATAAACAGGGCTGGAAAAATGAAAGCTGAGCTCTGATTGGTTGCTAGGGGCAACTAGGACAGTCTTGATAAATGAAGCTCAGTGGGGGGGGGGGGGTAGGTTATGAAACCGAAAAAAAAAAAAAAAGACTGGTGTTGTTACCCATGGCAACCAATCACAGTGCAGATCATCCTAGTGCTCCATAATTGGTTGCTATGGGCAACAGACAGTATGACTTTCAGTTTCATAAATTTGCCCTCAGCCTGGGAAGTCGGGCCCTATTAAATAAAACTCACATAGAGGAACGCTCCAGATGACTAGTTACTCATAGTGCAGAGCCCGAGGGGGCGGAGCATGACACAAGGATTCTCAATTTTCCCTAAAGTGTCGTATTTTATATGTTTTGTTTTTTTTTGCCTTCATTTTGACATTGGGGCTGGTAAAGGAGCCATTAATGTTCTTCTGTCTTAGTCTGCACTGCCGGGATGTGACAGGAATGAATATCCGTCTATTTGTATTACCATATGAAGGAAGAGGCGGCAATTAATGCCAGTGCTGAAAATCCAAGATGGCCGCCCTCCTGTCATGGCAGACGACAGGTGACAGGCTGCCCATTATTTGGGCCCTTTGTCTCGGGCTCCGGTCTGCGTCTTCTCGCAGTCAGAACGTCTCCCGCTCATTTCGAATTCCTTCTTCAGTTGTCTTTGAAAATGGGGCTTTTAATTAAACCGTACATTTCGGCTGACAAGTCTGCAATTTGCATATCTGATTAGGAGCGGCCATTTCGCTTCGGTCCATCCTATGAAGCGTGACAGATTAACCCTCGAGTGGCTGCAGAGCTGCTCGGTGTGTCATGATATTATCATATGGATTATACAGCGATATCGGGGGCTGGGGGCGGGGAGGACGAACAAGATGGAAAATTACTCAGCGCCCCCACATACATATTATTTATAGGGGTGGAATTATTTGGGAAGTGATATAGGCACTGTATGTAAGTATTATGTGAGCTCTTACAGGGAGTATTATTTGGGCACTACATGGTAGTATTATGTGAGACCTCTATAAGGGAGTATTATTTGTGCACCATATGGTAGTATTATGTGGACTCTTTAAGGGAGTATTATTTGTGCACTATACTGTAGTATTATGTGGACTCTTTAAGGGAGTATTATTTGTGCTCTATACTGTAGTATTATGTGGGCTCTTTAAGGGAGTATTATGTGGGCTCATTAATGGGGTATTATTTGGGCACCATATGGATTATTATGTGGGTTCTCGGAGGGAGTATTCTTTGGGCAATATATGGTAGCACTATGTGGACTCATTAGGGTAGTATTATTTGGGCACAATATGGTAGTATTATGTGAGCACTTAAAGGGAGTATTATTTAGGCATTACATGGTAGTATTATGTGGGCTTTTTAAAGAAGAACTCCCGGAAAAATGTTTATTCTCTGACCTGTTAGAAAGGTGCATGATATAATCTGTAGTGAATGTCATTTTCCTATCAGAGGCTGAAATTGAGAGTTTCCACTCTCTTCTTATCGTAGCTGGGTCATGTGACCAACTCCCTGACCTCCAACTGACCCAGGACAGGAAGCCAGTCACTGCTCTATTCATTCCTATGAGACTGAAAGTGAGGCTCCCATAGGAATGCATAGAGAATTAGACTTCCTGTCCACACATAAGGTGCTGTGTGAGTTGGTGGGTCTAATTCCTAGTCACATGACACAGATAAGAAACTTCAGGATGATATAACTCAAAAATTCAGCTACTGGTAAGAAAATGACATTCACTACAGATTACATCATGTACATTTCTAGCAGGACATGGAATAAAATGTTTTGCGGGAGTTCTTCTTTAAGTAAGTATTGTTTGGCTACTGTATGGCAGCATAATGCGGGCTCTTTAAGGGAGTGTTGTTTGGGAACTATGTGTTAGTATTCTTTAAGCGCTACATGGCAGTATTATATGAGCCCTTTAAGGGAGTAATCTTCAGGCACCAGATGGCAGTATCGTGTGGGAGTATTAGATACCATATAGTAGATCTATTTGACCTGTATATGGCAGTATTATGTTGGAACTATATGGCGGTATATCATATGTAGGTAATATCATGAGAACGGTCTACGATTGCTAACTACTGCTACTTTGCTTACTATTGTTGTGTAAATCCGATCCTTCTGTGAAAGAAGCTCCCCAGTGCTGACAGTACTTCTCCCATGGGCAGCTAAACTGGCTTCCTGGTGTGTGGACCCCTCAAACAGTGCCTCATACCTCAGCTTCCTGAATGTATCTACACAGTGACTGCAACAGCAGAATAGTGAGTGCAGCTCTGGAGTATAATACAGGATGTAACTCAGGATCAGTAGAGGATAAGTAATGTATGTACACAGTGACTCCTCCAGCAGAATAGTGAGTGCAGCTCTGGAGTATAATACAGGATGTAACTCAGGATCAGTAGAGGATAAGTAATGTATGTACACAGTGACTCCTCCAGCAGAATAGTGAGTGCAGCTCTGGAGTATAATACAGGATGTAACTCAGGATCAGTACAGGATAAGTAATGTATGTACACAGTGACTGCACCAGCAGAATAGTGAGTGCAGCTCTGGGGTATAATACAGGATGTAACTCAGGATCAGTACAGGATAAGTAATGTATGTACACAGTGACTCCACCAGCAGAATAGTGAGTGCAGCTCTGGAGTATAATACAGGATGTAACTCAGGATCAGTACAGGATAAGTAATGTATGTACATCAGTGACTGCACCAGCAGAATAGTGAGTACAGCTCTGGAGTATAATACAGGATGTAACTCAGGATCAGTAGAGGATAAGTAATGTAATGTATGTACATAGTGACTGCACCAGCAAAATAGTGAGTGCAGCTCTGGAGTATAATACAGGATGTAACTCAGGATCAGTACAGCATAAGTAATGTATGTACACAGTGACTGCACCAGCAGAATAGTGAGTGTAGCTCTGGAGTATAATACAGGATGTAACTCAGGATCAGTACAGGATAAGTAATGTATGTACATAGTGACTGCACCAGCAGAATAGTGAGTGCAGCTCTGGAGTATAATACAGGATGTAACTCAGGATCAGTACAGGATAAGTAATGTATGTACACAGTGACTGCACCAGAAGAATAGTGAGTGCAGCTCTGGAGTATAATACAGGATGTAACTCAGGATCAGTACAGGATAAGTAATGTATGTACACAGTGACTGCACCCAGCAGAATAGTGAGTGCAGCTCTGGAGTATAATACAGGATGTAACTCTGGATCAGTACAGGATAAGTAATGTATGTACACAGTGACGGCACCAGCAGAATAGTGAGTGCAGCTCTGGAGTATAATACAGGATGTAACTCAGGATCAGTACAGGATAAGTAATGTATGTACACAGTGACTGCACCAGCAGAATAGTGAGTACAGCTCTGGAGTATAATACAGGATGTAACTCAGGATCAGTAGAGGATAAGTAATGTAATGTATGTACATAGTGACTGCACCAGCAAAATAGTGAGTGCAGCTCTGGAGTATAATACAGGATGTAACTCAGGATCAGTACAGCATAAGTAATGTATGTACACAGTGACTGCACCAGCAGAATAGTGAGTGTAGCTCTGGAGTATAATACAGGATGTAACGCAGGATCAGTACAGGATAAGTAATGTATGTACATAGTGACTGCACCAGCAGAATAGTGAGTGCAGCTCTGGAGTATAATACAGGATGTAACTCAGGATCAGTACAGGATAAAGTAATGTATGTACACAGTGACTGCACCAGAAGAATAGGTGAGTGCAGCTCTGGAGTATTAATACAGGATGTAACTCAGGATCAGTACAGGATAAGTAATGTATGTACACAGTGACTGCACCAGCAGAATAGTGAGTGCAGCTCTGGAGTATAATACAGGATGTAACTCTGGATCAGTACAGGATAAGTAATGTATGTACACAGTGACGGCACCAGCAGAATAGTGAGTGCAGCTCTGGAGTATAATACAGGATGTAACTCAGGATCAGTACAGGATAAGTAATGTATGTACACAGTGACTGCACCAGCAGAATAGTGAGTGCAGCTCTGGAGTATAATACAGGATGTAACTCAGGATCAGTACAGGATAAGTAATGTAATGTATGTACACAGTGACTGCACCAGCAGAATTGTGAGTGCAGCTCTGGAGTATATTACATCTATTTACAAATGATTGAACTGTATAGGTAAATTGTTTCTACACTATAAAATGGAGATGTATATGCGCTATCCAGACAGTGGCGGTTTCATACAGAGGATGGGGACGTGTCGTCTTTCTGATTCTCCGTATAATTCGGGTCATAATTCAGACGTCTTCTCAAGGAGTGGAGAGAGACGTCTTCAGTAAAAGAGAGCGCCGCTCTAATCACAAATCCTCTTCCAAAAATACGCCGCCGCTAATTCATTTACAGTTTTAATTAGTTCTCATCTGTGGATGGGAGGGGGCACTTAGCACAGAGGGTTTCACAGAGTCGGGGGGGTGGGGGGAGGGGTTGGGGGTGGATTTAGAAATGTTACCGATGAAACCGCGCTTTTTAATTACTACGCTGGGGCCCGAGCCCGGATCTGCTGATGTCTGGGGATCGAGTTAATTAAAATCCGCATTATTTTACTTTTAATTAGTTTCCCTCTTTTGTTTCCTCCTCGCCATATGGCCGTGTCCCGTAGTCAAATTAACTTAATTAAGCTAATTACGCTGATCAGTTTAATTATTCACGAGACGCTGATTGGGTGAGAGGGGAATTTTTTTTCGTACCCTGAAGCTTTTTTGATTTAAGCTGTCTTCTCTCTCCTCACACGGACGGGAGGGGAGGGTGGCGGAGATTAACCCCGGAGATGCCAGTCTGTGGTCCATGAGGGGTTAAGCCTGCCAGTCAAGGTCATTTTGGACAAAGGGGAGGGGAAAGGAACAATTACACAAAAAATAATCGCAGATCAGGTTCACAGAGACGGGAGAGATCAGCAGCGGATGGCGCCACTTATCTCCAGGTACTGGCCTGAAA
The DNA here is from genome assembly GCA_900303285.1 of Rhinella marina. NCBI lineage: Eukaryota > Metazoa > Chordata > Amphibia > Anura > Bufonidae > Rhinella > Rhinella marina. The sequence goes on from ONZH01008949.1 coordinate 1,213,072, forward strand.
ATTGTAACATTGCTGGCCCACCTTTAAAGGGGTTTTCTAGAATTTTAATATTAATGACCTATCCTCAGATCGGCAGCGGGTCCGACTACTGGCACCCACACCGATCAGCTGCTTGAGGAGGCTCTGGTGTTCGGGCGATTGTGGCGGCCTCACCGAGCACAGCGCCATCTACTGGATAGTGGCTGTGCTTGGTATTGCAACCCATTTGAATGGCGCCTAGGCCATGTGACTGATGAAAGTGATGTCACTGGCCTAGCAGGAGGGTGCAGCGCTCACTGGAGCACCGCGGCCTCTTCGATCAGCTGATCGGTGGGGTTGCTGGAGTTGGGCCCCCCCACAGATCAGTCATTGATGGCCAACCTACGACTCTCCAACTGTTGCAAAACCACAACTCCCAGCATGCCCCGACTGTCTACAGCTATCAGCCTACAGCAGGGCATTGTGGGAGTTGTAGTTTTACTACAGCTGGAGAAACACAGGTTGACCATCCCTGGCTTAGGCCATCAATATAAAAACCTTAGAAAACTCCTTGATCATGGCTATTGATGGATCCAGTCAAAAAGTACAATGATCTGCCAACATCCATCTAGTCTGTATGGATGGCTTAAAGGGACAGGAACATAAAAAAATTAAAATAAAAAATTATATATATATTACTCAAGAGGCATCATTTCATCCCCCTTTAGGGATGAGGATGGGGCAGACAGGCTTAGTTCTCCCTAGATGAGAGGCAGCTTGCTGCTAGAGAAAGTCCCCTCCCATGCTTTATACTGCCCTCTATAACAAAGCTCCACCTCTTCTAGGATTTGTAGCCGATCACAGAGACAACCAGGATGTGAAGGATTTCTGCTTCTCTCTCTCTCTCTCTCCCCGGTTATTTGACAATCTGGCGCCTATCCGGATTAAAGGATGTTTACCATACCTGCCAATCATCTCTATCAGATATATGGTATTCTCATTGATACGTCCTGCAGGTGCCCTTTAAATGCGGGTAACGCAGCAGTTACAGGAAGACGCTATATTCCTATATCTCACAGGACGGGGATGGAGTGAAATCTTCCCGGTCCGACCGTTGTGGCGTCTGCCTTTTGTCGTGCACTTTCTGAACTCTTGTAATTAATTTCTTGACATTTATATGATGTACGGGGGCCATGATGGCCCACTTACTGTAATGCATGACCTCACCGAGCGTAACCCCTGCAATGCTGGAAGCAAAACTCCTGACGGTCTTATCAGAAATGGAGAGGCAGCGGTTTAGTGGGAAATTGCTTAAAGGGGTATTCCCATTTAAAGCATCTACACATAAGCCACCTCTGGGACCACCTTATTCTAGAATAAAAGCCACCCTCCCCCACATCCAGGGATGAAACGAATGGATTTACGGATCTCTCTATTCACTTCTAAGGCAGTTACGGAAACAGGTACCTGCAAAATTTGCATTCCGAATCACATGACAGCTTAAGCCCCACCCCCAGATACTGAAAAATCTATTTTTATGTAAATGTGCATAAGTTCAACCCCTTTGTGCTCTGGGGTGGGACTAGGACTGTGGGTAGGTATGCCCACGAGGGCTCTGTAAGTTTCTAATATTCTTTCAAATTTCAATCTTGACTATTCTCAAGATCTCTGCTTGCTGTTAGTGAATGGAAACAAAAACAATCCCCTCTAGATACAAGTCAGTCCTCCAGCTGCAGCAGTGGGTGGGTGGTCTCCGGTTAGGGTCTTCTGTAGGGTGACTTGCTTGGAGCAGTTCAGCATACAATCAGATCTGCCATTCCAACTTTATTGGTGACAACCGGGATATTATTGCTGTTGTCAGAGCCTCACCCCTTTAATACTTAACAGTTATGTACCCATTAGTAAAGGGGAACTCTAGCCATTGTGTTCCTCTATTATAAGGGAAAAGACGTTGCTGGGAAGGCGACTCTTATAAGGAGGAAAGCAGAAAGAAAATGCATATGAGTGAGTAAGCAAACAGAAGGTGGATATTATAAGCAACTGGTGGGTGTATATAATATATCCAGCATGTACAGCGAGGTATATATTATAAATGCACAAGCTCTGGGAAGATGAGTATGTGATAAGCGAGCGAGCGCTGGGAAGATGAGTATGTGATAAGCGAGCGAGCGCTGGGAAGATGAGTATTGATAAGCGAGCGAGCGCTGGGAAGATGAGTATGTGATAAGCGAGCGAGCGCTGGGAAGATGAGTATGTGATAAGCGAGCGAGCGCTGGGAAGATGAGTATGTGATAAGCGAGCGAGCGCTGGGAAGATGAGTATGTGATAAGCGAGCAGGCACTGGGAAGAGGTGCATATTATAAGCTAGCAAGCACTGGGAAGATGTGTAAGCAAGCAAGTATTGGGAATAAGTGCATGTCATAAGCAAGTGAGCAGTGGGAAGATGTGTATGTTATAAGCGAGCAAATACTGGGAAGATGGGTATAAGTAGGTGAGGACTGGGAATTTATGTATGCTATAAGCAAGAACTGGGAAGATGTCTTTACAAGAAAGCCCTGACAAAATGTGTATGTTATTAGCAAGCAAACACAAAAAAAAGATATCTTTAAAGGGACATTAAGCAAAAGAACAGGTGAAAGTTGTATATAATCGTGCAAAGGGTGATTATATTATAAGCAAGCAAATACAGGGGAGATATATTTATCACAAGCAAGCGATGTTTTCTAAGTAAGCAGGTGCAATAAGGTCATATATAGGAAAGCATGTAAGCAATGGGCGGATATGTATAAGGCATGTGCAGGGGAGATATATAGGAAATGTATGTATATGCTACAAGCGAGCAGACCCTAGGAAGATGTATAGAAGTGAACAGGCACAGGAAGGATGTGTACAAGATCCGCACACTAGACTGTGCGCTTCTCCCAAGTGATGGTATCCCATTGTGTGTGTGGATATCTTCTACCTGTATGTGTGATCGTGGAGATGCATCACAAGGGGTTAATTGTGAAGTAAGCATGCCCAAGCAGCTTTAACCCTATAATAGTTGTTGGGGGGGGGGGGGGAATATTGGGGCCTGTAATGAGGGTTTAACCTATAGATCAGGCATTGAAAGGGTCCCGGCACCAACATCTGCCAGGCAGACAGACAGGAGTCTCAGGCTGGGAACCAGCGAGAGTGGTGAGGCTCATTAGTTTCAACAATCTGAGCTGCAAAAAAGATGAATGCCTCATTAATCCCCACTAATGAACACCTCTCCATTAACAAGCACAGACGCAGAGCGCAGGGCCGGGGGCCGCCATTCATATACCTACTCGTGTTGTGCCTCACAGACATGACTTACCGCACACAAGCAATTAAGGCGTTGGGTTTCATTGCAGCAAAATGGAACTCATTCCATAGGCCTTAAAGGAAAAGAAAAGGAATTCTAATGTGAGGCCAGATTCCTCTAAGACCCCCTGAAAGATCTTGGCTCACATATGTGGCACAATATAGGACATTACTTATCCTGTATTATACCCCAGAGCTGCACTCACTATTCTGCTGGTGGAGTCACTGTGTACATACATTACATTATTTATCCTGTACTGATCCTGAGTTACATCCTGTATTATACTCCAGAGCTGCACTCACTATTCTGCTGGTGCAGTCACTGTGTACATACATTATATTACTTATCCTGTACTGATCCTGAGTTACATCCTGTATTATACTCCAGAGCTGCACTCACTATTCTGCTGGTGCAGTCACTGTGTACATACATTACTTATCCTGTACTGATCCTGAGTTACATCCTGTATTATACTCCAGAGCTGCACTCACTATTCTGCTGGTGCAGTCACTGTGTACATACATTACTTATCCTGTACTGATCCTGAGTTACATTCTGTATTATACTCCAGAGCTGCACTCACTATTCAGCTGGTGCAGTCACTGTGTACATACATTACTTATCCTGTACTGATCCTGAGTTACATCCTGTATTATACTCCAGAGCTGCACTCACTATTCTGCTGGTGCAGTCACTGTGTACATACATTACTTATCCTGTACTGATCCTGAGTTACATCCTGTATTATACTCCAGAGCTGCACTCACTATTCTGCTGGTGCAGTCACTGTGTACATACATTACTTATCCTGTACTGATCCTGAGTTACATCCTGTATTATACTCCAGAGCTGCACTCACTATTCTGGTAGTGCAGTCACTGTGTACATACATTACTTATCCTGTACTGATCCTGAGTTACATCCTGTATTATACTCCAGAGCTGCACTCACTATTCTGCTGGTGCAGTCACTGTGTACATACATTACTTATCCTGTACTGATCCTGAGTTACATCCTGTATTATACTCCAGAGCTGCACTCACTATTCTGCTGGTGCAGTCACTGTGTACATACATTACTTATCCTTATTATACTCTTACTCCAGTAGTGTTATAAGAGGTTGCTATAAATGTCTCTGGAGGTTCTCAGCCGTTCAATGTTCGGGGGGGGGGGGGGGGGAAGGGGGTACTGGGGCTGCAGTTTCTCCTTCGTTCCACCACATAACGTTACAGTCAGCCTGATAATAGATTGCAGATCTGACTGCAGGTTCAGTGTCCCTTTAAAGAAAAAAATATATATATATATATATATATATATATATATATATATATATATATATATATTGAAATAAGGATGCTATTTTTAAAGGGGGTTTTCCAGTTCAGGTCGGCCGGCTCGGGCAGTGACTCATACTGACTATTGCATCATGTCTTCCCATGATCATCCCTGGGGTCATGTGCTTCATAAATAGCGGTAGTGAGGGGGGCGTAGTGAAAGCGCTGCACCCCAACATGCGACTGCAGACTGAAGATGGGGGAGGACTCTCCTCCAGACGCCTCCCTCACCATTAAACTACACCTCCCAGCACCCCAATCTGCTATAGAACTACAACCCTCAGCATACTCTGGAGGATAAGCTGACCATGGCACCCGTGTCCCAGACAGACACTTGCTGGCAGGAACTTTAACCTGAAATCAGCTGATCGCAATCAGGTTGAGCGACTGCATTTTCCTACAGCACTCCTACAGGAACATCAGGGTATTACAGTCTACAGTCTATTGTGTACCTGGATGGTCGCCATCATGGCTTCAGTTTGTGTATACTGTGTGGTCAACACTCCCCCCTTCCCAACTATTATAATCCTTAAACTCCAGCAACTTTTTGAATAACTTAATTAAACAGACAATGGTTCCCGTGAAAACAATTAAAAAATTTTTTTCTTTTTTATTCAATATCAGGATCAAAAATCTTGCGTTACAAAACGGTTTCTTGCCCCAGGACACGAAAACACAAGTGGAGTCTCCCCGATGAGGCGCACGACACAGAGTGCGGTGAATTATTTATACTTTAGCAGTTTTGCATATACATCAGAGCTTGGGGAAATGGCGGCAGAGAATACAGGGACACTACCATACTGATCGGAGGGGTCTCAAAGGCCAATTAAATTCTAAAAATTAAAATATTTTTTATTTATTTTTGAACTCATTTAGGTACCGTAACTTTGTCACTTAAGGTGGAAGTTTTTTTTTTTTTTTTTAATAATTTATTTTATTATTATTTTTTGAAAAGAGTGTGCTAGGAAATGAGGAAAACGTCAAAAAGACCACAGGAGTTATAAAGCAGATAGGTGTGAACCCGGATTTAAAGGGGTTCTCCAGGTTTCTAAAGCACAAGATCCGTATGATCCGTAAGTGAAGAGATTTTTGGGAACTATGGCTACTGGGCCGGCGCCGCTGTGAGCACAGGTGGTCCTGATTAAATCAATGCAGGTAGAACATGACCGGGACTGCTTCAATAAACTTTATTTATAAAGAACCACCCAGAGGGCCCCCTTTTAAATCTAGGACAGACAGGGGTAGGTTCGAGTACATTCAGTGCAAGACCACAGGACTGACAACCAGAATTATAGCTCGAGATATTAGACGCAGAGTCAGACAGGGATCTGCCGCCGTCATCCGAAATTTTTTATATAACCGCAATACATATCACTAGACGAGCGGCGACAAATACGATACTTCCAACTCTAGGGAGTCAACATTAAATCTCAAAGGATATTAAAAAAAAACAAATAAAAATTATATATATTTATATATTTTCATTCTTCTCTTGGTAATCAGTTAAGCAGGGGCGTGAACTAAATCGGGCTGAACCAACCTGGAGGGGAGTTTCAACCTGACAGGACTAAACTAAAAGAGGAGATCCCTACTGAATAACAGAAAATCCCCCCCCACCCCAGATAAGAGACCGAGGCCTGATTAATCCTATCTATGCACTTTTATTTAGCCGGCGTTCCCGGGTGCACCTTCCCCCGGTGCAGCATTCAACAAAAAGTTCCATAAACAACATAAATAAAACAATCTCAAGGGTACAAAAATATTCATAGAGTGCCAACAGAGTGCGCAGTGCTGTACAGGGTGAGGAAGCAAAGGCAAGTGAGTGTATGTCGGGGGTAAGGTTATTGTTGTTATTGACAACACAGCTCCTGAAGAGGGCGCCCTTAAGGTTTAGCAACCCTGCCAAGGAATACAGTGAGTACGGTGGTACAGTCTGAAAGGCCAACCCCCGAGGTTCTTTTGGAGAGTGGTCAGGCAGATATGTCTTGAGACTGAAGTGAATGGAGACATTTAAGGGGTTGTGGGGGGGAGGTGCCAGGACCTAGACTCTACATTGTTGAATGGGAACCACCATCGCAACCATTTTTGATCATCAATCTTTTGGGTACCCCATGCTGACAGTTTCCTTTGGGCAATACCACACAAACTCAACCCCCTCCCACCACCACCTCCATTAAACCCCATCCAGTGATGTGTCCTTGAAGTGCACAGTTCAGTGACTTTCAACGTGGTGGCTTCCCAGCCGCTTCCCAATTGGTCAGTCTTGTGTGTGATGTCATCAGCGATGTCATGAGGATTGACAGGTCCTATATACATAATGAAGAACTGCCTTTAACGTTCACCCAAGTCCAAAAAGTTGAAGAAAAAGTCGTCTTCGGGGCCGTTACTGCGCAAAATAATTCTCTTTTTACAGGTCATTTACAAGTTCTTAGTCCTCCTCAGGTTTGGCGCAGCCGCCTTGAACGAAGCCGGGCGTGTGTGAACACCAGACGAAGACAAGCGAAACTTGAAGAGGCGTATATAATATATATATATTTATATATCTATAGAGATTTCTATATGCCAACAATGTGTCTCCGAGGAAATATTAACAGAAGGCACGGAGGATACGAAGCTCTAGTCACTAACAAACCTGCAAGGAGAAGAGACAAGAACGCTCAGCTCACATCCTGTCACACAGAGCAATCTGCAGCGAGGCATCCTGGAAGACGTGGCATCTCCCACAATGCAAGACTGCAGAGAACAACACAACCAACACATGTAACATTGCGCAGCTTCGGCTGTAACCGGAGTAAGACATGCAACTCGCGTGGGAATTAATTCATGAAGGCAGCTTTGGAGGTGAATAGAGTATAAGTTGTGAGGTCATGCAGTTCTAGTCCTGACAGCAGAATTCTGAATGGAGCTCTGGATGTGAATGGAGTATAAGTTATGATGCAACCTGGGAATCAACAGGAGAAATCTAAAAGCAGTTTTGGAGGTGAACAGAGTAGAAGGCCTGAGAATTCTAGATCTGGATGTGAATGGAGTCCTATATTAAGATGCGACTCTGGTACAACTCTAAAGGCAGCTTTGTAAGTAAATAGAGTATAAGGTGTGAGAATTCTAAACGGTGCTTTGGATGTGAATGGAGTATAGCGTAAGAGGTGACCCTGGGATCCAACAGGCGAACTCTATAAACAGCTTTGGAAGTGACTAGAGTTTAAGGTGCGATGTAAAGTGAGGTAATTCAGTCCTAGTCCTGACAGCAGAAATCTAAATGGAGCTCTGGATGTGAATGGAGGAGTATGAGGTAAGATGTGACCACCTGAGAGCCAAAAAGAGAACTCTTAAGGCAGCTTTGGAAGTGAATAGAGTACAAGGCGTGATCCAAAGCAAGGTCATGCCATCCTAGTGCTGATAGCAAAATAGTGCTCTGTATGTGACTGGAGTACAACTTTATGAAGTGACCCCGGAAGCCAACAGCAGAATTCTGACGGCAGCTTTGGAAGTGTGTGGAGCATAAGACTAGCGTAATATATAAAAAGATCAATACATAAATATACAAGCCTTGTCCGTGCACTTACTTTCTGGTCAGGTAGCATTGGGCTACTCTGAAGGGGGTTATTCTGAAGAGGATTTAAGTGTCCGTTAATAAGACCGGAGGGCCGATCGTGTTCGCAGAAGATGGTGCCGTTGACGTAGTGGAACCTGTCTCCTGGTACCAATCTGTTTCTGCATGTGGCACATGTGAAGCACTGCAAGAAAATGGTGACAACTATAAGTTGCCGGTGCCTGTGATATAAATCAATGCTTGTATGTGCTTCTTAAAGGGAAAGTACAGCTTAATGCATCTTCGGGAACACCAGAATAGGAAGCATTCCCCTTTAAGGAGAACAAAAAAAAAAATTCTGAAAGTGAATCAGACGGACATATATAAGGTTGGATTTACGTGGCGAATGGCTTACCTTAAGATGATACACGCTGCCTTGTGCCCGCATCACCATTTCGCTGGCCGGGATGGACTGTCCGCACGCGCTGCACGCCCCGCTGCTCCCAAATAACCTGTCAGAGTTACAAGGGTCAGTACATACAGGAACAATAAAAATGGCTCCACACGCTGGACCTGACAATCAAACCGCCCGCTACATTGATCATCGTATCCATCACGGTCTGGCAGCCATCTTAATTTATCGCACAGAAGCAGAAGCAATCACTGAATGTGATTTAAAGGGTCATTTAGGCAGACACTAATGCTACAAGGGCAGGAGCAATTACTGGGCTCAGGTCTCACTTCTTGTGTTGATCTATATACATATCACCATTATATAATACTGTATGTAGTGTCAGTACCCGAGGTATCCAGATACAACCTAGATACACCTTACATACTTAGACCTGACGGACATCAAGATATAACCTAGATACCCAGATAGATCCGAGGAGCATCCAGGTACACCTTACACACCGAGATAGACCTGAGGACATCCAGATACACCTTACACACTGAGATAGACCTGAGGACATCCAGATACACCTTACACCGAGATAGACCTAAGGAGCATCCAGATACACCTTACATATCCACACAGACCTGAGGAACACACACAACCAGATGGACCTGAGGTTCATGGAGATACATCTCACATACCCAAATAGACCTAAGAGCATCCAGATACACCTTACACACCAAGATAGACCTAAGGAGCATCCAGATACACCTTACATACTTAGACCTGACGGACATCAAGATATAACCTAGATACCCAGATAGATCCGAGGAGCATCCAGATACACCTTACATACTTAGACCATCCAGATACACCTTACACACCGAGATAGACCTAAGGAGCATCCAGATACACCTTACACACAGAGATAGACCTGAGGACATCCAGATACACCTTACACACAGAGATAGACCTGAGGACATCCAGATACACCTTACACACAGAGATAGACCTGAGGACATCCAGATACACCTTACATATCCACACAGACCTGAGGAACACACACAACCAGATGGACCTGAGGTTCATGGAGATACAACTCACATACCCAAATAGACCTAAGAGCATCCAGATACACCTTACATACTTAGACCTGACGGACATCAAGATATAACCTAATTACCCAGATAGATCCGAGGAGCATCCAGATACACCTTACACACCGAGATAGACCTAAGGAGCATCCAGATACACCTTACACACAGAGATAGACCTGAGGACATCCAGATACACCTTACACACCGAGATAGACCTAAGGAGGATCCAGATACACCTTACACTCCAAAATAGACCTGAGGACATCCAGATACACCTTACACACCGAGATAAACCTAAGGACATCCAGATACACCTTATACACCAAGATAGACCTGAGGACCATCCAGATACACCTTATACACCGAGATAGACCTAAGGAGCATCCAGATACACCTTACACACTGAGATAGACCTGAGGAGCATCCAGATACACCTTATACACCAAGATAGACCTGAGGACATCCAGATACACCTTACACACCGAGATAGACCTGAGGACATCCAGATAACCTTATACACCGAGATAGAACTGAGGACATCCAGATACACCTTATACACCGAGATAGACCTGAGGACATCTAGATACACCTTATACACCGAGATAGACCTGAGGACATCTAGATACACATTCCATTACCAGACAGACCTGAGGTACACTGTCATGGCAGAGGTTTCGTGCTCCACACTGCCATTTCCCTAAAAGCCATTTATGCAAAACTCCGCTTACTGGAAGAGGCTGCAGGACGGAAAAACAAAGCAGAGGATTCTCAGAACACATTTTATTGCGCAAACTAGCAGCGCCCCACTTCCTGTATCCAGACTACGCTCATTTTACTAGGTCATCTCGCGAGGTAAATAGTCGCTTTGTCTATAAGCAAACTAAGACGGCAGCACTACAAGTCTCAGCCTGCATTGCATTGCAGCATCAACTTTCAGTGACTGCTAGCTGGGGTTATGCTAAAGTCGCAGTAGAGGCCGTAAGTGTACGCAGGTTGTCTGCTGAGACTTGTAGTCCCCCTCCTACACGTTTGTTATGGGTCTGGACGGGCAGGCTTCCCTTATTGACAGCCAGCGGCTCGTAGATTAGATGAGCTTATCGATTAATCCTGCCTGATTGCAGTGTAATCTCACACACCCGCTGCCCTGCAGCAGAAATACAAATTAATTGCCGAGACCTTCAGACTATGAGAAGTGAGTCCCAGTGGGCCCATAAACATCCCGGCCTGTGAGGAAGAGGCAACGGCAAGAGCTGCATACAACATTACTATACATTAACCACATAGACCAGTAATTACAGCAAAAGACGCCGAAAAACTTTTAGATACGGGACAGGACCCCTTTAAATCAGAGTGTAACTTATCAGAGCTGGATAAGAGGGGGTAACTGTACCCCAACCCCAAAAATAGTCAGTCCTGGTGTCTGTAACTAGCTGGACCAATGTGAAACTAAGCAATAATATAAAATATGCAATAATGTAATATAATATACAGTAGTGTAATATAATATAATGTACTGTAATAGAATATGATGGAAGCTAATGTAATAAAACAATTACAATGGTATAGTATATAGTAATGTAGTATAACTCATGTGCAGTATATGATAAAATATACATTGGAATAATATACACTAATACAATATCTAATGCAATGTGCATATGTGGAATGTAATTCAATAGAATGCAATATAATATACAGTAATGTAATATAACAATGCGATTTGTGCAGTAATGTGATGGAATGTAATAATAAAATGTAATATAACAGTGGTATAATATAATATATCACAGTCCTGTGGGCAGGGCCCTCACTCCTAGTGTCGTATATTAGCCAGGTACGTCGTGATGTCTTGTTTTGTACATGAACCCTCAGAATTTGTAAAGCGCTGCGGAATATGGTGGCGCCATAGAATTAAATATTATTGTAATAAAACAGTATAAAGTGTCATATATATAATATAAATGTAATATGGAATGTAATAATACAATATAATATATTACACTATAATACATTATACCACATTCCATATTAGTTATAACCCTACTGTATACTATACCACTATGCTAACTAGTGTATATATGACACGTAATATAATGTAACAGTAGTATATAATATATACAGTAGTTATGTCATGAGCACAATGTAATGCAATATAATGTAATGAGTGGAATATATAGTAGTGTAATAATATAATACGATATAACGTAATATATTGTATAAACCAAAAATACAGTTATATAACTATATAATATAATGTACAATAAGGTAATATAATACAGTTATATAACAATATCAAAGTAATATTATAAAGTAAGATATGGTGTGATTATACTGTATTGCAATATATTATGGCACAGTACTGTACATTATATTACTATATATTATAATAGAACAGGACTATCTGAATCTGGGAAAGCTTGGTGACCATCAATATGTCGGCCTATAATACGGTATATTACCAATCTTCCCAGGCCCCTGAATTATAATTGTTATAATCCAACTTTCCAAGGCTCCTGACTGACATCCAGCTTTACCAGAAACAGATAAAAAAACCCAGTAAACATAAGCCCTTGATTGTAGTGGATATGGGATATTAGCTGGGAAATGGCCTCAGGTTTCAATCCTATAGGATCCCTCGGCAGCAAACAGAGCGGAATGAAATGTACACAGAATCTTCTGCGGTTCTATAAGGAGGAGGGGGGGGGGGGGTCTTCTATTAAATGAGCGTCTCCTTTTATTAAATGTTTTCCCTCCGTCTCCTTGAAGATCTCGGCCGTGTAATTGATGTGAGTTTGCCTTTAATATCCTGTTCTCTGGCTCTTTGACACAGTCCTAGAGCAGCCGCCAAAGTGCCGTCCTATCTAATAAAAGGCTCCGCGTAATGAATTTTCGATCTTAATTTAAACAGTAATTTAAGCGGCGAGGTGGAGGGGGAGGGGGGCTGCACATGGATGTGATGGGAGGACGAGACGGGGACAGTGCCGGGCCATAGAATACGTCAGATCAAAACCCCCATCACTGCCTTGGGCCTCATTCAGAGGCATTTTAGCATCCGTTTCACATCCATCAATCCCGACCACTTACAGCGCCAATTTGGGTCACCAGACCTGCGGTCGAGCCAGGACATGCAGCTTTCGCTAAACTGCGTCCAAGTCACGGCCACCTGAATGAGGCCTTTTAGTGATTTTGAGGCTTTTACTATTTTCTGTTTTAATAAAGTTTATTGAAATTAGCTCTTCATTATCTTTCCTAGCAATTGGTCACCGAGAGGACTGGTAGTCACGGGCTGAACCCTTCTTTCGGGGACTGAATTACTACCTAAGACATTGGGCCTCATTCATCCAAACTGTCTCCTAGTAAGGCTTGGCTGCCCATAGCAACCAATCAGAGCCAAGCTTTTATTGTGACAGCAGATTAAGAAATGAAAGCTGAGCTCTGATTGGTTGCTATAGGCACCACAGACTTTTTTTTACAAGCTTTGTAGATCTGATTTGTTGATGTCAATAAACTTTATTCAAAAGGAAGTGTACAATCTTTTAATTAATCTATAGGGAGGCAGTCAGGTGGGAGTGTTGCATTGCGGAGGGGGCCATGTCTGACCCAACTATGTATAATGTGAGAGTGCAAACTAAAAGTAGTCACTGACCCTTTGCTGAGGTATGGTCTACCTACAGACATGTTTCATAACCTTTGATTGCTTCCCATCATGCCCTGGTATGAATGATGGACGCCTCCCTCCTCTCCTTCAAGCTTTGCATCCAGTGCCCACCAGTACACCCCGGCATCAAGACGATCAAAATATTTTTGTACTAAATATACTATATACTACACATTTTTATACCCAGGTTGCCCAAAAGTGGAGCAGCCCTTTAAGGCCACAGCCATAAGGTCTTAAACCAGAGAAAATATGTCACCAAAATCCTTTATTTTTATACCCAAGCCTCCCAAAGGTGAAACACCCCTTTAAGGCCAAACCAATTTGGTCTTAAACCAGAGAAAATGGGTATAAAAATATAGCTGCCAAAAAATGGAGCGCCCCTTTAAGGCCACACCCATATGGACCTAAACCAGGGAAAAATACTTTGCTAAAATCCTTCATTTCTATACCCAAGCTGCCCAAAAGTGGAGCACCCCTTAAAGGCTACACCCATATGGTCTTAAACCAGAGAACTTGCGTGTACATCCGTATAGCGTATACCAACCTGTGTGCCCCGCCTCCCGGACAACTAATTATACCGGCAAACCCGCAGCCATATTGGTATTTAACCCCTTATATTCTTCACCTTGGCTAAACAAGTGACAACGTTTACAGAGATGAGAGAAGCGGGGACTCCGTGCAAGGATGGGGGGGCGAATGAAATTGTCGGCCGGGCCAAAAAGTGTTAATGCATTCAGCTGTGGGGGAGCGGCGGGGCTGATAATTTCGGAGGTTTGTGAGCCCTCCCGGTGAGGAGCGGAATTGAACTTAATAGAAAATAACAGGGGCTTAATTGATGCCATATGTTTCAATATTGCCAACAGGGAACTTCACCTGCCAAGTGGGAGCCGGGGGGAGCGATTCGGGGGTCACAAGGCTCGTTCCAGAATTAATATCCAAAGGCCCTTTGTGTTGATGGAACCGAGTCGAGAGCGGGTGCGGGGCGCAGAACCGGGAGGCTAATATCAGGGTCTGGCGGTTGCGCAACAAGTAACCACGTGGCGGAATATATGAAATGACTACCCCATGGCGAGGGATGTGACCCCCCCCCCAGGTTTGAGATTTAAAGGGACACGCCCCCCCCCAAAAAAAAAAACAAGTTCTGCTAAAACCTTTTTATTAATATCTGTTTCTGGAAAAGCTGGGTGGATACAATAATCTGAAGCAGGGGCTGAATTCTGACATTTGAGACTTTATGGGTCATGATGTGGACATATTGGTCTTCACCCAGCTTTCCCAGAATCTGATATAACCAGAGAAAGGCTCATCCTATTTATACCTGGACACAGCTCAAGGTATCTCAAATCTGTCCCGAATGGAAGACGGAGTGGGGGTCACAAACTTATCTTCCCAGCTTCATAAGCAAAGAGTCCTAGAAAGCAGCTGCTCAGATAGCAAGAGCGAGGGGCACCATACGGAGGGGTGCAGGACCCTCTGCCTACCCCTCCCTCCAGACTCCCCTTCCCTTTTGTCTATTCTAGTCAGCCATTTCTAAGTGGTCACCCAGCTTTCCCAGAAACAGACAACTTAATACGGCCATGATTACCACTGTCACCCAGCTTTTCCAGATTCCTGACTGGCAGGTAAGTCTGGTTCTTTAGCCCAGACAAACTTCACGGGGAACATATTTTTGGGTCACCCAGCTTTTCCAGATGATTGGTTAGCTTTCAGATTCAGTAATTGGGAAGGCGGTGGCCTTCAGTGGCCATGTCGGTCGGTTCTTTGCTTTCCAAGACCCCTGAATGGCGGTTTAGGCTAAAGTTTTGTTGCTGAGTGATGCAGTACTACAGATCAGTAATGGCAGCCATATTGGTAATAACCCAGCTTTCCAAGACTCCCGAATGGAAAGTTAGGAGAGGAGGATGCATTACAACAGAGTTACGTACAGTGATCATTCAGGGTGGGTGACTATGTACCAAATTAACAATAACCCAGCTTTCCTAGAGTTCTGAATGATTACTGTACCTACCTCTGTTGTAACACGTAGTCCACCCCTAATCTTCCATTCGGGAGTCTTGGAAAGCTGGGTTATTACCAATATGTCTGCCATTCCAGCTTACACACAAGCATAGTCACCCGCCTTAGGTACAGTGATCATTCAGGACTCTAGGTAAGGCGGGTGACTATGCTTGTGTGTAAGCTGGAATGGCAGACATATTGGTAACAACCCAGCTTTCCAAGACTCCCAAATGGAAGATTAGGGGTGGAGGACGTATTACAACAGGGTGTGAGCAGTAATGGCAGCCATATTTGTAAAGACCCAGCTTTCCGTGACTACCAACTGGACGGTTAGGAGTGGAGCATGTATTACAACAGAGTGACTATTCAGGACTCCGGGAAAGCTGGGTGACTGCTAGCACGAGCTGTAATGGCGGCCATATCTCAGCTTTCTGAGCAATCAGTCACCGCCATTAGGAATATGGCGGCATTATCACGAGCGCCCGCTGCGGAACCAGACGCGCACTCACCGGATGTAGTCGTTCCGGCACAGGATCATGCCGCTCTTGGTGTAACACGAGGTGCCAATCTCCCCCAGCTGAGCCTGGCAGCAGGAACACTTGAGGCAGCGGGTGTGCCAGTACCGCTCCATGGAGTACAGGAGGAAGCGGTCCGCGATCTTGCCCCCGCAGCCTGCGCAGGCCTTGGGGGGGGAGCTGTTGCTGCTGACCGCCGTGGTGGTAGCTTCGGACGTCCGGTTGTTCACCATCCCTGGTCCTGCAAAGAGAAATGGAGGAGACGCGGGGGTGAGGATGTGCGCGGCTGGCGCGTGGCAGCTGCAGAGACCTAAGTGATTGAAAGAAGCACTTTGCTCAAGCACCAGAAAATAGCTTATTACACAGCCGTCCCCCGAGAGCGCAGCTAATCACCCCGCAACTCCTACTGCCTGCACCCTTTCACTGCCGGCCGCCACGTTCATGCATAAGTATTAGACCCCCTAGGCCGGCCAGGACGACGCTCCCTGCCTTATTACAAGCCTTATAATGGACCTGGTTATAGTGGACGTTAACCCTGTAGTCTCCACAGCGCTAAGAAACCAGTCCGGACCCTACCCAGTCTATTACACTGTAACGTAATCCAGCGGCACGGGGCCCGACGCTGCAAAGAATTAGGCAGCGTTATAATAATGCAGCGTCTGCCAGGGGGAGCAACTTATCAGTGCGATTTGCAGGCAGCGCTCCGTGTGCCGTATTACACGGCAGAGAAGTGGGTCGTCCAATTAAAGGGACAGTCAACGGAAGAGCGTTATAAAACGGCGGCGGGTCGAGGGCCCTACGGCATCAACCCGACTGTAATCAGTAAATTCCCAAGAAGATATTATAATCCTTTAACCCTCGAGCTGCCAGGAACCCGCAAAGGGTAAGATGCGCTATTAACCCTTCGAAAGGCAGCACCGTGTTAGGGATGGAGGAGGTCACCCAGCTTTCCTCTCGCTAGGCAATGTAACGCTATAACAAGGCCTGGGAAAGCTGGGTGACAACCAGTGTGGGAAGCGTGACAGTAGCTATAGACGGGTTGTCATTCAGCTTTCCCAGGAACAGATCAGGTTTAGGCAATTTTAAAGATACAGTAATGACGCGCCTGCATTTCCCTGCACGGCCACTGGGTGTCAGCACTAACTACAGGAGATCCATTATATAAGTGAATGGTTACTTATAAAGGGGGATTCTGCATCACTTTACCCTCTACAGACCCCTAATTACAGCGACACAGGGACCTGGGCGCCCTCTTCAGGGCAATGTGCCTTCTGAAGGTCGCAAAGCAATGCAAGATTTATTTAAGGTGGAGTTGCCCTTTAAGTCTCGAGCACTAATTTGCTCTTCAGGATGTGGGCATACCTGGCACTCCCCTCCTGTGCGTTGGCGTGCCTCGTGCCGCCGTGTAGTGATGATTACATTATGTCATCAAATCCGCTGCTAATTACCCTGTAAATCCCGGCCCCTCCGCCCTGGGGGACACTAGAGAGACCCCTAAAAGAGGAAGATTAAGGACGGGCGAGGCGCCAACATGTCACCTGCCGTCATAATCTGGGACTGCCACACGACCCGCTCTCAAGCTGCCCCAAGTGCCCCCGACCCTCGCGCTTTAACCCCTTCATAGCTGTCCACCCGAGACCCCCAGCAAACTTTAAAGGGCAACCCCCCCTTAACTATAACCACATAGAGTTCTACGAAACTGTATTCAGCCGTTTCCCAGTTCTATCTGTCTGTGGGAAAGCTGGGTGATGACAAGTACGGCTCTCACAGAGGACGCCACCCAGCTTTCCCAGAAACAGATAACCCAAAAACTAAGGACGGGCCAAGAAGAGGCACAGTCTTCAAACTGAATGCAGCACTAAAGGCTGCTCCACCTGCAGGTACCCAGGAGACATATCTGCTCCCCCTCAAGTTAAAGAGGATCTCTGACTGTACAATAAAAAAAAAAAAGAAAGTTCTTCCAGGTCTTAAAGGACTTTGCCGTGTGTTTTTCGAGATCTCCGCTTGCTGTCATTGAACGGAAAGAGTCTCATTAACCTTCATGTTTTGGAACAGACTGGGAATGAGAAGGCTGCTGGTGATGCAGGGGTTAAAACCCTATTGGGACGCGGAACAATCCCCCCCATTATCTCCAGGGCTCTGGCTCTGAAAAGGCTGAAACAGTCACAGCTGCTAATGAAAGCCAAGTGGGATGTGGACGCTCCCCAAGCCCAAGCCGGGGACATGAGTATTAGAGCGTCAGCTCAGTGGTCCAGATTCCTTTACTGTAGGATATCCGGACAACAGTGCTCATCGGACTCAATAAAACTGTGAAGCTGTGAAATGGCAGATCAGTGCCAGTCTAGAGCGGATGTAGCAGAGCTGACTTGTCATAACTTGTAGTGATATTTGTGGTTTTACATGGGACTGCAGAAAAACATTGTTTTATAGATCTGCTATTACATTACAGTATATTATATCACTGATGGTACAGGCGGACACCATGTTATACTATATGACAGCACCGGCACGTTATTCCAGAGTATTACAAGCACAGCACTGTCTTATCTAAACTATAGGACATTATAGCAGACTATTACAGTACAGTCACTCCGTATTACACTCCAGTACAGGCTATTATATCTTATTACACTCCAGTACAGGCTATTATATCTTATTACACTCCAGTACAGGCTATTATATCTTATTACACTCCAGTACAGGCTATTATACCTTATTACACTCCAGTACAGACTATTATACCTTATTACACTCCAGTACAGGCTATTATATCTTATTACACTCCAGTACAGACTATTATACCTTATTACACTCCAGTACAGGCTATTATACCTTATTACACTCCAGTACAGACTATTATATCTTATTACACTCCAGTACAGACTATTATATCTTATTATATTCCAGTACAGGCTATTATACCTTATTACACTCCAGTACAGGCTATTATATCTTATTACACTCCAGTACAGACTATTATACCTTATTACACTCCAGTACAGGCTATTATACCTTATTACACTCCAGTACAGACTATTATATCTTATTACACTCCAGTACAGACTATTATATCTTATTATATTCCAGTACAGGCTATTATACCTTATTACACTCCAGTACAGGCTATTATATCTTATTACACTCCAGTACAGACTATTATACCTTATTACACTCCAGTACAGGCTATTATACCTTATTACACTCCAGTACAGACTATTATATCTTATTACACTCCAGTACAGACTATTATATCTTATTATATTCCAGTACAGGCTATTATACCTTATTACACTCCAGTACAGGCTATTATATCTTATTACACTCCAGTACAGGCTATTATATCTTATTACACTCCAGTACAGACTATTATACCTTATTACACTCCAGTACAGGCTATTATACCTTATTACACTCCAGTACAGACTATTATATCTTATTACACTCCAGTACAGACTATTATATCTTATTATATTCCAGTACAGGCTATTATACCTTATTACACTCCAGTACAGGCTATTATACCTTATTACACTCCAGTACAGGCTATTATATCTTATTACACTCCAGTACAGACTATTATATCTTATTATATTCCAGTATACAGTATAAACATCTTATTACACTCTAGTATATTAGAGTATAGACCATTATATCTTATTACACTCCAGTATATTACAGTACAGACTATTATATCGTATTAGATTCCAGTATACAATATAAACATCTTATTACACTCTAGTATATTACAGCATAGATTATTACTCTCCAGTATATTAGGGTATAGACCATTATATCTTATTAAAGTCCAGTATAGTACAGTACAGACTATTATAACTTATTACACTCCAGTATAGTACAGTCTAACTTATTACACTAATATTTTACAGGACAGAATATTGTATATTAGACTCCAGTATATTACTGCATAGACTATTTTATCCTATTATAGTCCAGTATATTACAGTACAGCTTATTACACGCCGCTATATTACAGTACAGCTTATTACACGCCGCTATATTACAGTACAGCTTATTACACGCCGCTATATTACAGTACAGCTTATTACACGCCGCTATATTACAGTACAGCTTATTACACGCCGCTATATTACAGTACAGCTTATTACACGCCGCTATATTACAGTACAGCTTATTACACGCCGCTATATTACAGTACAGCTTATTACACGCCGCTATATTACAGTACAGCGTATTACACTCCGCTATATTACAGTACAGCGTATTACACTCCGCTATATTACAGTACAGCGTATTACACTCTGCTATATTACAGTACAGCGTATTACACTCTGCTATATTACAGTACAGCGTATTACACTCTGCTATATTACAGTACAGCGTATTACACTCTGCTATATTACAGTACAGCGTATTACACTCTGCTATATTACAGTACAGCGTATTACACTCTGCTATATTACAGTACAGCGTATTACACTCTGCTATATTACAGTACAGCGTATTACACTCTGCTATATTACAGTACAGCGTATTACACTCTGCTATATTACAGTACAGCGTATTACACTCTGCTATATTACAGTACAGCGTATTACACTCTGCTATATTACAGTACAGCGTATTACACTCTGCTATATTACAGTACAGCGTATTACACTCCAGTATAGACTTATATTACAGTACAGTGTATTACACTCCACTATATTACAGTACAGTGTATTACAGTAAGTACATTACACTCTGGTATATTACAGTACAGTATTACAGCTGTACCACCCCACACTAATATACCACTACAGACTGTTATATTACTCTGGTACAGTATAGACTATTATATTACACCAGTACAGTATTACAGCTGTACCACACTGTAATATAATATAACACTACAGACTGTTCTATGACACGTCCCGGTCTTTAGATGGGAGCTGGTGGCACAGAAAGTGAATGAACCCTCAGAAGTTCACCCGCGGTACCGCACAGTGCCACTGCTCTGCCCACCTCCAGCCCCGCAGTCAGTGCCAGGCTCCGGGGCCACCTACCTGCCCGCTGCTGTCGCCGCTCAGTATAGATCCACTAGATCCCGGGGCTCGCAGATCTCTCTACAGAACATACAGATCCCAAGAGCCGAGCGACCACTGACTGCAGCTGCCCGCCGGCGCCTGCTTATATAACCACGCCTGTGACGTCACCCGGGGGCCTCCCACTGGCGCCAATCAACCACCAGGGGGCGTTCCAGCTGTCAGAAAGATAAATGTCCATTTAAATAGCGGAGGTCTCACTGCTGCCCCCCTGAGACCACGTGCCGCAATGCACCCCAAATCCCCGATAAAGGAATCCTAAAATAACTCCAATCCTCTCTAGAGCCTGGTGACCTGATCGCATGCTGGGAGTCGTAGTTTCACAAAAATTGGAACGTCTTACCCTAAACCGTCAACAATTGGAGAAGATGATTGTCTTACATTTTTGATGATTATAGGACCGCCCACTAATCATTTACTCATACTGAAATCCCAATGTGACCAGACCTGTGTCAGTATTTATGCGTCATTCGCATTCTATTCTAATTCTGTTTGGTCTCCTGGGGAAAAGTAATGCCACAATTAGTAATATTTCTTATCATTTACCCCATGGGGCTCATTTTGGGGTGATGTGGATGAATTTTGGGGTAATAAATTAGTAAAAGGGGGGTAGTTAGGAATCCATTGTAGCCATAATACGGCACCATTCCTGTAACGTCTGCCCTGATTCCATTAAAGCAGCGATATCAACACTATGGTGGGGGGGCGGGGCTCCATCTTATTCCAAGATGGGGGCTCCTTTAAGATTTATGACACTGACTAAAAGCGACTGCCTCTTTTGCCCATAGCAACCAATTACAGCGCAGCTTTCATTTCCTAGTCTGCACTGCCAAAGGAGAACTGCGCTGTGATTGGTTGATCTCTTACGACAGTTGGAGGGGGGGTCACTTTAAACGGCAGGTAACGTTATAGCATGGGGACGGTCCACAGTCTTTCATCCACCATCTTTGCCCCTTGTCATATGACCTTCATACAATGACCATTATTATTTAATAGTGCTCCCTGGAGCGGATTCTGCAGACGTCGCCATAAATCGCGCGCCCGGCGACAGCTCCATTGTGCCAATGACAAGCTCCCTTCGCACAATGCCCAGGACGATATTGACTCACGTGAAAGACAATGGCGGTCACCGTGGGTCAGCGTAATCCAGATCGTTCTGCATCGTGACCGTCCCAAGGAATAAGTGAGATCTCTGTGACTGGCAGGCTTCTGGGAAAGCTGGGTGACAACCAACACGAGAGTGGCCTACTGTCATGGCCGCCTAAGATCTACGTAGTGGTACATCCTACAGCAAAACCTATTGGACATTCCGCTCTGGCGTGGCATACGGATTATCACCCAGCTTTCCTGGAAACAGATCCAGTCTCTGATCCTCCAGAAACCCCTTCTTCCTGACATACCCTGCCCCATGCCCGTTCCCTGCCCCCAGCGGCATGTCACACAGATATCTAAATGTACCCCCTGACACCAGCTCTACTGGGATCATAAGGCCGGTGTTAACCCTTTCAGCCCCAGCTACACCTAACACATTCCTCACCGCGTGCACATATCTCCCCCCTCGGCAGGATGAGATGCGGCTTGCCGACCAATCCAGTTCATCTATTCCTAATTATTACTTCCCATTAACCCCTACATGACCCCCCCTCCCCAGAGTCTTTGTGTCGCCCAAGTCCAAGTGGCATATCTAGACCCATTTCTCCTGCCTCTGCGTATCTAGGCCCATTTATCCTGCTTCTGCGTATCTAGACCCATTTCTTCTGCGAATCTAGTCCAATTTCTTCTGCCTCTGCGAATCTAGACCCAGTTCTCCTGCCTCTGCGTATCTAGACCCATTTCTTCTGCCTCTGCGTATCTAGTCCCATTTCTCCTGCCTGTGCGTATCTAGACCCATTTCTCCTGCCTGTGCGTATCTAGACCCATTTCTTCTGCCTCTGCGTATCTAGACCCATTTCTTCTGCCTCTGCGTATCTAGACCCATTTCTTCTGCCTCTGCGTATCTAGACCCATTTCTTCTGCCTCTGCGTATCTAGTCCCATTTCTTCTGCCTCTGCATATCTAGACCCATTTCTCCTGCCTCTGCGTATCTAGACCCATTTCTCCTGCCTCTATGTATCTAGACCCATTTCTTCTGCGTATCTAGACCCATTTCTCCTGCCTGCTCGTATCTAGTCCCATTTCTCCTGCCTCTGCGTATCTAGTCCCATTTCTCCTGCCTGTGCGTATCTAGTCCCATTTCTCCTGCCTGTGCATATCTAGACTCATTTCTTCTGCCTCTTCGTATCTAGACCCATTTCTTCTGCCTCTGCGTATCTAGACCCATTTCTCCTGCCTCTGCATATCTAGACCCATTTCTCCTGCCTGTTCGTATCTAGTCCCATTTCTTTTGCGAATCTAGACCCATTTCTCCTGCCTCTATGTATCTAGACCCATTTCTTCTACCTCTGCGTATCTAGACCCATTTCTCCTGCCTCTGCGTATCTAGACCCATTTCTCCTGCCTGTGCGTATGTAGTACAATTTCTTCTGCAAATCTAGACCCATTTATCCTGCCTCTGCATATCTAGACCCATTTCTCCCACCTCTGTGTATCTAGACCCAGTTCTCAATCTGGGAAAGCTTGATGGCCATATTGGGATTGAATAGATGAGGTATGAGCGGCTGCGTCAGGTGGAATAAAAAAAAAACTTTGTGAACCCCACTGGAGGCATACAGCGGGATGGTAATGGGTTTGTCGGGTCCGTCTCCCAGATCCCGTCTTGCTGGGCGTCCATTCTTGCCTGGAATTGCTAGAGGAAGAGGCTTTCTTAGGCCGTTCGGCTCCTCTCCTCCTCCGGCTCTTTGATTCTCTTCATATTTTAATTGAGTCTGGGGAGAGATGAATGGACGTTGGTGGAGAGCGGACAAAAGCGAGAGAAAGACCCCCGGCGACCAAGGGGCTGGAAGACTTTGATGCCCTTAATAGATAATATTCAAGCCCATTAGAAGGTCTGGTCTTCCAAGGTCAGCTCTGGAGAAGCTCCGCACAGCGGCCATGATTTCCATCTTCACTTTACATGACAAATGACTGGAAGACGACTTCAAAACCTTCCCTGGAACTGAGGAACAATGGGACCTGTTAGTGCCCCTCTCCCCAACCCCCGGCACGTCTTGTCATCTGGATGAATTCATCTACTCACAGCATAAGAACCCATCAAGACAATCTATTTATATATTTTATTTTTGTATATTGATATTTTTTTCATTTCAATTTTAAAATAATTTAATAATATAATGTATTTTCGGCAAAAAAATAAAATAAAATAGGGACTTTCAGTTCCGGCCTCAGTGATGTCGGAGTGACGCACGAGCTGCTCCGTGCCGCTTCAAGAGATTTCTTATTTGAGGGAACGTTCTATGGATTGTTTCGTTATGAAGAAGGGGGCCAAAACAACTTCTTCTCAGTGCCACTCTCATCCGGTGATGATATCCAAGATGGTGCCACCTTCACCAGACCGTCACATGAAGTCAGAGATGGTGGAGAATTCTCAACCAGGCCATAAATGATAGAAAAAAAACCCTGGTGATCTTGGTGGCCAAGTGCATAACACCATCAGGAGACGCTGGTCACGACCTTGCAGAACTTGTGGGAAGTGCAAGAACAAGGCAAACGCTCACCGGATTGGAGCTCAGAACTCTGAAGGCAGAAACTGATGCACCAATGACGGCACCAAAGGGAGGAACAATCAACTGTTATAGAACAAGGTCAATGACCTGGAAAATCGGTCACACCGGAATAACCTCTGGATGGTAAATGTGCCAGAATCCATACAACTCTCGTGAACCACAAGGCTGGAATTTGAGACCCTTCGCAAGGTGGAAAGAGCGCATTGGGTGGGTCCTATCCGATCTCCAGCATCATCTAACCATACCTCTACAGATAAAAGGGGCTCTCCACGACCTCGCCGCCAGGTAATCATCAAGTACCTTGTCTACACCGATAAAATGGCTATTCTGGGAGCGTGCAAGTCTAAATGTCCAGATGCTACTACTGTATCAGCTATTGTTTTCTTACTAAGCTTATCAATATTTAGGATAAGCCACGTGGAACATCTCCTGGAACGTGAAAGGCCCTAGGTGCCCCATGAAGCGTGTGATGGTACTGAGCCACCTGAGGCGCCTGAAAGAAGATATGGCCATGCTCCAGGAGACACATCTAGAAGCTGAAGATTTTATCCGGATATAGAAGTTCAGGGTGGGGAAAGTATCAGGCTCTCCATCTCTGGACGACAAAGCAGGAGGACTGGTCCTACTCCATAAACAGTCAAAGGTAGAAATCTTGGAGGAGGACAGGGACTCAGAGGGGGATGATTTAAAATGGACGACAGCAACCTGTCCTGGAATGTGAGCAGGACTATTTGCTTTCACGTGCAGAGCTGCCTATGAGGGAGAGGCCTCACTACAGACTACGCTCTACTACATATTGGTGAGCGTTG
This sequence comes from Rhinella marina, assembly GCA_900303285.1. Lineage (NCBI taxonomy): Eukaryota > Metazoa > Chordata > Amphibia > Anura > Bufonidae > Rhinella > Rhinella marina. The sequence continues at coordinate 1,238,423 of ONZH01008949.1, forward strand.
CTGTCAGGCTGCTCAGCCATGATGGTATATCACAGGCAGGATCGTATCATACCAGGGGCCTCACTACACTGCTCTACAATAGATGTTAATGATATGATCCTGCCTACAACATGCCATCATGGCTGAGTAGCCCGACAGCAACGCTCACCAATATGTAGTATATGCCAGTGCCAGAGCATAATGTGAAACCTTACCCACCAGGAAACTCTACAAGAAGAGGCAACCAGCCCTGTTCACATTTTAGGACAGGATGCTAATGGCCATTCTAAGTCCTTCCCGGAGAACCCCTTTAAACGTGGAAAAGGACAAGGACCAGGACCGGATGGGTTTACTAGTAAATATTATGAAATGTTACGTGACCAAAGTGAGTCCAAGTCTGGTGTCTCTATTACAACATAGTGACTGCTATGGGGAGAGCCTGAGAAAGATCTATTACTGCCGGGATCATTCAGACCCATGTCTCTAACCTCAAACTGAAGACCTTAATACTGGTGGACAGGCTGGCCCTGATTCTCCCCACTCAGGTTGGACTTGTAAAGGGGAGCTCTGCTATTACCAATGCTAGGAAGGTGCTGGCAATCGTGGACAAAATTAAGGTGCGTCCCCAGCGCCACTCCCAGCCAGTATTACTCAAGATCAATGCTGAGAAAGCGTAAGATAACATCTCCTGGAGATGGCTGGGGGTGATACCTCACAGGAAGGTTCCGCTCGGCACCACCTAAAGTATATACGGGTGGCTTTTATGTCCCTTTTGGTTCTAACCTTCCGCTTTGTTTTTTGGGACGTTGCTGTCTAGTTAAAATGCACCGCTTTTCGAGATTACTCTACCCCATGGCGACTATCCCATAAGTCAATTAAATGCGGCCTTTTCTGCCTTCGTTTGGAGGGAGAGACGGCCCAGCATATCATTAGCCAAGTTATCCCTGCCGGTGCAGCCGGGTGAACTTAAAGGGGCCGTCTCATCTGAGATATTGGTGACATCTCCAGACCAGGACCTGTCCGAAGTGAGCGGAGAGCAGCCATGCATGGGCAGCCGCCTGCCATTCATTTCTATGGGACAGCTCGGAAGTCCCATAGAAATAAACAGAGCGGAAGCAACACAAGGAGGGTTCACTCTCCATTCACTTCTATGGTAACATAGTAACATGGTTCCATAAAGAATCCTCTTCTATGTTTGTGTACAAACCTTCTTTCCTCCAGACGCAGAGGATGTCCCCTCGTCACAGTCACAGTCCTGGGGATAAATAGATGATGGGAGAGATCTCTGTACTGACCCCTGATATATTTATACATAGTTATTACATCTCCCCTCAGTCGTCTTTTTTCTAAAGTGAATAAGCCTAATTTTGATAATCTTTCTGGGTATTGTAGTCCACCCATTCCAGTTATTACTTTAGTTGCCCTCCTCTGAACCCTCTCCAGCTCTGCTATGTCTGCCTTGTTCACAGGAGCCCAGAACTGTACACAGTACTCCATGTGTGGTCTGACTAGTGATGTGTAAAGTGGCAGGACTATGTTCTCATCACCGCCATCTATGCCTCTTTTGATGCAACCCATTATCTTATTGGCCTTGGCAGCAGCTGTCTGACACTGGTTTCTACAGATTAGTTTGCTGTTCACTAAAATTCCTAGGTCCTTTTCCATGTCAGAGTTAGGCTCCATTCACAAGTCCTGTTTTTCTTTCCTGATTCGATCCTGATTTTTTCAGGACCCATTGAAATGAATGGATCCAGATCAGGATCAAATCAGGAAAGAAAAACAGGACGTGTGAATGGGGCCTTACCCAGTGTTTTACCATTTAGTATGTACTGGTGACTTGCATTATTCCTTCCCATATGCATAACCTTACATTTGTCAGTGTTAAACCTCATCTGCCACTTCTCTGCCCAAGCCTCCAGTCTATCCAGATCCATCTGTAGCAGTATACTGTCCTCTGTAGTATATATACAGTATACTGTCCTCTGTAGTATATATATAAAGTATACTGTCCTCTGTAGTATATATACAGTATACTGTCCTCTGTAGTATATATACAGTATACTGACCTCTGTAGTATATATACACAGTATACTGTCCTCTGTTGTATATATACAGTATACTGTCCTCTGTAGTATATATACAGTATACTGACCTCTGTAGTATATATACACAGTATACTGTCCTCTGTTGTATATATACAGTATACTGTCCTCTGTAGTATATATACAGTATACTGACCTCTGTAGTATATATACACAGTATACTGTCCTCTGTAGTATATATACAGTATACTGTCCTCTGTAGTATATATATAGTATACTGACCTCTGTATTATATATATACAGTATACTGTCCTCTGTAGTATATATACAGTATACTGTCCTCTATAGTATATATATAAAGTATACTGTCCTCTGTAGTATATATACAGTATACTGACCTCTGTAGTATATATACAGTATACTGACCTCTGTAGTATATATACACAGTATACTGTCCTCTGTAGTATATATATATATATATATATACAGTATACTGTCCTCTGTAGTAAATATACAGTATACTGACCTCTGTAGTATATATATATATATACAGTATACTGACCTCTGTAGTATATATATACAGTATACTGTTCTCTGTAGTATATATACACAGTATACTGTCCTCTGTAGTATATATACACAGTATACTGTCCTCTGTAGTATATATACAGTATACTGACCTCTGTAGTATATATGTACAGTATACTTTCCTCTTCTGTGTTAATTACGTTACACAGTTTAGTGCCATCTGCAAAAATTTATATTTTAAAGTGCAAGCCTTCTACCAGATCATTAATAAATATATTTAAGAGAATAGGGCCCAATACTGAGCCCTATTCCGAATACTTCCGAAGGTAATTCCGAAAATTGCCGAGCTTGCTATTTTTGGAACTCTCATGGAAGTGAATACCGAGCTTGCAGCACATGCGCAATGCGCTCTCCTTCACTTTTGGGGGCACGTTCTGGAGACGTTCTGGAGCTGGCATTTCACCAGTCAGGGATCAGCTGTTTTGAAGCTACAACCCCCAGAATGTTCCTTTCTATGGGAGTTGCAAGAGCAGCTGAGCAAGTGCGCATGCTGGGAGTTGCAATTTTAACAGCAGCTAGAGTGCTGAAGGTTATTGACATTTATTAGTGGAAATAAAAAAAAGTATGCAAATTTTAATACCTATTTTATGATAATCCTATAAAGTTATTATCATTACAATTATTTATTATAATTTTGCTTTTAGTTATTTTATTTTTTTTAAGTGAAAATTAAATTAAATAAATAATTGACTTGGTTACCAAAGAGCCGGGTGGTTAACTGAAAATATTTATATAAAAAAAAGTAAAATAAAATAAAAGTAAAAATAAAAATAAAAACTCAATGTAACAGAGAAAAAAAGGCAACAAGGAAAAGAAAATATTTATATTTACATTTTTTAAGTGAAAATTTACAAAAATTGATTTGGTTACCAAAGAGCCAGTAAGTGGTTAGCTAAAAATATTTAAAATAAAAATGTGAAAGTGAAAAGAAAACCTTGATTTTTATTATGTAAAAATACATTAAAAAATGGAAAATGAAAAAAACAAATATATATATATATATATATAGTGATTTATTAGTGGAAATGAGAAAAAAAAATCTAATTTTAATATCTATTTTTTAAGGGTCATCAAAGAACATTCCAATAGGAGTGTCAGAGAATTTTTTAAAAAAATTTTTAGGACCATGATGCTTTGCAACGAGGCTCCAAGTTCGAACTCGTTATAAAAATCTTCCCCTCCAGGGAAAAATGTAAAGAAAAAACACCCACTTGTGTACGTCAATGAACCACTTGCACACAGGGACTTCCCATAAACCGCGGTTATCCCCTCCACCACCACATTGATTGTTTATTAAATTACTTATCGATCACCAGGCCGTGGTAATGAGCTGACGCGCGTTTTAATCGGTGCCATAAACAGGCGAATTAACCCTTCACAGAGTGGAAAGAAACACAGAACATGATCGGAAAGTTAATTTAATATAAAATATAGAAAAAATAATGAAAAAAGTTCATGGGTTGATGTCTTCAGCCCCCACATGGGGGCGCCACGCTCTCCTAGACTTCCATGGGATTGTTTGAGGTTGTATTGTGACCCTAATTATAAAATGGCGGCCTCCAGGTGTGGACTGTAATCACGTCTGACTTCTGACCCATCGTCGTCTCCACCGCCATGTAGATGGCTGATAAGGGGCTGATAAGGGGCTGGAGCCGCGGGTGAGGCCGGCCATTAACACACTATAGAGGCAGGGGGCGGCCGCAGACATCGTTACCCCAGGTGAGCAGCAGGACGGGAGGTGGACGCGGCTTTCACTACCTGCCACACAATCCCAGGGACTGTTTGATCTCTGTGTGTCCTCTGCGTACACAAAACATCAGTATTCACCTCCAGCTGCCGCAAAACTACAATTCCCAGCATGCACTGACTGTTGTAAGAGAAAATATGACAGAGATGTTTATGATGGTGCTGTATAAATAAAGTTTATTGAAGGGGGCGCTCTATGGACAGAACACCAGAGGTCTACTGGCCTGTTACTTCTAATCCATACTGAGCTCTTCTCAATAAACTTTATTTATACAGCCCTGAAGAAGACATTACCACAAATATCTGGAGATAAAAATGAGGAAGAGCATGCCTGGTAAAAACATCACAGTGTTGCCATGACAGTACCAAATAAGTTACCCCCTAACAGTGACAGCAACAGTACTCCCATAACAATGCCAGATACAGTACCCTATAACAGTGACAGCAACAGTACCCCCATAACAATGCCAGATACAGTACCCCATAACAATGCCAAAAAGGTACCTCATAACAGTGTCAGAAACAGTACCCCATAACAGTGCCAAAAAGGTACCCCATAACAGTGTCAGAAACAGTACCCCATAACAGTGCCAAAAAGGTACCCCATAACAGTGCCAGAAACAGTACCCCATAACAGTGCCAGAAACAGTACCCCATAACAGTGGCAAAAAGGTACCCCATAACAGTGCCAGAAACAGTACCCCATAACAGTGCCAAAAAGGTACCCCATAACAGTGTCAGAAACAGTACCCCATAACTATTACAAATAAGATACCAAATAACAGTGCCAGATACAGTACTCCAAACCAGATATGGTTCCACATAACAATGCCAGATACCGTACCCTATAACAGTGCCAGATACAGTACCCCATAAGAGTGCCAGATACGGTATTCCTATTACAGTGCCTGATACCGTACCCTACTACAGTGCTAGATCCAGTACCACACAACAGTACTAGATACAGTACCCCATAAGAGTGCCATATACAGAACCCCTATTACAGTGCCAGATACAGTACCCTACTACAGTGCAAGATACAGTATCAGATCCAGTACCCCATAACAGTGCCAGATATACTATGTTCAGACAGTGTTAGATACAGTACCCCTTAACAGTGCCAAATACAGTACCTCATAACAGTGTCAGATACAGTACCCCATAACAGTGCCAGATATACTATGTTCAGTCAGTGTCAGATACAGTACCCCATAACAGTGCCAGATATAATACCCCATAACAGTGCCAGATACAGTACCCAATAACCGTGCCCAATACAGTACCCAATAACAGTGCCAGATACACTGTGTTCAGCCAGTGTTAGATACAGTACCCCATAACAGTGCCAGATACAGTACCTCAAAACAGTGCCCAATACAGTACCAGATACAGTACCCAATAACAGTGCCCGATACAGTACCAGATACAGTACCCCTGTCCCCAGAGCTCTGTATTTTAGTTCATTTCATTCCGGCAGAAGCTTCCCGCATCTACTTTGTGTCATCTATAGAGACTCCCCAAAACTGGAGATTGCCTTCCCAAAATTACATAGGGGTTCATATGAGGAACCAGATCTACATCTGCATCTGGGAAAGCTGGGTGATGAGCAATATAATGTAACATGTCCCTGTGTAAAGGACGCATACATATATAGAAAACTGTATATGGGGAGACATCTAGTGGTCAATAGGAGAAATACACAATATTGGTGGAAATGGCAGAATAAGAGATGGGGATAAGATATTCGGAAAGATTACAGAATAGATAGGATAGATGATAGATAGATGATAGATAGATAGATAGATAGATAGATAGATAGATAGATAGATAGATAGATATGAGCTACATACCTGTAGATGTAAACGCAGATGAGCTGTAGTACCAGACACAGCCCATGGTCAGATGTGGCGCTACTTCTGGAAAAGCAGCAGATCCCGCTTTCTCCTCCCGGACATTCCTCCTGCTCCCTGGCATTGTGCAGATGTGAATCTTCTCACAGGACGCACCAGTGACACAACCATTAGCGCCAGGACAGTTTAAAGGGCTCATATATCTTTCCTGCAGGCGGCCATTATCTCCAGTGACAGCCCCTTTATCACCAATTACTGGGGGGGGGGGGGCAGAGAAAGCCCCCTTTGTGTGTATTGTATCCCTGTGATAGATTGTCCCCAGAGTGGAAGCGGACTGGGTCCTCACACTGTGTCCGGGGGTCAGCTGCTGTTCATACTGCGGGGTATATACAAGAGTCCCCCTCTTCAGTCCCCCTCTTTCTGGGAAAGCTGGGTGGAAACTAATGGCTGAACTTAGTGAGTGTAAATGATCAGTTATAGTGCCCCCATAACAGTGACTTATAGTGCTCCATATACCAGTGACACCCCCAGTGCCCCCATAAGAGTGACTTATAGTGCTCCATATACCAGTGACACCCCCAGTGCCCCCATAAGAGTGACTTCTAGTGCTCCATATACCAGTAACACCCCCAGTGCCCCCATAACAGTGACTTATAGTGCTCCATATACCAGTGACATCCCCAGTGCCCCCATAACAGTGACTTATAGTGCTCCATGTACCAGTGACACCCCCAGTGCCCCCATAAGAGTGACTTCTAGTGCTCCATATACCAGTAACACCCCCAGTGCCCCCATAACAGTGACTTATAGTGCTCCATATACCAGTGACATCCCCAGTGCCCCCATAACAGTGACTTATAGTGCTCCATGTACCAGTGACATCCCCAGTGCCCCCATAACAGTGACTTATAGTGCTCCATGTACCAGTGACATCCCCAGTGCCCCCATAACAGTGACTTATAGTGCTCCATATACCAGTGACATCCCCAGTGCCCCCATAACAGTGACTTATAGTGCTCCATGTACCAGTGACACCCCCAGTGCCCCCATAACAGTGACTTATAGTGCTCCATGTACCAGTGACATCCCCAGTGCCCCCATAACAGTGACTTATAGTGCTCCATATACCAGTGACACCACCAGTGCCCCCATAACAGTGACTTATAGTGCTCCATGTACCAGTGACATCCCCAGTGCCCCCATAACAGTGACTTATAGTGCTCCATATACCAGTGACATCCCCAGTGCCCCCATAACAGTGACTTATAGTGCTCCATATACCAATGACACTCCCAGTGCCCCCATAACAGTGACTTATAGTGCTCCATATACCAGTGACATCCCCAGTGCCCCCATAACAGTGACTTATAGTGCTCCATTTACCAATGACATCCCCAGTGCCCCCATAACAGTGACTTATAGTGCTCCATATACCAATGACATCCCCAGTGCCCCCATAACAGTGACTTATAGTGCTCCATATACCAGTGACATCCCCAGTGCCCCCATAACAGTGACTTATAGTGCTCCATTTACCAATGACATCCCCAGTGCCCCCATAACAGTGACTTATAGTGCTCCATATACCAATGACATCCCCAGTGCCCCCATAACAGTGACTTATAGTGCTCCATGTACCAGTGACACCCCCAGTGCCCCCATAACAGTGACTTATAGTGCTCCATGTACCAGTGACATCCCCAGTGCCCCCATAACAGTGACTTATAGTGCTCCATATACCAGTGACATCCCCAGTGCCCCCATAACAGTGACTTATAGTGCTCCATATACCAATGACACTCCCAGTGACCCCATAACAGTGACTTATAGTGCTCCATATACCAATGACACTCCCAGTGCCCCCATAACAGTGACTTATAGTGCTCCATTTACCAGTGACATCCCCAGTGCCCCCATAACAGTGACTTATAGTGCTCCATGTACCAGTGACACCCCCAGTGCCCCCATAAGAGTGACTTATAGTGCTCCATATACCAATGACACTCCCAGTGCCCCCATAACAGTGACTTATAGTGCTCCATGTACCAGTGACACCCCAGTGCCCCCATAAGAGTGACTTATAGTGCTCCATTTACCAGTGACATCCCCAGTGCCCCCATAACAGTGACTTATAGTGCTCCATATACCAGTGACATCCCCAGTGCCCCCATAACAGTGACTTATAGTGCTCCATGTACCAGTGACACCCCCAGTGCCCCCATAACAGTAACTTATAGTGCTCCATATACCAGTGACATCCCCAGTGCCCCCATAACAGTGACTTATAGTGCTCCATATACCAGTGACACCACCAGTGCCCCCATAACAGTGACTTATAGTGCTCCATATACCAGTGACACCACCAGTGCCCCCATAACAGTGACTTATAGTGCTCCATGTACCAGTGACATCCCCAGTGCCCCCATAACAGTGACTTATAGTGCTCCATAAACCAGTGACATCCCCAGTGCCCCCATAACAGTGACTTATAGTGCTCCATATACCAGTGACATCCCAGTGCCCCATAACAGTGACTTATAGTGCTCCATGTACCAGTGACATCCCCAGTGCCCCCATAACAGTGACTTATAGTGCTCCATGTACCAGTGACATCCCCAGTGCCCCCATAACAGTGACTTATAGTGCTCCATATACCAGTGACATCCCCAGTGCCAGTGCCCCCATAAGAGTGACTTATAGTGCTCCATGTACCAGTGACATCCCCAGTGCCCCCATAACAGTGACTTATAGTGCTCCATATACCAGTGACATCCCCAGTGCCCCCATAACAGTGACTTATAGTGCTCCATATACCAGTGACATCCCCAGTGCCCCCATAACAGTGACTTATAGTGCTCCATGTACCAGTGACATCCCCAGTGCCCCCATAACAGTGACTTATAGTGCTCCATATACCAGTGACATCCCCAGTGCCCCCATAACAGTGACTTATAGTGCTCCATATACCAGTGACATCCCCAGTGCCCCCATAACAGTGACTTATAGTGCTCCATGTACCAGTGACATCCCCAGTGCCCCCATAACAGTGACTTACAGTGCTCCATGTACCAGTGACATCCCCAGTGCCCCCATAACAGTAACTTATAGTGCTCCATGTACCAGTGACACCCCCAGTGCCCCCATAACAGTGACTTATAGTGCTCCATATACCAGTGACATCCCCAGTGCCCCCATAACAGTGACTTATAGTGCTCCATGTACCAGTGACACCCCCAGTGCCCCCATAACAGTGACTTATAGTGCTCCATGTACCAGTGACACCCCCAGTGCCCCCATAACAGTAACTTATAGTGCTCCATATACCAGTGACATCCCCAGTGCCCCCATAACAGTGACTTATAGTGCTCCATATACCAGTGACACCACCAGTGCCCCCATAACAGTGACTTATAGTGCTCCATGTACCAGTGACATCCCCAGTGCCCCCATAACAGTGACTTATAGTGCTCCATAAACCAGTGACATCCCCAGTGCCCCCATAACAGTGACTTATAGTGCTCCATATACCAGTGACATCCCCAGTGCCCCCATAACAGTGACTTATAGTGCTCCATGTACCAGTGACCCCATAAGAGTGACTTATAGTGCTCCATGTACCAGTGACATCCCCAGTGCCCCCATAACAGTGACTTATAGTGCTCCATATACCAGTGACATCCCCAGTGCCCCCATAACAGTGACTTATAGTGCTCCATGTACCAGTGACATCCCCAGTGCCCCCATAACAGTGACTTATAGTGCTCCATATACCAGTGACACCCCCAGTGCCCCCATAACAGTGACTTATAGTGCTCCATATACCAGTGACATCCCCAGTGCCCCCATAACAGTGACTTATAGTGCTCCATATACCAGTGACATCCCCAGTGCCCCCATAACAGTGACTTATAGTGCTCCATGTACCAGTGACATCCCCAGTTCCCCCATAACAGTGACTTATAGTGCTCCATGTACCAGTGACACCACCAGTGCCCCCATAACAGTGACTTATAGTGCTCCATATACCAGTGACATCCCCAGTGCCCCCATAACAGTGACTTATAGTGCTCCATGTACCAGTGACACCCCCAGTGCCCCCATAACAGTGACTTATAGTGCTCCATGTACCAGTGACACCCCCAGTGCCCCCATAACAGTGACTTATAGTGCTCCATATACCAGTGACATCCCCAGTGCCCCCATAACTGTGACTTATAGTGCTCCATATACCAGTGACATCCCCAGTGCCCCCATAACAGTGACTTATAGTGCTCCATATACCAGTGACATCCCCAGTGCCCCCATAACAGTGACTTATAGTGCTCCATGTACCAGTGACATCCCCAGTGCCCCCATAACTGTGACTTATAGTGCTCCATATACCAGTGACATCCCCAGTGCCCCCATAACAGTGACTTATAGTGCTCCATATACCAGTGACATCCCCAGTGCCCCCATAGTGTCCCTATTGGGATGACAATTGTTTTATTTATTTTCAGGTTACATCTTCCTAAACCTCCATCCCAGCACTATTGTCCCCAGTGCACCTGTTACCTGCCATTAACCCTTTTTCTTCTGGGACAATCAGAGTGTAAATCTCAGCAGACTATTGCATATAATAGCATTAGATACACAGCTGAGCAGACAGTATCACAAATGATAGGATTAGATACATAACTCAGCAGACAGTATCACATATGACAGGATTAGATACACAGCTCAGCAGACAGTATCGCACATGGTAAGCTTAGATACAGTAGCTCAGCAGTCGCAGACAGTATCACAGGTATTAGACCCCAGCTGCCAGAAGTCCGGGATAGCTGTGTCAGGTTATCATTTGGGGCTGATGATGTCACAGCTGGATGTTATAAGTACAGATTGTGGGTGGTCGCTGTGCCGGAGTTCTTTTGGGGGGGGGGGGGGGGCTGTGATGAGATGCTGATGGACCATTTCGTCCACCCTCCTGGTCTGATTAAGACGATGTCTGGGGGTCACCAGTGTCTATCTATCCCCGCTGTAAGGTCACAGGAGGAAGAGATGAATAGAAGAGGCTTAATAGGATTAGTGTGGAGGAGGGGGAAATGGAGACCACTGATGATGTCTTTTTGTCAGTCTAGAAAGTCTCACGGAGAATGGGAGTTATCCCTCAATCTATCAAAGCATCTTTGATGTCTGTATGAAGAATCTACTGCAGGTTTTATGGATGAAATACATGAGATAGATAGATAATAGATAGATAGTTATTAGATAGATACTGGAGATAGATAGATAGATAGATAGATAGATAGATAGATAGATAGATATGAGATAGATAGATAGATAGATAGATAGATAGATAGATAGATATAGACAGACAGATAGATAGATAAACCAAGGAATGAAGGCGGCACTGCTCTTGTGAACAATTATTAATGGTGTGCCAGCGGCTGTGGATCCGATCAAATCCTTCTTCTAATAAAAACGCAATAATTCCGCAGCACTACCAGGAATGTGCTTAAATCAAATCGTGTTTTAATTCACCAGAAGCAATTATTGCGTTTTTATTAGATAGATAGATAGATAGATAGATAGATAGATAGATAGATAGATAATAGATAGATAAATAGATAGATAATAGATAGATAGATAGATAGATAGATAGATAGATAGATAGGAGATAGATAGATAGATAGATAGATAGGAGGTAGATAGATAGATAGATAGATAGATAGATAGATAGATAGATAGATAGATAGGAGGTAGATAGATAGATCTGTGATGGAAAGAAAGGCTGTCATTCACTGACAGCAAGCAGGGATTCTGAAAAATGTAAGGACCCTGCTCTGTGTACTGTCAGGGAATGGAAACCTTCACTTGCAGCACACAGGTGCAGTCTCTCAAGATCACTTCTTGAACAGGTGGAAACTCCCCCTCAGAGCCCTGTGTGACCATCACGTCGTAGTCCAGTCCCACTAATTATATCAGACAAGGCAAGAGCTCTGACACACTGTAACAAAATCTGCACCAGTGACAGCCGGATTTCAGGATATAAACATGTTCCCACTCACTAACAGCAGGCAGAGATCTTGAAAATGGTGAAGGATTGATGCAAATGTATTAGAAAGTTTTTTTTTTTTTTTTTAAAGGGGCAGATCTCCTTTAAACAAGCAACTTAGCAGTGCCAGGTGGGCCCCGATATCTATAGGTGCCCTCATTTAAAGGACCCCTTTCAGGTGCACCCTTAGTGCGGGGGATCATAAACCATAGGTTACAGAGTTCAATCTGCTACACGCCAGGTAACATTGCGTCAGTTGCTCCTCAGCAGAAGGCTGCAGGCTAGCACTTTGCATTAACAGTTATTTTTTAAATGTTGCCAGTTTGTAGCTGAACGCTGAGGAGCAACTGACAACCTTAAAGGGCAAGCAGCACCACCAACTATACTGTCTCTTTCTTCAAGTCAATAGCGCAGAGGGGAAGTTACTCCGCATCGTCCTCTATACGGACATGAAGCACTTTCCTAGCCCCGAGGCTCTCGCTTCCCTGGATAAACAAATCACCGGGTGCGGAGTCACATAAGAGGCAGCTCATTTGTAAATCTTCCTCCTAATCCCTCTGAGGACTTTAAACTTTTACTTTCACCCCCCCTGAGGTTGGAGGGAGGTAATAATACAACCCCCCCTCCCCTATTGTTCATAGTCAATTAAACCCCCATGAAAATGAATGAGTTTACCGACTGCCTCCTGACATCAATCACAGTGTTGCTGCTTCTGAAGTTGGGTTGGGGACCCCCCGAGGAGACTCTCATCTCCTATACATAAAAGGCAGGATTGGCCTTGGTGTTTTATAATGAGGTCAGTAGGGGGCACTGCAGAGGACCTGTGGCTTACCAGCTGTTGTGCTGGGAGCTACAGGTGTCGAACGGTCCCAATATCATAAACTATGATTTTTTTTTTTCCCCCCAGAAACAGCGCCACTCTTGTTTAGAGGCTGTTCACAGTATTGCGGCATATCCCAATGCAAGTCAATGGGACTGACTTGCAATACCAGGAACAGCCTCTAAACTAAAGCAGGGTCCCAATATCATAAACTATAATGTTTTTTTTTTTCCAGAAACAGCTCCACTCTCTTGTTTAGAGGCTGTTTACGGTATTTTGACACATGCCAATGCAAGTCAATGGGACTGACTTGCAATACCAGGAACAGCCTCTAAACTAAAGCAGGACCTCGGGATAATCAGGTGGCTTGTGGTCAAAGAGAAAGCCATCTATGGGAGTCACAGAAAGTGTAGGTGGCTACATCTCCATCCGGCCAGACTACATACAGCCATCCTGCTTAGTGGAATAGGGGGTCAAGAGACCCGTGTTTTCTAGATAATGGGGGGTCACAGAGCTCATCACTTATGTTGTGTCCTATTGGGAGATGGTGGTTTGATGGTCCTGAAAACGGCCATCGAATGTCTACGAATGGATTTGGTCTTCAGTTCCACCAATGACCTACAGATGGCGCTGCAGAGAAACCTATTCAAACGACAGTATTCTTATCGTATGGTGTAATTTGTGTACTACTGTGGTCAGAATTCACATATGCCATTATTTCAACTCTTATGTGCCATAGGTGATGGATAGAAAATCTGACGGACTAGAAAAAGGTCAGCCGATGGAGTTACATTTTTTTTTAAAAAAATCTAAATTTTTTTAAAATGCAAAAACATCAAAGATGATGAGCCTTGGTATAGTCAACAGTCTTCACAAAGAGTGTGTATTGATTACGTCTTGCGTATCCTCAAAGAGTGGAGAGTGAAAGGGAGCGATGCGGAGGGAGGGAAGGGTCTCACTGTCTCCTGGAAACTAAGTTACTATTTCGGAAAAAAAAAAAGTGCGATTTTCTATCACAGCTGGAAATCCATCACCAACTCTCTCCAGATGCTCGGCCGTCCTGCCTGTCACTATACCGAACAGCATGCGTCCCGAACGGCAATTACTGTGATTTACATTATAATTAAGGAAGCCACTTTAAGTGATGGCCTCTGCTAAGGACACCTGTGACACCGGCAATCCCATTCTGTGACTCCATTCATCTGGAAAAACCGCTATCTCTCTCCCCCGCTCACAATTTTTAGGTGTCCCACAATAAATGCTTTGAAAGGCAGAAGAAAAACGCTGTTTAATTGAGAGTTCCAAGCGCAAAACTGCATAAAAACAACATATTACAACTGTAAAACAGCTGTCCGGACAGATTACCAACTATAAGACAGCTGTCCGAAACTATATCTGTAACCAAAAACTCCATATTTCAGCATCTGAGAGACTGTCAGAACCATTAGTTATTAAGAAAAAAATATAATACAAAAACAGCAAAAATTTGTAAACAAAAAATTAAAAAAATAAAGTTTTGTGAGTAGGGTCCTCATTCCTCTTGTTGTAATAATTGACTTGTCTATTGCTATGTTATTTATGACTGTTTATACATAAATAAATAAATACCTAAATATTATTAAAAATCTAAAGATAAAAATAGTAAAAAAAAAAAAAAAGTACAAATAAAATGAATGGAAATTGAATACATACATTTAAATAATAAAATAAAATAAACTACAGGAAATCATTAAATACATACAAATGAAATAAATCAAAAGAAATAAAAATACATTTAAATAAAGGATAAAAAAGAAAAATTAAAATAAAATTAAATAAGAATTAAATAGATTAAATAAATAAAACAAGTAAAAACTGATATCAAATAAATAAAATAATTAAAACAAAATAAACTAAAAATAGAAATGAAAGAAATAAACTAAAATAAACAAATTAAATCATAAAAATTAGACATTAATTAAATTAAAAAAATGAAATGAAAATAAATGCAGTGATAACGTGCAGTCCATACATATGACTGCTGCAGGCAATCACTGATTTCAGGGATGCACAGGAGGTTAGACGGGCACGTCATCACTGCAGCCATGTAAACAAAACCCAACATGGCAAGCAATTTAATAGTTAATTGTTTTTTTTATTATTTTAGGCATTCCCCCCCCCCTTCTTGGCTACATTTTTTGACCCTTTAAAATAAAAAAGTAAGTAATATTAAAAATAATAATGACAGGTAGTAAATTAATAATGTATAAAATAAGCTTAGAAGTAAAGTAAAAGTAAAGCATCGAGCCTGGGCATGCTGGGAGTTGTAGTTTTATAACAGCTGGAAAACCACTATCGATGGCATAGATCAGGACTGGCCAACCTGCGGCCCTCCAGCTGTTGTAAAACTACAACTCCCACCATGCCCTGCTGTAGGCTGATAGCTGTAGGCAGTCTGGACATGCTGGGAGTTCTAGTTTTGCAACAGCTGGAGGGCTGCAGGTTGGCCATCCCTGACATAGATGGTCGGTGCTGGCATAAAAGGCAATTTCCAGAGATAAATCCTAGTCTAAAAATAGTCATGATAAATGTACAGATAATTATCCTAAAAACCTACTAAAAATACAAATTAAGTACAAATAAATATATTTACATATAAATACAATATAACTAAAATAATATGTGGAAATATGGGAAAATTGTAGAAATAAGGAAATATTACAAGAAATATTAAAATAAAAAAAGTTTTAAATTAAATAAAAAAAATACATGACTAGAAATACAATAATATTATAAATAAATGGAACTAATAAAATAGAAATAAAAAGGGAAATATTATAAGAATTGAAATAAATAGAAAGAAAAAAGTTTACATGAAACGATCAAAGAAAGATAAAATAATAAGATGATGGTCGGGGTCACAGGCGCTCAGTTTGAGGGTCGTTCTGTCCGTTCCCGGGGTTTTGACTCTCCAGGTTCCAGTAAAGTGAATCTTCTCACCTATTTCAATAAAGGAAAGGTCCGGTGAAGAGGTCGCGGGGCGGAGCTGGAGGAAATTAGAAGGAAAAATAATAAGAGTCTTGTAGATCTCCATTGTCCTGGAGAACGGCCTGCAGTGTAAAGTCATATACATCAGAATGGGATTAAGTCCCTGTTGTCTGTTTAATATATAGAGGGGGGGGCCATAGTAAAGTGGATGGGAAAATCAGATCTTCTCCAAGGATACCTCAATGCACTTTGTGGAACAAACCAGAATTTGCAGGTTTATACAGGGTTGCATGGGTCCTATTCTTGCACTAGTGTCAGTCTTCACCACAGTTCTCACATTCCATTCCCAAACCAGGAAGCTCAGCATGAACAGAGCTAGAATTTAGGAAAAAAAGTTAACTAGGCCCCGTTCATTTCAATCATATGCAGCATAACAGATGTGGGGATTGTTTTTTTTTTAAATTGTACAGCTACCCATATGATTATACGGCTTCACAACGCGTTTTGTCTATTTCAGACTCGTCAGGTGCAGTAATTACCTCCGCACTATGGATAGACTCCCGCCCGGAGCTTCATTAACCCCTGTTCTCCAGCCCAGAAACATATGGACTTCACCCCTACACGTAGCAATGGAACAAACCTTTGCCCCTGCAGTTGTTACAATGTATCAGTGCAGGATTGTCCACACTGCTACAATTGTAGCGAATGCTTATTTGCGAGAATGTCCAGTCACCGACGGCAAGCTGAGATCTTGATAATGGTGAGGAATTCATAGACAAAGCCTATTAGAAAGTGGCAGAACTTTATAATTAAGCACAGGCCTGCTCCATACCGGTCCAGAGGTTTACTATAGGTCTCCATATGGTCCAGCTCTTGCCAGATTCCTCCTGTTGATGGATCCTATTCAAAGCAGATTGTGTCTAGGAACATGGACTAGATCAGGGATGGCCAACCTGCGTGTCTCTAGCTGTTGTAGAACTCCCATCATGTCCTGCTGTAGGCAGTGTGGGCATGCTGGGAGTTGTAGGTTTGCAAAAGCTGGAGAGCCTCAGGTTGGCCATCCCTGGACTAGATCATACTGCACCCGTATGCAACGTTGTGCAGGCAGCGCCATGAAAGGATTAGTCCAGTCGTTGTGAAGGTACAACTCCCAGCATGCCCAGGCAGCCATATGCTAGGAGTTGTAGTTTGAGACCCCTGATGTAGATGGTCAGTGCCAGACCTTTAGGACATTGCAGGGCACTATGTAAATTAAGGTTTGGGGGGGACCACATGTCCCATTAGAGTAGCTGTGCCGTTCCCAGACTACAACCACCAGCATTGCCACTCGACAGCCGGCACAATAGGACGGAGATGAATTGGTAAACGATTGACTAATAGACACGGTCTGAGTATTGTATCCAGACAAGGGAGATCTGACAACTCCCGATATACAGGAATCCCAGGGCCCGGCCTGTGTCACAATGCAGACAGTACATGCATTCCATCAAGATCTCTGCTTGACCGTGTGAATAGAAATCTTGTTTACATCGCATCCTAAATGAAAGCAGCAGAAAAATCTAATGCTGTGCACCTGTGCCAGACCAGAACTGGGCATGCTTCCATTCACTGACAAGAAGAGATTTTGCTGAAGAAATGAGACAAGCTATATTAAAAAGTCGCAGAACTTCCTTGACTTACACTGAACCAGTTTAGAGAGAGATTTTGCTGCTATATCCCTTATGGAGGCTCCGGTTCAGGATTGATTAACGCTCTATAATTGGTGCAAAAAAAGGAAGGTGTTGCCCCTAGCAACCATATTCTACTGCATATTAAGATGGAAATGCGCAGCAGTGACCAGACGGGAATATTCTGTGAAATTTTCCTCTTCGTTTCCTTGAGGATGGACCGGATAGAAAGTTCTCCTCCTGTAAAGCAGAGCCTATAGCACCGATATGACTTGTGTATCAATACCACCGCCCGGTGGACAATCACTGAATTACACTCTGCATTGTAACCCAGTCCATGTATGTGATCTGCTCAATACCACCGCCCGGTGGACAATCACTGAATTACACTCTGCATTGTAACCCAGTCCATGTATGTGATCTGCTCAATACCACCGCCCGGTGGACAATCACTGAATTACACTCTGCATTGTAACCCAGTCTACGTATGTGATCTGCTCAATACCACCGCCCGGTGGACAATCACTGAATTACACTCTGCATTGTAACCCAGTCTACGTATGTGATCTGCTCATACCTTCGGTAAAGAACCGTTTTCCACAGTAACAAAAGAATTTATTATTTTACATTTATCCAAAGTATAGAACACGCACATATACAATATACATATGTCAACTACTGCATGACAAGGCCGTCCAGGTCAGAACTGTGGGCAGTCAAGGGGCATCCTCCCAGCATCTCTCTTGCAGACTCTGTGGTGGCAGGGACAGATGCAGGAATCCTATGTATATCAGTCTTGTAGGGGCAGCCATTATCAGCTCGTGTTTTTGGGTAACCTGTACACCCCTCCGGAATATACCAGCTGATGGTCGCTGACCTTCTTCTGTAGAAATTCCTGAAGCTCCTGAATATCGATCTCTGTTACCACCGGTCCGGTCATGACAAACATCTTGAGCATGCTGTGAATCCGCTCCAGGGGCAGGCTCTCCAGGTTGGTCAGCATGGCCTGGATGTATGTCCAGAAGAGCTGGAGGGGGAAGAGGGGAGAAAGTGTCAGCTCTGGGGTCTATGGGCAAAAAAGAGTTGCCCCGCTATGCTTTACTTCCCTTATTTGACTTCATAACCAATATGGCTCCCAAAAAGATTGTCACCCAGCTTTCCTAGAGTACAGAATGGCAAGTCAGCCTAGCTGTACAGTGACCCTTTCCATAGTTCTTTGTGAAAGGTTCTGGGAAAGCTGGGTGAAATCATTATGGCCATAATTACAGCGCCAGTCCATATTGGATTCCTGCAGGATCTGTGATGGTAGCCATATTGCATCACACTGCGCCCATATAGCTCCCATGTGCCCACCAGGGTGTATGGCAGGGGTTGTCCTCATATCACCCACCTGAAGCTCCTCCTCCTTCTGATCTGCTTGAGAAGCCATGGCAGAATCTCCTTCCTCGTCGCTATCTATTAAGACCACCTTCTCGGCCTGATCCTTTTGCTCCTCCTCTATGACGGTGAAGGTCCCCGGTGGATCCTCTTGGAGGACGCCTTGCTGAAGCCAGAGGGTCATCTTCCTGCGGAGAGAGGTGACTGGCACCTTCAGCACCCCGCTGAGTTCTTCTAAGGTCCAGGTACCTACAAAAGGAATCGGTCACTTGGTGACATCAGCTCAATTTCATTAATGACCTTCTGTTCGAATGGAAATCCACAACTCCTAAGCATGCTGGGAGTTGTAGTTTCACACCAGATCATGCACAGGAGACTACAGGGAATATAAAAAATATCTTAAGAGGATCCTGCCAATCTTAAAGGGGTATTCCCATCTTGGATATGCCCCCATTGTCTTATAGATGCGGATGCCACTGCTGGGACCCGCACCTATATCGAGAACGGAGCAGGGAGTGCTGCTTCCCAGGGTCCGGCCACCACCAGGCGCAGCTCCTCGCTGCTCCAATAGAAATGAATGGGAGCGCACCGCGCATACACGGCCACTGCTCCCATTCATTTATATGGAGCCAGCGTTCTGCTATTTTCGGCAGCCCCATAGAAATGAATGGAGGGCGGCTGCACATGCGCAATGCGTTCTCCGTTCATTTCCCGGCTCCGTTGTCGATATAGGAGCGGTGGGACCCGCACCTATAAGACAATGGAGGCATATCCTAGCGATATGCCCCCATTATCTGAGATGGGATAACCCCTTTAAGTCTATAGCGACAACCCTAGAGGGCTCTCAAGGAGGCGAAGATTGAGCAAGTGCTCTGTTGGATAGGCGGTGCCAGGTGAGAGGGGCAGCCACCTATCTAGATGGATGTAACATACATCAAACAACCATTCCTGGGGAGTACTTACTTTTACTCTGGAAGTTTAAGATGATGGCAGCATGTACTGGAGACACGGAGAAGGACAGGGTGCGGTCGGCCAGTTCCAAGTCCAAGCTCACTAACCCAAGGTGGTGCTTCCAGTTCAGTGTCCGCATAGCCTGAGAAGACCAGTAGAAGTTTGAGAAGATCTGTACTTACAGCCAGTGAATGCAATGGTACAAACCCTCAGGTCTCAGTCTTTATTGACAAAAACAAGATTTTTTTTTTTCAATTCACTGACAGCAAACAGAGATCTTGCAACAACCCGATACATGATGTATCTTGCAGAACTTTATTAGACAATGATGAAACCTCATTCAAACTGCATACGGAGCATAATGTAGCAGTTACACTATCAGCCTGTAGGTGGCACTGTTGACCATAGCTAATTTCAGTAAGCAGAACACTGACACCTGGAGGCCAATTGTGGTAATGCATCCCACCTAAAAATGAATATACTGTATAATGCACCCTAGGAACGGATAATCTGGTCAGAGCCGTACCTTAAGTTTCTCATATCTTCTCGTGTACATGTCCATAGTTTCTTTGATCTGTTCCGGCAGTTCTAACTTCTCCTCCTTCAGCGCTGGCCAGAACTCGCTGGACAGTATGACAGACACCAGGTTAAATGGCGGCCTCTCTTCCTCCGGGAGCTTCTCCTCTTCATCACGGATGTTGGAGTTGATCCTTCGAGAGTCTGCCATGTCCTGTAATGGAGAGACTTCCTAGTGAGCTCGCTTACAGGAATGCTGACTGTCTCCACAGGGGCAGACGGTGCAGTACCTTCAGCATGACCTCGCAGTAGTGCATCTGAGCCTCTCCGAAACGCAGCTTCAACAGCTCCACATTACGGATCTCCCTACAAAAAAATGGTGAAAATCTCAACATTCAAAATGGAAAACTGCTTCTATTACAATTCCCTAACATGCGTTAATGCATTCAGAGGCTAGGTGCTCTGCATAACACATGAAATCCCATGGTGGCCGCTTGCTTCATCCCCCCCCCCCCCCGGTATTTGATGACCATCTTACCTCTCAGAACTATAGCTGAACTGGTGGAGGAGTCTGTCAGCAAGCAGGGTCTTGTACTCATTAATGAACAGCTCTTTGCTGCCATAGATACTGACCAGGAGGCTGATGATGTCCGAAGAGCGGCGCTTGGAGCCGGTTTTACCTGCGGGTAGAGGAGATGTCACAGCCCGTTAGACATCACTGGGTAGAACAGATCTCACATTAGAGGTACATTCAAGTGGGAAGAGCACTTCCTTGTGTCATGCTCCGCCCCCTTGCACTAAGCAGTTTTGCCTGGCGACTCCCCTTTAAAAGGATATTCCCAAACATCAGATCTAGGGGAGGGATCATAGAGTCTGGATTAGTGGTGGCATCTTACACTTACCAGGATCGGCATCCACAGGGTCCGGCACCCAGTCCTCAGGCTCAGACACGTCGTCGTCGCTCTCCTGCCCATTCTCCAGGACCACGGGGTCGGCTTTTGAGAGCTCATTGGCCAAGTCTCCCTCAGCGTCACCGGTCAGGCCCGCGACAATCTGCCGGACGGTGTCCTCTCGAGTCCTGGCGACAATAGGCGATTGAAATCTTACAGTATTGATTGCAAACGGCCCGAGTGGACATACGCCAGGCCGCAACCACCAATGGGCAATGTCCACCTAGCAACCATTTAAGCCAAGAGCATGTGACATCAATAGGAGGAGAAGCGGCTGCCAGACAGCTCTAGTGCCACTTATCTCCAGGGAAACAAAGGACATGAATGGTTTAAATGCACCCTGTTTAACCCTTCCGTCCCCATACACATCGCCCAGTGCCAGCTAGCGGGATCCAACAGATATCAGGGTGCTGATCCGGTACCTCAGGTACTTCCTGATGGGCTCGCAGGCGACCTCCAGAATGACCATGGACGGGTCCAGCTCCCGCAGAGCTTTAATGGCAGAGATGTACAAGGTGATGATGTCCGAAGTATTCACGCCTGTGGGGGGCAAACAGCAAGAGGGGGGTTTATTAAAATCTTAGGGACAGAGAAGGGGGTTCAGCATCACCCCCATCATCCCAATATCTCAAGAAGAGCTAAACGTTAAGGAGCCCTTGATATGCTGACAATGGCTGATACCAGAGTGCAATAGACTGTAGGAGAGGCGAAGGCGATCTATGGTGCTCTGTGATCAGCCATGGTGGACAGGCAGATAGATGGGGCCACATGGCTGATAACAGGGAGTAATAGCTTGTAAGACTGGCGCAGGCGGGCTACATATTCCAGTAGGGGGGTGGGGGTGGGGGGGTGTTGGTGGCCCTTACCCGGGTGCAGCAGTCTGGTCTCCAGAGCGGTCTTCAGACAGCACAGCAGCTGCTGCCTCTGATTGGTCCGTTCCAGGCAGAACTTTAAATCCTCTATGGCCGGCTTCGAATCCGGGAAATCTGGACACATAAATATCACATAGAGATTCTTCCAAAAACAGCGCCGCACCCCTCCGCAGGTCATGTGTGGTATTGCAACTCATCTTCATTCATTTCAATGGTGCTGAGCTGCAACACCAGACACAACCAATAAACAGGTGTGAATGACCCCTTGATCGGTCACCTCTGATGATGCAGAAGAGCTCATCGATGCGCATGCTTGCGTAGAGGCGGTAAAAAAAGCGCTGGACGTGGCAGCGCCACCGCTTCAGGATGCTGCTCGACTCCGGATTGGATTGGGGACCGTCCTGCAGGAAGACTTTACTCAGCCAGCCAATCACCTTCTCTATCCACTGCCAAAGCAAAAACGGACACGTTACCGGGAGCCCGGGTTGTCTAGGCTTAACTGTTTAGTCTGAGGGGCGAGGCATGACACAGGAACAGCAGAAGGGGGCGGGGAATGACACAGGAACAGCAGAAGGGGGCGGGGAATGACACAGGAACAGCAGAAGGGGGCGGCTTTTGAGAGAGTTTTCTTACCTCCTGAAACTCATTGAGGAAGGACCTCTCGTAATCCCCTCGGCACCTCTTCTCCATCCTCTGCTCGATCATTTTGTGCAGGAGGGTGGTCACCGGCTCCGAGCAGATTCTCTCCAGCAGATTCAACCTGTGGCTGCAGATCAGAGGAACTCTCATCAGTCCCGGCAGCAGGGGGGGGGGTCCATCCAGCAGGACCCCCCAGTACCATGAACTGGGGTGCGGGACTTGTGCCCACATATAGGATCACTTCTCTTTTTACATATAATCGAACAGTGAGCACACAGTACCATCACTGTAAGGAGGAGGTACCCTGCACCCCCAAATCTCAGGACTGTGGTGGTCCCAGTGATTGACCCCTCACCGATCAGAAGTGTATGCCTTATCTAGTCAATATATTCACGTCTCAGATAGGAGCGGCTCCCACCTCTGCAACCTGCACCTACATCTCCTGAAAGAGTCCCTTGAAGTGAGGGAGGGCAAACTGCGCAAGTGCACCCACCTTCCAAAAGTGGCCACATGGTGGCTTGACTCTTTCTGGCAGTCCCATAGTGGTGGATGGACATGTGGGCGTGCATGTGCGGTTCACTCTCCATTCAATGCATGCTGTGCCATTTTCAGAAAAACCATATCAGTGAATGAAGAGCACGCTGCGCATGCGTAATGCACTTTCCTTCACTACTGGGGCCCCATTTTGAAGATAGAAGTGGGTCCCGCTTGTATCAGACACTGATGGCATTACCTTGCAACTAGGGATGAGCGAACGTGCTCGTAACGAGCACTGTACCGCTCGGCTCCCCTGCGCTCAGGAGGACGGAAGCGGCTGCCTGCGCCTATGCGAGCGCAGGGGAGACGAGCGGTACAAGGGTGCCGAGCGGTACAGTGCTCGTTACGAGCATGTTCGCTCATCTCTACTTGCGACAGGACATCATTTTCTGAAATGGGCGTTACCCTTTAACCCCCTAACTGTTTTGCCAGAGTGGAGCTCCAGCGGTGGGAAAAGTAGCTAACTGGATGGAGGAGGGCTGCTGTAGATGCTGCAACCTCCTGAATGGTAGCAGCTAGAAACATGCAACTGGTCTTGTTTGAAAGCAGACATTCCAAGCTTTCAGACAATACCAAAATGACAGTAATATGTTAAGGACAGAGAAAGATATCACTGATAGAAATCGGGATGCTGTGAATGCAGCTGAAAATGAAAGTAAAAACAGGTTTCACTCGCGATTATTCCCAACTTGATTTCTAACAGTGATTTCTCCTCTGTTGCTTGGACTTTAGCTGTCTTGTATTAAAGTCTGAGCTGTCAGCTTTCAGACAAGACCAGTTGCATGTTTCTAGCTTCTACCATTGAGGAGATATCACCATCTAAAGCAGCCCTCCCCCCTCCAGTTAGCTACTTTTCACACTGTCCGAGCTGGACTCGGGCAAAACAGTTGGGAGGGTTAAAGGGGTTGTCCTATCACAGGTGATCTGATTGGTGGACGTTTACCTGTAGGGACCCCCACAGATCACAAGAGCAGGTTCCAGGAGCCCCCAGAGTGAATAGGGCAGTGGTCACAAATTCGTGGTGCCAGGGACAGCCGAGTACAGCGCTCGCCCATCTCCGGCAGTCCCACAGACTTGAATCTGTGCATTCATGGCCACGTCTCCATTCACTATGGGGAGTCCAACACCTCATTCTTGCAAAGAGTGGGGTCCCATTGGATGGACCCCCACAGATCTGCTCTGGCAGTCACCCAGCTTTCCACAGCCTGGAATGGCTAACCTGCAGCAACGGGAGCTGGAAGCGGATTGGCTGCTACTTACAAAATCCCATTGAGCTCCTGGAATTGCTCCATAGCGGTCTGGCACCAGCACTGGTCGTTACTGCACTCACAGCCGGCGCACTCGTCCCCCTCCTCCGCTCCTCTGTCCTCAGAGTTCCTCTCACGCTCATTTTCGTCCATGCTGCTGTCGCAGTCGCTCGCGCTGTCTGCTCTCCGCTGCTTGGGCCTCATGTAGATCTTAAAGGTGCGGGTGTAGAACTGCTGGATCATACTCTGGAAGGTCTTGGAGGTGGAGAAGAAGAGGATGGCTTTAATCATGGTGAAAACTTTGTCCCGTAACGTCTGAGAGTCTGAACCGGGCAGTAGGGCCATGTCCGCCCAGCGCCCCAGGAGGTCCAGGCTCTTTAAATAAGGGTCAAGGCGGGTGAGGAGGAGGCGGAAGGTGTCCAGTAGGAGGGCGGTGCACTGCTGCTCTTCTACCGCGTTCTCCTGCTGGTTCATCCCGTTCCAAAACTCAGGTGCAATGTTCCTCTGTAAATCCATCTGAAGAACCTCAACAAACCATTCCTCCAGGACAGACTGCAGCTCAAAGTCTACAAGAACCTCCAGAGCCGCTCTCAGGTCACCTTCACGATAGGACTCGACAAGACCAGACCTGGGGGCTACCTGCATCAAAAGACATTAAATCCAAATGTGTTACATACTGAATGGTTAGTAAACTGCCAGGATACAGATATAATATGCAAAAAACTACATTCCATCCTGTATTATACGCCAGAGCTGCACTCACTATTCTGCTGGTGCAGTCACTGTGTACATACATTATTTATCCTGTACTGATCCTGAGTTACATCCTGTATTATACTCCAGAGCTGCACTCAGCTGACCAGCTTAACTATACCCCTGCAGAAGAGAGGATGTGTTACAAAAAAAGTTGAATACTGGTCCGGAGTTACATCCTGTATTATACTCCAGAGCTGCACTCACTATTCTGCTGGTGCAGTCACTGTGTACATACATTACTTATCCTGTACTGATCCTGAGTTACATCCTGTATTACACTCCAGAGCTGCACTCACTGTGTAGGGGAGTGCAGCTCTGGAGTACAATGAAGGATAGGTAATGTGTGTATTCTGTATAACGCTTATTTTGATGATGTTATAAATGGACTCGTTTATTCGCTGCATCGGGAGAACTACAAGTTTCAGCATTTCCCGCTAGCTCCAGCCTAGATGAAGCAGGGAAATAAACACTATGCGGACGACACTTCTATTACAGCAGAGAATGGATCATTACAATCTCACTGACCAGCCCGAGGGCGGAGGCGGGCACCAGACCGATGCTCAGGGTATTCCAGGCGGCGGATAGCTCCTCCAGGCTGGCCTGCGACATGGTCCCGCTCCGCCGTCTCCCGCCTGTCACTGAGCGGCCGGGCGTCGCACACAGATGACCCACGCTCGGCCGCTGGCGATGACGTGGCAGAGCTGGGCTGCCCGCCATCTCCATGGCAGCGAGGAACGCCGGCCTGCCCCGCGTGACGTCACTGAACATCTTCCGGCCGGTAGTATGTGGTCACATGCCTTGTCTCTTCGCTTCTTATAGGCTACAGCTCGTGCGGAGGGCGTGGCCGGGGTGAGCTGGATTAGTAGGGGCGGGGTGGACTGTCTGAGCCGTTGCTAGAAACGGAGGAGCCATGAGCCAACAGGGAGCGGCGCTGCAGACCTACAACAACGAGCTGGTGAAATGTGAGGGCCAGGAGAGGGGCCCCTGTCATGGGGGGCCAGCGGAGTGGGGGAACCCCTCAGCTGTCACCCTTCCTTCGACTCTGACCTATCCGGCCCCCTCGCCCATGACTCCCATCCTCACCTCCTGACATTACCCCTGAATCATTACTGCCATCCTCACTCCCTGATACCAGGACTCCTGTTCTCACCCTCTTATCCTGCACCTGTACCACGACTCCTGTTCTCACCCTCTTATCCTGCACCTGGAGCACAACCCCCATCCTCACCCAATGACTCTACATCTGGACCATGACTCCCATCAACCCCGCCCCCCCCCCAACTCTACACCCGAACCATGATTTTCATCCTCACCCTATAACTGGTTCATAAGTCCAATACTCACCAACTTCTCTGTCTGCCTTCTTAAAGGGGTCCTCTCACGTCAGTAAGTGGCATTTATCATGTAGAAAAAGTTAACACAAGGCAGTTACTAACGTGTTGTGATTGTCCTAATTGCCTCCTTCACTGGCTGGATTCATTTTTCTGTCTCATACACTGCTCGTTTCCATGGTTACTAGCACCCTACAATCCATCAGTGGTGGTCGTGCTTGCACAATATAGGAGAAAGCACCGGCCTATGTGCGCTCCCACGGTCCTGGCCACCAGAGAGGCTTGCTCTTTTTCCTATAGTATGCAAGTACGATCACCACTGATGGATTGCAGGGTGGTCTGTAACCATGGAAACGAGCAGTGTATAATGTGATGGGAAAAATGAATCCAGCCAGGAAAGGAAGCAATATGGAGAATCACAATACATTAGTAAGTGCCTTGTAGCAACTTTCTCTACTTGATAAATGCCACTTACTCAAGTGAGAGGACCCCTTTAAGCCCCCAAACCTACATCTATCCTATGACTCCTCACCCCACCTGCTGACAGTTAACTTAGACCATGAATCCCATCTTCACCCCTTGACCCTACACCTGGACCAGTCCATACCCCTCATCCTCATGACTGACCCTACCCCTAGACTATGTCCCGATCCTCACCACTGGCCCCATACCTGGACCATTACTCCTATTGTCATCACCTGATGTTACTTCTTAACTACCACCCTCAGTTCTCACCCTGATGGTTCCAGTGGGGTTTGACTCCTCTGTCGCTCATTGATCCTGAGGACACTAATGTGTATGTCTGGCGCCTGAACTATGACTACTCTCCTCATCACAGCTTCCATTTGGGGGTAGTATTTCCCTGTGGCTCCCCCACCACCATCCTCACCATGTTCTGTCTTCTCCTGATGGATTAGGTATTGAAGATCTCTGCAGCAAAAGAGACGAACTGAACCGTCAGATCCAACAGGAGGAGGAGGAGAAGAACAAGCTGCAGAATGACATCCGTATCCTCACCGAGAAACTCTCCAGAGTCAACGAGAGCCTCGCAAGGAAAATGGCTTCAAGAAATGAGTTTGATAAAACCATTGCAGAAACGCAGGCGGCATACATGAAGGTAGAGACTGTCCCGGGTGCCATAATGTAAGGATCCTTTCAGATTTGTGGTACAACCTTCCAGCAGACATAGAATGCCAGGAATCAGTCAGACAAGAAATGCTGCGTACAGAGGCGGGATCTGTGGAACACCCTGCAAGAATGCTGTGCCGCAAATGTGAAACCAGTCCAATATGGGTGTAACTAAGAGTATTACACAGTAACATTACATGTATGTATTAGGGAATTCTATATACAGTAGTACCCTAATACATACAAGTACTGCTGTTATACTATAACGTATGCACAAGAATATAACTACTATAATACTGCTCCTATGTACAAGAATATAACTACTATAATACTGCCTCCTATGTACAAGAATATAACTACTATAATACTGCTCCTATGTACAAGAATATAACTACTATAATACTGCCCCTATGTACAAGAATATAACTACTATAATACTGCCCCTATGTACAAGAATATAACTACTATAATACTGCTCCTATGTACAAGAATATAACTACTATAATACTGCTCCTATGTACAAGAATATAACTACTATAATACTGCCTATGTACAAGAATATAACTACTATAATACTGCTCCTATGTACAAGAATATAACTACTATAATACTGCTCCTATGTACAAGAATATAACTACTATAAATACTGCCTATGTACAAGAATATAACTACTATAAACTGCTCCTATGTACAAGAATATAACTACTATAATACTGCTCCTATGTACAAGAATATACTATATATACTGCCTATGTACAAGAATATAACTACTATAATACTGCTCCTATGTACAAGAATATAACTACTATAATACTGCTCCTATGTACAAGAATATAACTAATAATACTGCCTAATGTACAAGAATATAACTACTATAATACTGCTCCTATGTACAAGAATATAACTACTATAATACTGCCTCCTATGTACAAGAATATAACTACTATAATACTGCTCCTATGTACAAGAATATAACTACTATAATACTGCTCCTATGTACAAGAATATAACTACTATAATACTGCTCCTATGTACAAGAATATAACTACTATAATACTGCCTCTATGTACAAGAATATAACTACTATAATACTGCCTCCTATGTACAAGAATATAACTACTATAATACTGCTCCTATGTACAAGAATATAACTACTATAATACTGCTCCTATGTACAAGAATATAACTACTATAATACTGCTCCTATGTACAAGAATATAACTACTATAATACTGCCTCCTATGTACAAGAATATATCTACTATAATACTGCTCCTATGTACAAGAATATAACTACTATAATACTGCTCCTATGTACAAGAATATAACTACTATAATACTTGCTTCTATGTACAAGAATATAACTTACTATAATACTGCCTCCTATGTACAAGAATATAACTACTATAATACTGCTCCTATGTACAAGAATATAACTACTATAATACTGCCTATTGTACAAGAATATAACTACTATAATACTGCTCCTATGTACAAGAATATAACTACTATAATACTGCCTCCTATGTACAAGATATAAACTACTATAATACTGTCTCCTATGTACAAGAATATAACTCTATAATACTGCCTCCTATGTACAAGAAATATAACTACTATAATACTGCTCCTATGTACAAGAATATAACTACTATAATACTGCCTTCAATGTACAAGAATATAACTACTATAATACTGCTCCTATGTACAAGAATATAACTACTATAATACTGCTCCTATATACAAGAATATAACTACTATAATACTGCTCCTATGTACAAGAATATAACTACTATAATACTGCCTCCTATGTACAAGAATATAACTACTATAATACTGCTCCTATGTACAAGAATATAACTACTATAATACTGCTCCTATGTACAAGAATATAACTACTATAATACTGCTCCTATGTACAAGAATATAACTACTATAATACTGCTCTATGTACAAGAATATAACTACTATAATACTGCTCCTATGTACAAGAATATAACTACTATAATACTGCTCCTATGTACAAGAATATAACTACTATAATACTGCCTCCTATGTACAAGAATATAACTACTATAATACTGCCTCCTATGTACAAGAAATATAACTACTATAATACTGCTCCTATGTACAAGAATATAATACTGCCTCCTATGTACAAGAATATAACTACTATAATACTGCTCCTATGTACAAGAATATAACTACTATAATACTGCTCCTATGTACAAGAATATAACTACTATAATACTGCTCCTATGTACAAGAATATAACTACTATAATACTGCTCCTATGTACAAGAATATAACTACTATAATACTGCTCCTATGTACAAGAATATCTACTATAATACTGCTCCTATGTACAAGAATATAACTACTATAATACTGCTCCTATGTACAAGAATATAACTACTATAATACTGCTCCTATATACAAGAATATAACTACTATAATACTGCTCCTATGTACAAGAATATAACTACTATAATACTGCCTATGTACAAGAATATAACTACTATAATACTGCTCCTATGTACAAGAATATAACTACTATAATACTGCTCCTATGTACAAGAATATAACTACTATAATACTGCCTCCTATGTACAAGAATATAACTACTATAATACTGCCTCCTATGTACAAGAATATAACTACTATAATACTGCCTCCTATGTACAAGAATATAACTACTATAATACTGCTCCTATGTACAAGAATATAACTACTATAATACTGCTCCTATATACAAGAATATAACTACTATAATACTGCTCCTATGTACAAGAATATAACTACTATAATACTGCCCTATGTACAAGAATATAACTACTATAATACTGCTCCTATGTACAAGAATATAACTACTATAATACTGCCTCCTATGTACAAGAATATATCTACTATAATACTGCTCCTATGTACAAGAATATAACTACTATAATACTGCTCCTATGTACAAGAATATAACTACTATAATACTGCTCCTATGTACAAGAATATAACTACTATAATACTGCTCCTATGTACAAGAATATAACTACTATAATACTGCTCCTATGTACAAGAATATAACTACTATAATACTGCTCCTATGTACAAAAATATAACTACTATAATACTGCTCCTATGTACAAGAATATAACTACTATAATACTGCCTCCTATGTACAAGAATATAACTACTATAATACTGCCTCCTATGTACAAGAATATAACTACTATAATACTGCTCCTATGTACAAAAATATAACTACTATAATACTGCCTCCTATGTACAAGAATATAACTACTATAATACTGCTCCTATGTACAAGAATATAACTACTATAATACTGCTCCTATGTACAAGAATATAACTACTATAATACTGCTCCTATGTACAAGAATATAACTACTATAATACTGCCTCCTATGTACAAGAATATAACTACTATAATACTGCCTCCTATGTACAAGAATATAACTACTATAATACTGCTCCTATGTACAAGAATATAACTACTATAATACTGCCTCCTATGTACAAGAATATAACTACTATAATACTGCTCCTATGTACAAGAAATATAACTACTATAATACTGCTCCTATGTACAAGAATATAACTACTATAATACTGCTCCTATGTACAAGAATATAACTACTATAATACTGCTCCTATGTACAAGAATATAACTACTATAATACTGCTTGCCTATGTACAAGAATATAACTACTATAATACTGCTCCTATGTACAAGAATATAACTACTATAATACTGCTCCTATGTACAAGAAATATAACTACTATAATACTGCTCCTATGTACAAGAATATAACTACTATAATACTGCTCCTATGTACAAGAATATAACTTACTATAATACTGCTCCTATGTACAAGAATATAACTACTATAATACTGCCTCCTATGTACAAGAATATAACTACTATAATACTGCTCCTATGTACAAGAATATAACTACTATAATACTGCTCCTATGTACAAGAATATAACTATATAATACTGCCCTATGTACAAGAATATAACTACTATAATACTGCTCCTATGTACAAGAATATAACTACTATAATACTGCCTCCTATGTACAAGAATATAACTACTATAATACTGCTCCTATGTACAAGAATATAACTACTATTAATACTGCTCCTATGTACAAGAATATAACTACTATAATACTGCTCCTATGTACAAGAATATAACTACTATAATACTGCTCCTATGTACAAGAATATAACTACTATAATACTGCCTGCTATGTACAAGAATATAACTACTATAATACTGCCTCCTATGTGCAAGAATATAACTACTATAATACTGCTCCTATGTAACAAGGATATAACTACTATAATACTGCTCCTATGTACAAGAATATAACTACTATAATACTGCTCCTATGTACAAGAATATAACTACTATAATACTGCTCCTATGTACAAGAATATAACTACTATAATACTGCTCCTATGTACAAGAATATAACTACTATAATACTGCTCCTATATACAAGAATATAACTACTATAATACTGCCTCCTGTGTACAAGAATATAACTACTATAATACTGCTCCTATGTACAAGAATATAACTACTATAATACTGCCTCCTATGTACAAGAATATATCTACTATAATACTGCTCCTATGTACAAGAATATAACTACTATAATACTGCCTCCTATGTACAAGAATATAACTACTATAATACTGCTCCTATGTACAAGAATATAACTACTATAATACTCCCTCCTAGGTACAATAATATATCTACTATAATACTGCCCTCTATTTTCTATATGTAGCAGAATTGTGGATCTTCAGCGTCTCTTTTCTATTGCAGATTCTGGAAAGTTCACAGACCTTACTGAATGTCTTGAAGAGGGAGGCGGGTAACCTTGGAAAAACCACTGAAGTACGAGGAAACGCCCCCAGCACGTGACCTGGATACTGGGGGTTTATGGGACTAGCGGAGGAGATGACACAGTTTGTGTATTATAGTATTTTTATATTGAGATGTAATAAAGAGGGCGGAGCCTGCAGTGGTGATTCGGATCCCGGTCCATTATCAGACTGTTACCCGGAGTACCCCGTCTTCTGTGCCCACACCACAGGAGGACCCCTGTATAAGTCACCCTGATATTACTGGTACACACAGAGGGAGATACGTGTCCGTTTATTCATCTAGTATATACTGCCTGATCGTATGCGGCCACAGGCTGCCAGGTCATGTGGAAGATCCTCCGGTTGCAGATAATCATCATATAGCAAAACATTCTGTGGCTTTCGAATAGATTTGTGTTTCAGTGTCTTCAATATACCTGCTTGCTGTCAGTGAATGGGAACATACGCAGTTGTATGCAGCACAAATCTCTCTCCATGTCTGATAGTTTGTTGCAATGTATCAGTGCAGATAAAACGTATCTAGATGGGATACACGTGTAACAAATCCTCTGCTGCGAGAAGCATTAGTTCTGTATAAGTTTTCAGCTCCTTGGTGAAAACAATATTTTTCCTATTTAGTGACAGCAAACAGAGATCTTGAAAATGGCGATGGGCTGATGTTTTTTTCATCCAGCGCTGAAGGTTTATTGATACGAGGCCAGGCGCCGCTCGTCTCCAGCTTGGGGGCGCAGCGCTGTGATTCTTTCCTCATACAAACAGTGGATTGGCACGTGGCTTATTTTCACCAAAAATAAATCTCTCAAAGTGTAACATACAATAATACCGCCCGGCGAGCGGCTGGCACAGTCCTGCTTTACTGCCTGCTGTGATTCTGTCCGGATCGGGCCGCGCCTGTATCAGCGGCGAGGCAGGAGGCCGGGCGTCTTACATAGGAGCTGCCTCATGGACGCCGTGTCTTGTGGTGTGTTTAATAGATGGCTGCGTTCAGTCCACCGGAGCTGTGCTCAGATACATAGCCTTATTAATATGCCAATCATTAGTACCGTGACCGAGGCGATAAGAGCCAGAGATCGGGTCAGGAGCAGCCGCTTCCTAGATGCAAAGCTACAGGGGACTTCAGTCTGCATGGGGTCCGGCCTCTTGTCACCTTCTGTGTCTGTGGGGGCCAAAGTTTTGGACTCTTCTGTGACTTCTGTAAAAGACAAAAATAGATATATAATAGTTTCACTACTTACAGAAAGAAATTTCAGGATGAGCCTAAAATGCCCTCTGACCTTTACAGGAGAACTTAATGTGACCTTCTCTGACCTTCTGAATGCACGTGTCCAACTGGTCAGTGTTTCAGGACTTTTTACACAACTTGCTGTTCTCCAACAAGGAGCTTAATGGCAAAATTCACACCAGGTGTTTGAGCCATGAATCGCCCAATACATTTCCTGGTTCAATTAGAATTCATATTAAACAGTCCTCCTCATCATGCTGCTCACACTTTGATATCATGAGACCAAGACAACACCTAGCAGTTGATGAACAGTACCTCGTCATTGTGAGGCTTCAAGCAGGATGTTCTCAGACGGAAGTGGTCCCTGAGCTCAGAGTGTCATCAGCAGGTTGTATCAGAGATACAGAGACTGGAAGAGCCACAGAAAGGCAGAGACGTGGACGTCCTTTGGCCACATCCCACACTGATATCCGCTTCATCGTGAACAATGCCCTGCGGAACCGGATGTTGATCGCCACACAACTCCAGGCACATTTAAGGGAGGTGAGAGGCACCAAGTGTCACGTCAGACCATTCAAATGTGATCTGCGTGCTAGACCACCTGCAGGGCACCTGACCACACCACCAGGCACAGGCGTCATCTTCTTGCATGGACCAGGGGGCATCTATGCTGGACAAGGAACCAGTGGGCTTCAGTGCTGTTCACTGATAAAAGTCGATTCACACTGAGCAGAAATGATGGCCGCCAACGATATTGGAGACGTCAAGGAGATCTCTGTGGTCACCAGACGAGCCTTTGGTGGTGGCGGTGTTACAGTGTGGGCCGGTGTGTCTAGTCAGTACAGAACTGCCCTACACTGTGTCAGTGGTCCAGTGACAAGCCCAGACTACCTGAAGAACATAATTAATCCAGTCCTTGTGCCTCTGCAGGAACAACACAGGCCTAATGTCATCTTCATGGAGGACAATGCTCCAGCTCATCGAGGTCTCATCATTAGGGAACGAATGCTGGAGACTAGGGGACCTCACATGGAGCGGCTGCTGGAGACTAGGGGACCTCACATGGAGCGGCTGCTGGAGACTGGAGGACCTCACATGGAGCGGCTGCTGGAGACTGGGGGACCTCACATGGAGCGGCTGCTGGAGACTAGGGGACCTCACATGGAGCGGCTGCTGGAGACTTGAGGACCTCACATGGAGTGGCTGCTGGAGACTGGGGGATGTTACATGGAGCGGCTGCTGGAGACTGGGGGACCTCACATGGAGCGGCTGCTGGAGACTGGGGGACCTCACATGGAGCGGCTGCTGGAGACTGGGGGACCTCACATGGAGCGGCTGCTGGAGACTGGAGGACCTCACATGGAGCGGCTGCTGGAGACTGGGGGACCTCACATGGAGCGGCTGCTGGAGACTGGAGGACCTCACATGGAGTGGCTGCTGGAGACTGGGGGATGTTACATGGAGCGGCTGC
Organism: Rhinella marina; assembly: GCA_900303285.1. Taxonomy (NCBI): domain Eukaryota; kingdom Metazoa; phylum Chordata; class Amphibia; order Anura; family Bufonidae; genus Rhinella; species Rhinella marina. The sequence goes on from ONZH01008949.1 coordinate 1,274,024, forward strand.
TGGAGACTGGAGGACCTCACATGGAGCGTCTGCTGGAGACTGGGGGACCTCACATGGAGCGGCTGCTGGAGACTGAGGGACCTCACATGGAGTGGCTGCTGGAGACTGGTGGACCTCACATGGAGCGGCTGCTGGAGACTGGTGGACCTCACATGGAGCGGCTGCTGGAGACTGAGGGACCTCACATGGAGCGGCTGCTGGAGACTGGGGGATGTTACATGGAGCGGCTGCTGGAGACTGAGGGACCTCACATGGAGCGGCTGCTGGAGACTGGGGGACCTCACATGGAGCGGCTGCTGGAGACTGGGGGATGTTACATGGAGCGGCTGCTGGAGACTGGGGGACCTCACATAGAGCGTCTGCTGGAGACTGGGGGACCTCACATGGAGCGGCTGCTGGAGACTGGAGGACCTCACATGGAGCGGCTGCTGGAGACTGGAGGACCTCACATGGAGCGGCTGCTGGAGACTGAGGGACCTCACATGGAGCGGCTGCTGGAGACTGAGGGACCTCACATGGAGCGGCTGCTGGAGACCGAGGGACCTCACATGGAGCGGCTGCTGGAGACTGGAGGACCTCACATGGAGCGGCTGCTGGAGACTGGGGGACCTCACATGGAGGGAACTGCACTTTCTCCAGACCTGAATCCCATTGAAAACCTATGGGATCAGCTGAGCCGCTGCGTAGAGTGTCGTAATTCTGTACTCCAGAACCTCAATGACCTGAGGGCCGCCCTTCAAGACGAGTGGGATGTCTCAGCAGACAATAAGGTGACTTGTGAACAGACGTCATCCAGCTGGAATTGATGCTCAAGGCCACGTGACAAGTTATTGAGACACTGACATTTTTGTGGCGGTATACCCAGCACTGGGGTGGGCTTTTCTGTCAATAAATTGTTTCAGATAAGGAAATCACCGTTGCTGCTTCTACTTAAATGTCCTACTTTCATGATATAATATCGCTGGAGCCGGAACTTTTTATGTTTTCCCATAAATTTCACCCAGAAGCCAAATAGCCTGAACTTTTTGTGAGTAATGTGATATGAGAACCAACATGGCCACCACTACAGGTCCTGGGGACGATGCCACCTGTGCTTCCCAGAGTCATGACTTGACAGGTGATTCGGACACCGGGGGTGACCACCCGTATATGTGCTGGAACGGCTACCATATTGGTTGTCACCGGAACTCATAGAAATGAATGGAGCATGCTGGGAGTCGTAGTTTCTCCACAGCTGGAGGTTAGCCATCACTGCCATTGGGGTTTGTAGTAGAAAGAACAGCAGTTTACATACCAGTCGCGACCGCCCCCTGATAAATGGCCGCCTTGTTGTGTAGGTCTCGTGTCACCCTCTGCTTGACCCTCGCCTGTGCCTGAAATAAGAATATGGGATGACACCGGAGAGCTTGTCAACAACCGGCCCGCCCGAATCTACAAGAACTAGCGGACACTGACCTCTTGTGACGCCTTGGCCCAGTCAATCTTGAAGACGAAGATTAAGAAACCGATGATCTGCAGCACGGCGCAGATGAGGATCCCCAGCCAAAACCCTGGGGCAAGACAAAGCAGAGGTTATCTGGAGTGCTGGCAGCCGTACTGACGTCTCTCCACATTCCTGATTATCATCAGACATTCAGTAGGATATACTTAAAGGGGAACTCCACTGTTAACCAGTTCTAATGTAGATGAAATGTTAATGCTCCATTCACAGCCAGAGCTGCATTCAGAGTTCTGCTGTGTTCCAGCTCCCGTACAGCAATGTGTTGTGGGAGTAGGTAGCTCCATTGTCTGATAACGTGCAGATCAAAGGCAACCAGCAGGATTTTTGAAATGCAGCTTTGGTTGGGAATATAGAAAATTACAAAATGTAAGAATTTAAGAGAAATTCAAAAATGTTTTCAGGGTCGCACCTATTATTCCGATTTCGGCTGCAAACATCAGGGAGATTCCCACAGGAAGACCAATGGCATAATAACCAATAGCGTGAAATATGGCTCCGATTTTCTGCTTTCCGGTGCCTCGCAGGACCCCACCGCACGTGGCCTGCAAGAATAGGCATAAAAGTCTGAGCATCTGGGACCGGAAACTTACACAGAGCTAAAATTCCTTTTTGTGTACATCAGATGAGTAAAAAGCGTATTTACTCCTATGGTCCTATGACAACACTTCCTGCTCTGAGGTGTATCAAGCAGTGTTATCATAGGGACATTGTGCAGCTCAGTCACTCATGCAGATGTAGCAGCCTATGGCAGATATGAGTCAATATTGGTGTCAATGATGATTGAGCTCCACGCGGTGACCCTATGACAACACTGAAGATCACCAGAGCCCAGGCAGGAGGAGTTGTCATGAGCTTATTCATCCAATTACTGGCATAAAAACAAATAATTCTCACCACACATCCGTCAAAGAGATGAGTCCCAGCATACACCGGAAGAACGTAGCTGACCAGCTTAACTATACCCCTGCAGAAGAGAGGATGTGTTACAAAAAAAGTTGAATACTGGTCCGGAGTTACATCCTGTGTTATACTCCAGAGCTGCACTCACTATTCTGCTGGTACAGTCACTGTGTACATACATTACTTATCCTGTACTGACCCTGAGTTACATCCTGTATTATACTCCAGAGCTGCACTCACTATTCTGCTGGTGCAGTCACTGTGTACATACATTACTTATCCTGTACTGACCCTGAGTTACATCCTGTATTATACTCCAGAGCTGCACTCACTATTCTGCTGGTGCAGTCACTGTGTACATACATTATTTATCCTGTACTGATCCTGAGTTACATCCTGTATTATACTCCAGAGCTGCACTCACTATTCTGCTGGTACAGTCACTGTGTACATACATTACTTATCCTGTACTGATCCTGAGTTACATCCTGTATTATACTCCAGAGCTGCACTCACTATTCTGCTGGTGCAGTCACTGTGTACATACATTACATTACTTATCCTGTACTGATCCTGAGTTACATCCTGTGTTATACTCCAGAGCTGCACTCACTATTCTGCTGGTGCAGTCACTGTGTACATACATTACTTATCCTGTACTGATCCTGAGTTACATCCTGTATTATACTCCAGAGCTGCACTCACTATTCTGCTGGTGGAGTCACTGTGTACATACATTACTTATCCTGTACTGATCCTGAGTTACATCCTGTATTATACTCCAGAGCTGCACTCACTATTCTGCTGGTGCAGTCACTGTGTACATACATTACTTATCCTGTACTGATCCTGAGTTACATCCTGTATTATACTCCAGAGCTGCACTCACTATTCTGCTGGTGCAGTCACTGTGTACATTACATTACTTATCCTGTACTGATCCTGAGTTACATCCTGTATTATACTCCAGAGCTGCACTCACTATTCTGCTGGTGCAGTCACTGTGTACATACATTACTTATCCTGTACTGATCCTGAGTTACATCCTGTATTATACTCCAGAGCTGCACTCACTATTCTGCTGGTGCAGTCACTGTGTACATTACATTACTTATCCTGTACTGATCCTGAGTTACATCCTGTATTATACTCCTGAGCTGCACTCACTATTCTGCTGGTGCAGTCACTGTGTACATACATTACTTATCCTGTACTGATCCTGAGTTACAGCCTGTGTTATACTCCAGAGCTCCAATCAATATTCTGTTGGCTTCAGAGCTGAATTCTCCCAAAACCAACTGCTTGTTCAATGTCTGCACAGTTCTTGCTCTTGTCCCATCATCTGATGTAGGAAAAAGTAACTGTCCCCTGCATTATAGGAGCCAGCCCACCTATGTCTGTTGGCAGGCTTGCTGACTGTTTCCACTGACCACCAGCAGAATTGTGAATGTTAGGAAATAATATTGCACTGATTTGAAAAACAAAAATCTGGTTAATAAGGCAAAAGGTGATTGAGATCAGAGAGCTGCGTAATCTGGTTACAACACTCAGCAGCCTCAGCCAAATCTGCACCGTCACGGTGCTGGCAATGGAGAAGAGCAGCTGGCAGCAGTTCTGCCATTCCCCTCTTAGCCAGCATTATTAATCAGATTTTTCTAAAGGGGATGTACAGGTGGAGTTCCCCTTTAATTTCTATGTTTTACAGGCAGATACAGTCTCTAAAGATGGACAGGGACTCGCAGAAGCTGTGTATGAACACATGGCATCCTCCAGACGTAGTAAAGGACACTTGGCGCCCATGATAACTCAGAACCTCTGCTTTCTGTGACCAGATGGAGATTTAAAGGAACGGCGCCCTCTCTTACTCATCTGACGTGAAGACGTAGCCAATCACATTTTTCAGGCTGATGAGCAGGATGGAAGATGCCAGGGCACAGGTCTCTGTAACAACAACAAAACCGGATTATCGCAGGGTCTCACAGCAGCACAGAGGATTGCAGGAGAAGGCTTTGCTGAGGCCTATCTCTCTGTTGGGACAGTATTAGATTATGAGGAGGGGAACGGAGTGAAGTAGGAGGTCATATGGTGAAACGAGCAGGGTCCACAGCAGCACAGAGTATTTCAGAAGAGCGCCCTGATCATGTGCCGATGCTAGTGATGGCTTTTCTCCTCTTTACCTGCCATTACTAAGGCGACGACCATTGATTTCTTAGCTTGGACAATGTCCCCTGCCCCCAGGGCGTGACCTACTCGGACGCTGGCTGCAATGCTGTACCCCAGTGGCACCTGCAGGAGCAGAAACAGGGCGACATTACAATACCTCCCCTACTTATTCCTTCACCAGCAAAGCCTGCCCCTTGTGGTCTGCAGGAGTACTGCACATCAAGATTCCTAGTGGGAGGGATTTAAAGGGGTTTTCCAGGACTTTTTGATGAACTGTCCACAGAATAGACCATCATTATCAGATCGGGCAGGGTCCGACTCCCAGCAAGCCCCCCCCCCCAGTCGATCAGCACTGCTGGCGTTCCGGGAGTTGGACCCTGATGTTCATAAGGATAACTCATCAGTACTTCCATCCCGGAGAACCCCTTTAAATATTCAAGGGATAGGTCATCAATATGAGATTGGCAGGGATCCGACTCCCGGCACCCTCACCGATCAGCCGTTTGAAGGGGGCGAGCACTGCAATACCAAGCACAGCCACTACACAACGTACGGCGCTGCGCTCGCTCCGAGCATGGCATCCCAGGTAGTCGGACACCATTGATCCGATATTGATGACCTAGCCGGAGGATATTTAAAGGGACAGAAGTATTGATAATCGACCCCTATCAGATCGGCGGCGGTCTGACTGCAGGAACTACACAGCGCCATCCAATGTGTAGTGGCCGGGACTGGTTACTGCAGCTGATCGGTGGGGGTGCTTTAGGTTGGACCTCCACCGCTCTGATATTAACGACCACTCCTAAGGATAGGTCATCAATACTTCAGTCCCGGAGAACCCATTTAAGCCACAGGAGCAGAAGTCCGGCCAAAACTCAGATCCTAGGTCCTTACCATGAAGACAATAGTAGCCATCTGGTAGATGATGGTTTGAGCCCCGAGATCCTCCACGCTGAGGACTCCTGCGGGGACAGAGTTATTGCAGTAGACTGAGTATTAATATTAGCTTTGGGTGTGAATGGAGAAGAAAACATCATGCGCTTCTATAATAATAATTACAGTGATAAGCAGCTGCCACGCACAGGTGACGCCCCTTATCTCCAGTCGATACCACGGAGTGACTTACCGGACAATATGATTCCGACTTCAAACGCCCACCATTCTATACAGACCATCAGCATGCTGGGAATGGCGAGACGGATGAACGAGCCCCAGTCCTCGAAGCAGGCCATGGACCACCCTAGAGAGAGCGGCAGTTACATGTCATTGACTAGGACACTTTTTACATTCATTGCTTCCTCCTTTTTTTCCCCTCTCAAGATCTCTGCTTGCCGTCAGTGAATTCAAACATTCACCCTCAGCTGTGAGAAGGATTAGGTCTGTAGTCACCGCTTCAGTGTCAGCAAGAATCTTTCCATTCACTGACACGAAGCAGAGCTCTTAATAAAATGAAATGGAATTAGAAACCCCATTTAGGACCCAACGACCTTCCCCAAACATTGCTCCCTACAGGTAGACCCAACACAGGCTGAAAACCCGCTGCGAAACTACAACTCCCAACATGCAAACATGCTTGGCTGTTCTTCTAACTCCCAAAGAAATGAATGAAGCATTCTGGGAGTTGTAGTTTTTGAAGAGCTGGAGTCCCAAAAGGTTGCCGATCCCTGCTGTACAGAATCAATCCTTCTCACAGCTGAGATTTTGTTACAATGGTATCCAGGGTAGACAATCCTGGGTGACTCCAGTCTGATACATCGGGACAGGAGAGAGATGTAGCAGCAGACGTCTTTAACTGGCAAACTGGATTCGATTGTAACGAACCCTCAGCTGTGAGAAGGATTAGGTCTGTCATCGCTGTTTAAAGGTCAAAAAGAATCTTTCCATTCACTGACAGGAAGCGAGGAAACAGATTTTAGACCTAGTGATCTCCCAGAAACATTGCCCCCTACAGGATAAGGGCTCATGTACACAAAAGTATTTTTTGTCCGTTCTGTTTTTTATGTGGCCCATATGCAGAACCATTTATTTCAATGGGCCCTCAAAAAAACGGAAATGACTATGTGTGCATTCCGTATGTCCATTCCGCAAAAAAATTGAACATGTCCTATTTTTGTCTTTTTTGCGGACAAGATCAGGCATTGTTACAATGGATCCGCAAAAAGAAAAAAACGGATGTAACACGGACGTCACACGGATGTCTTCCGTCTTGTTTGCGGATCCGTGTTTTGCGGACCGCTAAATGCATACGGTCGTGTGCATGAGCCCCAACCCAGTCAGCCTGAAATGGCATGCGGTCAGCCTGAAATGGCTGATAACAGAGGACAACAGAGTAAAAGCAACTGTGGAGAAGAGCGGCGTGCTAGTATAGGACACGATCTCCGGCGGTCGCTACCTCCCCAGGTGTCAATGTGAAGCTTCTTCCATACGATGTAGAAGAATAATAGGACCGCCTGGACGTACTGCGATAAAGTGTTGGCACAGGCCGAGCCCCTGAGGGAAAAAAACACAGAGACGTCTCCTACAATATCTGACATGATTCATTTATATTGGATTTAAAGGGGTTGTCCAGGGTTGGGAAAACATGGCTGCTTTCCCCCAAAAACAGCACCACCCCTGTCCACAGATCCTGTGTGGTACTGCAGCAAAGTCATATTCACAACACAAGACCCTTGTCACTTTGCACGTCCTCTTTCCATAAGTACATGCGTGTTATACATTTTTTAAATAATGGTGGCCCCGTTGGTTGTCACCCAGCTTTCCCACACTCCTGAATGGTCAGTTAGCCTAGTTGTGGAACGTATCGCCACATATCTAAGCAGCTCTGCTGTTCAGTACTCTAGGAAAGGTGGGTGACCACCTCTGGAAGCAGCCATATTGGTCACCCAGCTTTCCATTATTACCAATATTATCTAAGGGGCAGTTTTTTTGGGGGGTGGAGACACCCACCCCCCAATATTACTAGCCCCCTCAGTACTTACATCACCCCCAGGCCCAGTTTGTACAGGAAGATGTAGTTAATGAGGGCATTGAAGAGGTTTGCCGTGAATCCGGTTAAGACTTGAGGAAATATAATGCCCTGTAGGAAGAGAAGATGAAAATAAGACATCAACAGGGGGCGCTAATGTCATAGGGGAGGCTATGGGGTGAGAATCGGACAGCTTTATTAGAACTAGTGCAGAGAACTGGTGGAGCAGTTGCCCCTAGCAACCAATCAGTTTCCAGCTCTCATATCTCAGAGGTGCTTTGGAAAATGAAAGCAGCGATGTGATTGGTTGCTAGGGGCAACTGCTGCACTTCTGAAGTATGGCGTCTGAGGCAGGAGATCGAGGTACCTGGTTCTGTAAGTATTTAGCCTGAAGCTGATATAAAAACGAGGCCTAGGAGAAAGGAGAGAAGCCATTACCTACAACACAGAAACAGGAAGTCATGTCACCTGTCATAAGTAACGACCCCCCAAAACAACATAGTAAACTGCTAAACCCCAAGTGTCAGTGTCATTATCCTGTACCCCGAGTGTCAGTGTCATTATCCTGTACCCCAAGTGTCAGTGTCATTATCCTGTACCCCGAGTGTCATTATCCTGTACCCCGAGTGTCAGTGTCATTATCCTGTACCCCGAGTGTCATTGCCCTGTACCCATTACTCTGGTCCCCTTCTGTACTCCCCACTGTGGGTCTTGTACGTGTCATATATACACTGAGTTGTTGGTAGGTGACATTGATCTTCTTACCGGTAGGGCTGGAATAAATATGTAGACGTATATCTGAGTAAGTCTATAAAGAATAATAAGGTGCACAATGGTCAAAATGTACAAATATACCACTTTTAAAACTTAACTTTTCTTTATAGTTTTAAAATAAAATCCCCTAAGTGACCAGTATTAGAGAAATTAAAATTATCAGCTTATTTCCAAAAGACAGACCACCACGCTCTATGTCTCAGGGGTCCCTGATAAACATTAGTTGTGTGTTTTCTTAAATGTAACGCTGCTCTCTGTACCACAACACTTTGGATACAAAATTTGCAGCCTTTTATTAGACGTTTCAGCTGAGCTCTGGATACAATAATTGTAACCTTTTATTAAATGTATCGGCTGAGCTACATTGCAACATTGTAACAGCTTCGGGCGCACCCTTTCCCTGCCTGTAGAGACTTCCCCTGTTCCAACATTCATTCACAGATTGGCATCATTTTGGCTCTTATTTCTATATGTCTATATCTAGTCAGCAGAGATGAGCGAGCATGCTCGGCCGAGCATGCTCGAGTGCCATTTTTGCGTATTTGCGTATGCATTTTAAAATTCGTACGCTAATCATACGCATAGTTTAGTCTATACGCAAATGCGTACGAATAGCGTACGAATAGCCCCCCCCGACATGTTTCGCGGTCATGCGTGGTGCGCTCCCAGTCACTTCTATGGGGAGCTCACTTGGTGGGGGCCAGACCAGAGTTCTCCAGCCACCACCTTGCGGGGCTCCGTTCTGGATGTAGGTGCGGGTCCCAGCATCTATAAGACAATGGGGGAACATCCTAGCGATATGCCCCCATTGTCTGTGATGAGACAACCCCTTTAAACTATACAATAGATAATAATTAGGGCAGTTTATATAAGATATCACAATATATGTTTATTTTCACACGAAAGTGAAAAGATTGCAAATAGCGGAGAGGATCACATAGAGCTAATAGGATTAGGGGCGATAATTTACTCAAACTGGATCAGTACAAGATGCTAAATGAAATTCCAATATTAACCATTTAATATCTAGTGAGGCAGTGTCACACTCTGGTGTGGAGGGTATAGCCACACCAAGCGTAAGAGGGAAGGGAAAAGGTCACCTCCTGCAAGTAATGCTGAAACTAGGCCCTGGCTGACTACCAGTATGAACAGGCCTTAGTGGTAGGAGAGTTCATACACAGGAACCTAATAACAAACTCACCCTATAGAACCCTGCAGCTAGTGACAGAGGAAAGAGTCAACCCGTTCCTCCAAGAGGACGGACGAACAGGAGACTCCAGAAGGCAAAACCACAACAGGGAAAAGTAGGATAAACACAATAGGGAAAATGACACTTATCTTAATGCAGATATTGCAGCAACCAGATCTCAGCCGAGAACACCACCACACACAACAAAGTCAGCAGAAAGTATAAACCGCAAGGAATACTGGGAGAGGAAGGGATAAATAGGGGAAAGATAATCACCACACCCGCAACAGCTGAGGGGAAGGGGTGAGGTAAACAGCAACCAAACCAAGAGGAAAACATGTCAAATTATGTCACTTTTGAAAGCCTAGCCGAACGCCTGCGAACTGATGCAGGAACGTTCGTGACAGGCAGGTTACGTCCGATAAATGCTGTAAAAGAGAAACCCTCATTTAAGCCATTAGGGCTGAGGGATTGTAGTCTGTGAATCCATCTTGAGGCTTTGTATCCAGAGATTCTTCTTCTGAGTTCCTGAGATGTCTTTCCAACATAAAGTTTTGGACGTGTGCAGGATGCTGTGTATACAATACTGAAATATTCCCTGATGTCATACTCTCGTCCATCAACTGGGTTGGAGAAGTTTTTCTTTTTGGGTAAATATTTGCAAAAAAAAGAACAGTTTCCACAGGGAAAAGAACCCTCGACATCTGATTTAAGCCAAGATGTATTTTCTCATCTCATGTACTACGTACCAGCTGGACCCTTAAATTACGTCCTCTATGATATGTGACACCTGGAAACGGAGGAAGTAACGGTCTGGGTCACCGGTAAATATATACCAGTGTCGTCTGAGAATTTTCAAAAACACCTTATTATCCTGGTCTCACTTTGATTTGTACTAATATTTTTATTTTTATTGTGTGCTAGGAGAAACTGTCTTTTCTCATCTTTTTGCCCGATTATATGCCATTTTAAGGGGTATTCTGGCTTAGTTCATTCGCAAACTGAAAAAAAGGTTTTCTGATCCCCCTCCCAAAATAAAAGACCATCATCAATAAACCTTCCCCAAAATGTGACTTGTGTACTGAGAATGAGCTTCAGTGAATGCAATTTGATCTTTCCACCACCCCAAAAATAATATTGCATAAGTGGGCGCACACAGCGTCCCCATCACGGTCCCTTTTATCTGGTGGTTATCTAAAGTTGTGAGTAAGTATAAATTCCAAAGGTGAAAAGTACAAAATTATTGTGCAACCAAAAAGAAATACTCCTCGTTTCCAAAAAATGCTTTACTGCCAACTCATGCTTAAAGGGTTTACCAGGATTTCACACCCGGGACCCCCGCCGATCAGCTGGTTGAGAAGGTACCAGCATTCCTGTGAGCTCCGCTACCTTCTCCTTCCTCACCAAGCACAGCGCCGTACATTGTATAGTGGCCATGCTTGGTATCACGCTCAGCCCCATTCACTTCTAAGGGGCTGAGCCGCTCCTAGGCCACGTGACCGATGAACGTGACGTCACTGGCCTAGGAAAAGCTCACAGGTGCCTTCTCAAACAGCTGATTGGCGGGGGTCCCAGGTGTTGGACCCCCACCGATCAGATACTGATGACCTATCCTGAGTATAGGAAACATCAAATGCCGTGTCCCTCACACTGATTCTACTTACCTGGCTCCCAGCTCCCCTCGCTGCTCCTGGTCCCCGCACCGCCGCCGCCACTTCTCCCCGTGCGCAGATGAAAATATCCGGTGTCAGGGGGCAGCCAGTGGCAGGCAGTGATGGGGCGAGCCTCCCTATCGTCTCCCGCGATACTATGGAGGCTCGTCCCTCCGGATGGGGAGAAGCAGCTACGGTGGTGCGGGGACCAGGAGAGGCGCAGGGAGCCAGGTAAGTAGAATCAGTGTGGGGGACACGACATTTGGGGGAGCATTTGTTAGTCTCGGATAACCCCTTTAAAGGGGTAAGAATATTCAGTGTGAGGGGCCTGGCATATGGGGGAGCATTTGTTAGCATCAGATAACCCCTTTAATAAGTCATTGGAGACAATGGGCCTACCAGGCATTGGTCATTTTTTCTTGTGCACTTTTGGCTATGGTAGAGTTTTTGGTTTTTTGTTATACAGGAATTTGAACTGTTCCTTTAAAATTAAGGGCCCAGTCAGACGGCCATATTATTGCCGGTCCGTAATAATGTGGACCCGCAATACTACGGCCGCCGCCCGGCGTGTTTTCCGCAGTGCTGCGGAACACGCGGCCGGGAGCCCCATTCAAAATGCCTATACTTGTCCGCTGTTGCAGACAAGTATAGGACATGCTTTATTTTTTTATGCTGGCTCCGTGCCGCAGCTGCCCAGTCCCATAGAGGTGAATGGGGCCACATCTATTCCGCAATATTGTGTCATGTGAATGGGCCCTAAATGTTGGTCCCTGGCTTTTATCAAGATTTGGTGTAATTCAGCAAGATATATTTTTGTGGGATTTTTAGGTAAGTAACCTTTCAACCTCTATAATCGACTCGATCCTGCAGTACCACATTCCCTCCTTTATCACTTAATCACAATCAGGTCATTTGCTTTCCCTCCTTCCAATGCTTTGCTCTCCTCATCTGGACGGGTTTACTACTGTTTTCATTGATAATTTATCAATTTCTCCGGATACCAACTCAACAAGGTCTCTATGTTTTTATATTGAGAAAACATTAGAGAAGTGATATCAGCGATGGCTGTCAGGTCTCTGTGCAGATGCCCCCGGGGTCCCCGTGTGTCCTCGCTGTGGGTGATGTAACGCTGAGTCCTTATGTGACCGCAGGTTCTGTCCTCGGATATTGAACCTTGTAATTGGAATGACGATAGCAAAATTTGATCCAAACTCAACATTTAATATGGATCAAAAGTGTCGGATCTGCTGGGTCTGATAGGTGGTGGTCTCACCTACCATGATCACAGGGGTCCCCCAAACCAGGCAGGGCCGTGAAGGGCGGAGCATGACACAGGGATTCTCTTTGATGTTCTCTGAACCTCTGTGTAATGCTCCGCCTATTGGGCCCTGCACCATGCATAACATATTCTATCTCATTTGCACAAAGTGTTCCTTTAAACTTATGGCATGAGTCTCACCTGGACACTTCTGGATCTTGCCGGAAGAGGAGAAGAATCGGTTCTGTGTTCACAAATAGGGCCCAGCAAGGGAAACAGAACAGGAAGAGGATGAGGATCCCTCTCTGCAGGACGGTACCGACCATCTTCATGTTTTTACCACCATAGGTCTGAAAGAGAAATCGATTTGGATGAAATAAGCCAGCATCCCCTGCTTGTTCAGCATCTGCTCGGGTCATCTGCATGCTGGGAAATGTCATCTTTACACCAGGGGGAAAATGTCAGTGCATCTTATGGGGCGAATACTAATGCGTGCTAAGCGTTCATTAGTACAGTAAGACTGGGGAGCGGTGAATGCAGTGCTCCCCATGAGGGCTCTGTACTCACCGCTTTGTGGTCTTCTTCTACAGGGCTCCGCACGCTGGACGTCAGCATGCTCTGTGACCTCACACTACGCGACATTGAGTCACAGCACAGCAGGAAGACCAGGAAGAGCGCAGGACGTAAGGAGCGGCATCAGCGTCCAGAGCAGTAGAGGTAAGTTGATTTTTTATTTTTTTTTGTCTGCTCTGAGCTCTGATTAACATGGGGGTCTGATCTGAGGTCTGAGTGGGGATCTGATGAACATCATGGGTCTGAGCTGAGGTCTGATTAGGGGTCTTATGAATATTAGGGGTCTGATTGGGGGTCTGAGCTGAGGTCTGATTAGACCTTTTATTTACATTGGGGGAATGATCTGAGGTCTGATTGGGGGTCTTATTAACACTGGTGGTCTGAGCTGAGGTCTGATCTGAGGTCTGATTAAGGGTCTTATTTACATTGGGGGTCTGATCTAAGGTCTGAGTGGGGGTCTGATGAACATTTGGGGTTTGAGGTCTGAATGGGGTATTATTAACATTGGAGGTCTGAGCTGAGGTCTGATTAGGGGTCTGATTGGGGGTCTTATTAACATTGGGGGTCTTATTAACATTGGAGGTCTGAGCTGAGGTCTGATTAGGGGTCTGATGAACATTAGGGGTCTGATTGGGGGTCTTATTAACATTGGGGGTCTTATTAACATTGGGGGTCTGAGCTGAGGTCTGCTCTGAAGTCTAATGAAAAATCATTTCTTCTTATTTTCCTCCTCTAAAACCTTGGTGTGTCTTATAGGGCGAAAAATACGGTACTTACTTGCGACATTAACGTGTCACATGCTCCGGCCAATCCTGCCCCCACTGCTATTCCAGTAATATTTACCACCTGTAAAGTAGAAGGAGAGCGCATTATGGATGAATATACATAGGTTCTATAGTTACCGTATATCACACCAAAGAATGGGCCTCCTTCATGCAATAGACTGGTGGGGTCTCTAGGTGACGGACCCCCACTGATATGAAATAATATAAAGTAATGCAATGAATATCAACTTGCAAGAACTATTTACCGCAATCGCCAGCGACACGGCGTCCAGCTCCACCTTTCCCAAATGTCCGCAAAATATGGAGCTCACCACACTTATCATAAAAATCATCAACTGCGACAGGAACTACGAGGAGTAAAGAAAAGAGGCTCAGTAACAGATAGGTACACCGCTTATATAATACAAGCACCTACTTATCCTCTTTAAACTTGGCTTTTATATAATACGTTGGGATTAGTTGCTCAACTGCAGAATATATTGTTGGATGAAGAACAATTTCTAACAGGAATTCTTTACCTTAAGGGTTTTTTCCAACATAAGCCTAAACTAAATCTCTCCTCCCTTTCCTGTATTCAGACAAACAGGTTTGGCCAGTGCTGTTCTTCCACAGTGTGAATACTGCTCCTGTATAAGGTTATTCCTGTCTGGATATACACATTACATAGCTGTGTCTCCTGACCCTCCATGCATATGTAAGCTCGACCTAGCAGGCATGGGTACTGAAAAGCGAGAGGGAATATAATCATTGCTTACTTCCTGTCACGAGTGGGCTTGCGTCTGGTATCAGACATTCTGCGCGGCTTTCAAAAGTGACATAATTTGACATGCTTTTCCCTTGGTTTGGTTGCTGTTTACCACACCCCTTCCCCTTAGCTGTTGTGGCTGTGGTAATTGTCTTTCCTCTATTTATTCCTTCATCTCCCAGGATTCACTGCGGTTTATACTTTCTGCCTGCTTTGTAGTGTGTGGTGTGGATCTCGGCTGAGATCCGGTTGCTGCGATATCTGCTTTAAGATAAGTGACATTTTCCCTTTTGTGGTTTTCCTTCTGGAGTCTCCTGTTCGTCCTTACTCTTGGAGGAACGGGTTGACTCTTTCCTGTGTCACTAGCTGCAGGGTTCTTTAAGGTGAATTTATTATTAGGTTCCTGTGTATGAACTCTCCTACGACTAAGGCTTGTTCATACTGGTAGTCAGTCAGGGCCTAGTTTCAGGGTTCCCTGCAGGAGGTGACAGTTTCCCTGGTTTTGGTCTTTTCCCTTCCCTTGTACGCTCGGTGTGGCTATTCCCTCCACACCAGAGCGTGACACCTCCTCAAGAACAAAAGGGTCAGACTATACTATGATATGATACTACCTCCTACGTACAGGAATATAACTACTATAATACTGCTCCTATGTACAAGAATATAACTACTATAATACTGCCTCCTATGTACAAGAATATAACTACTATAATACTGCTCCTATGTACAAGAATATAACTACTATAATACTGCTCCTATGTACAAGAATATAACTACTATAATACTGCCTCCTATGTACAAGAATATAACTACTATAATACTGCTCCTATGTATAAGAATATAACTTCTATAATACTGCCTCCTATGTACAAGAATATAACTACTATAATACTGCTTCCTATGTACAAGAATATAACTACTATAATACTGCTCCTATGTACAAGAATATAACTGCTATAATACTGCCTCCTATGTACAAGAATATAACTACTATAATACTGCTCCTATGTACAAGAATATAACTACTATAATACTGTCTCCTATGTACAGAATATAACTACTATAATACTGCTCCTATGTACAAGAATATAACTACTATAATACTGCCTCCTATGTACAAGAATATAACTACGATAATACTGCCTCCTATGTACAAGAATATAACTACTATAATACTGCCTCCTATGTACAAGAATATAACTACTATAATACTGCCTCCTATGTACAAGAATATAACTACTATAATACTGCCTCCTATGTACAAGAATATAACTACTATAATACTGCTCCTATGTACAAGAATGTAACTACTATAATACTGCTCCTATGTACAAGAATATAACTACTATAATACTGCTCCTATGTACGAGAATATAACTACTATAATACTGCTCCTATGTACAAGAATATAACTACTATAATACTGCCTCCTATGTACAAGAATATAACTACTATAATACTGCTCCTATGTA